>JAVRXN010000001.1:59912489-61151239 GCA_033556935.1 Timema podura
ATAGAAACAGCTGACAGGTCATTTTCAAAACTTTACTAAAAATTATTTAAGAAGCACATGAATCAATAAAGGCTAAAGGGATTAGCTATGTTGTCTGTTGAGCTACGACCCGTAGCTTGTCCTTGGAGGAAATTGTAGACAATTTCAGAGAGACGTATGTTTGTTTAGCCTCTATAGGTGTTAATATTGATGATTGACTATTGATTTGTTTATAATATTTATTAATATTGTTTTATTCAATTCAGATTAAGTTTTTTACATTATATTGAAACTTTTCAGCAACAATTTTATCAAATATTATGGCTGTATGGTAATGCACTTAGAGTGGTTTTTCCTCAATGGGTTTACACTCTTATCTTTCCACGCAAATGTGGGTACACTTCCTCTAAATTTAACCTACCTACTCTATATTAATACGTATTATAAAATAATTCCAATAATAAATGTCTAAATATTTTTTTTATAATCTACAATTATTCATAAGATTTGGGGACGGTGGTGTATTTTTTCCTTGGGGGCACCCACCGTGGGTCAATTACTGCAGAGTTACGCCTTTGTACATGTTACAAGCTAATGTAGGTCAAGCTAGTTTTACAATAGGACATTTTAGTGCATCTTTAAGTTTATATTAAAATAATAATAATTATTTGTATCTGGGTGATGTAATATAAGAAACCCCTCATAACTTGGGTTATGTCAGATGCTGAGGAAATGATCTACATTCTACGATGTGTCTGTCGATAGTTTTATATCCAATGTTACTCATTGAGGGTGGACTGGTAAGGGGGGAGGTTTGATAGGGCGGGGTATTACCACCAATGTCTTCTCCACCCTTCCCCCCATCAAAATGTGTCTTCCTCCAGTTTGTTTGGTTCCCTCTGATATACTCTAGTTTGAAGATGAAAGATGGTTTACATCAAATTTCAAATAGGTTCTATAACAATCTATTATTATTTTTAAATGCTTAAGGGCCACCCCTAATAGCTTTTAGTGGCATTCCATTTTCAAACATTTCTCATTGGCTTGGAGTCATTCCCCTAAAAACTCCTTAAAAATATATATTTTTTCATTGCGACTTACTTACAGTTTGAGTTATACACATACATGAATTAGGAACGAGAAAGGTAACATTTTAGATTTAATGTACCCACATTTGCGTAGAGTGAGAGTGGGGAACCATTTTAGGGAAAATGCCCTTATTGCACACAACTGGGATTTGAATTTCAATCTCCCCACCACCAGCAATCCAGTCCAATAGTGTGTGCTACCCACCGTGTTCAACTGACATGCTGAAGACGGGGAGATCACGGTTCAATTCCAGTTGAGTGCACTTAGGTGGATTTTCCTAAATAGTTTTCTGCTCTCACTCCACGAAAATATGGATGCATCTCCTCTTAATTTAACCTTCCTGATGCCTAACACTTTAGAGTAATTAGTACATAAGTGTACAGCCCGAACGGGTAGTAAGACGCAGTGATATAAATAAATAATAGTAGCGTGTTTGAAACCGTTTTAAAAAACACCCTCAATATACACTACTGGGATGTGAACCCCAATCTCGTCACCAGCAAACCAGTCTTATACGAGAAAGTCAAATGAAAAATGTTTTCTTCCGCTAGGTAAGAAATATTAAGAAAACCATACTACTGATTATATTAGTTCAAGCTAAAAATAAAGCAGCAGATTTCTGCATAGTGTGGTCTTTGATAAAAGCCGCACTCTTGCCTGCCTTTCCCTTCCAAGAAACTTGACCCATGTAAACAACAGATTAGCTCGCTCCCCCTTCACTCTTTCAGACCAAACTTAGCAGATATTTGACAACATCGCAGCTCTATTTCGGTGTCGGCTAAACAGTCCAAATAGTTCAATATATGGACGTTTCTTAGGAGTTGCGCTGATAGCGCTTCTCAAATTTTACAAGGTAGTCCTTCCACACCCAAGTGATGTGTACAGTCTGTTCCACCGAGAAAACAGTAGGAAACTATATGACACCACACGAGTGTTTTTATTAGTAGAGCGCATGTTGAACACCAAGTTTATTAACGACTTATTCTAAGAGATGGCGATAAATATGGTAACTTGCAAGAAATGTACCCGCATTGCCGTGGAGAGGGGATGTAAGTCCCATATATAAGGTCCCCCTCTCCCCAATGTAGCTGTCCAAGATTCATCACTTACTCTCATGTCCTGCTTGAAAAAAGTATGTCCATGAATATATTAATATATATAGTAATTTAGATTAGTGTATGGACGCCAGGAAATCAAGTCTATATGATGTATATTGTGACGAATTAGACCACATGACCATCGATGCTGGTAATACGTGTAGAGGATCTATGTACCATATCATTAGTAAGTGCTGGGGTATATTAAACTGCTAAAGTCTTATTTTTATAGGAATATAGCATCTAATAAGATTTCTGCATTTCCTGCAAAAGCTTCTTTACTATTGCTCAACAAAGGTTAAATCATCTGCGTATCGTCCTAGTAGCTGCATTGTACCGTTTAATGTCAACCCTTCCCTACTCTCTTGCATTACCCTAATAAAATCATAGTCTAAGGCTAGATTAAAAAGTATTGGTGGAAGCGCATTTCCTTGTTTCAACCCATTATGTATTTAGGAAGTATCACTGATAAGTGACACCCAACCCGTACCCTGACACAAGTATCAATCAAACATACCTCGATTAGAGTGACAAGTTGGGTATCTCAAACTTAGCTAAAATTCTATTTAGTTTCTTTATTTTAACTGAATAGTAGGCGTTTATAAAGTCTATGTATAAATGATGAAACATCATGTTGTATTACCACTTTTTTTCTAATATTTATTAATTATAACTAATACAATGTTGGTGGTTTAAATTGGGCTTCCTATAAAAATCAGGGTTTAGATAGTACAATGGATTTTTTTGTAGCAATCAAGATGGATTAAATAGTTAAATTATTCTATATGTTATTTACGGTTACAGCCGCATCTAAATATCATGTTCTTTAAATAGAAAAATTACACCAGGACACGTAAATCGAACCCGGGACCTTTGAAGCATAAACTCTGCCTTAAAATATGAGTGAAGAATGACCCTGAGCACGGGCGATTCCTGGTTAGCTCAGTGGTTAGAGCATTGGCGTACCAAGCCAAAGTTCCCGGGTTCGATTCCAATGTCCAGGTGTCATTTTTCAATTTAAAGAATACTTTATAAACCATGTTGAACGCCAAATAGCATTGCGCATCTGGATAAGCTAGGGCTTTATTTATAGTAACATGTGCATGCTAAATAAAAATAATATTGTAATGTGCCCTATTATTGTCTTAGGTGGGTGTGAGAACAATAGTTAAGTATTTTTACATATTTTATAATAAAAAAAACTTTTTCGGGCCAAACAAAACTAAACATTTCTTTAGTAGATACATTTAGTTTAATCGTCTACGTTTAGCCCTCTCAATAATTCTTGAATATTTGAACATACATTTTTTAATACTAAGATAAAAAGTCTTGGTAGAATTCCGCGATGTATATGAAAAATATCCAAGCATTGTTGGGAATAATGCATGTAGAAAATTAAACTAAATATATCTAACAAAGTAATGTTCGATTTAACTTGGCCCCAAAGGATGTTTGTTACCAAAAACTATAAAAACACGTACCTAGGCTCGATCTTAACTTCCATCCCAGCTCAAGGCAGGCAGGCAAGTCGACTGCCGAACAGAGAAGGCGGAGTTCAGCTCCATGTGGTGCATCAAATAATGTATTATTCATCTATGGATCCGCAGTACTATCCGAATAGTAACATTCTTATTGACTCGTAGTTCGTGTTCGGTTATGTGCATGATTCTTTGTTTCATCAACCACGTCTTACTATCAGACCCAGCTAGAGGTTCTACCCATTTTAATAAACCACCCTAATGGGGAAGGAAGGATTAAAAATAAATGCACCCGCATTTATGTGGAGGGAGAGTGAATAGCTATTTATGAAAATATTAGGAAATTTTGAAAAATGATACCTGAAACGCGAATCAAACCCAAGACCCTCTATTTAACGCACCATTGGTGAGCTATCCATGATTCGTCCCATGCCCAAGGCCATTCTTCACTCATATTTTAAGGAAGAGTTTGTGATGGACGTGTGAGAATCCAAGACTAACACAAAGACAATAGGCACCGCAGACACTGGTGAAGCGAGAGTCGGCTTTATACTGCCGCTAATTACAATTTATTACAGTAGTATAGCATTGGCGAGTTAAGTCAGGGGTTCTTGATTCGATTCCCGTGTTCCGAGTGTCATTTTTCAAAATTTACGACTACGGTAGGCTACTTGATACGGCTTATATCCGTAACTAATTATCCTTTCCATTTAGTAAGCTCCGTTGTTCATGTGTATTAAATCATACAATCATTCGCTTACACCCACATTCAGGGAAAAAAAAAACACCCTCACCACACCCAACCGGAGTTTGAACCCGTATAATATGTTAAAAATATCTAAAGCGGTGTGAAAATAGTTTAAAGAGTTAGAATAACATTGGACTTGTCGAGGTTGGCGGGTAGGGCAGATTAAACCCCGGCAGAAGTCACTAGGGGTAGTTTCACAAACGTTTCGCTTATTTTCTTATTCACGCCAATTCCAAGTCAATTTCTTCTCATATACCCTATACCCCTTGAAATAAATTGTTGGTAAACCTTATGTTTAAAAAGTATTATTATTATTATTATTATTATTATTATTATTATTATTATTATTATTATTATTATTATTAGCACCGCGTCTTACTACCCGTTCAGGTTATACGCACTTACGCTAATGTGCAATGGTAGGGTGATTGTGAGATGAAATGGAGGACCTACAGTTTAACGTGGAATCCGAACCACGGTGGAGGCCTGGCATTCCTCACATTCACAAGTTGTGATTAATACACGTCTTGTCAGCGGGGAAGGAAGGGTTTGGCAATCAGATAAATCTGTGCCTGGACCGAGGATTGAACCCCGGACCCCAGCACAGAAGTCTGATACCTTACCCCTAGACCACCAGGTCACCCTTAAAAAAATTAAAAAAGCTTCAGGATAATTATATTTAATACAAACTCACCGCCTTAACAATGACTGGAGAATTACCCTGGACGTGAGACGAACCAAGAGCTCAAGGGTGAAACGTTGGCGTGAAAAACCAATAGCTTTTGAGTTCAATTTCCGTATCAATGTTGTATTTAAAAAAAAAAAAAGTCACGTTGAAATAAGTTACGTTTACGTTAGAATGTTAGGAAAAACTTTAAACCTTTAAATAGATGTCAGTATTTTGTGTATTGAAGTAGAGCACGTCTGGTAAGACGTGTAGACAAGTGTCCGGTATCACAGTGGGGAGGAGGAGGGGAAGGTGATGTAGAGGGAACACCCCAGTGAAGGGGGATATACAGTGTGTCACACACACACAGTTGTGATCAATACAACCCCCCCACCCTCGGCTTGGATTGAGACTTCACAAATACACCCCACTCTCACGCTCCCTCTCGAAACAAATACCTCCCCAACCCGTCCAGGAGACCCGCGGCGGGCTCGAGAATATCTCTTCTCACCGCTCAACGGAATATTATGTTTTAGTGTACATCGCTTGTTGCTACCTGTTAGGGATAACCGCATATTCACCATATAGGGGTAGGGATGAGAAAATGTAGAGTTCATCAGGAGGGGAAGTAATAATACAATATAGGAGATACCAGCCAACCGGGATTCGAACTCCGAACTCTCCATCACCCTCAATACAGACTATGGCGAGAGTGACTCCTTAGACCATTCTCCCACCAATGCGGGGAACAGGAAGATAATTGATACGACCGTCCCTTGTTTGATTCCAAGAACAGTTGGTTCGACTTACAATCCAACAGAAACAATTAAAGCGCAAGTCTTTTCTTCTCGCACATTTACCCTGATTCTCGTGGGAAGAACAGTTTTAGAAAATACAAACATAGATTCTCGTGGGAAGAACAGTTTTAGAAAATACAAACATAGATTCAGGTACGAGGAACAGTTTTAGAAAATACAAACATAGATTCAGATAGGAGGGACAGTTTTAGAAAATACAAACATAGATTCAGATAGGATGGACAGTTTTAGAAAATACATAGTTTTTTTTATTAGTATTGATAATATCATTTTCTTAAATGTAACTGAATGTTGTAGACGAATGATTGAAAAAAGAGAAACATTAAGAGTTTATAGATTAAAAGAGCCTGTATGACTCGGTGTATGGATGTGGGTGAAGCAAAGGGATTATGTATTAGTGTATATATATGTATGTACTTAATTATTAATGTATTTTATAGGTAATGATAATATCTACTTATTACTTGATTATTGTTATTTCATAGATAGTGATAATTTCGATCAAAAGCTGAAGATGTAAATGAGATTACTTGAGGTTTGAATATATTATAATAGAATAGTTTTACTACGTTTGTGACTCATTTACTGTTCTTAAAAACAAAACTTTTCTATTTTGTAAATACATACGCATGAACACAGCTGAATTCGTTTTGTATGACGCCATCAACCGCTCTTATTTAATCTGGTTTGCTATATTAATTTATGAAGAGAACGCAGCCTATTATAAGCTGTTTTGTAAAGCATTTTTAATCTAACCACAGACGCCACTTCAACAAAAATAAAGACATAAACAGCCATTTTAATAACTTCGTCTTTCAATAATATAAAAACTTTACAAAAAAAATTTGTTGTGAAAGTTTTGATCGCCAACAGTGACAGAAGCCCAACAACATAATATGGTCTTTCAGATAATATGGTATGGCGTATGGATACATGAGAGTTGATCTGGTAGCTTTTCTTAACTGTCGCTTACCACCCCTCCTACGCTGGATATATTTTACTTGTGACTGTCAGATCTTTGTTTAAGTGTCTGTACTTTCTGAATTACTGTTACATTTCAACTATCATGTTACCCGCCTTGGTGGCGTAGTCGGTTAACGCATTGGTTGTTGTTGAGCCAGACTGCTGAGGACGGGGAGATCGAGGTTCGAATCTTGGTCGGGTGAACTGGGGTGGTTTTTCCTGAATGGTTTTCCACTCTCCCTCCACACAAATGTGGGTTCACTTCCTATAAATTCAACCATCTCAATTCCTAACCCATTAGAGTAATTAGTACTTAAGCATATAACCCTAACGGGTAGTAAGAGGCGGTCCTATTATTATTAACTATCATGTTCATTAATTCATATCTCATGAATTAAACCATTAAAATAAGCTTGGTATTAAACCATATGGCCTGAACTATATAATATGGTCAAGTAGTACTCTTCCATTAAAACATTCACGTAATGAAAGAACCGCTTCGGGGGCCGAATGGTCTAAGGCGCTACTCTCGCAATATATCGTGAAAGGAAGATTCACATAAACGCGGGTACACTTCCTCTAAATTCAACCTGCAACATCCCTAGCCCATTAGCGCGATTAGTACATAACCGTATAATGTGAATGGATAATAAGACACGGCGCTTTTAAAAAAATGTATTTAAAGCAAGATCTATTAGGAGCGCCTGAACTTGATTGCGCCCACAACCCGCAGTACTGATGTGCGACTCTGACTGAAGGTATTGCAGGCGCCGAAACTTCCGAATCTGTTCTGATTCTAAATTTACCACCCGGGCAGTCATAGATCCACGTCCGGGTACCATGTTTATGTACACGGCTCGAGTTACATGACAACAACCAGTCGATTGTATCGATTGTATTGTACATTGCAGTATACATACAAAGTACCGTAGTAATATTTTAAAATATTTGTTACTAATTGAAATACTCTGCGTGACCCAGGAAAAATGTTTTTGGTGTAGTAATCGTACGTAGAAGGTAACTTTGAATTTTAAAATTCTGTCTTCGAAGTGCACATGTTCATGGACAGGTGATACTAATTATTTTTTTTAATATCTGCATGCGGTAGGTATTTTGTTAGAGCGAAATTTAAAATTCTTTACTTCAGCTTGTTAACTGTGTAAACCCTTTATAAAAGAAAGTCCGTCGCAAGTCAGAGAGAGCATAGTAGGTTTCTGGTAGGAAGATCAATATTCGACAGTTACATAAGTTTGTAACCATACGTCAAGCTATGATATATGTGGATATAGTCTTTTATAAATAACATTCATACCTATAAAATATCACTTATAATACAGTAAATTGGTATCAATTTTGGCCTCAGAAAAATATATGTGTTTTCTAAATGTCCTTTTCATGAGAAGTGGACTTCAGTAAAGCTAGTTGATGAGATGCAATTAAGATAATATTATCAACAATTGTAGTTTTAATTGAGTATAACTCTTTCTGAGCACGTGAACTCTAATCTAGATTACTCTGTCCTTCTCCTCTAATCCCATTCCTCCATACATAAACAAATCAATAATAAATGTAATGACAGATTCACACTCACTTTCTCATATAGTGTATTAAAACTTGGACATTTTTCTTTTCGTAAATAGGATTTCAGTAAGCTACACTTGAGTAAGTTTTCCTTTTAAAAAAATCAAAATGGGTCATATATTTTATAACAAATCTCAAATTTTCAAAAATCAGTCATTTGATCAATAATTCAACCAATTATTTTTGATTTGTAACAGAAAAAAACATATTCTTGCTTATCATGAAGAACAGTTTCCAGATATATATTTTGAACCAGATATTCAAGGAGATTTCCGAAAGATTTCAAATTTGTCATAAGTAAACTACCTTTAAATTAATTGATTGTAGAAAAATAAACATAAATTATTTTTTATCATGTAAAATAAATCTAAGATACCAATTTTGAACAAAATCATAGTAACTATTTCCAAAAAATTTAAAAATTTTCAAAAATCAGTCATTAGTAAGCTACAATAAAATAATATTTTTAAATCAAATAAAATCTATAAAATCATGTATAGCCTATTGTAAAAACCTTACCAAATACCCCATTTGAACCATATAGTTGCTATTTTAAGGCAAATCAAAAATTTTAAAAAACATCGTCAGTAAACTAACCTTAAACAATTTTTTTCCAAAAAACAAAAATACTTTTTAATCTGTCATGTCAAACACTTCCCAGATATACATTTTAAACAAAATAGCCAAAATGAAAATAAAGAAAGAAAACTTAAATTATACAATCAGAAGTAACTTAATATTTTCTGTAACAACTTTGTGTTGTTAAAGTTGTTACAAAAAATATTAATTACTTCTTATTGAAAAATTTAAGTTTTCTTTCATTATTTTCAATTTAAAATTCTTCTTATTACAAATTAACAAGATTTTTTTTTAATCGTTAAAGCCAAAATCCATCAAACCGTTTCAGATATGTGGCCAGGAACATACAAGAGAGACAGACATAATTTTAATATCTATATTTTTGGATTCAGGGGCATATAAAACGTAAGTATTTATCATAATCTCAAGGTAGAAAATTTTCACAAATACAAAACTTTCTCATTAAATTAAAAAGTAAAAATATGCTTCAAAGACAATTTATATTGGCATTTAAAACTTATTTACAACAAAACAAAATTCAACAAGATATAAACCACAACTAAAAGGGTAAGAACAAAGTTTTAAAGTTATTAAGTAGCTTTTTTTTTTAAAAAAGATTAAGGGTAGTGTATAAGAATCTGGTTGGATCTGAGACTCAGCTTCTGTTCCCATTGCCAGTGTCAAGAAGCGCTCAGGGCTGAAGGTCTGGACTGACAAACGTCGGTGTTGTTAGACCCAGAGGCGGAATGTAAATACACTAGTCTTGAACACGAGTCTAGGGATATACATAATACACACCAGCTCGCAACTCACAGAGGAGGAGGTTGGGGAGGCAAATAAACAATACCCGAGGCCACTAACTTGCTCCCAACTACACCGCTGCCCTCCTCCCTACATTTTTATCGATCCTCGTGCGCCGAGATTAGGGTTGTATGTCTTGAGGAACACGCAGGGTATACAGACAAGTCGAAAAGGGCGCTCAATTCCATGCAAGTGGTCTTGTCTAGAGAAGAAACCCCCCCCCCCCTTTAATCCCCCACATTCACTACTAATTCGGGTCACATGACTAATGTATTTGGGTAATTTCGTGTCAAGTGATCCAATGGGAAAAAAAACTCCATGATCCTATGAATAAACTTTCCACCTATAAAATTGGGGTTTTTTCTTTCCCGACGGCTTAGCTCAGTCAGTAGCGTGTCTGTTTAGTGAGCTAAAGGTCCCGGTTTCGACTCCTGGCATGGCCGAAAAATTTGTCACTGGTGAAATGATGGTTTAACCTTTCACATTGATGAATTAACGGTCGGGGACTGGTTGTTGTGCCTAGTCTTAAGTTAGATTATAAGGCATATGAAGCTACGAAAGGCCTAGCAAGCCGGTAGTGGAAAATATATGGCTTGAATAAAAAAACTGACCCAGACCACAGGCTGGTAACAGTAATGGATTTAATTTTTTTTTAAAAGTATGATTTTGGTCAAATTTTCAAAAAATTAGGTTTTTGAGAAATTCAAGATCAGAGATTTTATGGCATGACCTTAAAATTATAAACTGTCCAAGCCTATTGGTGTTTTGTATCATGTGGAAGCTTATGAAATAAGCTACAAAACGTTTTTCCTCCTAAACCTTCTATATCATTTCTAGCTTGAGTAATCATTTATTTTATAAGTACGTGTCAAAGGAAAATTGCGATTTCGTTTGGATTTCAAAGGGTTGTAACTTAAAAACTACATCAAATAGAAATCTGAAAATTTTAATTATTTATTATCTCTAGGGGTAAATTTAGTGAACAAAACTTGAAATAAAATCCAAATGGTTAAGATTCAAAAATGTTTAAAAAATTTGGATCACTTGATATGGAATGACCCATATTATATTAATGTACTGATACCTGCTTCAGTGGCCGCATGGTATGAGGCGTCAGTCTCGACATTAACTAGACTGCCGATCACTGGAAGATCTAGGTTATAATCCCTGTCGGTTGACCTGATGGTGGCTTTTTACACTCTCCCTACACTCAAATGCGGGTTCACTTCATGTCCACAAAACACATTAACGTAATTAGTGCAAAAGCGTATATCATAAACGGGAAGACGCGGTGATAAAAATAAATAAATACACTAGTATAGTGGAGATATCATTTAGAAACAATTAACCCGTATTTATGTGAAGGGAGAGTGGAAACCATCTGGTAAAAAAAAATCTCTGTTCACCCAGAAGAGATTCGAGCCCAGACCTCCACATCACCGGCTAATTAGATTAAATGAGCTTGTCATTTAACCGCATGCCCAACGGTGAGGCTAAGGTAAATTTTAAATATAAAATAAATAATAGGGAAAGGCATGTAATAGTAAGGGCTTTGATTATAATCTTTAAGAATGAAAATATCTGGTAAACAGAAGGCAGGGGAGTTCTGAGTTAGAAGAGAACTAGAATCGCTGTTATTTCATTATTGTGAGACTAATTCATCTGATAATGTTTCTGGTGTTAATGTTCTTAAAAATTAAACTAAACGGATAACTTTTAACTTTAAGATATCTCGATTGGGTTCACCCCGTTTAAAGAGGCTGTCGTCCTAACTGCGAACAGTCCAGATTATGGACACGTGGGTACCCGGAGAGGATTATCAGCTTTAGACATAAGTCTAGATTGTGGACACGTGGGTACCGGAGAGGATTATCTGCTTTAGACACAAGTCTAGATTGTGAAACGTGGGTACCCGGAGAGGATTATCTGCTTTAGACACAAGTTTAGATTGTGAACACGTGGGTACCCGGAGAGGATTATCTGCTTTAGACACAAGTCTAGATTGTGAACACGTGGGTACCCGGAGAGGATTATCTGCTTTAGACACAAGTCTAGAATGTGGACACATGGGTACCGGAGAGGATTATCTGCTTTAGACACAAGTCTAGATTGTGAACAAGTGGGTACCCGGAGAGGATTATCTGCTTTAGACACAAGTCTAAATTCTGGACACGTGGGTACCCAAAGAGGATTATCTGCTTTAGACACAAGTCTAGATTGTGAACACGTGGGTACCCGAAAGGATTATCTGCTTTAGACACAAGTCTAGATTGTGAACACGTGGGTACCCGAAAGGATTATCTGCTTTAGACACAAGTCTAGATTGTGGACACGTGGGTACCCCGAGAGGATTATCTGCTTTAGACACAAGTCTAGAATGTGGACACATGGGTACCCGGAGAGGATTATCTGCTTTAGACACAAGTCTAGATTGTGAACAAGTGGGTACCCGGAGAGGATTAACTGCTTTAGACACAAGTCTAGATTGTGGACACGTGGGTACCCGGAGAGGATTATTTGATTTAGACACAAGTCTAGATTGGGGACACATGGGTACCCGGAACGGATTATCTGCTTTAGACACAAGTTTAGATTGTGGACACGTGGGTACCCGGAGATAATTATCTGCTTTAGACACAAGTCCAGATTGTGAACACGTGGGTACCCGGAGAGAATTATCTGCTTTAAACACAAGTCTAGATTGTGAAAACGTGGGTACCTGGAGAGGATTATCTGCTTTAGACACAAGTCTAGATTGTGAACACGTGGGTACCCGGAGAGGATTATCTGCTTTAGACACAAGTCTAGATTGTGAACACGTGGGTACCCGGAGAGGATTATCTGCTTTAGACACAAGTCTAAATTCTGGACACGTGGGTACCCAAAGAGGATTATCTGCTTTAGACATAAGTCTAGATTGTGAAAAAGTGGGTACCTGGATAGGATTATCTGCTTTAGACACAAGTCTAGATTGTGAACACGTGGGTACCCGGAGAGGATTATCTGCTTTAAACACAAGTCTAGATTGTGAAACGTGGGTACCTGGAGAGGATTATCTGCTTTAGACACAAGTCTAGATTGTGAACACGTGGGTACCCGGAGAGGATTATCTGCTTTAGAAACAAGTCTAGATTGTGAACACGTGGGTACCCGGAGAGGATTATTTGCTTTAGACACAAGTCTAGATTGTGAACACGTGGGTACCCGGAGAGGATTATCTGCTTTAGACACGCAAGGAGGAGTCCAGATTGTGAACACGCCATGTTGCTATGCCATCCCACCCCTAATTAGACAAGAGGGGCGGCCCATGGGTGCATAGCAGTCATGCAACTTTGTCAGTCTAAATTTAACTAAATTACATACAAGAGTAATTTTAGGCTAGGCTAGATTAGGTTTATGGTAAGCTTGGTTAAGGAGAAAGCCCTGGTGCCCGAAGGGTGCGGCCACTAACCCTTCCACCGATGTCATCACCTTCACGCAGGAATTTCTCTGAGTTGCTCTTTTACTTGTTCGCAAATTGGACACTGGATATTTAGGTGGCCATAACATTTAGGGTGCGTTTGCAATCTGAATGAATTTTGCCCTGTTCACAATGAGGGGGCAACTTTTAAATAGTTTGGAAATTTTCCGTCTCACATCGCTAATTTTGCTTGAACATCCAGTAACTAATATGATTATCTAAATGTGCTATTTATTTCCTCATATGCTAATATCCACTTGTCAGTTTTAAAGCCTCAAAAAGTGATATAATAATTAACTCGATAACTTTCATTTCAAGTTTGAAAATATAATATCTTCATTTTATCTCCTTAGACTTTCTTGATGATTACCAACATTTACTACCTAGTTTATCGTTTATAAATGATTGTTAATGATGCAATTATATAGTTAGTTAAAGATATTTAATCTTATTAAAACACGCTCATTACATTTATCAGGTGTTCAGTATTCTCTTTGCAATAATTGGACTCCTAGAGGCTCCCAATGTACATTTCGTTGACCTTGAAAGGTAGCAGTCTTTCCTTGAAGGGTTACACCACGGTGCGGCTTATAAGATAATACCATTCTGTTGTTTTTATCACCACGTCTTACTACCTGTTCGGGTTATACACATATCTTATTACTATAGTGGGGGTAAGAATGAGTAAAGAAGCATTTTAGAGGTATTATACCCACATTTGCATGGAAGGAATGTGGGAAACCATTTAGTAAAAACCATCCTCAGTAGATCCGACCGGGATTCGAACCCCGATCTCATCATCATCGTCATCAGATCCGTATAACACGAGCGTGACTCCTTTAATAGAACATTCGTCCATTGAAGTGGGTGACCATGATATAATCGGTTAAGGTAAGGTAACTGGAGTGTCCAGTTAATCTTAACTACCCTTCTTAACCCATACTCAGTTATATCACGTCATTAATAACCCTTGAGCCGCACGTACAAATAAAATACAACTGTTGAACCTTTCGGAAATGAGAACACACGGCAAATTGTCGAGAAGTGGGTGCTTTGTATTCATCACTTTGATAGTATTGTTCCGGGAATATTCTTAAGGTCCACACTAAAACGTCTATATAAGTGATTTAGGGGAAACGTTCAAGGGTACAAGTAAAACTGTTCAGCCCCTTCTCTTTTAGGATAAGAACTCAGGATGAACCAACCGGGAAACGTAACGTTTCCTCAAAAACAAACTACAAACGCTTTTATTATTGTAGTTTAAACGCGAGTCAACAAGAGAGTTATTAGGACAGATATAAAAGTATTATTATTATTATTATTATTATTATTATTATTATTAGCACCGCGTCTTACTACCCGTTCGGGTTATACGCACTTACGCTAATGTGTGATGGTAGGGTGGTTGTGAGATTAAATGGAGGACCTACAGTTTAACGTGGAATCCGAACCACGGTGGAGGTCTGGCATTCCTCACATTCACAAGTTGTGATTAATACACGTCTTGTCAGAGGTGAAGGAAGGGTTTGGCAATCAGATAAATCTGTGCCGGGACCGAGGATTGAACCCCGGACCCTCAGCACAGAGGACCTATAAAAGTAAATATTCCAGCCTTAAGGCACTGGACATGGCTTTTCCATCCTCTCTCCAAGTTCATTTTCTTAGCGTAGAATTAAATGGTTAATCAAATAATGCCTATTGTGTTTACATTGTAAAATAAACTTCACAAAAATATACGTTCTTTCAAAAATGAAGCTCTGTGGAATTTCACAACAATTTTTATAAAATAAATATGATGCAACTTGAACGACCTATCAAAGATATTCGATATAAGAGTACATATTTATAACTCTTTTATCAAACATTTACATGATTGAAAATGCCCTAGGGTTTTGTCAAAGACAATTATTACATTTGTAAGTCTAACCTGGACATGCAGAACCGTTAGAAATTTAATGGTACAGTATAAATAAAATATGTTATTATAGTTGACCTAGGTGGACTTGGGATAATGTGCTCGCCTCAGAACCCGATATTCGTGGGTTCAAAACCAGCCGGGGTCGACGGATTTTTCTTGAAAGATAAAAATCCGTAGCTCAACTTCCTTTGCAGGGGAAGTAAAGCCATCAGTCCCATGTCGATTGTGGCATGTAAAATAACCCTGGAAGGTATGTGAAAATACCTTTCCGACAATATCGGTAGGCCCTTTCACTCTCGCTCATAGAAATTCTCGTGTTGCTGGTATAATCAGTCGGTTCAGAAGTGCACGTTAAATAAATATAATAAATGAAAAATACATATATTATTTGGCGCAAACCCCGTACTATAGCTATTAGAATAGGTGGGTACTTTCTTTTAATTAATGGTACAACTTTGGTGAACAACATTTTTAAGCGTTTTAATGTATATTCGTTAGTGTTTTTGACATGATTTGCTTTCACTGTAAAAACACTGGAATAAATGTGATGTAACACACACTTTATCAAAGTCTCTTATCAAGGGTGACCTGGTGGTCTAGGGGTAAGGTGTCAGACTTCTGTGTTGAAGGTCCGGGGTTCAATCCTCGGTCCCGGCACATATTTATCCGATTGCCAAACCCTTCCTTCACCTATGACAAGACGTGTATTAATCACAACTTGTGAATGTGAGGAATGCCAGGCCTCCACCGTGGTTCGGATTCCACGTTAAACTGTAGGTCCTCCATTTCATCTCACAATCACCCTACAATCACACCTTAGCGTAGTGTGTATAACCCGAACGGGTAGTAAGACGCGGTGCTAATAATAATAATAATCTCTTAGCAAATATCTTATAAAATAAATTATTTTATTTTGATAAAAGATGTTATACCGCCATAAGTGTCAGAGTAATGTGGGGAGTGGATGATAAAAATGTTTCTTGATCCGAGTGACAAGGCCCCCAAACACGACTCGACCTCTAAGAGTCTCTGAGCCGTGGTGTAAACACTGAGGCGTTCATGAGTAACAACCAGCCATAACCTAAAAGCTAGTACATAATTTCACCAAGATGGTATGAGAGGCACAGGGAGATTGCCGTTTAATGGGCCGGCGTAAAACGAGTTACGGTCAAATACTACAACAACCCGTAGTAAAGTGTCGTCGAGGAAAAATGACATCTTGTTTTAGCAAAACTACAAAGAAAAGAGCCAACCTTAAAAAAAATGTTCTAAACTCCACGCACGCCGTGTCTTACTAGCCCGTCTGGGTATATATATGCAATAATAGGTAGGTATAAAAAGGTAGATTTTAGAGGAAAGGTGCCAGCATGTACGTGGACGGAAAGTGTTACGCGGTCTGAGGAAAAATATCCTCAGTTAAATCAGCCGGGATTTAAACTCCGTCCTCCTTGTCACCGCCAAAAGAGATAATATGAGTTCGAAATTTAGACCGCGTACCCAGCAGTGCGGATGACTTCTTAGTTCAGTCAGTAGTACATCCATCTACTTTTCTATACATCCTGGGATCAATTCCCAACAAGGCCGAAAATGTATCAATGATGAAATTGATGCTTCCTTTCCACAGTGACGGCCGGGGAACTGAGTGTCGTGTCTGTTATAAAATTAAGTTAGTTTGTGAGTCGTGTGCTGATAAAACCATTCAGCTCAAAAAGTGCATGTTAACGGCTAAAAAAAAAAGTAAGTCGATAACGATCCTGGCTACTTAGCTAACTAAGGGTGCCGCTTATGATTCATGCCACAACTGGACAGTTTATCACTAGTGAAATTGGGACATCTATGCCGCAATTTTCTAATAAATGGACACATCTGACACTAGAAAATGTTATTAAATCTACTTTCACGTATTCATACGTAAAGTCGGTGACCTGGCGGTCTAGGGGTAAGGTTTCGGACTTCTGTGCTGGAGGTCTGGGGTTCAATCCTCGGTCCCGGCACAGATTTATCTGTTACCAAACCCTTCCTTCACCTCTGACAAGACGTGTATTAATCACAACTTGTGAATGTGAGGAATACCAGGCCTACACCGTGGTTCGGATCCCACGTTTAACTGTAGGTTCTCCATTTCATCTCACAATCACCGTACCATTACACATTTTTTTTGTTTTAGGGGGTCAGAAAACGTTGACATTTATCAAAATCTCGAGTTCCATTTTGTTGATGATCACAATACTTCTCTCTCCGAAGGGTCGAGAGAAATTAAAATGATGTTGGTATTTCTAAAAAGTTCTCCAAATGTCAATTCGTGCCAAGGTATAATTTCACAAGATAAATTAACGATCGGAAGAATAGGTGTTTTTTTTGTTTGCAATGAAAAGTGTATTTATTTATTTGGAGTATTTAAGCTGAAGTTTCTGAACTGAATGATTACATCATCACACGACTTACAAACTAACATAGTTCTATAACAGACACGACACCTAGTCATCCTACCATTAATTCATCAATGTGAAAGGTGAAGCCCCAGTTTCACCAATGAGAAATTTATCGGTCATGCCGGAAATAGAACTCGGGACCCATATTTCACTAAAATAAAACTCACGTCTAGCTAACGTAAGGTAGAAGACTTCTAGCTAGAGTTAAATTAGTGTTAATTTAGTTTGTAAGTCGTCGTGTTGGTATAATTATTTGGTTCAGAAAATACATGTTTTAGTAAGAAAAATACATATTTGTAAAAACTTGAATGAATCTTGACAATGAACCGAAATGTTTCTGGAACATCTTCAATATTTATTTTAATCCACGACACCATTTTTCATTAACCCCGCATCACACTTTCACTCAACCCCGGATTGAGCCATAAAAAGCCAAACTTTAACTGAGCAGAGAGTGGAAAAGAAGGGTAATGGGAAGGGATGGCGCAAGACAAATCCTCGGGTCATGAAAAATGGTCCGAAACTGTATAAAACTAGTAATCCCAGATGGGTGACGTCACAGCGTCGACGCCATAGACGTATCATTGACGCACTCTAAAAGTCCTTCGCGCTCATGACACAGTGGCCACAGAAAAGGGTAGAGTCGGAGTTCGAATCTAAGATGGATACACTAGAGGTGATTGTCTCATCCCCTCTTTACATCCGTATCCCATTAGGTTAAGTCGTTAATAGTCCTTGTAATGAAAGCAATTATATAATTCAAACACAGAAATGATAAATATATCAAACTTTATTTTAACTAGGCGTACAATATTTAAGACTGGAGAATAATATGAGCGGTTGCATCGAACAAAACTATCCCGGGAGTGTTTGTCAAGAGTTCACAAACTTAATAGGATAGGCTGAGAGAAGTCCCGCACGGTATGCACGTCTAAGGTTTTGCCTATCTACACAGGGGAAATTTCCAAAGGTCCATTTTCATAAAGGATAGTCCACTGTCCAGTGCCTCTCATACGTGGGAAACTTAGGGTGGGAATGTAGGGGACACTCTGCTCATACCATGTACCGCGCAATGCATGACGGGCAACAACCATAATCTACAATCATCAGTCAAAATAAGCTGTTCATATGGAGATAAAGTCTTATATTTTGTATTTCGCATGAGAGGAATGGAATCCGACACCTTAACTCAGTCGGTAGTATGTTTGTCTGCTGAGCTAAGGGTCCCGCGCTCGATTCCCAGCATGGCCGAAAAATTTATCATTGGTGAATTGTGGGTCTTTCATATTCCTAAATTAATGGCCGGGGACTGGATGCTGTGTCTGTCCTAGTGTTAAGTTAGATTATAAGACATATGAAGATACGACAGGCCTAACCAGCCGGTAGTGGTAAATATATGGCTTGAATAAAAAACTGACCACAGGCTGGAAACAGTAATGGATATAAATAAAAACAAAGATGAAAGGAATTGAAAAAAAAAGTTTAAGGTAAACGTTCCCTAAATGGAAATAGCGATTTATTAATTTTCCCCGGATTTAATAAAAATCATGCGTCGTTAAGGACGTTGCATAGCTGTGACGTCACGGCCGGTCAAGATAGGATTTCCCATTATAGTAAATTTACGTTTTATTCTGAGAGTTTTAAAGATATAACATTGAAACAAAAATCATAAATTCTTGAAAGATTCTATAAATATTCCTACAGAGTAAAAAAAATACCATTAAGTAATTTTTTGAGAAAGTTATTTTTTTTTACAAATACTCTACAACTTAGGCTATTTGGCTTGATCAAGAAAATGTCCTGTATGAAACTGCCTGCCAGGATGTAGTATAAGAAGTTTCATGATAACATAGTTATAAAGAATAAGATTTTAATGCAGATTATAAAATGATCTTGAAACTCATAAACAATTAAATTTAAATTAATAGTAGAAGATTTTTTATACTTGTGAAATATTATATTAATAAATGTTATGAATAACATGGGTTACATAATGATTTTTTTAAATTAATTAATATTAAAGTGGTTTCAATCATGTAAGATAAAAATTAATATAGAGGGACCACGAAATCTAGGAAGAAAATTCCATGACTTTTTATAATACCAGTATTCAAATTTCCCTAACTAAAACCGGGGATTTATAAAGATGTTGAAAAAATATAAAAATATGTTTTTTTTTATCATTTTTATATGTACCAATTAAGCTAATGTGTTAGGGATTAGTAAGGTTGATTTTAGAGGAAGTGCACATCAACTTGCGTGGAGAGAGAGTGGAAAATAATTTTAAAAATCATTATTGCGAGAGTGATGCCTTAGACCAGGCATACACCGAAGCGGGTATCAAAATACTTAATTCCTATAAATAACTATTTTTAAATATACTCAAAATTAAATATAAATCGACTTTGATAAAAACAATGTTTGAAGAAACTAAAATGTTGACAATTTTCTTCCTAGACAGAAAATTAATCTTTTTCTCTGATAGAGAGCAAAATTCCCTGAAAATACCTGATTTTTCTGTCAGTTTTAAAGTCCCAGACTTTTCCAGGTTTTCCTGTGCTACTCTGTCATATTGTGTTACATTCCTATAACGGTAGGATACAACGTATTATATCACTCGTATTGGTGGGCAAGCGGTTTGATTTGCCGGTGACGGGGATGTAAGGGTTCGAAGTCCAGCCAGGTGAGGGTGTTTTTCCTCAATTATTTCCCTCTATCCCTCCACGCACACTCCGTTCACCCTGAAAGGTAGGAGTACCTTGACGGATTGCACTATATCACTATCTAATAAACTAGAGCAGTGGCTCTCAAACTGTGGTCCGTGGTGGTGTACCAGGGTACCCCACATATAGCACGCAGGAAAATTAATTATATGACACAATCGTGTTTGCTTTCGCAAATTGTATATTAAAGTATGAGGCTAAGTTTAAAAAATAACCAGTAATCTAACCTCAAAAGATATTATTGTACGTAAAGAATTACTAGATATCATATTTAAACAAAATATAATGTCATTTTTCAAAAATTACTCAACAATTAACTATTCTTTATTTGAGAGCTTCAATCAGAATCAAACATCAACATCACTCCTAGGAAAGACAGAATTTACAATTATTTTTCTTTATTAAAAAGTAAAAAAATTAAACAAATCAAAAGAGTACAATAATGACTGGCTAACCCCACTAAGTCAATTATATAATGTTCCACAAGTACAGTCCAATTTTCATAGGAAGAGCCAACATTAGTAAAAAAAATACTAAACTATTAGTGTTTTATATATATATATATATAAATATATATATAATAACACTAATAGTGTAGTAATTTTTAATCTTCATATGATTTTCACTTATATATATATATATATAATATATATTATATATATATATTACACATATATATTATATAAATTACACTATATATATATATATATAAAAAATGGAAATCATATGAAAATTTAAAATTACCACACTATATATATATATATATACACACTACACTAATATATTATATTTACTACACTATATATAAAGTTAAAATCATATGACGATTTGAAATTGAATGAAATGAAAATTGGACTGTAAAATATGTATATGAAACAAAATTATTAAAATGCTGTCTTCGCTGCTTGATAAACACTTTCCTTGCACAATTTCCTGCTACGACGAGTGGCCGGTAGGTGGTATACTAAGGTTGGTGGTCCACGTGTATATCAAACGCTTATCAAGTGGTTCTCTATCGGGAAATGTATCAACAGTGAGTTAGATCACAGTGGAACCATGAAAGATGATCTTGTGACCTTTCAGGATAAACGAAGTGTACATGCGGCTTTATTTCAGCTTAATTACTACCTCCCTTTCCTATTATTGCAATTAACCGTGGATAGACCGGACGGGTACACCATAAAATAAAATAAGAATGGCAATATTTAATGTGTATCCATCCACGAGGGGCAGTAGCTTAACCTAGAGTGTGTTCGACAAAGTCTTAAGAAGATCGCGCCCGCTCCCCGAGAGGGAAGATAATTGAACCCCCCCCCCCCCCCTTGAAACGTCCGTGGGAGGTTATGTGCCAGGGAGAGGGTGTTTTAGTGGGACCCAGGGTATGATCCTCGGGATATATTTACGGTCCTCTAGCCCCAACACCACCCCTGAGAGCGGACATCGTGCAACTCCACGGCCTTATGCCCCATTTGACTGCTGGATAGAAGGCGTCACTCCGTACAAAACTCTACAGCGAGAGCCGAAGAAATTAAAAGTTTCACTCGGATATTCTGTAGGCCTGTCTCGTAAAAGCAATTGAAGCGTCGCGCGGAACAACGGTGTAAGGTACTTCTGGAATATTCCTCAATATTGTTGAATATTACGATCCTTTGAAGTAATCGTCAACTTATGATTTGTAGATATACTCAGATTCAGGAATGTATGTGTTTTAAGGTCATTTCAGTGTTGCCTATTTTTACACCATGCAATGTGCTCTCGAGAATATAGAGGGAAAACACCAGCATTTGCGTGAAAAACAATTTAAGGGGGAGTTGGGGGGGATGTAATACATCCAGCCGGGATTCTAACCCCCAACTTCCAGTCACCGACAAACCAGACTAAACGAACCGGCAGTGTGAGCGTGGTGGTTTGCAATCCTGGTTCTAATTCCGGAACCCGCCTCGGTGGCGTAGTTGACTAACGCGCCAGTCGTGTTGAGCTCGACCGCCGAGGACGGGGAGATCAAGGTTCGAATCTCGATCGGGTGAACTGGGGGTGGTTTTTCCTAAATGGTTTTCCACTCTCGCTCCACGCAAATGCGGGTTCACTTCCTCTAAATTCAACCCTCCCAATTCCTAATCCATTAGAGTAATTAGTACTTAAGCGTATAACCCGAACGGGTAGTAAGACGCGGTGCTAAAAATCTAATTCCAGAAACTTGGATTTGATCCCAAACGGGTGCAAAGAAAATGGCTTTTATCCGTTTGTGGTTTTAAAAACTTATTCTCCATCACAAAATACTTTAAAATTAAGTCTTTTTTATCTTATTTCTGTAGATAAATGTAATTTATAGGTTGACCAAACGGGTAGAGAGTGGAGTAACGCTAAATTATTATTATTATTATTATTATTATTATTATTAGCACCGCGTCTTACTACCCGTTGGGGTTATACGCACTTACGCTAATGTGCAATGGTAGGGTGATTGTGAGATGAAATGGAGGACCTACAGTTTAACGTGGAATCCGAACCACGGTGGAGGCTTGGCATTCCTCACATTCACAAGTTGTGATTAATACACGTCTTGTCAGAGGTGAAGGAAGGGTTTGGCAATCAGATAAATCTGTGACGAGACCGAGGATTTAACCCCAGACCCCCAGCACAGAAGTCTTGACACCTTACCCCTAGACCCCCAGAGTCACCCTGTAGCGCTAAAACCAGTTAGAGTAGACCCACTTGAGTTTCGCGATTGTTAAACAACATGAGGAACAAGTCAACTGCGAGAGTACCGCGATAGACCACGCGGCCACCGAAGCGGGTTACAGATTTATTTAAATTCAACGTTACACTGCAACTTTCTGCGACCAATTTCACCCGTGTAATGGATTTAATCCTCTATTGTTTTCCAGTGTTGACTCATGTTGACGTCTGGACAAGTCAGACAGCCTTTAATGAAATTTGTACCCGTTTACGCTCATATATACGTTTCTTTTTATTTAATATATTTTCTAACTTGTGCGATGACTGCACAAATATTTCAAAAACCACAGCTAGCATTTATTTAAACGCCACTATTTCTATAAATGAAACGGTAGTTGATCTGTATCATTATGATCATCATGCGCATCATGATCAATGATACATGTGAACAAATTCCTTTCATTTTCTGTTTCATTAAAAATGATTAATTGAAAATGACACGTGAGAACTCGCCTTAACAGAGGTGCTCGTGAAGGTGATAGAGTACATCCTCCTCCAATACCAAGACCAATACCAAGACCAAGAACAAGACCAAACGTTTGCTCTCCGTCCGGGGCACTTCATTCAATAGGGCAGGTGAACAATTATTCAGGTGAACATTGCAGTGCTCTTTGATTAAGTTCAGAGGACATTAGCTGCTATCACACAGGGAAAGTAATTCTTGAGTCCGACACTGAATGAGCGAGGGAACCAACTCAGAGTGTAATGAACAACTCATGACTCAATTGACAGAAACGATTCTATCAAATGAGTTCGGTTGAGCATATAGTGATTAGAGACGCACCACAAGATCAACAACGTGATCTCCGTATGTATATTTATCATGGCAAGAATACGGACCCACGCCGATACAACTATCAAACTTTTTCTGATGTAGCTGCAATATTCGTTGCAAATACTTATTTTATTGGCTCTTGGCTACTCATTAAGTATATCATTTACTACTAATTTTGTTTTTTACAGCGCGATATCCCGCTGGTTTTGCTAGTAATAAAATATTATTAATGTTGAAAGAGAAAAATTGTGCTTAACTTTTTCTAAGAGGCTCTTTATATGAAAATTGGACTGTGGCTCAGCCCATTCATGCTTTGCTATGATTCGAAAGTTTTGTATTTTATTGCCTGGGGGAGAATGGGGTGATTCTCTAATTTGATTTTTTTACATCCTCTCTCCATGAGAATACTGACAAATTTCCTCCTACTTACCCTCCTCGTTGGATAACCCTTATGTGAATATTATCACTTATAAAGCTGTGGTGTCCTAGAAACCGTTGGCGGTCGCGATGCACTGGTTCTCCTCTAATTCTGAGTGGAGGTGCTTCCCTTGCGACTGCTCAGTCGGGCTGAGAGACTTCTGTCGTAGCTGTCGGCCGTCGGGACTCCTCCTTGAACCAGTCATGTCACGGCCGCGGTGTACCATCCAGAACTAGTCATGTACTTACACGAAACCTGGCAGTTTGAAACATAGGCGGCTTTGTATTTCTTGAAGAAGAGGTAGTTTCTCGGAACAGCTGCTATTAGTTGTGAATGTGTGCTGGTTTGGTTGACAATTCTGGCTTATCTTTTGCTGTACAATGGCCAAACGGAATGTAGAAGAACATGAACAATTAATTGAGATGGTCAAGATGTATTCTGCTTTGCATGCTCATGGGCAGACAGATTACAAAGACGCCCAAATAAATAAAAAAAATTGGAAAACTATTGTTACAACTGTAATTCTTCAAATCTTCTCGGTATAGACGCGTAGTTAATTAAATAATTGTTTCAATTGCTGAAACTGTCTAAATTTGTCGCTTATAAAAAGGTGATTTCTTATCAACTATATAAAGTAGCTCTCTTTTACTTGAAATGTAAATAAATCGTTTAAGGAAGATCTCGGACTTGGCAAAAGGATTAATAGCTCTTCTTCATCTTAAAGAAGAAGAGCTATTTTTAGTGCTTATGACATGAAGTTAGCTTTACTCTGATTCTTGTAGGAAAAACAGTTTTAGAAAATACAAACAAATAGATAAAAAAAAACATTGATGACATTTTACTTAATTATTAGTGTTTTTTAAAGGTATTTATAATATCTATCAAAAGTAATGATGTAAATCACATTACTTGATGTATGAATATATCATAGTAGTTTTACTAACTTTTTACTGTCATTTACTGTTCTTCCTACTAAAATTCTAGTATAGCTGAGTGACTGTACCGCGGAGCTGGGTGGTGTCTTGGAAAACACCGGACCACGACTGCCGGTAATGACGACCGGTCGCGGCGGCTAACAGATCCTAGGAAACCACAGCTTTACGAATGCTACGTCTACGCCCGGCGAGCGGCGGTGAGGTGTGGCGGTGACACAGCTTGTTGAGCTCCTCGCTAATTTTAAACTCCTGCCCCTATAAACCACCCGCAGTCTCCTGCTCCGGAGTGGAGAAGGTGTTTCGCTTTTCTTTTTTTTTTTTACGAGCGGTTAAGCCATCTGGCAAGCGACCCGGAGCGTGGTTTAAGGGCCTCTTCCGGACACTCTCTCTGTCTGTTTCTGTGTCGATCCGATACTAGGGAGCAACTTTTATACGGACTTCTCATCTATCCGTCCTTTCCCTCCATGCCCTCGCGAGCCACAGGGTGTCAGACTGCATCACAACACACGGTGGGGACAAACTATTCTCCATCGCATCTTACTACCTGTCCGGGAAACACGCAGTTTAATTACGCTAACGGGGTAAGGATGAGAAAGATACAATGTATCCGCATTTGCATGGAGGGAGAGTGAAAACATATTTAGGATAAAAAAAACCTCAATTCACCCGCCCAAGAATTGAACCATGATCTCCCCATCACCGGAAATCCATACTAGATGAATCTGACATTCAGTCCACGTACCCACTGATGCGAGTAGACTCTAGGCAGGGATTCTTAAACTTTTTTGGCCAAGACCCAAAATCAACAGACGATCAACTTGGCGACCCATAGGTCTCTTTTGAAGTTAAACAGTGATAATGTAATAATTTAAATAAGTGCGGTAAATATTTATTATTATATAAAGCTGTGATATTTTCTAATAAGTAATTATAAAATGCAATAAGAATGTAATAATATAATTAAGAAAATATTTCCAGTATCGAATTTAATAAATTAAATACAGTAATGTACGATAATTCTATTAATAATTATTTATTATTTTGATGTTAGGTAGGCCACTCCCTTTTGGGAAGGCGTGAGTATTAACATATTTTGTTACAAATAATATGTAGTAATAATTGAAAATTCAAACCTTTTACAAAACAAAACTCCAAAAATAAATTATTTACATTAGTTTAGTGAGATCCTTAGTCTTGTACTGTTGCTGAAAGGTTTTAAAATTGTGGTTGTGTCTTTGAAAGGCGGCATCTCAAATCATGTTCTGGTTGTAGTCTGCTTCAAATCTCAGTTTTCATGATAGAAAGTGTAGAAGAGCCAGCTTCACATAGGTAGGAAGTCGAAAACGAAGTAACACTTTCATAACTCCGTTCCCTAGAATAGAGTTTTCTTTTCAGTTCTATCCAAAATGAACATAGTGACTCAGTTTGTTTTTTGGAAATTGTAACGCAAAGCTTCATCACTTTGAACTTCAATGAGCTATTCCTGGAGACCAGCAATGTTTAAAAAATGTTCAGTCAAGTCTTCACCGTCAATGTCAAATGGACTGCGCATCCAACTGTATCCAGCCATATCTTCTGGAATGTAGCGATCGAAATCAAAATTTAATTTCTCCAGATGCCCAACTATTACATTTTTAACCTCTGCTAGCTCAGTGCTTTTGTCTTCCAGAAGCAGGTTTAAAGTCGGGAAAGAAGCCATCTTATTTTCTTCTGTTTTCTTTTGCCACAGTTTCAACTTTCCTTTGAATGCTGTCAATCTCTCTGTTAGGCCAATGACAGTGTGATCGCGACCTTGCATTGAGGTGTTCAACTTATTAAGTTATGAAAATATATCTGAAAGGTAAGCTAAATTCAATATCCACTTTTCGTTAGAGAACCGGGAAGTCGAAGGATGATTCTTTTCTGTCAAAAATATTTCAATCTCCTTGCGAGCCCGAGACCTGACCCCATTTCTAAGCACATCTGGCTAAATATCCTGTGTTAAGTAAATTTACTTTTATAAAATTGACGACATGAACTACCTCTTTCATAACAATATCTAAACCACTAACAGCCTCTTATAAGCAAGATTTTTCCTATGAAGAAGTCAATGAAACACTTTTATATAGAGATTAACTTTTTTTACTCTTGCACAGAAGCCCTGGAGTGCCCAAAGCACTCTAAGACAAAGTTTCTTCTTTAAAAAAATGAGTTCGTTAAATAAAAAATGTCTTCTCCTGTAATAGATGTGGTAAGTGAACGGCAAAACCAAAAATTCATCTTCCATTTTGGTAAGTCCAGCGTAGCGTATGTAGGCTATGAGTTGAGGATCGTCACTTACATTAGTTGTTTCATCCAGTTGTAGACTAAACTGCCCACTAATTTTGATGTATTTTAATATCAATCGACATATCATGGGTACGTTTACAAATAGTATCGTTTGACAGTGGTATTTGTTCAATTATTTTTACATAATCATCACCACAGGTCATGTGAACCATGCTTATTGCTGCCGGTTCTACCAAATCCTCTACAATTGTATGTAGTTTCTTATTTTTGCAATACGTCAAGCAACATGCTAAGAAGCAAGAGTGGCTTGTTGGACAGAATAAACATCCTTATTTCTAGTGTCGAGATGTTGTCGCTTCAGCTGCTGTTCTTTTCTTTCAAAGAAACTCCGTTCTTTAGTAACTAAAAGCACTATGCTTAGTTTCAAGGTGCCTCTTTAGCGTATTCTGCTTTAGTGACTCATTGCTGAGTACTTTCCCACTGACGACACACTGTGGCTTTATTGTTCCTCGATCCGGGAGAGATGTGAAACCCACCTTTAAGAAATCGTATTTATACTGACGGCTCATATTTGGGTGCTATACAAATCACAGAATCATAAAACCTCAAACATCTGTTTGTTACCCTAATAAATAAAAGTTCAACACTGACAAAATATCACATACCAAAACTATAGCAGTTTAATTTTCCCCACACTAGCAAGAAGTACAACAATGACAGACTGTGTTTATTACTAAAGAGTAGTTATACAACTGAAATGAATACAGCAGTGACAAGACATCGAGTCATCGGGTTGGTGAAGAGTGGGTGAGTCGACTAGTGGCGGGGAGGAGCAATTTCCTGATCACTAAAAAAAATTGCTACCAGTATATTTCAATCTGCTGGGATTACAGTGTAGTGTTTTTATAATTGTTTGTAAGACCGTGGTTCTGAAAAGATTAAAATTTCAAACTAAGTGCTTTAATTAACTTTTTTTTAACATTAAAAAAAATTTTTTTTTGAAGCTACGGTGACACATCCCGAAAGCCATGGCGACCCACGTTTGTGTTGCGACCCATAGGTTAAGAACCTATGCGTCTAGTTATTTTACTTATAAGCTCTAGTGCCAGTATTGGCTAACAGCGACAACTAACCTGATGGAACAGGATCAAGAGTTTTAATTTATTTTAACCCGCCTCGGTGGCGTAGTTAGCTAACGCGCTAGTTTAGTGTTGAGCTATATTGCCGAGGACGTGGAGATAGAGGTTAGAATCTCGCTCAGGTGAACTGGGGGTGTTTTTTTCCTAAATGGTTAGTAATTAATTCTCGTAGATTACAGTGGTCAAGACATGCAGCGCGAAAAGGAGATTCTAGAACCTTGTTCAGGGTACTGACTGGCAAACCCAATGGTGAGAGAGCATTGAGAAAACCTAAACCTAGATGGGAGCCTAGTTTTTACTTGTTTTCCCTAAGCAATTCTAGTTTAGCCTTCAATCGGGCTATGCCGGTAGCAAATTCGATAGGGTGTAAGAGTTACTTGTCAAAGGTTTTTCATTTAATATAATATATGTTCTAGTTTCAATTTGAAAAGTGCATGTTTGATCAGGTCGTGTGCATTCATTACGAGTTGTTGATATTTACTGTCATTGTTTTGTAAATTTGAAGTAATTTTTTTTTATAATTTTGAGGTCATTTTATAATTTTTGGTTATCAAAGTCCGGACTTATCTTATATCCAATATTCAAGAACTGTTTGGATTAATATGTGTAAAAAAACTAAACGTATTTACTGGAGCAAGATTCTATTTATTTTGTTCAAAATAGTTTATTGCTGTGAAACACAGCAAAAACAATAGGCCTACATACCTTAACTCACGTAAGCTTCAATCCTACCTTTTGTTGTCATTTACCCGCCTCGGTGGCGTAGTTGGCTAACGCGCTAGTTTCATGTTGAGCTTAACTGCCGAGGATGGGGAGATCGAGGTTCGAATCTCGGTCGGGTGAACTGAGGGTGGTTTTTGCTAAATGGTTTTCCACTCTTCCTCCACGCAAATGCGGGTTCACTTCCTCTAAATTCAACCTTCCCCATTCCTAATCCATCAGCGTAATTAGTACTTAAGCGTATAACCCGAACGGGTAGTATGACGTGGGTTCAATGTTAACTACTTCATATTTATGTATATATTGAGAGTGTAAGCGCCAAAGGGCGTAACCATCATATCAAAAATTGAAGTTAGGTCATTTTTATGTTCTCTACACCTTCTGGCCAACTTTCGTAAACCTAACTATATTATAAATGATAAAATCATCATTTTCCCTTTAGTTTTGTAATCATTGTGAATATTTTACAAACAGGTCAAGTGGCATAACCGGCATTAACTATACATTATTGCAATCAGGTGCCTTTGAATAAAAATATGAAAATAAATTGGTCAACTGGCGTAATCCAGTAAACACCACCAAACTTTAATAAAAAAATATTAATAACTATTGATTGAATTTAATTATTTTATCATTAGATTAACTGTAACATCAAATACTATGACTATTTAATTTAATTTTACAACAAAATAAATTAATAAATATATTTTTATTCTGTTATTTCTGTATCCTATAAATTTTGCATTTTGAGGGTTAAGTCCTTTGACATTAATACCCTCGATATGTTCTAATTGGTTATTTCTATGGCGATAGTAACGACACTATCGAGTGGATTGAAAATAACATTTTGTTAATACCGGCTGGTATCGAACTGTTAGCCCCTCGATTCAGAGCCATCCGTGCCAAACTTACGACTTTCCAGTTTTATAACTATTGAAAGTACGGCTTCTGAGCCACCCTTTCTAAGGCGCCTTTATTCTAACAGTTCTTATCTTATTTCCATTATTACTAAGATTAATGACATCGTGAGAGATTTGGAAGAAGATAAGAAAAGGGTAAGCTGTACTTTGAAAGGCCTTTGAGGGTAATAATAATACAAAAAACCAATAAGATAAATTACAACTACAAACGGAGACAGGATTTAGACCATATAAAACAAAGTTTATTTGAAAATAAATACGTTTGGCTATTTGCTTTAAGTAACAAGTTTCTTAATGCTTGTTCAATCTTTCTGCAACTTTAATTTTAAGGAAAAAGAATGACGATTACATTTTAACTAAATTAGTGTAAAGTACATATAAACCTTCTTTTGGAAAAAAAGTTTTATGACAACAAACAACTTTCAAACAGTATTACTTATCATTATAAGCACATATTGAAATGTTTATATATGTGAGTTTTCCCAATGTATTGTTGCTGTTAAACTACCAGTGTAAGTCATATTGTTGCTATGACAACCAGGTAAGCTCAGTGGGTTTCATAAAATACAAATACCCAGTAGTCCGGAGATTGTGAAAGTTTAGTGCATCTGAGTGCATCGCCCCCCTTATACGTCGAGCTAATATTACTTTTTATTTATTTAGAAAATGCGAGATTTTAAAGGATATCTTTTTAGTATTGTATGTATACTGTATTTATATCATGATATTAGGATTATTGGTTTCTTGGATTGGACAGTACCCAACTTGTGTGCCGAATAAAATAGCTAATTCGCATTTCGCCATGTTGGTTAATATTTCCTTCCACATGAATGATACGACCGTGAAAACGTCGAAGAAAAATAACTATACCCAATTTTGGTTGGAAGAACAGGAGAGAAAATTCAAACATATTTCTTTGCAACCGACTTTAATAACATTTTAATTTGTTATTTTGTTATTCTATATGTATAGAGATGACTTCAGATAACATGACTCGATGTATGAACATATTAAAACTAAGTAAGTAACTTTAGTAACTAGCTTCTACTGTTCTTCCTACAAAAATATGACTATGACAGTCTTAACTAAATGTATTTTACCCATTACAGCTTAACTTATCCTTTAGTTGTTTGAAACATGTAAAGGTTAATTTTGGTAAGTTTGGTTATCTTATAATTCACAGCCTATAAACGAATATATTAACATTAATTATTATAAAATAAAATATTTGTTTTATTGTATTATAGTATTTTAAGTTGCTCCTACTGTAACTATGCTTTAATTTTATTGTAGTGTGCTAAACTTTTTTTAGCTATGTGTTGGAGATTTCCTTTTTAATTTCTTTAGAAGATATTCAAGAAGTATTTAAACAAGGCAGTAAAAAAAAGTAATAATAAGCTACATATGCTAGCGTAAGGGTTTTTACGCAAAAACAGTTCTCATAGTGGCAGGCTTATATGTTTTTATAAAAAGAAAGTATTTAATTTGGACATTGTTAAAGAGCATGGCGGAACGTTAAACCATTGATTAGAGTAATTTTTATCTTCTACATTAAAGCAATAATTTTAATATTTATCTCAAGTGCATTAAAGTGTTTATTATGACTAATAATAGTCCTTGAAAATGCTTTTATTGTAAAGAATATTTTAAAAAAAAGTGTAAGCGTTCTATACCCAAATTAACCACCACTCACTCAAAGAGAAAACGGGAAAGCTACCATTTGGAAAACCATCTCTAGATCATGGTAGTTGGTATTCCTTGAACCACAAGGTGTGTGCGAAAACTCCCCGAAAGAAGTTCAACTTGTTGGGTTTTATCGCTACGTGTCTTAAAATACTCCCGGGTTATATAGATTTAATCGCAATAATTGGGTAGGACTGTATCATTTAGAAAAAATATTCCCGCATAAGTTTGTAGGGCAAGAGGAAAAATCAATATCTGTACATAGAGCCGTGATTCGAACCACGACCTTTCCCTCAATAGCAAATCAGATTAGATGGACTCGGAGTTTATTCCACGTGATCGCCTGCGCGGGTCGATCGATTTATCGTAATGGCTTCTTTAGATTCTTGCTTTATTAGGTTAATCTGGAGCAGAGGTAGCCAATTTGTGAACAGCCAAATGTGGACTGTGTTGAAGAAAAGACACACATCAGCGATCACACGGTTTAAGGCGTCAATCTCATAAGAGACTGGATTGTCGGTGACGTCGGAGTTAAAGTCCCTGTAGAATGTACTAAGGATAGAATTCCCTTAACGGTCTCCCTCTCCCGCCACACAAATGTGAGTACATTTGCTATAAATTCTAGTTTATCCATCCCCACTCCATTAGTGTGGATATGCGGATGACCAGACGGGTAGTAAGACGCTGCGTACATTTTTGTTTTTATTATAGCACCTAATACATAATGTTACGCCGGACAGAATTTTTTTACAAATTGTAATGTGGTTACACTCCATTCGCAAATATTGACTTGTGGAGGATTCTTAGCCTTTTATTTCTATTTATTAAAGTTAAAGTAAATATTTATTTCTACTGTATGTGTTTCAGTTTTCCAAATGTGTTAGTTAAATATAGCTTTCCGAAAAAATACTTTTGTTCGCGAAGCTAGTTTTAATCTATTCAAATGGACCGCGAATGAATTTAGCAAGTCTGGTTCAATCTCAAATGTTATCTAAAATATTCATTCATGTTTGGGATCGTCCAATTATTCAAATATTAAATAAACTCTTCAAACAAGGATTGGGTGTTTGGTGAGCTGTAGTTAGATTGTTTATAGATCGTAATTAAAGAACAAATCTTTAAAACTACTGAGAGCCTGACACCTTAACTCAGTCTGTAGCGAGATGTCTACTGAGTTAAGGGTCCCGGGTTCGATTACTGCCATTGCAGAAAAATTGATCATTGATGAAGAATTGTGATACATTCCCTTTTACATCAGTCACGACATTATAATTAATAATGAAATAAGACAAACTACTGAATGAGTGTAAAGTAGAACAAAACCCTAAGCATGGCCTAAAAATGGGACTGCTAGGTACCTGATGAAATAGGAAAATAAAACTTGGAAGACTTAAAGAACGTGTGAAAAAAAGAAAGTAGCTAAATATGCTCCAAAATGTCATTAAACATCTAGATTTAACCGTTTCCAGACTATCCAAATTATCGTCAAGTTGGGATGAAACGAAATGATAGGTCCATATTTTTATAGTTTTTTATAACATAGCATTTTTTGTTCAAATAAAATAAACTATTTTTCCAGTAGACACATTTAGTTTCCACACATGAAAATTTCAACAATTCTGTATATCTGTCAAGACCTTATTGACATTCGATTATCAAATTTCACAGTAGCGCACCCACGGGGGCTTGAGGGGGCTTGAGACCCCCCTACCGTAGTTTGGGTATGCCCCGAGATCTACGCATATCCGAAGAGAAAATAAAATTGTGAGCAAAGAAAATATCAAGTACCAACATCCTTGTGTGATCTCCCTAGTAGTCCTAATTGATGTTCTGCAGTCTAGAAGTGCCCACATGCTTTGATCCTCCCTAGTAGTCCTAATTGATGTTCTCGCAGTCTAGGGAGTGGCTCAACTCCTGAAATTGCGGCAGGTTACAAATATCCCAGTTCAACACGTGGTTCCATGAGGACTTTAATCTAACCTATTCTACCTACTATAAATAATCGGTGATTTTTGTGACAGTAGGCCTATGTGACGGTTAAGCAACTTCAATTTAGGCCTATTTATTTATTATTTTGTTAGATTATCACGTTTATACTAGTAAAAATAAATGATTAAGTTAACAAATACCAAAAAAAGTTTCTAGGTGTATAATTTTTTTTTAATTTGCCTCCGGTGGTTGGGGGTGCCTCCCCCGAAACCCCTTCAGCCCCCCCCTCCCTACTTCGCAATCCTGCGTACACTACTGTATACACTTTTTAAATAAAAAAGAAATTTTAGTAAAATTCTGCGATGCTCATGACAGGTATTCTAGAAATGTTGAGATTAACAAGTGTAGAAAATTAAAATAAATGTTTAAACTAAAGCAATATTTTAACTATTTTGACAACAACAAAAAATTGTAATAAAAACTGCAAAAATATTCGCGTTCCTTAAATTCCAAACTTAAAAGGATAGGCTACCCTCGAACTCTCTGGATATTCAAATATCATGTAAATCTAGTTGGAAACGCCACCTTAATACGGGAATCAGCCGGAAGTCATCCCTCGCTCAAGTATTTTATTTCAATCTAGTTGGAAACGCACCTTAACACGGGAATCAGCCGGAAGTCATCCCTCGCTCAAGTATTTTATTTCAATTTAATTGAAACGCCACCTTAACGCGGGAATCAGCCGGAAGTCATCCCTCGCTCAAGTATTTTATTTCAATCTAGTTGGAAACGCACCTTAACACGGGAATCAGCCGGAAGTCATCCCTCGCTCAAGTATTTTATTTCAATCTAGTTGGAAACGCACCTTAACACGGGAATCAGCCGGAAGTCATCCCTCGCTCAAGTATTTTATTTCAATCTAGTTGGAAACGCCACCTTAACACGGGAATCAGCCGGAAGTCATCCCTCGCTCAAGTATTTTATTTCAATCTAGTTGGAAACGTCACCTTAACACGGGAATCAGCCGGAAGTCATCCCTCGCTAAAGTATTTTATTTCAATCTAGTTGGAAACGCCACCTTAACACGGGAATCAGCCGGAAGTCATCCCTCGCTCAAGTATTTTATTTCAATCTAGTTGGAAACGTCACCTTAACACGGGAATCAGCCGGGAGTCATCCCTCGCTCAAGTATTTTATTTCAATCTATTTAGAAACGTCACCTTAACACGGGAATCAGCCGGAAGTCATCCCTCGCTCAAGTATTTTATTTCAATCTAGTTGGAAACGTCACCTTAACACGGGAATCAGCCGGGATTCATCCCTCGCTCAAGTATTTTATTTCAATCTATTTGGAAACGTCACCTTAACACGGGACTCAGCCGGAAGCCATCCCTCGCTCAAGTATTTTATTTCAATCTAGTTGGAAACGTCACCTTAACACGGGAATCAGCCGGGAGTCATCCCTCGCTCAAATATTTTATTTCAATCTAGTTGGAAACGTCACCTTAACACGGGAATCAGCCGGGATTCATCCCTCGCTCAAGTATTTTATTTCAATCTATTTTGAAACGTCACCTTAACACGGGAATCAGCCGGATTCATCCCTCGCTCAAGTATTTTATTTCAATCTATTTGGAAACGTCACCTTAACACGGGAATCAGCCGGAAGTCATCCCTTGCTCAAGTATTTTATTTACCAATTATTTAAGGCGCGAGTCAAACTGTGTATCATTCAAAACATTCCTTTTTATCAGTGAAAGAATATGAGGTAGTTTTGAGCTACCCTGTGGCAAGGGTGAAGAGTGAGAAGGGTGTTTGTGTGAGGGGGGGAGGGAGGTAATAGGTAAGTTACCCACACAGCCAACAACACAGGTGGGGCAGAGGACAGGCATCATGTCATCAAGTCACTGCTCAGTCATCTGTTGCTTCACAACTAGCGACGATTCCGATATAGGTAGCCTACCTCCAAGTGAAGCTATATTCCATTCACGGTAGGAATTACTCTTCGAAAGGTCTATTTTCCTACCGATATCCTACTATATAATAGATTTCTGGTAGGGGTAAAACCATTCCTACGCCGAACAGACTTTACAAACATTTTGACGACCTTTAGTGTTTATTGAGCGTATTAAAAGTAGTCCAAAGATCCCGTTCTTAGATTAAGACAGCTCTTTTTTTTTTCTTTCTGAAATCAATAGATATGATATCTGCACCGATATGTACACATACAGAGGGCCGATCTTGTCTGGTTTGGTTCCCCGATAAAAAGGTCAGGTTCGAACCTCGTTACAGTATACTGTAAATTGTATTTTCCTGAATAGTTTTCTAGTCCACTTACTCGCAAATGCGGGCATATTACTTATAAAATTGTATTTACACATTATTTGAATCTCAAAAATATTTCAATCAGTACGACCCTAGTATGAATGTTTAATATATTATCTTATTTATATAATAATGCCATTGTATTTCCTCCATTATTACATAATTCAGAAAAGTACAAACAAAGGGAGAGAATCGGCAACGCTACTCAGTCGCTCGTGGGAACTAGGGTTGCCAACCATTCCGGTTTGGCCGGGAAAGTCAGAATTTAACTCATTTCCCGGGTGAAACAGAATGCCCCGGAAATCAAGAAGTGTCTGGCTGAGTCGCTCTACGCTAATATAAACTGCGCTATAGCCATAAGTTGATACAGATATAGTTTCTAAATAATTATAGGTAATGTCTTATCAAACGTTATTGTTTGTATTGTCACGTCCTACAAATCTCATTTCTCGCTCGCGTTAATTTAGTGCTCTGCTCCAATCATCTCAACTCTCACTCAACAAATTATCTAATATTTTTTTTTATTTTAATGATGAACCTTCTCAATCCTTCTATTCAAAACACATGTAATCTGAGTGCTTTGCTTATAATACATTTTGATTAATAGAATGCAGATTAAGAGGTATAAAAAAAAGGCATGGAAACACCAATTAAAAAAATAAAATCAAACATGTCATGCATAAGGTGACCTAGTAGAATATCTTTGAATTTTTTGCTCTATCTTGATAAACAACTGAAATATCGCACGTAAACAATTATATGTGCCACCGTGTACGTGAGTTTATCATTGTTCTAGCTTCGTATTGGATATCCTGGAATTATGTCAGAAATAGTTGAAAACCCTAGATCCAACTCATCCAAGGGACTCTGATTTGATTCCGGATGTCATTTACGACGACACTATTTTTATATAGTTTTTCGCTCTTCTATCCAATTAGTATACGTTTATTATTTACTCGAACTTACGACCTTGGATTGTTGTTTATAAGGCTCGTGCTGATATCGATGTGTCTTAGAAAGTGTACGACAAATATCCGTTTATAAACGTAGTTCACTGAACTATTTTTAAAAATACATTTCAATAAGCACGTGACTTACATTAATTATAAATCAAAGTGAATCTTACTGACATCAAATAATTAGTAGCGGGCTTTGTTTTAGTCATGTAGTTAACGGCATATGTGACTCGCAGTGGGTTTGATCAAAGTTATTCAAACTAATCTCATATATTCATACGTCAAATAATTTGATCAGATAAATAGTTTTCAATGCTAATGTATTATTACTAAACAATAACGATAGTAATAATGTATTGTTTCTTCATGGTGACGTCAATAAATGTTTGTATTTTTAAAATTAACCTTCCTGCCGTGATTCCACTACCCAGGGTTGGAGGGAAAAACTAAAAAGTCCACAAGACAATTTTTTTTTCGTTCGCCAGTACTTTACAATTTATTATTATTAATATTTACTAAAAATTAACCAGGGAAGAACTAAACTAATAAGGCGTATAACCAGGGGCACCCACAGGGGAGCAATTGCCCCCCTCCCCGAGATTCTGAGGTTCCATAAATATTAGAAGTTTGAAACATTTTTCTTATGTTGTATCTTATTTTCAAGAGACAAGGATTGCCTTAAAAATCGTCTTTTGAGGCTTCAATTTAATACATTTTTTCGGGGGAGGATCCCCGAACCCTCCACCGTACTGGGGGATATTCCATAACCCCATACCCCCTGGTTTGCCCCCCGTGGAGAAAAATTCTGCAGGCGCCCTTGCGTATAACTCGAACGGGTAGTCTGACGCGGTGTTAAAAAAAACCCTAATAAACTCAAAGATAAAAATATACTATTTTCAGAAATGTTACCTATTTTTTAGTACCACCTTTTCCTCTATGTTCAAGTTATACGCTAAGTACTAATTACGCTAATGGTTTTAGGAATTAGGAAGGTTATATTTAGATACAATCTACCTACATTTGCGTGGAGAGAGAATGGAAAACCGTTTTGGAAAAATCTCCTTCAGTACACCCGACAGAGATTCGAGCCTCGATGTCCTTGTCTTGTGCAGTTTTGTCTGACACGAGAGTAGCGCGTTAGACCATTCGACCACCAAAGTGGGTGTTATTGATTTTCTCCAGCTAAATGTTTGGTAGATTAATAGACCTAGTAGTGTGTGTGTGTACTGTAGAATAGTGTTTCGCAAACTGGATAAGTTTACAGTAGGCCCACACTTTTTTTTTCCAGCACACTGTTTGGTTTTTGAGTAAGCGTCGTGGCAGAAAAAAATGGCTTATTCACTCAGTTCAACGATTGTGCGGGAAAACAGAATTAAGAAAGCATAGACTAATTTTGTCTTGAATTAACTTCAAATATTCCAAGATTAAAGGCAGCAGTTATTTTTTCTGTGGCCACTTATTTAACTTCGATTTACCAAAACTTTTAACTTCGCGTGAAAGCTTTAAATTATATCACATATATTTAAACTATTAGTAAATATGAGTTAGTTAGTAACGCGGACACCGCACGGGTGTCGCTCGTACCAACTTCACTCGTGTTCTTATTGAACACCGATTTATGGCGCTCTGGGACGCACAGCACACCACGTTACACCAGTGTGAACACCATTTGTGGAACATTGTCTGGAGTGAGAGCGCTTTTATATACACTTTATTAACTAGAGAGTCATCCGATACTTTACCTCAGTCGGTAGCACGTCTGCCCACTGAACCAAGGGCTCTGGGTTCAATCCCTATGTGGATGGAATTGAGGTTTCTCCTTTCACAGTGGTAATTTATCCTCTGGAGGACTAAGAAGTTGTGTTTCTTCTAGAATCAAGTTATTTTTAAAGCTGGGTGCTGATATCAAAAAGTGCACATCAACTATATATAAAACCTGCTTCAGTGGCCGCATCGTCTAAGGCGTTACCCTAATAAATAGACTAGATTGCCAGTGACAGGAAGATCGAGGTTCGAAACCAGGTCGGGTGTATTGGAGATGAATTTTACCAACTAGTTTTCCACTCTACCTCCACAAAAATGTGGATCATTTCCTCTAAATTAAACCTTCTTCATGCCTAACTCACGATCGTAATTAGTACATATAACCTGAACAGGTAGTAGAACGCGGTGCTAAAAAAATAAAAATTAAATATGAGAGTAAAAAGGCTGTTATAAAATACGTGAAAGTGAAGTAAGTCTTTTTGTTTTTTTTAATGCCTATTTTTCATCTAACCAGGAATCGGCTATAAACATTGTTATTCGCCTTCCCTGTCCTCTCTCGTGGGAGCGGCTTTGCCAAGTCGCGTATGAGTCAGGGAGGGGGGGAGACTCGCATTATGATTCACTGGGAGCGAACAATGAGAGGTTTGTTCGCAACTGCCTCCCCCTCCCCCCAACTCTCCCTCACGGCGGCCCCCTGTTCTAACACCCCAACTTCTGCCGGCTTTGATCGGGGTCAGGCTTTCCATTAGTCGCGAGGGTTCGAATCCCGCAGGGGGTATTAATAACTGTGGACGATGGCACTGTGTCGAAAAGGGAGGGGGGGAGCTAAGAGGGGTCCACTGCTCCACTGCTTTTTATGCTCAACTGTTTTCACGCTAACTTGTTTGACACAGGCAAGGTTGGATGCTCGGCTAGCTTACCTGAGTGTCAGCCATGGTTCGAACCGGTGAGAATGCACCGAGGGGGATTCTTTCTAAATATTGGTTACCCGTCCTCTCTTCAATCAAATTTGAGTGGAACTCTTAAAAGTTTCTTAGATTATATAGTTTTTAGTGTAGGGTAGGATACCATTTTTTTTTTCCCCAAGCGACATTTAAAAGGCTAAAACTTATGAGGGCCGTGATGAAAATTCTCACCCAACACCCTCTCCGACCCCGCAAAAAAAAAAATTGTGCGCGAATTTAAATATGTCGCATATATTTTAAAGCAGTGATCCGCAAACTGTGTACCACGTCGGTGATTTAAGATGTGACCCACTGCGGTGGCTGCATGGTCTAAGGAATCACTATCGCAGTAGACTAGACTGCCGATGACGGTGAGATCGAAGTTTGACTCTCGGTCGGATATATTGAGGGTTTTTCCTAAATGGTTTTCCTCTCTCTCCCTCTTTCTCTCTCTCCACGCAAATGTGGGTAGACTTCTTCTAAATATAATTGTTGTATATTACAAAATGTTAAATATATAATTTATATACATGACTATAGTAGTTGAATCACATTACTTGTCACATGACTAGAGTAGTTATCAAATATTGTGACTGATATATAAATGAGAGCAGAGAAGAAAGCGGGGCTTTTTATATTTAATTATGTATTGTATACTTTCTAAATAAATAAAGAAATAATTAAAAACAAATATAACATGGTGTCAGAAGTGAAGTTTGTTAAATTAGTTTTCTAATGGAGAAATGGACACAAATATACGGTAAAGTGGATAACCTTAAAAATTGTGTGAGTAGTAAAACAGAGTTTTTCGGTATTGCGTCATTGAAGTTCGAATAAAAAATAAGAAGACTGAAGTCTTGAAGAATAAAATTATCATAATGAACATCGTTGTTCGCCCATCTGAACCATTAGAACTAACCGGCAACGTATCGGAAAATTGGCGCAAGTTCAAACAAAGATACACACTGTTTATGGAAGCAGTAGAAAAAACGAAAGCCGAAGAAACTACTAAAATAGCCATTCTACTGAATTTGATTGGTGAAGATGGACTTGAAGTTTACAACACATTTAAGTATGCAACAGGAGAAGATAAGGATAAACTTGAAACTAATCTAAACAAATTTGACACCTATTGTCAACCACTAAAAAATGTAATTTTTGAAAGATATAAATTCGTTAATATCTACCAGAAAGGACAAACGTTTGACAGCTTCCTAACGGAACTACAAACCTCTGAATCTACATGCGAATTCAAGGAAGGGGATTCTCTCATAAGGGACAGGATCGTCTTGGGAATCCTAGATAATAATCTTCGAGAGCCGGACCTAACCCTAAAGAAGGCTGCAGAGTTCTGCAGAGCCGCTGAAGTCAGCAAACTACAGGTGAAAGCCCTCCAGGAAAAAAGTGTAGAATCAGTGAAGGTGCATAATAAAAGTGTCAAAGCTGTAAAAAAAAAAGGCCCAGTGATAATAAAAGGCCTAGTGGAAGTGTTCAAAGTTATGAATGTAAAAAATGTTGTTACACACACACAAGCCCAGAGCTTGTCCAGCATTTAGGCAGGTATGTTCTAAATGTAAGCAATTGAACCATTTTGCTAAGCTATGCAATTTTAGACCTAGAAATAGGCAGGTATATGAAGTGCTAGAAGTTTACCCAAATAATGTAATAGAAAATTATCAAATATCTAAAGGAGATAGGAAAAATGAAGCAGGCCCTAGGCTAGAAAGTGAATTTTCTAATAATTTGTTTATTGATAAAATTCAAACAGACCTAATTAATATTTACAACTTAGAAATAAATTCTGAGGTTAAAATTGACAGCTTAGGGAACACCGTTTCTTGGTTTGAAACAATTTTGTTGGATGAACAAAAAGTTCAATTTAAATTAGATACAGGACTAGAAACTAGATGTCACTGAATACCATGTTGACCGAGTGTCACATTGTTGACGGTCAGTTAGGTATGACTGCATCCAATGAGCTGAAATTGCTAAAAAATTAAAGTTTGTTTGTAATTTAGCAAGAAGGATATCGTGATTAATGGTGTCAAAAGCTTTGTTAAAGTCTAACAGCGTCAAATGTCTTCTATCCATGGCTAATCTTATATCATCAGTTACATTTATGAGTGCTGTGGTAGTGCTGTGATGAGGTCGAAACCCAGATTGGTATTTGTCTAGCAGCTTGTGATGATTTATGAAGCTATAGCTTTCTCTGTGTACGATATATTCAAAATCTATTTCTGAACCAACTGATTATATCAGCACACGACTTATAAACTCCCACAATTCACCAATGATAATGTTTTAGGCCTTGCCAGGAATCCAACCCAAAACCCTTAGCTCAGTTGACAGACATACCACCGACTTGGCTTAAGTGTCGGACGACAGGTAAAGTAAAAAGTTGGTAGGAATATAGATTTAAAATGTAAGTTATTAAACAAACTATATTTTTTGTCTCTAAATTGATAAATTGAAACAATTTTTTTAAATTTTATTTTATTGATAATCATATGATTTGTCAAAAGTAATAGTTTCATAATATATAAGATTTAGTATATTTTGCCCCTGTCAGATAGCCACTGCCATCCCACTATTAGTGTGACTAATAGTAACATTATTATTATTATTATTAGCACCGGGTCTTAATACCCGTTCGGGTTATACGCTCTTACGCTAATGTGTAATGGTAGGGTGATTGTGAGATGAAATGGAGGAGCTACAGTTTAACGTGGGATCCGAACCACGGTGGAGGCCTGGCATTCCACACATTCACAAGTTGTAATTAATACAAGTCTTGTCAGAGGTGAAAGAAGGGTTTGACAATCAGATAAATCTGTGCCGGAACCGAGGACTGAACCCCGGACCCTCAGCACAGAAGTCTGACACCTTACCCCTATACCACCAGGTCACCACTAATAGTAACAAGTTGTTCATTTTAAAAGTAATCAATATTTTCCCCGTGCGGTTTTATTCCTGCTGCCTCACACACAAAGCTAAACTCAATGAGAGATTTAAACCGATAATTTAAAAAACTTTATCCCCTCATCTCTCTTCAGTTATTGCGTCTTACTACCCATCTGGGCTATCCACATGTTCATACTAATGGGATAAGGATAAGGTATAATTTATATGAAGTGCACCAAATAGAAAACTACGTGAAGTGAGAGTAGGAAAACATTTAGGAAAACTCAGCCTCAGTACACCCGACCTGGATTCAAACTACGACCTTACCGCTACCGAAAACCGGAGATACAAGACTGACGACTCTGTCCACGTGCTCACTGGTGCGGTAATAATATTAACTATCATTATCAAGCTTAGTATTGTGAAAATTTCGGGCAATTGAGTGTTTATTACAAGTAGTAAAAATGAAAAAAAAAATTTAGATATTACAAAATTTATCAAATTTTACTTAACATCAGATATTAATTATATTTGTCAAAAAATTACGAATAATAATAACGACATGCAAATATTAATTGTAGAGAAAAGAGAGGACGAGAATGATAAATGTCAACCAGGGGATGTATGCAATTGCCAAATAGGTGTAATGAGTTGCCGTTGGATAGAACATAATTAAGGCCCTTAACGTCCCATTAAAGCACTGAAAATAGATTGAATTTGTAATGATAATCTTTTTAATAAGCCTTAGAGAAACCAAAATATGAAATGTACTGTGCATAGCTCAATTTCAAATTAATGGCTGTTACCTAAAATATTACAAATATAGTTGATTTTCCTCGTCACTGGGACATATACGATGGACGTATTTGTACGGCAAGAAGTGTGTTCTAGATATTAGTCTGGAAGCAATTGGTAAAAAACATGCCCCTTGGTCTCTTTGATTATACAAATGTGGGAGGTGTCTCAATCTCTTCCTTTTATTGTGAAGAATAAGAATATCAATGGTGATTAGCTCTAAATTTTTTGGAAACCTGAAAACAAGATGGCGGCAAAAATTGTGTAAAAATAACTTAAAAATTTGTAGTTGGTGTTTATAAAATAAATTGGAGTCAAATAATGTATTTAATGTCATGGATTTCAAATAATTTGTCAAAAAACTATCTGGCATCCATAGAAGGAGATTTTCAACTTGGCATGAGAATCAAAATGGTAGAATTTTGTGTATGTGGTCGAAATTTTATCAGCGACTTATGCTAAAAGAGGAAGCTTAGCCAGTGCCCAAAGATTCCAAGTTACCATTATTGCAGCAGCACCTACAGATAGCTCTGTGCAACTAACTTTTATGAAACAGTTTGAAAGCATCAATTCATTCGTACTTGGTCCAGGAAATAAAGTTGTAGTAACTTTAGATATGGTATTGTATAAATATGCTAAACAGCTGAAAATGGTACAACAAAACTGGTGAACTACTTTGTCATTACCATGTTACGTACTATTGGATACTTAATTCAGGTCAATAGTGTTCCTGAAATGGGTGTATACAGTTAGTTATCCGTATGGCACAGCTATTGCTCGGCAGATTATTGAGGATAAACATATACACAGGGCCATAGAAGCAAAGTGTTGGAACATTCTTAACACTTTCGGTGATGTTACTTGAAAAGTTCAGTCAATAAAATGCAAACTATTCTTGAGTTTATGGCGCCTCAAGTTTCAAATGTGCAAAATGATTTAAACAATAGAGAGGAAGTTAACATAAAGGAAGCGCATCTCAAATAATTGGTATCTGCTTTGAAAGAACACACAATTTTAGAGGAACTTCTTCAATTTTCTGATGAACAGGACGGAAATGAGACAGTATTCAAATATGCAATGACCTAAATGGATATGATGGGAGCAATGTTCTTTGTGAAGGCTGTAAGAACATCAGACTTGTTGCTGTCCTTCGCAACCTTTCGAGACTTCGTAACACATAACTATGCAAGAATGTAACGTTATATCTGTCATAAATGAACAAACTGGAAACATGAGATACATTAATCTGGAAAGAATTCCTGCAGGTTGATTGGGTCGTGAATAGGAGAATAATACCTTTTGCAACAATTTTTTTACAACCATATTGTCCACCATATAGTTTTAGGTCAACAGACAAAATTTGATAAATAAAAGGAAAAGATTGCTATAATTCCTCCCTCCCTTATATCATTAAAGAGGCCACAGGGTGACACTTGCTCTCAGTTTATATATCAATAATATAGCTTTAGAAAATAGTCCTTACCATACGAATATGCGTTCAAATAGATTGGATTGGTTAGCTCTTATCAAAAATCCAATACAGCCGACAAATCAACTGTAGAAAATATTTTATGAAGCATATTATTATTGTTTTTAGTAACAATTCGAAAAATTACTTCACACTTCCATACATATGAAACATACATCACTTAATCTGAGACACAACATTATTTTTAATGTTTCCCACATTCTACATTTTAATATTTAATTACTGTTTATTTTCTGAAGGAAACTATTCAAGCACTTAAAACAAGTAAAGTGTTTAGTACCGTGACTAAACTTATGGTAAACTTAATCTCTGAAATCTCATCTGCTTTCGCACAATGTGAAAAGTTAAATTTAAAAATTGATCGTAATTCAAAATAATGTCTTTGAGAGGGTGTTGGTGATATTCTGATGCACGATATCTAAGACATTTTTAAAGTACACTAAAGAAGAACCTCCCAAAGAGTAGTTAAAACTGAAGTAACAATAGGTAGATAAGTAGAATCGGTAGTTCATTCACCGAGGTGTTCCATTAGTAAAATTAAACTCGGACCTATATGTTACAAATAAACAGATAGTTAAAATTGCAACAACACTACCAAAAACTTGCATAGTTAATCTGAACCAGAGGGCACACGAACAAAGAAGTCAGTCTTGTCGAGTCTGGTCCGACCAGCTGTGCTGAGGGTATGTGTTTCAAAATGGTGTTCTACTTTTCCTCCACGCAAACGCGGGTACATTTCCTCTAAAAGTTCTACCTTCCTCAAACCTTTCCCATTAGGGTAATTTATGCATGCACATAACTCATTGAATACTGGCCAGATATATCAACACAGTCGTATATTGGCATCACTGATTGGATGCTCATGTCAAGAAGTGTTCATTCTGTCTTGTGAACAATAAAAAAAAAAAAAAAGACGATGGTTGGCCGGGCAGACAGGGTAGCAGACATCAAGGGGTAGGAGAAGGTATACCCCCCTCATATTCCCTCCCTTGACTAATACTCGATATCAGCTGGCAAAACGCTCGGTAAGGGTGTTTCTCCCCTAGCGATATTGGCGTCTTGTGTTTGTTCGAGAGGCTAGGGGTAGTGTTCCGCCGTTGAACTAGGGGATGAAGCCATGAGCCCGAGGGACAACATTTTCTGAATCCACGACATGGGGTGGAGGGGGGTCGATACACGAAACCAATCCACCCTTTCCCCTCATGTACACCGCCGAGATCAAGGGGAACAGACTGGAGGATTCGATGGTATTCTTTTATTGAAGGATTTGATATAAGCTTTCCGACAAGAGTTGCGGGTCCCTTCTTTAATATATGAACATGTAACGCGGTGCTAACGAATCAGAGAACGGCGAGAGTTTGATAGATGCACTCAAACTGACAGGATTAGATGATTATTATTATTATTATTATTATTATTATTATTATTATTATTATTATTATTATTAGCCCCACGTATTACTACCCGTTCGGGTTATACGCACTTACGCTAATGTGTAATGGTAGGGTGATTGTGAGATGAAATGGAGAACCTACAATTTAACGTGGGATCCGAACCACGGTGGAGGCCTGGCATTCCTCACATTCACAAGTTGTGATTTAATACATGTCTTGTCAGAGGTGAAGGAAGGGTTTGGCAATCAGATAAATCTGTGCCGGGACCGAGGATTGAACCCCGGACCCCCAGCAAAGAAGTCCCGACACTTTACCCCTAGACCACCAGGTCACCTTGACAGGATTAGATGAGTGGTTAACAATCTTGACCTGTATCTCGGAGGATATGGATATATAAAGACAGTTGCTATGGGAGCAGTTTCCCTACCTCATTCTAGGATAATATCTTCAGTTGTTTATAATAAACCCTCCCCATCTTCTTAGTTCATATAATGTCCGACAGGTACTAGCTTTAAGGGGGGAGTGTAGGGGGCGCGAGAAAAGGCAGTGTTTTGCACTTTTTATAGCAAAACTATTTTTTTTTTACCAAACTAAATAAATTATTGTTTCAATACAAACATAGAGTTACATTTTTATTAAGATATCAACAGTTGATGAAGATCTTTCATGAGCACACTCGCATTGGATGACAAACTTTTTAAATGAAGAGAAAAGTTGTCATTAAATTCCAGGACACCCTTGACAGATATTCAAGAACTGTTGAGATAATTATGTGAAGAAAATTAAACTCTAAGTTTCTACTGAAGCAATATTTAATTTATTTTGATCAAAAAAATATTTTTATGTAAAAATTGCAAGAACACTTAACTTTTCTCGCGTCTCCTGCATCCTCATCTTAAAGAGGAAGTCTAAAAAACTACACACACAATGTTAAAATACATCTTTCCTATCCTGGTGAGAAGATTAAAACCAGGGTCCGGGGTTCAATCCTCGGTCCCGTCACATATTTATCTGATTGCCAAACCCTTCCTTCACCTCTGACAAGACATGTATTAAATCACTACTTGTGAATGTGAGGAATGCCAGGCCTCCACCGTGGTTCGGATCCCACGTTAAATTGTAGGTTCTCCATTTCATCTCACAATCACCCTACCATTACACATTAGCGTAAGTGCGTATAACCCGAACGGGTAGTAAGACGCGGTGCTATTAATAATAATAATAATAATAATAATAATAATAATAATAATAATAAATAATAATATGAAAACGGGATATAAACCATGGAGGATGATATCATCATAAATGTGCATTGAAAGAGATAATATAAAAGCATAATGGGTTAAGATTAGCGAAAAAATGTTTAAAAAACACACTCATCATTGCTGCTGAAAGGTGTATCCAACCCCGGGATCACAGGAAAATTTATGAAAACTTGGTTTACCTCGGTGGTCTTGGGATAGAGTGCTCGTCTTAGGACCCGATGTTCGTGGGTTCAAACCCAGCCGGGGTTGGCGGATTTTTCGTGAGCTATAAAACAAAATCCGTTGCATAACTTCCTTCAGTGGGGAAGTAAAGTCATCAGTCCCATGTCGATTGTGGCATGTAAAGGAGCCCTGGAAGGTATGAGTAAATACCTTTCAGGCAAATGTGGTAGGTCTTTTAGCGCTCACTCAGAGAAATTCTCGTGTGCTGATATAATCAGTTGGTTCAGAAAGTGCACGTTAAATACCTCAAATAAATGAAAATAGAATAAATATAACTACTTGATTTTACCGGCGAACTTCAATTTTGCACAGCATCTGGTTGGTTTTGAGTGTTTACCTGCGTGATTCACATCCCCCCCACCTCCACCCCCAAATATCCCCACTACTTCCATCACCAGATATGGATAGTCAAGTACTATCTCGAAGTGGTCTTATCTACTATTCAAGCAGCCTGAAATGTGAGTTTTTTTAGCACCTTGTCTTACTACTTGTTCGGGTTATATACGCTTATATACTAATTACGCTAGTGGTTTTAGGGATGAAGGTTATATTTATAGGAAACGTACCCACATTTGTGTGGGGAGAGAGAGTGGAAAACCATTTTGGAAAAAACATCCTTAGGCGGCACAGTATACTGCAAGAGTAGCGCCTTAGACCATGCGGCCTCCGAAGCGGGTAAATGTAGCAGTTGAAGAGATAATACGCTCTAGTGTGTAGGACTGGATGAAATCCAATTAAGCCTAGCAACTATTTGGAAAGAGTAAATAAAATTAAGTCACGGGCATAATTCAAAAGCGAAAGATCGTTGACTAATGGTGATGGCAGTGTAGTTGTAGTAGTAGTAAGCAGCACCTAACATCTCTGAGCAGGCCCACAAAGCTTAGTTGTACGCCGGCGAGCATAACTCTAAAGGGGCAGACCGCAGCTAGAAGACGCCGCAATACATACCAGCGCGCCGAGCCACTACTTGCCAGCCATGCATTATTCACACCGGGGCCATGTAGACACTCAGAGACTCCAGACAAACAGATACCTCCCCCCCCCAACAACTACAACCCTGGTAAGTAAAGGTGGACCTCTGAGACTCCAGACAAACAGATAGCTCCTCCCGACAACTACAGCCCTGGTGAGTAAAGGTGGACCTCAGAGACTCCAGACAAACAGATACCTCCTCCCAACAACTACAGCCCTGGTGAGTAAAGGTGGACCTCAGAGACTCCAGACAAACAGATAGCTCCTCCCAACAATTACAGCCCTGGTAAGTAAAGGTGGACCTCGGAGCCTACTGACAAACAGATACCTCCTCCCAACAACTACAGCCCTGGTGAGTAAAGGTGGACCTCAGAGACTCCAGACAAACAGATACCTCCCCCCCCCCAACAACTACAACCCTGGTAAGTAAAGGTGGACTTCTGAGACTCCAGACAAATAGATACCTCCCCCCCCCCCAACAACTACAGCCCTGGTAAGTAAAGGTGGACCTCAGAGACTCCAGACAAACAGATACCTCCTCCCAACAACTACAGCCCTGGTGAGTAAAGGTGGACCTCAGAGACTCCAGACAAACAGATACCTCCTCCCAACAACTACAGCCCTGGTGAGTAAAGGTGGACCTCAGAGACTCCAGACAAATAGATACCTCCCCCCCCCAACAACTACAGCCCTGGTAAGTAAAGGTGTACCTCTGAGACTCCAAACAAACAGATAGCTCCTCCCGACAACTACAGCCCTGGTGAGTAAAGATGGATCTCTGAGACTCCAGACAAACAGATACCTCCCCCCAACAACTACAGCCCTGGTAAGTAAAGGTGGACCTCTGAGACTCCAGACAAACAGATAGCTCCTCCCGACAACTACAGCCCTGGTGAGTAAAGGTGGACCTCTGAGACTCCAGACAAACAGATAGCTCCTCCCGACAACTACAGCCCTGGTGAGTAAAGGTGGACCTCAGAGACTCCAGACAAACAGATACCTCCTCCCAACAACTACAGCCCTAGTACCTAAAGGTGGACCTGAGCTGCACGAGTTAAGTGAAGTAACAGTACATACAGCCGGGATCCGTGCCCCGCCCGACCTCCGGGCAAATAACCTATGTGTTAATCGGATCGGATGGAGAAGCTATAAAAATAGCACCCGTTAGGAGTGTCGCAGTTCCAATTGTTTTTATAGCATCGCTTCTTACTGCCCCTCCGGTTTTACAAATTACGTTAATGTGGTAGGGATTAGGAAGTTTGGTACATGAAGCTACGTAGAGAGTGGATTTTTTCTAAAAAAAAAACACCATCAGTATAACCGACCGGGATTCAAACCTCGATATACCTATCATCGACAGCAATTGCGAGAGTAACGATTCAGATCATACGGCCACCGAAGAGGATATAAGTTCCAATCGTGTATTCATTTCGAGAAAAATATTTGGAAATAGGTATTTTCAAAACGTTGTTCGAAAAAATCGTGTATCCAAATGCTTTATAATATAATTAAATATTTTATTATTATTATTATTATTATTATTATGACTAGGATATTTGAAATGAACTTTTAGAAAGAACTGACCTCAGCACATCATCTACAAATTGGCAACTACTGAGGAATAAGACATTTATATTTTCCAATACATTTTGGTCGTGCCGGAAGTCAAAACCATGACCCTTAACTCAGTTAACAAACACACTGCCACCTTAGCTAAGGAAGTGAACTAAATGGCATTGTTTTAGTTTTTCATTTGATATTTAATATGTTGTATATGAGTGAACCGTTTTGATTCCAACAATTATGAACTACGGTACACACTTAAGAGGTTACACACGATTACATTAGAATTTAAACACAACTTCTTATAAACTTGGTAAAAATAATACAGCTACATTTTTCACTCGAGTTTGGCTTAGAGGGCGGCCAGACTAAGCGAGCGAGCGACTAAAATATAAAATAGAACACATTGGTTGTAATGAGAGGTGGCCAGACTGGAGCGCGCACGCTTGAAAGATAGAACTGGTTCTATTTTTCAAGCGCGCGCGCTCGACCCGGTACAGTCTAGTTTATAAGCGCTAGGCAATATTATTGTATGTTGGTTCATTGAGTGCTAGGAAAAATTCTCATTTTGACAGTTTTATTAATATCGATAGGTTTAGCACACTTGCTACTAACGGCCTAATTTAAATGGTAAGAGCATAAACCATACCTATATGTATATATAAATATAATATACATATATAAATATACATAGAGGTATGGGATATATAACTGATATGTTAAAATACTTCAATATTATCAAAGTAGGCCTTTACAAATAAGAATCACCATTAGCGTGGAGAGAGTATGAGAAAACCACAACAATAAATCACTTGCTAAAACCCCCCTCAGTTCACTGAGCCAAGATTCGGAGCCTCCTCGTCAACAACTAACGAGAGCTATATGCTAATCACGCGCTCGCCAGTCTGGCCACCCAGTCGCTTGCGCGCTCGCTCGCACGCTTGTCAGTCTGGCTGAACCCTAAGTTTTAAACAAGAGCGTCTACATTTTAAACACGACTCTCTACATTTTGACCAAGAGTCGGTTCAACCCCTCTTAATTACCTCCGTTAGATCACGTCTTATTGATCATTTAATTCATACCTTTCTTCACCTTGTTTTAATTAGAACCAATTGTAAGCTGCCAAATTCAAACTATTAAGAAGATATTATAAGCTTCTTTGTTTCTTCCTCCTACTAGACCGGCGTCGAACTGTAGTCAGATAGTGAACCCCACAAGGAAAGGAAACAAATTAACTGAAGGCTCCTTGCTATTTAAATATTACCGACAAAATGTACCTCTCAGTATATATTTTAATTAATGTCTCTCACACACACAATTAATTAATCTATTGTATCCCATGCTCCAAAGCAGAAACGTACGTATAGTTTGCCTTTGTTAAATTTGTCTTATGCTCACACTAAATCAGTGGATTACGCAAATGCAAATAAATGACTTTAAACCTCTAATGCAAATGTCGCAGCAACAACAACGGGAAGCTTATTAAAGCTCATTGAATCAGGACGAAGGATTACGTGTAGACAATATCTTACCTGACGGCACCGGAGAAAATATTTGAAAACCTATTTTCTACTTTTTAAATCCCCTTGAATGAGTGGTGTACTTGTTTAATTCCAAATTCTTGTCGCCAATGTTGAATTATAGTCTAATTTTGTATCAACTCCTGCATTCAGTTGAAGTGGGACTAAGCTAAAGAGTAACATTATTGAACCTCAGCATGGCATTATTTTAGAAGTATAAATTGGTGAAGATAACTAACTATTAGATACCCATTTCGGTGACCACATGGTCTAAGACGGTACTTTCACAATAGACTTGACTGCCGATGATGGGGAGATTGGGGTTCCAATCTCAGTCGGGTGTATTGAAGGTGATTTTTCCAAAATAATTTTCACTCTTCCTCTAAATATAGCATTTATTATCCCTAAGGCCATTAAAGTAATTAGTACATATGCGTATAGCCCAAAAACGTTCTAACGCGCGGTGCTAAAAACATTTTTAAAGTTTTATATGGTAAAAAGTATTCTAACATTTTAAAAGTGGCAGTGTTAGTGTGATAATTCTTGAGATCTCCATTTTTTTAGCCAGTAGAGGCTTTCAACAATGAACATGTTAAAATAAATATACCAAATTAAATTGAAAGACGATTAAAAAAATATAGCTCTAGATTTTCAGAAACTAGCTGCAAAGTAAACCATCCGACATAGCTTGTGACCTTGAAGAAATATATATAGCACCTCGTCTTACTATCGGTTCAGGTTATACGCATATATACTAATTACGTTGATGAGTTAGTGATGATAAAGGTTGAATTTTGAGGAATTGTACCCGTGTTTACGTGGAGGAATAGTGAAAAACCATTTAGGGAAAAACCACTCTCAGTATACCGATCTCCCTATCATCGGCAATCTAGTATTTTGCGAGAGAGACGCCTTAGAACATGCGGCCACCAAGGAAGGTCAATCATATTTGAAAGATTTTATATTTCAGTAGGTCTGAGTTTACAATTTTAGGGCAACTTTTACATAATGTTGTTTCCTATTCTCTTCTCCATAAAATGTTAGTCCAACTTTTAAAAAGTGTGTGTGTGTCTTTATATACATTCATCTTAGGTTAGACAGTTTAGTAGCCCGTCTCACTCCTTGGATGAAACCTAATTTAGGAAAGTAATACAGTTCGAACTATACGTCGCATTACTGTGAAGTTTTATGTATTATACTTTAGAAAACAGATGCATTAGGCGTATTTACGCGAATGACCAGCTGGTATCGTTTTCGCGCTCCTTTTATCGCTGCTGGTTGCGAGTGTTAATGACCGGAACGATACCAGACCTAGGTTTGGTAACGCTTTCCTCGACCAAACTAAAGAGCCTGGTATCAACAAATGAGCTGAGAATCGTACAGAAATTTCAAAACAACATGACTTCAAATGTTAGATTTAAATGAGTATAAATTTGTAGTAGTTGGATTTCAACAGTTATATTTAAATTAGAATGGACAGAAATTACTATCTACAAATATATGACAGTAAGTAGCACTTATTACTGATAAATAAAAACAAAACAATAAAGATTTTCATATTGTAGCATTTAATACCTCTTGTACCCCATATTTTCCATACTAGTTTGCGAATTTTTTTAAACTAATATTTTGTAACTATAATTATTTATTAATTATTTGTGAAAGGTACTTAAAAACCGTTAGGCTCTAGATAAAAGAACGTTAGGCTATAGATAGAAGAATTGGAGTACTTATGATTTTCTCTAGGCCTATTTACTCATACATACATATATGCACACATACATACTTCATGTGTTGCATAGGCTATTTTTAGGAACATAAGTTAAGCTTGGAATTATGTGTAAATATTAGGCCTACTCAAAATAAACACCAATCAATCTAAGAATAACATTAAAAAGTTAATTTTCCTTCGATTTACAATACATATAGATATACATAAATTAACCTACCAGCTTTTAAATCTACCCTACCCCAATCACCATTTTGTTAAGGAAAAACAACTCAAATTCTATTTTGCGCTCCCCCTTAGTCAGAACCACTTGGTCGAAAACACTCAATACCAAGACATAACTAAGTCAATCGCGAAAACTCGCCTATTGAGACCGATGAAATAATTTTAAAGTTTAAAACTGATAAAATAATCCTAATTTCGTTGTTGTCAAGTTTTAAATGTATAAAACCGCACTTAGGTAAGTTTTATAGTTCGTACATGATCTAGTATCTAATTTCTCGGTTAATCAGTCGTAAGATAGTCTCTTAAATCACTGATGACCTGTAGTGGAATTAAAGCGTGGATATTAGAAAAAAAACACAGACAAATATACTGCAATGGGATAAAACTGTAAACATGATTAAAGGTTGCTACGATGTATTCGTTCCGGGCAGCAACATCTTCAAGTTGAGTAATCCTCGCTAAAGGAACCATAGTGAACGCGCCCACTTTGTCAGAAACCGGACTGTACAGAAGCCATCATGGGAGCGGGCCGCTGTTCTGTATATGTCAGCCTTGCCAGAGGGAAAGGCACATTATGTCTAGTCTAGCCCTCTCCTATTTCGGTTACGATATTGAGATAAGCCCGTATTTCGGTTTTGTCCTGCGATTCCTCGTCGTTTTCTCAAAATACAAAATATGTACTTTTGTGTTTCTCATAACCTGAACATATGCGGGGCATGGTCCAAATATTGGAGACAGTAAATTTTTCATTTCGTAATATATAGAAACCTTTCGTAACATTTTACTGCCTTAAAATTTATAGTATGGATGTGAACTAAATATTATGTTATTTTAAGTAAGCGAGTAACGCTTATCTGGCTACAAAACTACGTTTTCAGTTTCTGAAAACCTAACACCAGATAAAATGTCAAGTTTATCTAGTCTGGTTTGCCAGTAACGGAGAGGTCGGGGTTTGAAATCCCACCGGGTGTACTTACGGTGCCCCCCAAGTGGTTTTCCACTAGCCCTCCACGCGAATGCGGGTACATTTCCTGTAAATATAACCTTAATAATCCCTAAAACCATTAGCGTAACTAAAACATAAGCATATAGCCAAAACCTGTTCTAAAAAAAATCTACTATTGGTGCATTTACTTAAAATTCATCCTCTGTATCGTATGCACGTAGATTAGTTGATGTGAATCATGGATAGCCCGAACGACCGGTAAGACGAGTCGCACTAAAATAATAGATGTATACAAACTTATGCTTGAAAAATCTGTAAAAGGGGCTTAAACCCTAGACCTTTGGCTTGGTGGCTCATTGCTCCATGATAGAGCTATTTAGATGAAGGCCAAAGAAATGATATTTTTTGGAGAGCGACGGATATAACCCTCAACCCCTGGAGGCTACGCCTTTATTTCAAAATGATGTGTGTGTGTGTGAACACATTGGCGTAATTTTGATGACTACTAGCGACTAACGCCTTTATTTTTATGTACCCGTCGTCTTAATTCACATTCAAGCTAACCACATTTAATTACAATGATCACCACCATAAGGTGGAAGGGGATCCCCCCCTCAAAGGAGAAAGTTATAAACCAAAATGTAATTTTTATTTAGAGGAGGTAACTATGGCAATGGGTCATTTTTCTTGGTCGATAAAATTCAGTTGTAGAATGGACTTTACACGGCTAACAAGTCGATTCCGACCTCCTTTATTACTGCTAGAGATGAACATTTTCTGCACTGGCGGCTCGCGGTGGAGGGGTTGAATTGTAGAGGTGGCACCTAGAGCCTAGTATACTTCGAAATATAGTGAGTGGGTTATAAGAAGGGGCCGGGGGCAAGGGCGAGGGCGAGGGGCAGGGGTAGATAGGAAACAAGGAGGATATGGGGGAGACAAATTTCAGGCCAAACTTAAAATTATTTTAGTTAACTTATTTATGATAAAAATTTGAAGTATGATTTATGAACATAGCGAGTCTCAAAAGGCTCGCATTCATTTGTTTCTTTACTACTTTATTTTAGCACCACGTCTTACTACCCTTTCGGGTTATACGCCTTAATCCTTATGTACTAATTACGCTAAAGTGTTAGGGACGAGGAAGGTTGAATTTTGAGGAATTTCATCCGTGAGAGTTGAAAACTATTTAGGAAAAACCACCCTCAGTGAAACCGATTGATATCGAACACCAATCTCCCCGTCATCGAAAGTATAGTCTATTGCGAGAGTAGCGCGTTAGACCGTGCGGCCACCGAAGCTCGTTTGATGACGTTTCTTATATAAACCCCCGTAGGAGAAGTTCATCTTAGGTATAAACGTTGATATTTGAGCTATCTATATCTCGATTACATTATAGTTCCATTTAATCAATTGAAATTATTTTACAGAAATTATAAATGAAAATTTTCCGGAAAAAATATAGGGAAAATTTTTCGTCTCACATCTCTAACTACTGTTACCAATCCCTTTGTTTGTGGGGTCCCATTTTCGTATGAAGAACATTTTATAACATACAAAAATATTTTTTGCAATCCAAAGTGATAAAATTTTACTGTTTTATTAGTGTTATTTGAAAGGTATTGACATTATTTGTCACAAGCTAGAGCTACAAGTCACATAACTTTGCGTATGAACAGATGAAAATAAATCTAATCATTTTTATAGAGGTCTTTCTATGAAAATTGGATTATAGGTAGCGAGAGATTACCTGATTCCATAAAACCAGTAGATTCTTCTTAAGTTGATCTTATCAATTTTATAATATTGAGGTAAGCCAAGGCCGCGACAAATAAGGGGGGGAGAGGGTGCGGTGATAGTTCAAAGCACCGTATTTCAAAAAGTTTTTTTTAAATATAGCTTTATTAGTTGTTTAAATAGTATAAAAATAAAGGAACAAATACATCCACTTGTAGATAATTTAGAATCCTTCGTAAAGCACCAGATTTCGCGACACGTTAGGACAAAGTGGATTTGACTTGACCGGGATCGAGTTGGCAGAGTTGGATAGCTAACGCAATGAGACATAAAGATTTAGCTGCATTTACCACAACATAGAACCGGTGATTAAATAATATATATTTAAAAAAATTATAGCTAACATTTATTAAGAGGATACAAAGGATTCTGCAAACTTTTTATGTTTGTGAAATTTAGTAGGCCCTATATACACATTAACACTAAGGTAGCGAATTTCGTCATAATTGTTCTTTCTAGTTTTCAAATTAAAACTGCTGTTCAAACACTTGAACTTTCTTTTGTTCAGGAACCATTTTTGGAGGTCTGAGTGATTTTTATTAAAACTACTATCAAACACTATATACGAAAAAAAAAGTAATTTATAGAACTTAGATTATTTAAACCTCTGCCCTTGGTTTAAAAAAACACCCAAAAAACACTTAAATCCCTACTAAAGGCATTTAATATTAATAACTTTCCTTTGCCTCCAAAGGTTGGGGCCCAAAACCCCGTTAAAAGTTTCGTTCTGGTTACGGCATTACTATAATTATTATATAAGCTATGTTTATATTTTGTATTTTATATGCTCTAAGAGCTGTACCTTTTTTTAATTGTTTTAGCTCAGTGCTACAACATTATTTTGAATTTGTACTAATCTTATAATTTATATATTTAAATACTTTAAAACATAAGACAATCTCTATGGTCTAGTGGTCAGAGTTCCTGGCTACGTATCCTATGGTCCCGGTTTCAATCCCCGGCCTTTCCAAATATGTATATGTGAAGCATTGGTTCTGTAACAGGGTCAAACTCAGCCTCGTGACAACAAATGAGGAGCTACTTGAATAAAGCAGTAGCAGCTCTGGTTTAGAAAACTAAGATTAACGGCTGGAGGATTCATTGTGCCTACCACATGACACACAATATCCACAAATGTTGGCACCATCATCGCTAACGGCGGCGGCCGCTCGGTTGATAAAGCTCGCTTGCGGGCTTACACCAAGGATATTGTTTTTTTACATTTAAATATAATGATCAATGTTTGTTTATATTTTTATGTCTTTCGGGCATTGTAATTTATTAAATTATGTGAATTATTTAAGCTTAGCATAATGTTTGTTTATAAAATAAAGTTGTATTATCTTGTATCAATACTTATTAAAATAAAATATACCTTATACGACTTTTTGTTTAAAAATTAGGGCTTGTATAGCCATTAATAGATACGTCATACTCACTCTCTATAGAAATAGATATTACAGTAAATGTTAATGCAGAGCTATGTCCTATATCAACTAGTTTCCCGATTTTTTTCACCCCTTCACCTATAATACTCCTTGGACCTGTCACTGATGGTCTGGGGATGAGGAAAGTATAGTTCTAGAATAAATGAACCCGAAGAGGGGGAGACGCCATTGCCCCCATGTCCACCAACCAGACAACAGGTGTACAATCTATATACTTGTTAAAGTACCACCAACTTAACTAACGAGTTGGTCTCGAACTCACGAGGATTGTCTTATGTTACTTTGAAAGTGTAATCTACAGTTTGATTTTGGTTGGAAGAACAGCTTAGATGATTCAAACGTATTTTTTGCAGCCAACATAGATAACTGTATTATTTGTGTTATTTTATAGGTATTGATAATATCCATCAAAAGGAGACAGCTGCAGATCACATTACTTGATATTTGACTATATTAAAATGGTTTTAGTAAGCCTAGCTTTAGTATATATATTTTATACACCCATTACTGTTTCTAGACTGTGGTCTGAGTCAGTATTCTATTCAAGTCATATATTTTCCACTACCGGCTTGCTAGTCCTGTCGTAGCTTCATATACCTTATAATCTAACTTAAGATTAGGGCAGACACAACATCCAGTCCCCAGCTGTTAATACATCACTGTGAAAGGGTAAACCTCATTTCACTAAAGGTAAAAGTTTCGGAAATCAAACCCGGGACACCTAGCTCAGTAGAAAGACACGCTACTGACTGAGCTAAGGTGTCGAATAGATGTAGTAACTACCCGATCTTATCATTGCCGACACATTAGCTCAGTTGGTTGAGTGTCTATCTTTAGAGCTGAAAGTTCCTGGTTCGATTCCCGACATAGTCGAAAATTTTTATCATTGGTGAAATGCGGGTATATACTTTCACATTGATAAAATAACGTCCGGGTATTGGATGTTGTGCCTATCCTTGTCTTAGGTTATATTATAAGGTATTTGAAGCTACGACAGGCCTAGCAATCCGGTAGCGACTTGAATAAAAAAAAATACCCTGCAACAGACTCAAAAAAGTAATGGATGTAAACATAGTAAATATAACTCGCATATATGAGTACGTGGGCTAGGACGTCAACCTCACCTGGTCTGATTTGCCAGTGACGGTAAGGGGTCTACTGAGGGTGTTTTTTACTAAATTGTTCTCCACTCATCTTTCAAGCAAATGGGGATACATTTCATGTAAACTCTACCTTCCATATCTATACACCATTAGTGTTAATATGCTAATAGCCCGGATGGGTAGTAGGGCATATTTACTTTACAATACTCGAAAGGCTTAGTATAACTTATTGATGTTTTATTTACAATTTAACACCAATATTATTAAAGGAGAGAGGGATGCAGGGGTGTATTGGAGCGGGAACGCCGTTCCGGCACGGCTTTTTGTGGAAAAATGTTATATTTCATCATGCCGAGCCGAGTATTAAAATGTTCTTGTGTTAAAAATATTCAAAATAATCATTTTTTTAGGTAATTTTTTTTACTATGAAGTTCTAAATTAACTTGTTGATTTTATATCAATATTATGCTAAAACTTTTTTCATAAAATTAATCAATAAATTCTGGTAAAATTTACTGTGATCTGTGCAAATCCTTGGAATTTTAGGGGAAGTGCGCTAAGTACGTTTCTGCCTTAGTAACCATTAAAAAATGTTCCAAATGGCCCCCAAACCTCCCCTTAAACTTTGGGCTGGCTACGGCTTTGTGTTCAGGCACTGATAAATTTACGACTACACCACTGGAGGGATGGTGAGGGTAGTTTATAAGATGTGCACTCGCATTATCTTAGAGAGAGGATGGTAAAACCACAATAATAAATCACATGGAGAAAACTACCGCCAGTGTACTCGGCTGGGATTCGAACCTTGACCTGCCCGTCACCAGAAATCTAGTCAAATGAAAATCTGACGCCTTACACAGTGAAGCCATCGGAGTGGGTGATTTAATGGTGAAATTATTATTTTAATACTTAATTATCCACCTCGGTGGCCGAATGGTCTAAGGCGTCACTCTCGCAATACACTGGATTACCGAAGACAGGGAGATCAGGGTTAGAATCCTGGTAGGATTTAAAGAGGGTGGTTTTCCCACCTTCATCCCCGCAAATGCGGATACAATTTCTTTAAAATTTAACCTTCCTTATCCCCAACACATTAGATAAATTAGTACATAGACGTGTATAGCCCAACAGGTAGTAAGACACGGTGCTAAAAATCAAAGCAAAAAATACTTAATTTATAAGAAAGAGAAAAATTAAATCCATTCATTATTTCAAAAAGCTAGACAGTGTTTTCCAAACCGTACTCCGCGGAGCCCTTGGGGCCCCTCCATAGTTATCTCAGGCTCCGTGAGATAGTTTTAGAATTTTCTTTATTTGTTTTTCACAATATAGGACTGTTTAGGTAAATTAGGATTGCCAATTTTTTTCAAATATGAATGAAGGACATCCGCCAAAGCATGTGATGTTTTGCGTTTGTTTAATATTTGTAAAATTTAACCAATGTTATTGAATTTTCATAATATTAGTATAAAAATGTTTACGAGGTCTTCAGAGTGTATATTTTCTGGTGCCAGTGCTACTTTGGCCCAAAAGGTCTGGGGGCCCCCTGATCTAGATCATGCGATTTCTCTTAAGTTACTCCTTAACACACCGCAAATAAGTATTTCAAAATGTATTGTGGTTTTGTAACCTATGATCACAGCCCCCCTCCCCCCCCCAAAATAAACATTAATAGTGTACTACCTAGTTTGACTGAAGGGTTTTATGATGTTTCGTAACATGAGGTGTAAAAGCGACAAACATTTAGTTAAAACAAGGTTAAGCCATCCCGACCCAATGGATTGTTTTTGTTTGTCGCGCCACTGGAGAGTATCTTGGAGAGTATCTTGGAGAGTATCTTGGAGAGCGACAGGAGAGGGGAAGAAACGGACGTTTCAACAAGAGTTAGTTATCCCCCGTGATCAAGGAGAGGGTAGAGAAGTTACACATACTCACGTCAAACGAAGTTGAGCAGCGGTTCCGTCCCGGGTCCGTGCGACGCGGCGTCGCTCATTAGCTCCACGCCATGACACACGCATCCTACACGCAACACACGCATCAAACGGAAACCACGACGGCAGAGAGAGAGAGAGAAAGAGAACAGGCGGTGCCTTGCAGGGATTAGGGACGCGAGGATCTCGAAACCACAAACAACCCCATCAAATTTAATAAGAAAAAAAAACCCTGATCATATAAAATATAGATACGACACCAAAAAAATCACTGTTCACACCGATCTAGTTCTCTAGCACACCGTCACATTCTCTCGCTAAACAAAATGAGTACAGACGCATACACTTCACTTGCACGTTCTCTCCAACAGACCCCGTCCACGCTACGGCGGCTCGCAGACACACAGACCCCCCCCCCCCCATACACTCCTTACCCTCCCTCCAAAAGCTACAATATGCAATCCCTCCTCCCTTATTCACCCCCTTTCTCTTACAACTAGCCGCCCCTTCTCCTTACTAAAAAAAACCCTACCCCTCCACCCCCACGAAACAAAAATCAATGACTACGGAATGACAGGCGTATCCTAGCAACCAAGGGATCTCCCCCCTCTTCCCTTTCGACCCCTAAAACGTACGGACTCGGCGGCCCTAACAACCAATCGGAGCGGTCGTTGCACCGGACGAGCCAACGGAAGGCGGCGATACATTCGGAACTTGGGGCTTTTACCTCGTACAACTTCTCGACCACTTCACCCACAGCCCCCTTTAAATTAGTAATTTTGTATTCTCCGTCACTTTTTTTTTTCTTTTTGTTAAATATATCGTTCAATATATTTTTTTATATCAAACAACCCTTTCTTATATTCCTTTTCAGAAATAGAGGGGGAACGAATCACGGACCCTTTGATCGAAACTTACCGAGTCGACGCCGATCTCCCACGGCTGCCACCTGTTATTTGTGTCAGACAAAATTTCCCGTTCTGTGTCTCCTCCCCTCTGACGAGTGGCTCGCCTGGAGCCCGGTTTTCTTCTTTGTTGATGAATCGGCCAACTATTCGTGACAAGGGCGAGCGCGTTTGTTTGGAACTCGGTCAATATAAATGTGTAATTGCGACTTGGTAAACTAATTTGTTGTATTTTATCGAGTTTCAATAACATTCGGCCACCCCCCGGCGCGAGAGTGTCAGCATAAAGCAACACGACTGTATGGAACGTGAATGGACGGCCCGAACCGCACTACCATCGGACTATGCATTAAGATATTCCAATTCTTAGCTATATTGATAGAACAGCCTTAAAATGTACTTTGTCCTGTTGAATAATAGTGTTATTTGAGCTGGCAATCAGTTTGGTTTCGATAATGGAGACCCAGTCTTTAGCACGACTGTCTTCTGATCCAAGGCTCCTAGGTTCTGTCTAAAAAAACTCCTTTGAATTTCCTTTCAAAAATTGGTAGATTTATCGTATTAAGGTGAGAGTGTAGGGAATGAGAGCTGTTTACGGCTGTATTTTTGCCATTTTTATATAAAAACCTTTTTTGTTTGCTAAAATAAATAAACTATCTCTTCAATAGAAACATAGAGTTTAATTTTCTTTACATGGTAATATCAACAGTTGTTGAATATCTGTCAAGGTTGTCCTGGAATTTAATGACAACTTTTTCTCTTCATTTAAAAAGTTTGTCATCTAATGCCGCTATACTCATGCAAGATATTCAACAACTGTTGATATTACCACGTGAAGAAAATTAAACTATATGTTTATAATGGTGAACTTTTCTATTTATTTTATTCAAACATGTTTTGCCATTAAAAAAATGTAAAAACAATTACTTTTAACTCACGTTTCCCACATCCCTACCTTAAGTCTGATTAATGCATTTGGCGTGGAGATGAGTTAAGAGAAATCGTCTGTAAATAGCCAACACACTGTTACTGAAATGTAACGAGAACTCTCCGGGTCCATCCCCCCAGTCCAAGCCCTAGGGCAAGATCCGAACAAGAGACTTCAGCCCCGCGAGTTACGTCATCTACAGTAGTCCCATGGCTTCTTTGGTGCTGATTGAGAGCTCACAGCTGACAGCTGACGGCTTTGAAAAGTTACCAGACCAAATTGTGTATCCCTACACCGAACCATATTATGATCTGCAAAAACATGAGTTTAGCAGCTGTCACTTCTGACAGTCAGAATTTAGCTATATACCTAACTGTTGACTGTCAGAAGTCAGCTGTGAGCTGTCAGTCAGCACCAAAGAAGTCATGGGGCTACTGTATTGTACCAGAGCCCAAGTGGTCAACTCCTCGCCTTCCAGCCAGCTCTGAAGACAGCAGACGGGCGGTGGTCAACACAGGTAGCGTGCGGACATTGGTCACATATGGGCCGCGCATATGTGCCACGAGGACACGGAACACTGAGCCTGACATATGACAGAGGGGGGGGGGGGGAGATGGGGTACAGAGGGGAGGGGGGTACAGAGGGGAGCGGGTGTATTTATTCTTTTTTCTCAACCGCCTGGGAGAGCAATGATATTGAAACGCAAATGACTCGCATCTCGTTTGCTTTCACATCGCAGGAAGACAATCAAACCGGGATTCGAACCAATAAAGTCTCTTAAAGGTGTCTAAGTAATGTTTGAAGGTCAAACCCCTTATCTTGACTCAGATAAGACACCCGTGCTTTTGTTCTTATAACTCAAGACAAAGGATTTTTTAACGAGGCTATTACTTTTAGCACCCGGGTTAGCGGCTTAAACTAACGGATAGAGATAAGAATGGAGGCCTCACACTAGCATATGAAGGGAATGAGGAAAATTATAGTGATAAATCACATGTGGAAAATCACTCCAAACCCACCCTCTCAAGATTCACACCCCAACTTTCCCGTCATCGACAATCCCATCTATTGCAAGAATGACACCCTACACCATGTGAACACCGATGCAGGTCGAAACAAGACGCACACTCAAGACTTTCATGAAAGGAAGCAAGCTTATCTTGTAAGTTTCCACTATGGTGTAGTTTATAAGATAAGGACCATAAGATTATTCGTCAAGGTACAACTGCCACCTTTTATGGTAACCATGGTTTTTACCAATAAAATAAAAATATTTTAGTAAATGGTAAAACAAGGAAATTCTTCATTTTGTTTACGATTTGTTTACATTTTTTAGTTATTTTCCCTGACATTCCTTATTCCCGACTGGGATCTTAAACTTTGCCTTACGAATGTAAAATACAGAGTTCAATGTAGTAATGTGATCTAGCCTGTAAATGGTGTTAGCGCCGGTTCCATAGCTAGACTGAATTGTAAAGAGGTCTGTGTGGCTAAAAGGATAGTTGTCTGAAAAATAAACGGATCTGTTGAAGGCAATCACCTTCTGACTTCTTGAGCTCGAGAGCCGCGGCAACCACGTTACCCACCTTGGCGCTCTACCGACGAATCGTGATGACTAGTGATGCACAAACGATTACGTGTCAGTAGCAGAAAAATAGCGCAATGAATGTAAATAAACTGTACGACTAAATGGTACTGTACATACTTTATTGTAAATAAATGTCAAAATTTCAAAAATTTTAGTGATCAACTACCCTTAAAATATATTTTATTTTAAAACAAATAAACAGTGTTACTTATAATGTAAAACACATCTTATATCAAGCATGTCAAACCCGTTAGATCATAGGGGCCACATTGAACGTTAAAAATACTGACGGGGCCACATTTCAAAATAAATAAAATGTCAACATTTTGAGAAAAAAAAATTAAACTTATAATAATAATAATAATAATAATTATTATTATTAATAATAATAATAATTATTATTATTATTATTAATAATTATTATTATTAATAATAATAATTATTATTATTATTATTAATAATTATTATTATTATTATTAATAATAATAATTATTATTATAATAATAATAATAATATATAATATAAAATAATATAATAATAATAATTATTATTATTATTAATAATTATTATTATTATTATTAATAATAATAATTATTATTATTAATAATTATTATTATTATTATTATTAATAATAATTATTATTATTATTAATATTATTATTATTATTATATTATTATTATTACCCGTTCGGTTTATACGCACTTACGCTAATGTGTAATGGTAGGGTGATTGTGAGATGAAATGGAGGACCTACAGTTTAACATGGGATCCGAACCACGGTGGAGGCCTGGCATTCCGCACATTCATAAGTTGTGATTAATACACGTCTTGTCAGAGGTGAACTTTAGACCTAGAGTCAAAACACGATAGCTAAATATCAATTTTGAGGGAAATTCATCGTTTCGGCTGTAGCCTCTGCCACAGACAGTCAGACTGAGAGACATGCAAGCATGGTTACAAACATTATTATTATTATTATATTATGAAAATTGAAAAATGACACCTGGACACGGAATCGAACCCGGGACCTGTGGCTTAGTACGCCAATGCTCTAACCACTGAGCTATCCAGGAGTCGTCCCGTGTCTAGGTCATTCTTCACTCATATTTTAAGGCAGAGTCTATGATGGACGTGCGGAAATCGTCAGCTTTATTCAAGAACCATCAGATAACGCACGGGACGACTCTTGGATAACTCAGTGGTAGAAATTGGTGTACTAAGCCAAAGGTCCCGGGTTCGTTTCCCATGTCCAGGTGTCATTTTTCAATTTTCAGAATATGATATTTGATATCTAGATGGTGAATTCCTCTCTAAAATTAATAACAGCTTCAGCTATTTGATTCTAATTATTATTATTATTTAACACCGCGTCTTACTACCCGTTCGGGTTATACGCTTAAGTACTAATTACGCTAATGGATTAGGAATTTGAAAGTTTGAATAGAGGAAGTGAAACCGCATTTGCGTGGAGGGAGAGTGGAAAACCATTTAGGAACCCCCCCCCCCCAGTTCACCCGACCGAGATTCGAATCTCGATCTCCCCGTCCTCGACAGTCTGGCTCAACACGACTAGCGCGTTAGTCAACTACGCCACCGAGGCGGGTAATCCTATTATAGTCTAACTTTTTACAGCAGATGATGTTTATATTAAACAAGGTATATTTTAAATGGTGTCAAATACTCTAGGGGTGTGTTCCCATTGACCAAACACTAACAAAAGTTCACACAAACGTGTTTCTAGAAACACTTAGTTTTAGAATCATTAAAGGTTTTCCTCAAAATATGAATTGGTCGTGGGGGGGATCCTTTGAATGGCCTGCCCGATCACCAGATTCGAATCCAACGTTTTTTTTAACTCTGTGGACATCTAAAGTCCATTGTTTACTCAACCCCTGTGCCTGATGTTGAGGTTTTAAGAGAGCCTATTGTAAATAGATGTGGTGATCATGAGTGAGTGAAAGAGTGGATGTATTCAACAGAGCACGAAAAAGCATGGAACGAAGGCTCAGAGAATGCATTGAAGCAGTGCAGTATTTTGGATAGTTTTTGTAACAACATGTTATGTCTTCTTGTGTTTTTGTTTTATTTTTGCTAAATTTTTTCTTGTTTAGTTGCATTACTTCTTCTGTTGGATTGCCTATTAACTTAAAAATAAAATTCCTCCTATCTCAGAAACTAAGAGTTTCTAGACCCATGTTTATATGAACTTTTATCAATGTTTCGTGGATGGAAGTACTCCCCTAGAATATTTGACACCAAATTAGGGATGTGAAAAAAGGATCTAATTTTTTTTTTGCCCCCGATACTCTTACTGATATTAGTACTCACACTCCGGTATCGGATCGGTATCGAAAGAAACAACTTTTTTGTTATTTTTACTCATGCTGGGATTAAATATTTACTAGGGTGAACTGTGGAGGAATAACAAATGACACTATTTATTAATTCTCACTCATTTTCTGCATGACAAGCAAGAAGCAACTCTAGAAATCAATCTCTCTTAGCTCGACATAATTGATAGCTGTTCTTTCATCTTTGTTTATCAATACAGTCACCTGACAGGGCGAGTGGCGACCAGTCTACCATCCCTTCCTTTATCAATGAGCACAAACTAACCTTTTGCAGAGGATCAATGAATTCAGCCAACTCAAGGACACACCAAGCAGACGAAGCAATAAAGTTTATGTGCTTTGTTTAAGCAGGTCAGTGCGTCCATTCTTCTAGTGTTTGTCAATAGTTAATAATGTATCTTGATAAAGTATATAAACGACGAATATAGTTAAAAAAATGGCACCTCCTCCCAGAAGCGAATTATTGGATAGTTAATTAGTTGGATAGCAAAAAAGCATCTTGTAAAAAAATCTATACCGATACTTATTGTTATCGATACTTTTCTTTCGATACTAGTAGGGCATTAATATTTTTCTTCCGCTACTTTCAATGAGTACAGTATAGATACTTTTCTTTCGATACCACATCCCTACATCAATTAAAATACACTCTGTATAAACACACATACACACACAAAGGAACAAAAGGAAGGAGGGAGATAGTCGGTAGTGTGTTCCGTGTGTAAATGAAGTGGCAAAGTATATTGTAAGCTGCGTTGATAAAACTAGATTTTAATTCTAAGTCTGAGGAAATACCTGTAATAACCATTAAATATATCTCTAAACTGCTTAAGCACACCCAATGATCAAACCCGATCCCTCTATCTGTGGAGCCTTTTTGTACATCAATGCAGTTTAATCAACAACTTGTAGCCCTCACAAATTAAAAGGGTTCCTTCACCTTTGCATAAACAAGAGAGAGGTAGCGCGTGACCTTTATCCAACTATTCAAAACCCGCTCCGGAGGTCGAATGGTCTAAGGCAGTGTTTCTTAACCGGGGTATGGGAACCAAATCATAGAGGTACGATACTTGATTAATGAACAATAACTAAAAAGTTGTTGTTAGAATGACACCGTCATCAATATAGATTGAGACCATTCAATAATTTACATCGGTATTAGATGCCATTAGTAAAGTAAAACCAAGCTATTTACATCTTTTCAAGTTATTCTGGTACATAAGAAGACTGGTGATGATGATTTCGACAGTTTGGCGAAGGGTATTGGAATATGTTGGGAAACCCGTTGGTGGTCTGTAAGAGTAACGAGTCAATCTCTCAAAAGGCTAGACTGTTGATGACAGGAAGATCGAGGTTCAAATCTCGGTCGGGTGTATTGAGGGTAATTTTTCATAGTGGTTTTACACTCTCTCTCTACGTAAATGTGGGTACGCTTCCTCTAAATATAAATGCGTTTCGATTATTTATCTAACAGAAACAGAACTACATCTTATTATGACGAATATAGTTTCATTTTGTAATATTATGTATGACTGTGACCTGTGAGGTTGAAGTTCTACAAACAGCAGCGTCCATAGAAGAAGCAATTAATTGTCCTTTTTATTAACAGACAAGTAGAGTTTAATTGCTACCAAAATATATCCTCCACTTCCTGTTCCCTTAGTGCAAGTCGCCGGTAGTTAATTAAGGCATAGGAGCATATTAAACGTTTATACAAAACCTTCCAATGAAGTGAATAGAAAGTGCCAACAGACAGCACGTGTGTCGTCTCGTGAGCTGCCCCGTTCCGCCGCTAGGTGTAGACACTATGCGGGGTAGAGGGGGAAGGAGTTGTGTCTGCTCACCGCCAGGAGCGCGTGACGAGAATACAGCCCGAGAAGGAATACAACCTGCCACACATAGCTGCGAGACTCTTTGCATCGGCAATCGGCTGGTAAGCTACAGTCCAAATTTATATATAAAGTAACAAAAAGTAACAAAAACAAATTTCATATGTACATAAAGGCTTATGATCGAGACTTAACACGTTTGATAAATATAAATTCTATAAAATAATACTAATAATAGCACGATAAAAATATACACGATGTTGACAGCGAAAAAAAGTTGTGTTTTATAAATGGTCCTTCCTACAAAAATTGTACCATAACAACGTGCGGCGAATCGAGCTCCAGAACAAAGCATATTTAACGTCGTGCTGGACAGCTACTAGATTGCCGATGACGTGGATATCGAGGTTCGAATCTCGGTCGAGTGTGCTGAGGGTGGTTTTTCCAAAATGGTTTTCCAATCTCCCTCCAGCAAATGTGGGTACACTTAATCTAAATATACCTACAAAATCCATAAAACCACTAGCGTTATTAGTACATAAGTATATACATCGAACGGGTAGTAAGACACGGTGCTAAAAAAAGTTATTACCTGGGATGCTCAAAGATAAAACGAAAAGTAAGAATTTGAAGAAATTTCACTTTGAAAAAAATAATAGCATTGAGTAAAAATAACCAAAGATATTATAGATTACTCATTTATTTTTTATTTGGCAAAATTAATATGACTAGTCTCCAAAAAAAACTCTGTAAAATAGTTCATCTTAATCGATGTCAACAATAAAACTCGGTATAGGCAGACACCGTCCTCATTAAGGACATTTGTGTTATTTATTATTTTTTGAAAACTATTAAGTTAACATGTTTGTAGACAAAAGAGTTTGTAGAAGTTTGTGAATTAGACTTATTATAATGAACCCCGCTCACCATGAAAGGTAAAAATAACAAACCCGCATCGGTGGACACGTGAACTAAGACGTCAACATCGAATGGACAGATTTGCCAATGACGTCTTGATTAGTGTCATGGTAGGCTATGACGAGTGTTTTAGAACAATATTGTTTTCCACTCTTTTACCAAGCAAATGGGAATACTATTTTTTTACCACTGCGTCTTGCTAGCCGTTATACCCTTATGTACTAATTACACTTATGGTTTTAAGGATTAGGAAGGTTATATTTAGAGGAAGTGTACCCGAATTAACGCAGAGGGAGAATGGAAAACCACTTTGTAAAAACCACCCTCAGTTCACCCAACCGAGATTCTAACCTCGATCTCCCCGTCATCGGCAGTCTAGTCTACTGCGAGAGTAGCATCTTAGACCATGTGGCCACCAAAATGGGTATGGGATGCATTATTCTAAATTCTAGCTTCCTTAACTGTACCCCATTATTTAATATGCCGGAGAGTCTGCGCGGGTAGTAAGATGCGGTACAACACAAAAAAGTAGTTACTTATCTTTCTTGGTTTTACTAGAGTGTTTTTATTTTCGTTTTTTACTGCGTCTTAGTACACATTTGGGCTATACGTATATATTAGCGATGATAAAGGTATAATTTTAAAGGAAATACTCCCGTATTTTCGTGGAAGTATAGTGGGAAACCATTTAGAAACAAAATACTCTTAATACACCCGACCGGTATTCGAAGCCCCACTCTCCCCCTCACCGGCAATCGAGTCCAACACGAGAATGACGCGTTAAACCATGCTACCACCGATGTTTCTAATAGTGCTGTAATATAACAGCGAGCGACGACGGAGCTGTTTCTGTTACCTCTCGGCACTCTTCTCTATTCCCGTCACGTGGTCTTCCCCTTCCACCTCCCACCCCCTCCTGTTATCACGTTCAGGGACCAGTGACGGCGGTAAGTGAGAAGCACGACGGCCCGGGATCAACTCTTGACACGCTCTAACCTCACCGCCACCGCCGCTAATTAACGAACGTGAAGGGGGGAGAACGTTGAGACTTTGTCGGGACAGTCGATGAGAAAAGTTTGGGAACATAAAATAAGTCACGTTAATCAGTAGGCCTAGTGTGTTTGTGTGTGTGTGTTCATTCTAACACAGTTCCAGCTTACATCTTTCTCCTCCTTCCAACACATTTTGTTTTAGTGGTGATTTTAAAATGAACTTTAAACACATTTTTAAATGATACGTCTAGTAACAAACTTAATTATTCTGAAGTGGCTATTAGTATATTAAAAACATATTACAGTTATTATCAAGTACGTGTTGATCCTATTGGTCGCTTATTTGATGCGATATCTAGTAATAGTATTAAATATATTTACCAGACATAACCTGCAAATATTTCCCACCGCGATATTTTTTCTCCTCCGACCCAAAATGTTTCAATACCATTTCAAAATAAAAAAGGCCACCGTATGTGGCTACAAATTCCACATGGTTACAGGGATGTAGTTAGAAAGAGACAAATGCAAATAGGAAGAGGATAAGATCTCAATATATTTAAAAAGGTATCTAAACCCTCCTTCGCGGTTGTCGCAGGATGGGAGTGCAAGGTGTCGTCCTGCCCCCTTTACGTGTTCCTGGCTTTTTTAGCGTCTTGAGCGTGTGTTGATCTACGTCCCACGATGGAGCCTGCGATGAAGATGAAGAAAGGAGTCACCGTCGGGGTCGGGAGAAGACCGCCGGATGAGGTGAGGAAGAATCCCGGGCCCGGGAAGTGACCGGCCCCCAGTAGGAATAAGATGTCGGCAGTTGGCAGAGCAACGACTGGCATCGGGAAGCCTTGGCCACCTATTATGACAGGGGAGGTGGAGAGTCTCCACTCGCGGTGGCTCAAATCCGCTCTGGTCAGGAAGGAGCCTGGCAGCAAGCAGGAGCCTTGTGCCCCCGCAAGCAGCCGGTCCAAGTCTTGGGGACCACTAAGCCTGCCTGCGTGACCTCCTCAACTACCGAGGTGGCGGGCGCTATAGGCAGAGCCGCAGGCAAAACGGCCCTTCCTAGGGCCAACAAGTCTGCCGGCGTGACCTCCCAAATCACCTGGGAGGTGGGCGCAAAAGACAACCACCGGGAGGAATCAGCCCTTCTCACGGCCGAAAACTCCAGCGCGAGTGAAGCCCCTCCAACTACCAGAGGTGAGTGTGCCACTGGCGGCTGCCACCAAGAGTCGCTTGCCCTTCTCAGGGCGAGTGATGATTCAGCCCTTTCCAGAGCAGCCAGCGTGACCTCCCCAACTACCGGAAAGATGGGCGCAAATAGCAGGGGCGAGGTCAGCGGGGCCCTTCCAACTAACGGAGGCAAGCGTGCCACTGGTAGAGCCACCAGGCCATCCGGTACTGCTTCCTCGGGCCTCGGCTCGGAGATTGGCGTCAGCAGCGATGCCGGCGCGGGCGAATCCAGCGGGGCCACTCAATCTACCGGAGGTGTGCATGCCAGTGATGGCCAAAAAGTACTGGAGGCCCTTTTCAGGGCCAACAATCCACAAACCAGGAAGGAAGGCGAAAGCTCCCACCGGCATCAAAGGTGGAAACCTAAATGTGACAACGGAAGCCCTGACCGGGGGAAAAAGGAGTATTTCACCGGTAAAGACCACTGTAAGCGGCACTGACGCAAGCCTAATCGCAAGGACCTCAAAAGCCCACGTCAACTCCCAACACCTTCTGCCAAGGGGTGTCGGTAGGAAAGAAACGCCCGGTTGAATTTTCTTCGGACTCAGAAGATCGGGTCACACGCTTCACGCGTGTCGACAGCTCATGCGATTTCCGTAGAGGTTGAGGTACTGTCTTCAAGACCAGACCTCTCATTGACGCGTGACAAGTCGAGCCAGGGGTCCAATGATGAGTCTGAGGGATTTCAGACCGTAAGACCCAACGAAGGGGTAGGGCCGGCAACATCAGGAAGCTACTGGGGGGCAACCCTAATCATTTAGGCGGTATTTCTGGTGATGAAAGTGAGGTCAACGGTGGCCCGGGCCAGGGCGCGTCAGCGTTGGGTAAAGGTGGGAAGCAGTGGAAACCTAAGGTTAACAACGCAAGCCGTGCCTCACCCCAGCCTGGTACTAGTGGTTCTGGGCCAGCTCACAAAGCATAGGGGAAGATCTCTTCCATAATCTTGTGTGATGTGGAGGACTACTCCAAGGTGGCGAGGGCGGACACGTATACGAGTATGAAGAGGATGCAGGCATTCCAGAGCAAGTGTCTGAGAATCATTGTGGACGCACCTTGGTACGTTCGCAATATGACCTGGAGATGCCTACCATCAAGGACCACTTCCGGAAGCTGACGCAGTCTTTCTACGACAGACTTGACGGTGCCACAAATCCTCTTATCCAGGGCCTTGGGAGTTACGCAATCGACCTGGAGGGTGCCACCGACGTCCCAAAGCCCTGCTCGGATAAACAATAAGTGTAAAACAGCGGTTTGGGAGGCTCTCATCCAGCCCCCCATAGAATATTGTCTGCGCACTTTGTTCTAAAAACCCTTATTCGGTTTACCAATATACTTTTCATCCCAATAATAATAATAATAATAATAATAATAATAATAATAATAATAATAATAATAATAATAATAATAATAATAAAATAATAATAATAATAATAATAATAATAAAATGTCTTTCCTTTGTTTCAGAACCTTCACGATATGCGACAATCCGTTTGTTTTAATTTCCGAAAACCACACGGTGTGACCAAAGGGTCGGTAGGTGCTAGAATTTGCTCTCGTGCTCCCCTTTAGGAAGCATCAGAGCATGTTAATCTGCTTCTGGTTGTCGTACACTGCTAGTGCTAAGGCACGCCTATTTCTGTAGATAGCCTTTTATTCCATGCACACTACTATAGGTTAAGGGTAGAAGTTAAATGTTCTAAATTCACAAATAATCCAGTGTTATTTTATTATTTTTATACAAAACGACCTAGGTTTTCCCTGCTTCTTCCAGTCACAAAGAATTCCCTGTGTTAACTCGTCTTTCCCAGTTTTCCAGGTTCATGGCATACTGTATATTGTGTCCCAGTTTCGTTGATAATCAAAAGTAAATAAAGAAAAGAGGAAGGGAAAGAATACTTGCGTGTAATGGCGGTTGGTTTACCTTTAAGGCGGATATACATTTGTTGCGTATCAACGTAGGCTATCGTGTCACCGTTGCGTTATCAGTGTAGACGGGGAATTGTTGCAAAATGGCGTGTCAAATCCGATAGAAAGATACGGAAGGGGCCCGATCGGTCATTTGTCGGTTTTTCACAGTCACATCAAAGGAACGATATGGAACTAGGTTGTGTAATACGTAGACGCGTTACCATTTTACCACGTTGCAAGTTCATTACTGTCGAGGACGCCCAGCGGATACCTTCTGTAGAGATTTTTTTTTTGTCAGTACGAATTTTTTCGTTTATTATTGTTATAACTATATTTTTGGCCCAATGGGGTGGAGTCAGGAGGAGACCATAAGGTTTATAGACCCACACATGTAGTATCTTGTTTAGAAATTTTGGACTCAATTGAAGATAGCAAAAACTCAAAAGAGTTGGGTGTATCCCAGTGAAAATCCACTGACAGATCGTAAATTTAATTACGCCAATAAACTTGTTTCACTGTACACCTCCCTGCTTGCATACAATTTTGACACCCACCAACGCAGTGTGACCTTATCTGGCGTTACCTCCCCCCTCCGCCCTAATCAACCCAAAATAAAAGTATAGCTAATATCTATAAGTATACAGTTTGACTTAACGTATGAAAATATGTGTGTTGTCCTTGAACTGACCTTGTCCTCCGCCTCCTCAGCGCGGCTCTCCGCCTCCAGGACTCTCTGCTCCAGCTCCGACAACTGTCAACAGACGAGAACACTACTTTAGAATAAATGGCACGATACAATTTTGCATACTGTCTCAAATCATTTATTATAGTTTGTGACAATGTTCAAAAAATCAGTCATCGGTAAACAGCTGCTAAATAAGTGTTTCCAAGAACAAATAAATGGTACGACAGACTCGCACAAGTTTTCTCATATTGGGTATTTATTATTGCATGGAAGAAAATTTTCAAAAATAGTTTTTATTAAAATACCCCCAACAAAAAATCATCGTGTTAATTACAATATACACTATTTATATATAAATATTAAATTATATTATTAAAATATTTTTAATAACTCTAAAATTTTCAAAACTAAGTTATTTGTTACCCACCTCAAATTATTTTTAATTTGTAAAAACAAACACCTATTCTTATTTATCATGAAATAACTATTTCTAGATACCCATTTTGAACTCAACAGCTTTAAGGCCGATTTCGAAAAATTTCAAATTTTCCATAATTTGTCATAAGTAAACTACCATATAATTAATTTAATTTAGAAAAATAAATATATTATTGATAATATAAATTAGTCCCCTGATACCAATTATGAGATATTTTCAAAAAACTAACATTTTACAAAAATCAGTCATCAGTAAACTACTATAAGATGATTTTGTTTTTTATAAAATCATATAGGTACATATTATTTATAATGTAAACAACTTAATAGATATCCATTTTGAACCAAATCGCTAAGGCCATGTCAAACACTCAACAGATATCCATTTTAAACAAAATCGATTGAGTCATTTTCGAAATATTCCGAATTTTCGAATATCACTATTCAGTAAACTACACTTACACGAATTTTTACTAAACAACTAAGTATACAGTGCTATTTGGGAGGTCCATTTTAAACAAAATCACTAAAGCCATTTTCGAAAACTTTGGAATAAAAAAAAATCACTCATCAATAAACTACCCTTAATTTGAGGGCTAGAGTCAATTTAGAAAAAAAAAAGTCCCTAAGTGTTGCCTTATAGCATCTAGATATCAAATTTGAACCAAGTCCAATAAACAGTTTTGATCCATGGCCAGGCACGGAGAGACAAAATTGTAAAATCAAATTTTTTGCATCATCAGCATAATCAAGAGGTCAAAAATTGTCATAATTAAAATACTTTCTCTTGATATGAGAAAGTAGCACACACATTATTTTGGTAATTATTATTAACAATCCTCAGATATAAATATTAAACAAAATTGTTATAGCCATTTAAACAAATTCAAAAAATAAAAATTAAATTTTGTTTAGTAAAATGGACATACATTCTTATTTATCATGTGAAACACTCGCCAAATATCTTTTTTTTAAACAAAAGTGTTAAAGCCATTTAAAAATCACAAATTTAAAAAATTCAGTAATAATTAAACTGCCCCTAAATATTTTTTTTCCGAAAAATAAGTATAAATTGTTATTTAGAATTCAAACCAATCCCTAGATAATAATTTCAAACAAAATTGTTAGAGTAATTAAAAAAAAATGTATTTTCAAGAGTGAATCATCAGTAACCTAACATTAATTTGAGAAATGAAATAGAAATTTAAAAATGCTTTGAGATTTAAGTAAGCATCTATCAAGTTTGAACAATTTTATCAACCCGTCTAAGATGTAGCCTCAGGGACAGCCAGGCCAACCACAGGCAGACATGGGGACACTCACAATATTAAGACTCACTCTTTTACTTTCTCACGATTCCTTTGGAGAAAGGAAGTTCTATTGTTATCATCAAAACTAATCCAATTCTAGATGTTGATAGATATATAGGTTTTATGACCCTGTAAACTTGAAAAGGTAGTTTTCTTAATGCCGTCCTCTTGCATCCCAGCCTAGAGCTGAAACCAATTTAATAATAGGCCTAAAACTTGGTATCTATGGTTTTCATAAGGTTACCCAAAGCGGTTTTTAGAAATATATATCTAGCTCTAGAATTAGGGGTAGTTAAGGACGAAAAGAGAAAAAGATTGAGTTTCTCAAAATAACGAACAATTTCCGCCTAGAAATACGTAAGAGTCCATCTCACGACCAATTAACCGGAAAACTGGATAAATAATTAAGCTTGAAACAAGAATACATGTCGATTTAGAGTTTCCTGCATTCTTAATTTGATAAAAGCGAAATTGAGATCAGTTTGATAAGTTTTTTCATTTTAAAATAATTATTTTTAAATTTTGTTGTATTTTTAAATAAAGTAAAATGTTTTCACTGGTATCATTTTCTCTGTTTACATAAAACAACATCACAATGGGACGCCTGGTCCGGTGTTATCCGTGGGGTGAGACAGGCTCTTAATATTATAAAATATAATCATATTCAACTTTATTTGTTATAACGAACATGAACTAGTTCTTAGCTCATAAGATAACACTTGACTTAACGCATAAACGTTTTACTTTCAAGAGAAGACACAGGGCTCTATAAAAACAGTTGTAATTACAACACTCCCCTGTGGTTAAAACTGTCGCTAAGAGATCGCAGCACACAATAAGTTACGAGTGACTTTTGTAGTATGGGACTACTCAACAGCAAATTTAAAAAATAAATAATAAGCTAGTTTTGAAAAAAAAAACTATCTTTAATCGTATTCGGTACTTTTTCCTTTGGAAGAGCTATTACTTCGGACATAAAGTTCTGATAGTCTTTTCAACCGTCATAATTTGATGTCGATAGTCTAGTTCGCGCACAGCACATTTAAACTGATTATTATTGATGAGACAACAGCAATACTAATTAGATAATTAGCGCAGAAGCCAAACGAATGACTGGATCAATACTATCAACTAATTAAGTATCCCCGTTTATGATTGATCGTGACACTTAAAGTGGGGGTTAGTTGGTATTGTGCGCGCCGGCACACTAAGGTCAAGTGTGATCAACAGCGGGGAGACCAAATACCATGTTTATATTCTCTCAGGAGGGAAGGAGACAGAGACTAATTTTCGAGTTCATGTCTGCGAGGGACCAACGGCATGTAGCCTTCTCAATTAACCGATAAATCAATGGGGCGCAGACCTAACAAATTACGCTGTAATTTAGGAGAGGTCCGATCACGACAGCGAGAGACGCCCGATGTCTGATTTGATTAGTCGTAGAACAAGGTGTTCAGCCAAACCATATTTTAAAATTCTCTGACGTTGCCAGGTTTCCCAGAGCCAATTTTCAAACTTTCCAGACACTATATGTTTCAAACATCATCTTATTAATATCGAAACTTAATGTAATAATAATAATTCTAAACACAAACACACACATTCTGAAATTGTGTCATTCTATGAAGGGATTAAACCGTTAAAGAATAGCAGCCTCAAGCAATGGGCTGTTTGGTGGTGCAATACAGTAGGGCCCCCGTATCCGCTGATTCGGTATTCGCGGTTTACCGCTGCCCAATTTTACTTATTTTAAATTAAAGAACAAAATTGTTTATAAGTATCAAACCTCGTGCCAAGAGAGAACCGGTCGTATTATTAGCAGCACAAACGCGCTTACTATGTAATGTGCATTGCTTGAACCATCATTATCATCATCATCATCATGATCATCATCATCATCAGTGATCGTCGCAACAAGAAGAATGGAGAATAGTAAGTACACTGTAGTGTACAGTACACGTTATTATTACTTTATTTAATAATCAAATAGCCAAAGCTATTATTTATGCTTTTTAGTGAGGATTACTCCAACTAGATATCATATTCTGAAAATTGAAAAATGACACCTGGATTCCCGTGTCCAGGTGTCATTTTTCAATTTTCAGAATACTTTATTTAATGTTGGTAATGTCTTACTGTGAATAATCCATCAATTAAACTTTACCATATTTAAGTTTGTTACAAGAATATCACGTTATATAATAGGTCGGTACTATCCACGGTTTCACGTAATTGTGGTAGATCTAGGAAATTATTACCCGTGGTTATTGAGGTCCTGCCTGCTGTAAAGTTAGATTTCAGTGAGTGATCGCATTGGAACATTAACAGATCGCCTTAAAAACCAGTACAGTTTAAAATTGTTGTGAAACATTTTCCTTGTTTTTTAAATTATATTTGAGGTATTTAACATGCACTTTATGACCCTATTGATTATATCAGCCCACGACTTTACTTAAATCTAAAACAGACACAACATACAGCACCCGGCCATTATGCCGGGATCACGATCAACTTAACGTTAACTTAAAGTTAACTTAACGTAACTTAACGTAAAGGACCTCCTCGTGTGTTTAAATGGAGGCGATCACGATGCAGTTAACTTAACGGTGAATTGCAGTTAACTTAACGTAAAATATGTTCTGGGAAGTCTTTTACTTTAAGTGAACGTTACTTGAAGGGTATCACGTGATCTAGCAGGCCAATCATTATGCGAGTGACGTTAACAGGGCTATTTAGTAACTCATTTGTTGGTATTATGACCAATGTTTACTCTTTAGCGTAAGTTCTAGTGATCAGACATTGAAAAAAAAAATTAAACTAAAATAGGAAAGCTAAATTTATCAAAAAAGTTTTGTAATAGATATTTAATATCGATTGAAAACTGTAAACATTCACAGATCATCACTGTACAAATAGTACAAATCACAGATTATACTAGAGAATAAAGATGTTTGGCTCGAGTTGTTACGTTAAGTTACGTGAATCTTGATCACACATACGTTAAGTTAACTTTAAGTTAACTTTAAGTAAACGTTATGTTAAGTTGATCGTGGTCCCGGCATTAATTCGTCACTTTGACAGGGTGAACCCACATTTAACCAATGATAAATTTTTTCATCAATGCCGGAAATCGAGCCCAGGGCCCTTATCTCGGTAGGAAGACACGCTACCGACTAAGCTAAGGTGTCGTACTAGTTTCTTAATCTTGTAACGTAATCAAATTCTCGCACATGCACATAGCCACGAATCAACTTTGGGTAGAGACGCGCGGAAGAGGGGTGAAAAGAGCACATCACATGTTCGTTGATTTTGAGAAATGAGATTAGTATTCTTAACAGGGACAGTCGAAAAAGAGATTAGCGGTATGTATTAAATGGAATAAAAGGGCTATTTTTACTATTGTGAATTAAAATTTCGTGTTCTCTTAGTGAATATATGAAAATTGCAGAAAGTTGATAACATTCCCTGACTTTCCCAGGTCGCTGGACACCCTGTAAAAGTGATCTTTATTGCCAGCGTTCGCTTTAAAATACTGGAAAGAGGAACAAATTGAAAACTAATTGATATCATATCAGGTATTTAACGTGTACTTACTGAATTGACTGTTCATATCAGCACACGACTTATAAACTAACTTTAATCTAGAACCAAACATAAGACATTGAAATATTAACCTATTATTATTATTATTATTATTATTATTAGCACCGAGTCTTACTACCCTTTCGGGTTATACGCACTTACGATAATGTGTAATGTTAGGGTGATTGTGAGATGAAATGGAGGACCTACAGTTTAACGTGGAATCCGAACCACGGTGGAGGCCTGGCATTCCTCACATTCACAAGTTGTGATTAATACGCGTTTTGTTAGCGGTGAAGGAAGGGTTTGGCAATCAGATAAATCTGGACCGGGAGCGAGGATTGAACCCCGGACCCCCAGCACAGAAGTCGGACACCTTACCCCTAGACCGCCAGCCCAACATATTTACCTATTATACTAACTCTTTCTTTTCCATAAGTAATTAGTACAAACGCAAATACAAACTTTTTTAATTCATCGTTCACTTTTTACTCTTAAGTATTTTTTTTTTTGCAGTCAGCCAGTATTTGAACCCCGACCTTCCCCACGTCACCGGAAAACCAGACCAGACGAGCTTGACGTCTTCTTCGTGTGTTCACCGATGCAGGTCCTATTCTAAATTAGTTATATTTATAAGGAAATTATCATAGCCATAACCATTACGATTAATATAATATAATTAAAGGAGGGGGGATCCGACATCTTATCTCAGTCGGTTGCGTGTCTTTATACTGAGCCAAGGGTCCCGGGATCGATTCTCGGCATCACCGAAATCTGTATCATTTGTGAGATGTCGGTTTACCCTTTCACATTAATGAATTAACGGCCGGGGACTGGATGTTGTGCCTGTCCTAGTCTTAAGTTAGATTATTAGTCATATGAATCTAAGACAGCCCTAGCAAGCCGGTAGCGGAAAATATATAGCCTAGACAGTAATGGATGTACAAATTAAAGAGAACAAAACTAATTTGGTAAATCTTTTTTGCCATGCCAGGTGCGCCAATATTATTCTAATCAGCTAACAAAATGTTAATAGTAGAACTGAGAAATTTAATTTAGGGAGTTAAAAGTTCATATGAACACCGAACACATTAATATTACATAAGTATTAATATAATCAACTTGACAGAGTTAAAAAAAACTATTATTACATATAGGTAAATAAGGTTCATACTTTTTGAAATTATTTATTTATTTAAATAATTAAAGGGATAATTAAAGGGAAGTTTATAGGTGTTTATATGTCGTTATAAAGTTGTTAAAATAGCTAACGCAGTGTAAATTCTAATAAGCCATATTTAGCGCTTAAAAAATAAAGTAGACATAATACGATTCACTGATCAATCTTGGAGCAGCTCTAATATTCCCAACCATCCCCTAATAATCAACTTTATAACAAACAAGATCCGGCCCCATGGTATAGTTGTCAGTGCACCTAGCTAATAACCTAGGGGTCCCCGGTTCGAATCCCGGCTGGTACATTGGGTATTCTTCTCTTAAGGGGAATTATCCCAACGGTCACCAGAAGTTGGTTAATTAATCTTCAGTTAGGTTTGAGACTACCACTGGCTCACACCTCCATAATCATTATCATCTAATTGCTGGTACGTGTAGACAACCTCTATGGTGTATCCTAAACAACGCGCTGTACCACAAGAACGGCTAATAATCTACATATAGGCGCCCGAACCTGGATGTTATGTCCCTTCTGATCAATAATGCCATAAACTAAAATAAATTGTACGGCGCACCACACAGACTTTCTCTCTCTTTCTATAAACTCGTAAGATTTCTGAACGGAATAATGTACACTGTATCATCACCACTCCACACAAGAACACGCATAAAATAATATACAATGATATAGAATCAATGAGAAAAGAGGCGCATCTTTGTCCACCTAAGAGCATTTCAAACAGATTAATGTCTTCCACAAGGGTCAACACTTCGTATTAAAATTTCAATTTCTGGTTAAAATTTTATCATTTTATAAGGTGCTGCAGATCTTCAAGTCATCGCATTGATATTTAATTATTAATTTATACATTTTGACCAATAAAAAATTTAATATTGACTATTGAGTCTAAAATGGAGATAGATCATTGCTATGCAAACATTTCTCCTAAGAGCTTTAAGGAAAAATAACATACATTTTTAGATACTTATATTTAATTACTCTATGGCATTGGAGAATTATTGCGTTAAGACTTAAGTAGTATATGTTTACAACTAAAGCTCACAAAATTGTATTAATATATTTGCAAATATCTCAGAAACGGTTGCTTTTATAAAAATATATGTAAAATAAAAGTTTTTATTTCTAATAGTCCTACAATTTTGCAATGATAAGTTGTTTAGTTTCTCCAATAGTTGTGGAGATACGGAAATTAACGCTTCTGTAAAGTACCCTAAAAATCATTTTCATAGGAAAATGAAAATAGCCAGTTTATTTATAATCTTAATCAACGCCTAGATACGAATTTTAATCAAAATCGTTTGGGCATATTTTGAGAAAACCAATTTTTTCTCTTTTCACCCTTCAGTAAACTACCCTTAATTTTAAGTTTTTATAGACACACAGACAGACGGCATTGCAAAGACTATTTTTAAGGGTTCGGGGGGTCATGAGACGTCGACATCCATCAACATTTCAGGTTAGTTTTTTTTTACGGTCGCAATACTTAAACTTTAATGTCCAAAAAGTTAAAAAAATTAATATAATTGCGTATAGATTGAAAGTTATTGATTTTATAAAAATATGTTTCGGATAAAATATCTGTATTATAAATATATATACATATTTGTAATGCTAAGTAATTTCATATCTCAAATAGTTTCGGAGCTATTATAAAAAATGTTAATTGACGCATCAGACCGGCGCCCTTAAAGCCATTTTGCTGATATATTGAGGGTAGCCATTTTGTTTGTAATATTTATTAATGTTTATAAATGAAATTTACTCAAAATCGATAGAGCCGATTTTGAGAAAATCGACTTTTTCTCTTTTTGCCCTTCAGTAAACAACCCTTAATTTTAAGTTTTAATAGACACACAGACAGACGGCATTGCAAAGACTATTTTTTAGGGTTCGGGGGGTCATGAGACGTCGAAATCCATCAACATTTCAGGTTAGTTTTTTTTACGATCGCAATACTTAAGCTTTAATGTCCAAAAAGTTAAAAATATATATATAATTGCGTATAGATTGAAAATTATTGATTTTATAAAAATATGTTTCGAATAAAATATTTGTATTATACATATATATACATATTTGTAATGCTAAGTAAGTTCATATTTCAAATAGTTTCGGAGCTGTCATAAAAAATGTTAATTTACGCATCAGACCGGAGCCCTTAAAGCGATTTTGCCGAAATATTGAGAGTAGCCATTTTGTTTGGAATATTTATTAATGTTCATAAATTAAATTTAATCAAAATCGTTAGAGCCGATTTTGAGAAAATCGACTTTTTCTATTTTTTCCCTTCAGTAAACTACCCTTAATTTTAGGGGTAGATATCCAATTCCAAAAACCCCTCGGGACAACCCTATGAAAATCCTAGATATCAAGTTTCAGCTCAATCGGTAAAACAGTTTAGGCTCTAGTTGGAGGTACAGACAGACAGACAGACGGAAATTCAAAAACCACTTTTTCGGATTCAGGAAGTCATGAAACGTCAAAATTCATCAAAATCTCGAGTTCGATTTTTTTGACGATCACCATACTTTCTCTACCTGTAAGATAGAGAGAAAGTAAAAACACATACACACATGAAACAAATTTTGCTCCTCTACCTGAATCAAGAATTTAAGAAAAGAGGAATATACCCATGTGAAGTTTAAATCAACAGTTTGCATTTGATATGACAAAGGTGGTGCCATTTGATTACTTTCTTGCTGTTCTTCGTAACCAAAGTAACGAGAGGCGCGACAGTAAAACAATATTATATTTACTAGCATTTTGCCCACCACTTAACCCGCACTAAACAATACATTAACACAGCCTACAACTTCAATTGCTAGAAAATAATGACATTTCAAGTAGCAGTGTTTTATGTGCGTACGAAGCTTCAAGAAGAAACAAGGACTCGCCCCCATCCTTCCTTCCCCTTTTTAAAACCCCAGCTCATATCACGTGCTATATTATTAGAGATAATAATTATTGGAAATTTAGCGTTTTGTGGCATAAGTTAGCATTTTGTAGCAAAATAGATAAAAATGTCTTTCGTCAATGTTTTTAGGGCCTATACAAAGGATTTATGATAAAAGCAACGACTAACGGAATGTGGCGATTAGCCGGATGGGCTGTGGAAGGCACAGGATGCAAGTAAAACCCGAGCTGAAGCACACAGACGAGTGAAACTCAATGATTTTTCAATCACTTATTTCCGCTGAAAAACATCGTTTTATAGAAATTCTCAGCATTTTATTTAAATGCACAGCATTTTCAGGGAATTCGTGTCTATTTCGCTAAACAGAATAATTTAGCTAAAATACTCTCAAAATCACGTTTTTCGCGTTAATTCGCGAAATAAAAATCGCTTTAAACACTTTCAAATGCCATGAAACGCAAAGAAAACTTATAAATACCCTATTTTCGACCCTTTTTTTCTTTTCGCGTTTTTCGTAAAAGTGAATTTACCCTATCTCTACATATTATGTACCCGCAATACCCGCCGCGATGAAAGTTGTATGCTTATGCCCGGGTTTTTCGACACTACTTCACTCGCTGATGATCTAGCGTGATGGTATATATATATATATATAAATATAATATATTTTTATCCAAGCACCGCGATTTAATAACCATTCGTGCTATATGTTGATGGTATATAGCTCACCATAGTTCTCTGAAAAATAAGTACAACAGAAGAAGTCCCGGCTCAATCTGATAAATACTTTTTGAGTTTACTGGAAACAAAAAACTAAACAAACAAACAAACAGACAAAATCAAACGTACAGACAAATTTACCGTTTTATTATTTGTATAGATATAGAACACATTCAATGATATATATATATATTGGATTACAATATATATATACAATATATATATATATATTATATATATATATATATATATATTGTAATCCAATATTAATTTAAAGTTTATGAAAAGTCTAAAGGTTGGTTATGAATTTTTTAAAAACCTAGAATTTCGACGAATACCAACTAAACCACAATGGCCAGTGAATGTTAATACAGTGTTCGACAACTTAACCTCCTTTTGGAATAACCAAGATTAACTCTCATCCGAGGAAGGAGGTTTTAAAGAAATACTTCTGAATTATCTAGAAGAAAGTTTGGGTAGAACACAATATGTAAAAAATTCTTATTTCATCTATCCGGGATTCAAATTCCGATCCCCAGCATCAGAGCAGAGCAAGATGTCAAACAAGCTGACATTATTCTAAACATATCTACTGCTAACCCATCAACCGTATATAGTCAAACTAGCTGGAATTATTCTAACTCTCTCCACACTTAGTTATAACCAATAGTCAAACTAGCTGGAATTATTCTAACTCTCTCCACACTTAGTTATAACCAATAGTCAAATTAGCTGGTACTATTCTAACTTTCTCCACACTCAGTTATAACCAATAGTCAAATTAGCTGGCACTATTCTAACTCTCTCCGCAGTTAACTTTTAACACATAATCTAACGAGCTTGCATTAAGCTAACTCTCTCTATAGTTAACTTATAACACAGAGTCCAAATGAGTAAGTAAAAACTTATTTATTAAAAAACTTATATTAAGACAAAACATTTCTTAGAATATGAAAAATACTAGCCAAAACTATACCAACAGCGATTAGTTATTATACTTTTTACTAGAGGAGGAGTCGTAAATTTTACGGGCCTAGTCTTGGAACATGTTTGAAATATTAAGAGCAATTTTTGTGTGTGTGAGTGATTACTTTAAGTGAATGAATATATTAAAGTAGTTCTCCGCCATCAATTATGGGGTGAAATAGCTCGGTGGACGCCACCGCAAGACATTCTGTGATCGTGAAACTTTCATGACGAGAAGTCGTCCATCTCTATAAAAGTGTCATTCGGAGCGAAAGGGGTGGTGATGCCACGAGGGCACGCACAATCCTCGGAGGTCAAGGGTCACTGGGCGGGGAGACCTACAAATACCGCATACCACAGGGAAGGTCGCGTGGTTAGCGCTAGGTCCACGATCGATCGCCAGTGCGATTTCCCTGCTTTCCCTGTATCGTACCTGATCGATTTTTTCAGAGGTATTTGGGGAAATTAAACTGAATTTTCTACACACGGGGCTGTATCAGCACACGAGCTACAAGCTAACTTAACTTAAAACAACTAGAGATGTGAGAAGGAAAATTTTCAATTTTAATTTCTGTAAAATGATTTCACTTGATGAAATGGAACTAAAGTAATCGAGATATAGTCTGGCCGCACGTTCTAACGCGCAACTCTCGCAATAGGCTAGGCTACCGATGACAGGGAGATCGGTGTTCGACCCCAGTCGGGATCACTGAGAGCGGTTTTACCTAAATATTTTTCCGCTCTCACGGTTGCAATTCCTCTAAATGCAACCTTCCTTATCACATTAAAGTAATTAGTACATAGGCGTATAACCCGAATTGTTAGTAAGATGCGGTGCTAAAAAAATCGTAAAGAAACAAATGAATGCAAGCTTTTGTAGACCCGTTATGTTCATAAATCATACTTCAATTTTTTATCATCAATAAGATAACTAAAATAATTTTAAGGTTGGCCCGACATTTGTCTCCCCTTCTATCCTCCGTGCATCTTAACTACCCTTCCCTCACCCCCTTCACCCCTTCTTATAACTCACTCGTATCTTAACTCACCATATCTTGAAGTACAATAGGCTCTAGGTGTCACCTCTATAACTCAACCCCTCCACCACGATCCGCCAGTGCAGACAAGTGCCACCTCTATAACTCAACCCCCCCCCCCCCACGATCCGCCAGTGCAGACAAGTGCCACCTCTATAACTCAACCCCTCCACCACGAGCCGCCAGTGCAGACAAGTGCCACCTCTATAACTCAACCCCTCCACCACGAGCCGCCAGTGCAGACAATTTTCATCTCTAGGAACAACCCACATCAGTAGGCACATGGAGTGAAGCGTCATATTCTGCTGGTCTGGTTTGATGGAGACGAGGTCAGGGTTATAATCCAGGCCATGTACACCGAGGTGGGAAAGCGTATAGGAAAAACCACTCTCAGTAGACCCAACCGGGATTCGAACCCCGATATCCCCTGTCATAGGCAGGCCAGTCTAACACGAGAGTGACGCCTTAGACCATTTGGTCACTGAAGCGAGTCAATATTAGCTAATTGTATGGATAGTGTATTTAGCTTTATACTAGCAACCCCGGACGTCGGTGTCCGTTACTCACTGTGGTATAAGAGTTATATAAGCCCTCCCCTCCCTCCAAGGTGCCCGATTTAATTTTGAAACGTTATCTCTGAAACGTGATTCTAAATTAGATTAAAAAAAAATCTTCAAAAATTTGTAAAAAAATAGCCTAATCAAAAAGCTAGTTAAAAATTTAAAAATCCGGCTTCGAGGTGCATTCGGACCCCCTTCCGTCTACCCTTGTTAAAAATTGAAGATCTCTGCGTGCAGTAGATTTGGCTGGGCGTCCACAAACAAACACTTCCTTTTTTATTATTATATATAAGATGTAATCAATCAGTGTGTATTGAAAAGATATTAAGAATTAGAAAATCACAAAGAGTTGTATTATATATTAAACAGGTTTGGAAAATACACATAAACATTAATTTTAATCGTAAGGAATGATAGTCAAAATAAAAAACAAATTTAAAAAAATCCTACTATCACTCTACCTTTTTAATCTTTTTTTTTAATTTGGACTATCCTTTCTTACGATATAAAATTAATGTTTATTTACATTTCCAAACTTGTTTAGTATGTAATACAACTCTTTATGATTTTCTAATTCTTATTATATTTTCATTACACAATGATTGATTACAAATAATGTTATACTATCTTTCTTTATTAAATTTCAAAATGTATTTTTTTAAAGTTTATAACTTTGACACACGTGTGCTTTTTACTGATGTGTCTACAGATAGAGGATAGGTATGAAATTAATATAAACCTCTTTGGCAAACTAATAATGAGTCATTGAGAGAACTTAAAGGATGCAAACAGGCCTATGTCTCCAACGTTCTAAATACACAGGGAAATAAATTTTAAAACATACATGTTTAACTAATATAATTTCTCTTGTTTTTGTACTGTGATAATGGTGACGATTTTTTTTGGACGTAGAATTTTAAATACTTATCTAATAAATGGTACGGACTCCGCACGAACTTTCTGGCTCTGTTGTTTAGAAATTGAGATATTTACTCAAAATTCGAAATATAATATACACTAGTAAACCCGCGAACAAATTGGGCTAGACATAGGTAAAACATTTTTGACTAATGTTTTTAAATTTCATGGTTTTATTTTTGAAGAATTAACGTCTTTATTTGTATATTTGGATCAATTAAAAAAAATTCTATATTGGGTTCCCGAGGGCCAACATTTCATATTCAAATTTTGACTTCCGGTTACAGTTTTCGTCATTTTACTAGGAGATACACATCTTATGGTTGTCGCATTGCTATTAAATTTCTCTTTTATAAATTTTGACCAATAAAATAGGTAATTATTGACTATTGCGTCTAAAATGAAAGAGATAGAATCGTTATAGACGATTTTGAGAAAATAGAATTTTTTCTCTTTTAATCCTCTAGTAAACTGCTATTAATTTTAGGGTTAGACAGACACACAGACAAACGGCGTTGCAAAAACAACTTTTTAGCGTTCGGGGGGTCATGAAACGTCGGTATCCATCAACATATCGGGATAGATTTTTTGACGGTCGTAATACTTTACCTTAAAGTGTTGGCAAAGTTAAAATAAAAATATGTTTGTGTATAGCTTGAAAACTTTTAGTTAAAAAATATATATTTCAAGTAAAAGATATTTATTATAAATAGATCCACATGTATACAATGATAAGTAGTTTCACATCTCAAAGACTTGCGGAGATAAAATTAAAAATTAGAATTTACGCATCAGACCGGTTTCCATAAAGTCATTTTGACGAAAAGTTGATAGAAGCCATTTGGTTTGAAATATTGATCAAAGCTTAGAAATTAAATCTAATCAAAATCGTTAAAGCCGATTTTGATAAAAAAAAAGATGTTTTTTCTTGCGCCCCTATCCGCCCTTATAAAGAAAACTACCCTTAATTTTGGGGTTGGATATCCAATTCCAAAAATTCCTTGGAGTAACCTTATGAAAACCCTATATACCAAGTTTTAGCTCATCGGTAAAATAGTTTAGGCTCTAGTCGGAGTACAGACAGACAGATTGACAGACGGAAATTCAAAAACAACCTTTTCGGATTCGGGGGGTCATGAAACGTCGACATTCATCAAAATCTCGAGTTAGAATTTTTTGACGATCACAATACTTTCTCTACCTGTAAGATAGCGAGAACGTAAAATGAGCGTCATTTGAAATATGTCCGCTGAATAATAACGAATACTACATATTACAGACCATATTAAGTATCATTTAAAGATATTTAAGATATATTAATATATCATGCTACATCTCTTCAGTGCAAGATCTTAAAACAAATTTTATGTACACTCCGTTTATCCTGAAAGAAAGTGATCTTTCGTTGACGGATTACAGTATGGTCCTATCTTATAAGCTATGACAGGGTGGAAACGTGCAGGTTAAAGGGTGGATTCCCTCAGCGCGTCTCGCGTCTGCGACAGGACTGGTTTCCATGGTCTGTTATGTGGCCAGTTCCTCCGAGTCGACTGCGACTGGCGACCAGAGTGCGCGTCCAGCGTCTCTACATTTCTTCAAGAGTAGTTTGGACGCAGACGCACCATCGAGCAAACGTATGTTTTAGTAAAGTTGTAATTAGTTTGTGTTTGATTGGACCGGTTTTTAAAATGGTCCAAGATTTCTCCAATGAAAAGGACGAAATTTAATTGAAGAGGTGGCAAAGCACCCACCAATCTTCGCCAGTGTACCAGAACTAACATGTGAAGGACAACACGTGGAGAGAGATATCAGGAACAGTTGGTCGATCAATTTAGTATTTTTTTATCCACACTATTCCAAAATAACGAAATAACACGGAACATTAAATAAAACACAATTGAAACACTCTGATAACTGAGGAACGGTTTGTTTCTGTACTAAACATACAATTACCCTCGACTGGCGACCAAGAGACACATCTAGGTAAACACTGTAGCCCGCGGCTGCGACTCACCACCCCACGTCTGTGATCGCAGACGCGAGACATAGTCGCACCGAGGGAATACTTAACCTTAAGGGCCTACATAGGGAAGCCAATACAGTGTCACACAAGTGTTCAGCTCTATCACGATTTTGATAAAACTACTAGTAGTATTGAAGTTTGGTCTTCACTGGAATGAATACAAAACTCTAGTCTATGTTTCTATAGATAAGAGAGATCTGTAAACATAGTTTAAAATATGAAATTTTGCCCCTAGAAAAGTCAAAATAAGATATATTTGAGTTGATTGTTAAAGACCTAAATCCAAGCGAAATGAAAGGGCAATACTATAGGAACATAGAATGGAGATTTGTGAATAGAATTATATAATTTATTAGGGGGGTCACAACACAAAATTTATTGGCATTATTATTAACCTGAAAGGTAGAAACTGGTAACATTTTCCCTGTACACTAATGCCATCACACGGCAAAGGACCGGTCAAACTTTGCTCTGAGCGAAGGAAGGGGTAGGAGAAGTGAAAGAATGGCAGACGAGCAGGTTAATCCTTCTCTCGCTTTCTCTTGCTGTTTGTACTTCCACCCGGCTCATTACCTTCGGTAGAAGCTTGCAGGTCATGGCGCTCATTATTGAAAAATACATTTTGACCACATTTTAGTAAGTATGAATCGAGAAATTACAACTGCGGACCATAGAAGAGGGATAAAAATAATATTATACCTCACAGCCCACCGCAAGAAAAGAAATTGAAATAAGGGGAAGAAACTATTTATTGCTGATTTTAGGTGACTTTTTTTAGTATATATAGCAACAGGTAATTGCTTAAAAATGACACAGGCCTAATTATATTCATGCATTTAAAGTACACTTTTTAAACAGACAACCTAACTTAGGTAACAATGTGATCTGTACTTCATACTCAGAAATATAGCCTAGATATTCACCATTCAAATAGAAGGACGTATCCATCTGCAAATATAAATTTGATTCTCTAGCACCCCCGGTATCAAACTAGTATCCTCTAGATGTAAACACTTAAACGTGTGCTACACAACCTGCATTTTTTAATTACTTAGCTACCATATTTATTAAGAGGTGATTTAAGTGCAATGGAGTGATTAGGTAGTTTAGCAAATGTGCACCTGCATCAGCATGGAGTGAGCATGGGTAAACAACAGGGACAATTTAGATGTTGTTTATCTAGTTAGTATTCGAATCTTTACCTCTTCCTCAAATCTATCCAGTTTTTTTTAGAGCCAGAAGCATTAAATTTTATGACCACCAATGCATGTGTTTAAAGCAGCGTCTCCCACCGCCGCACAGTGGGGCCAAATCCCGAAAAGCTAGTCAAAATATGAAAATATTATTCACTTTGTATGAAATTTAGTACATAGGGGTTTTAAAGGTTGCTGATTGCGAATCAAAAGTAAGAATTGAAAAAACAAAATGATGGACCCATTATGGCGGTTCTAAATTCATAAAAGCCGGCAAAATATTCCAGTTTTATTCATTTTGTACGAAACTTGGTACCTCGGGGTTTTAGAGGTCACTGATTACGAAACCAAAGTCAAAATTGCAAAATAATAAAATTACGGATCCAATATGGTGAGCATAAATATTTAAACATAGCCTATATAATTTAGTCAAAATAACATATAATAGGCCCTACACCTTATTAACCAGGAAAAATTTAAGGTGTAGCAGAATAAAAGATTTACTAGAAGAACATAAACTTTTATTTATATTGAAACAATAACCTTTAAAGCCTATGTCTCAATAACCCACGATACAGGAATAAACCTATTGTTTATTGAAGTTATACACTAGAATTTAAAAAAAAAACCTTTTACTCTAACCCAATAATACAATAACGTACGAAACCGGGTAGAACTATTATTTGTTTTGGTTAAATATTTAAATAGTAAAAGTCATAAACTTTTAAATTAAATAATTATTTAACCCACGAAACCGAGCGAAATCAATTTAAGGAAAAAACTTTATAAATAGGGGAGAGTGGGGCAAAGTTAACATAGTAATAATATTAATTTTAGCTTTTGATTAATTTTTATTTTTTACAAAAATTGGCATTATATTTAAATAGTAAAATAAATTTAGAAATGATTTGGAAACTACTTATTTTTTTAAAAACTGTTTACATTTAATCTTTCTTTAGAAATTATACTTATGTACTATTTACCTTGAAAATAACTTTAAGAAATTATAAGATATTTGTTTCTGAAAGCATGTGTTTTACACTAAAAAAGAGTTCTTACGCAAGAGATTTCTTCCAATTATTTAGAATCTATATTCATATAGGGTTATAGGCCCTATTCTTGAAAATATTTGAAATAAAATTACAGCTATTTTAAATTGCATTTGATTTTAAAAATATATTTATTTAAGTTAGAGTATTGTCAACAAAAAATTGATCTTCTTATAGAAAACTGTAAAATTTTAAAGTATAATCTATGTTAATAAGTAAAACATGTATATCTACTAATAATCCAAACGGGTAGTAAGACGCGGTGATAATAATAATAATAATAATAATAATAATAATAATAATAATATATTTACTATCTCTTTTGGAGCATTTTAAATTACACAATTAGTGATTTTTTCCCCCATATATTGACTAAAATTTAACAACAACTTTCACGCAGAAATATTTTGCAAAATATTTTATTGTACTATTCAATCAATGAGACTGAAAAAATTAAAACAAATAAAATGAAAAACAAAGAATTTAAGAATTAAATACAAAGTGATATGTATAAAATAAATCTGTATTTATCCATTTTTTTTACATAATATGTAAATGAAAATTATTCATTGTCATCAGTTGAGTTACCTGTATCGTAATCATAGGATTCTGGCATCGAAAAAGAAGAAGTGTTGTAGCCAGCAGCATGACACATATAAATGGTTGGTGAAATTAATATTTCAACTGCTTCTTGTGACATAGATTTTACTCTTTTTTTTAGGCAATTTTCTATAACTTGATATAAAGGGATCGGATGCTACTAAAAAACGTAAAATAAACTCTTCCATTGTTTTTGTTCTGCTGCATTTTCGCGCGAAGTCTTCACGATATCTTTTTATATATGTATTACAAGATTCTTGCGCATCTTCAGGCATTTGTCCTATCGGCACTAATGCATTAGTTATGATTTCAGTGCCATGGATCAAAAGTGTATGTAGAGAAGTTGGCATGTAAAACCAGGGACACAAATCCACAAATTTACGAGCTGTTTCAAATTTGTATTCTTTATATTTAATTAAATCAATTTCATGGCCGCTTGAAATGGCTTTTTATATAACATGAAATCTTTTAATTAGACCTTCATCAACGCCCGTTATAGAAGCGGAAACAGACAAATTTTCAAAAAATCTCCGAGCAGTATTTCCGTCATTCGTACTACCAAATCCAGGCTTTGGTTGATCGACAATAAGTCTTAATTTTTGACGGAAATCCTTTTTGAATATTCTTTTTTCAATTCTCTGTTTTTTCTTGATCTTTTCTTCACGCTTGCCACTTTTTAATCTCTAGTTTATAGGACAAATGTAAACAACATTCAAATAATCGAATCCACGTGTGTAGTGTAGACAACCCAAACGATAAACTATCTCGATTTATCTTTTTTAATAAAATATCGTCGATATTATTAAAGCCTTTGGAATTTGATTGGCATAAATAGCAACGTTGAGTGGATACAGTATTGGTAAATGCATTACAAACTTTGCCATCTATCATCATTAACGCAAGTTTATAAGAAACTGATATTTCTTTTCCATTTCTTACAATCTCAAAAGGTACAAGTTTTGTCTCTTGTTCTTTAACAAACTCAGTTTGTTTTACAGTGTCTTCCAAATTTTCGTGCAAAAATTCAATTTTAATTGGCCTACAAAATCGAGGAGATGAAGGTCTTGGATTTTTGAATTAGTAACTCCATCTTCGGATATGATTTGTAGTGGAACAAGTGAAGTGAAAAAAATATTTGCATCTGATTTACTTCCGTCATCATCACTGAATTTTTGTTTATACGTACTTTGGCCAGAGCTGCCATCACAACTCCACTTGCAAATAAAATTCAAGTTAAGAAGTTTTTCAGAACTCAAGCTTTTAATAAAGTCCATTTGAGTCGACAAAATGTGTTCAACTGTATGGTCAAATAAGGCCTGTAGTTTTACTTCTGCACTACATTCAGTTACAGTGATGATGCTTGACGTATCAGGATAATATTTACGTTTAGCCTTTAAAACTTCTTTATACGAGGGATACAATTTATAATTATTTTCTAAGGTTATATTTCTTAAACCCTGATATTGACTTCGCGATGATTTCTACTCAATTATAAGTGAAAGAGCGTTATCGCCGGAAATAATGGTTTCTGGAATAAACTTCAAAGACTTTCGATAGAGCTTTTGATGGGCTTCACAACTTCCGCAGTATACAATTTTTCTGAAGCTCGAAGGCTCATTTTGGTTGCATAGGAGAGTTCTTCGGTACTTGCCAGGGAACGAATTTCTTCGGTCCACCTTCGCTTCGTTTTTTCGCTGGAATCTGTAAATTTTGAATATTGTAATATAACCTACGTATAGGGAACATAATTCTCCTAAACTTTGTAGTATACGTGTAGTGAACATGATTTTCCTTTATTTTGTGATCTAGGCCTACGTATAGTGAACAGAATTTTTCTAAGCTTTGTGGTATACGTTTAGTGTTTCATACCCGGCTGTGATTTGAAAACCAATGTTCCCGTCATCCCCAGGCCACGACGATGATAACACGAGAATGAAGCCTTAGACCAGTATTTCCCACATTGGGTGATACCGTCATCCAGGGGTGGTAAATAATTTCAAGGGAGTTGTACGGCAGCGTATGGGTTTTTACTGATATTGCAGGAATAATTTTATGCTAATAAATACAAGCTATAGAATATTTAACAAAAGTTTCTTATATTCTATAATTTTGACAATACGATCAAGTCCTTATTTTTATAACCATTTAACATAAGTTATGTTTTAACGTGTGTTTTATTCATAAGAATTATAAATTATGCCACGTAAAATGTGCATTTATTTTGTGATCATGTTTTTTTCAAACGAAGAAATATTGACCTGTTAGCAAGATAGTATTTCTGCAAGGTTATTATCATTGATTTCAGATCATTGATTTAACTTGGGGGTGAGGGCTGTAACAGCATCAAATTCTCAAAAGGGGGCAGTAGGTTTAAAAAAAAAAAGTTTGGAATTACTGCTTTGAACCATGCAGATAGTGAAGTCCCATATAGCTAACATTGGATCCCTTCATTAAAAGTACAGTGTACACATATAGTGGACATTGTTACCTTTCATTAGGTGTACACATATAGTGGACATTGTAACCTTTCATCAGGTGTACACATATAGTGGGCATTGCTTCCCTTCATTAGGTGTACATTCCTTGCCTAAATTTATTTCTAGATTTATATTTTACTTCAACTTTATTTGGTTGTAAAAATATATTCAACACTACTTCCCTTGTTTAGGCTCTCCACGTAGAGATTGAAACAAACATATTTTACTCGTTGGTAGATATTTTAAAGCTATTTTAATTACATACCAACAAATTAAACTAATTTTTTAAAGTTTTCACCAGCACTTACTTTAAAATTGGAAAGAAAGATAATTGTTATGCAACTGTTACACATTTAAATAATGATTGAGTTCCCTAATAATACAATAATCACACTAAAGGGGAAGAAAGTGGAAATTATCAATCAGAGGTCTTATACCCTCATTTGTGTGAAGATAGAGTGAAAAATAATCGAAGGAAAAAAATCTCAGACCACACGAGTGGAATTACAATCTCGACCTATCCATCACCTGTAAATTAGATTAGATGAGAGAAATGATTTTGTTCACGTGCCCACTAGAAAGGGCTATTATTTTTTAGTCATGATTTTATAAAATGTTTAAACAAAAAATTAAATGAATTCAAACTACTCTCCGGCTGGGATTTACCCAAAGGGTAGAATGATCTAAGGCGTCACTCTAACAATAGAATTGGTTGCCAATGACGTGGAGGTTAGGGTTTGAATCCCGGTCTGTTGTATAGAGGGGATTGTCCTGAATGGTCGATTTCTATTCACTCTCCACGTTAATGCGGGTACAATTACTTTAAAATTAAACCTTTCTTTCTTTTCTTTAATCCATAACAAGTAGTTTGATGGTTGTGGAAAATTTAACCTAAAAATCAATATTTAGATACAAAGCTAAAAAATAAAGTTATAAGTACCTAGTTATTTTATGTACAGGAATGTAAGTCACAATTTAATATACAAGAGCAGCATTACCAGCAACTTGAAATAGTAATGTTCTTATTTCTTTTAGACAACTCGACTACTGTTTAAATTTAGGAGTATATTGGTTGTGTATCAAGCAAGTGAACTGTTGTGAAATATAAACCAAAAGAGTGGCAAAGATATCGCTTCTACTGGTGAATGAATCATCCTGGCCTTGAGTGACAAGTCTTTCGTCCTTCCTCTTTCACTAATCTGTTACACGAACTCACCGAAAGAAAGATAAGTAAAGAGAAGAGGTGAAATATTTTTTTTACTCCCAAAAGGTGACGAGGTATTTCTATCTGCCCATGTAGCACCCTTAAGACTGCTACCTTATAGCGTAAACGAAAGATATTTTTGTCCGTAATAAAGTAACAATACATACATACATATATATATATATAGTAAAAAAGAGGCGCCTCTACATTAAATATCTCACACATAACTCTAGGCTGTCTAGAGTAGGAGTGTAGGTAAGTGACAGCTACCAAAAGTTACCAAATCAACTCTCATGTGTCCATTCACCAAAACATATGATCTACAAAACCGCGTGTCGCTGCTCTCACTTTTAAAGTCAAAACTTTCACAACACTTTTTTTTTAAAAAAACGTTAGATTGATATTGTAATATGAACTTATGAAAATTACCGTTTAGATGTTTCTTTTTTTGTGGAAGTGGCGTCTGTGGCTCACTTAAAAATGCCCTACAAGCTAGAACTTTTAAATGGCCGCCTTTTCTTCATAAATTAAGATGGCGAACCATACTAGATAAGGGCGGTTTATGATATCATATATACCGTGTTCGGGTGTGTTTATGCGTATGTGTTTACTAACAAAAAATCTATATTTTAAAACTAATATTTTGTACGGATTATTCTTTAAGTTATAAAAAATATATATTTTGGTGGACAGTTATGATAAGATACAAGTGTGAATATAATAATATAAATATTATTTCATGCACTAAAATCTCTCTTGTTGCCACACCCGCAAAAAGAAAAAGTTTTATTAATAGTGTTTATTCTTTTAATAAGTTATAAAAAGCCAATTATAGAGTAATCCTTAGGGGAGTATTATTAGATGGGTCTATTAAATTTTATGATTAATAATAATAAAGTATTACTAAGAAAATGATAACTAATTAGTAATTACACATTATTGGCTTTCAACCAATGTTTGCAATACAAATATTCTGCTTCTCTTTTTTTGCACCGCGTCTTACTGCACGTTCGGGTTATACGCTTATGTACTAATTACGCTAATGGTTTAAGGGATGTTATATTTGCAGGAAGCGTACCCGCATTTGCGTGAAAGTAGAGTAGAAAAACATTTTGAAAAAAACCACCCTCAGTACCGAGATTCGAGTCTCAATCTCCCCGTAATCGGCAGTCTAGTCTATTGCGAGAGTAGCACGTTAGACCATGCGGCCACCGGAGCGGGTAGTATTCTCCTAGATGCCAGCTACCACCACTCCTACGCTAGATGGACTTTATATTGGATAGGTATTACAACTCACACCAAACGACTCATCGTGGATAAATATTCTGTATTCTATGTTAGAAAACATTGAAATTGAGACCAGTTAAACCATCTTAACATATTTAAAAAACAACAAAAAACTTCTTAACAGAGCCTAGTTCCGCTGTTGTCAAAAGAAAGAATGCATAAAGCGACACTCCAATACGTTTTTTTTAGTTAAAGGGTAATATTTACCGGTTAATCGGCTCTTAAGACACATTTTCTATGATTACATTTTGTTAAGTCCACCTAAAATATAATATTTAGTTTTTACTGACAGGAGCATAAGGGTTAATGAGCTGGCTAGATACATACTTTCGATACATTTAAGGTTGGAAAATTTTGACAAAAAGAATAACCATCTGCACTTAACAAGTGCTTTTAGGTCTGGCTGAAGAAATGGTGTAAAAACCACAACAGGACAGTTTTACATTTTATACCACCAATGATCTTTACAAATAATGTTTACTGTTAAGATTCTTTAGTTTTGAAATGTGTAGTTAAAATGTAATAAAAACCATTATTCAGTTTTTAATGACTAGATTTACTTTGAAAATCAATAAGGTCTACGTTTAATCAAGTATTTAAAAACAAATGGTAGCCTACGGTGCATCGTGCATTTCTTACTCTCTATTTTATCTTTTATTAAAAACTTAGATTTGTGAAAACAAATAATATATTTATTACACTGTTGCAGAAACACTCAACCAAAGAGCATGAATGAAATGATATACACTATTACAGAAACAGTGAGTAAAGAAGAACATCTCTCCACCAAAGAGCTTACCAATCAATTTCACATTTCAAATGTTTGAATAAAATATATATACGATATAAATTTGCTTATAGATCAGAAAATATTGTTTTTATAAAATATATATTCAAGTAAAAGATTTTATATTTAAGAGTACAATACTTTACAGTGATAGTTAATGTATTTCGTATCTCGAATAGTTGCAAAGATATAATCAAAGTGGGAAATTTACGCACTTGTAAAGTACCTTAAACGAGGAATACCAATTTTTTTTCTAATGTTAAACAGTCCCTGGATATAAAATGTAACCAAAACTGTTGGAATGGATTTCGAGAAAATTGATTTTTTTTCTCTCTTTGCTCTTCAGTAAATTATCCTTAATTTTAGGGTTAGTTATTTAATTTCAAAAACTCCTTGGGGGAACCTTATGAAAATCCTGGATATCAAGATTTAAATCCATCGGTAAGATGGATTCGAATCCAAGCTGAGATGCAGCCACAAAGAAAGACACAGGCAAACTGAGACGGCATTGCGAGAGCAACTTTCTAGGTTTCAGGCGGTCACGAAACGCCGACATTTATCAAATTCTGGTGTTCGATTTTTTTTAAACGATCACAATTACTTTTGCTTTCCCTCGATCTCTCTGAGAAAGAAGTATTATTATCTTTTATATTCATATTAGTTTAATTTGTTCGTGCCACGCGCTGGACTGGTTATATATTTACACTGATGGGTGTGGTACCAAAAAGTTTAAATTTAAAGGACGTGTAACCTTATTTATGTGGAGGAAGGTGGGGAACCATCTAAAGAAAACAATCTAAGTAAGTTTGGCCTTGATTTCAAAATAACTTCCTCATTAAAGGCAAGCCAGACAAGACGATACTGGCGTCTTTGTACCCGTGTCCATCCATCAACCATAGATCCCAGAAACCTTTGCGAATCTGGGCACAGTGAAATGTATGTAATAAGTAAGATGACACGTGAGCTTTATTTCAAAAATAGAGATGGGGTCAAATCGTTTAAGTAAACATCCACGTATAATTAATATGAATAGTTTTTTTAAAACATAACGTTTTATACCCAACAAAAAATACGCATTTGGCACATTTTAAACTAAAAGGTTCTTCTTTTTTTAACAGATGAAATTACGATTCTCTTTAAGCTAGTTATCACAATCCCTACTTCTCAATAGCACAACTTTGACGCCATCTGTGCGGGCGCCGTTAGAACCAACAAGAGATACGCTCGTCGCGACGGAACTAACAAGAGTTTGACTCGTGCGCTCTAGCGGCGGAAAAAAGAGTTGATTTCCCGCAAGTTTCTCGCGTCCCCACACAGGTAGCGCTAGCCACTCGAGCGTCGCCTCGGAAGAAAGTGGGCGTTCCACCCTCCCTGCGACTACAGTTTGAAAAAAAAAAAAAAGAATATCGGACACATCATTTGATGAATGTAATTTACCTAGTAGAGCAAACATGCCAACGGTTCTGACAGCTTTATTATGTGTGCCACTTGGTAAAGCTATTTACTGGACTATTCACTGGACAAATAAAGACGCCCTCACCTCTCGTCAACGAACGTGTGACGTAACGCCAATAAGTACAGTCAATAGACAAAAAAACTAGTCTAGTCTGGCTAACGGTGACAGACAAGTTAAGATTTTAAACACAGATGTACTGGGGATAGTCTTCATAAGTACTTTACCACTATCCCTGTCCGCAAATGCGGATACACTTCTAAATTATATCTTTCTCATCCCTAACGCTTTTGTGTAGTTGCATGCCAATATCTCGTACACTTAGCAAGCCACGGCGCAAAATTTGATTAAAAAATTTACTATACATAGTTTTTTTTTAGCACCACGTTTCACTACCGTTGGGGTTAAACGCTTATGTACTGATTACGCTAATATTTTAGGGATAAAAGAAAGGTTATATTTATAGGAAGTGTAACCACATTTGGGTGTAAAAAACCTCCTCAGTACACCTGACCGAGATTCGAACCTCGATACAATCGTCATCGACAATCTAGTCTATTGCGAGAGTAGCGCCTTAGACCATGCAGCCACCGAAGTAGGTAATTATAATTTTAGATAAACATCTAAAAATTCGCGCTATTTTAATAATAGCTATGTAAAATAAAAATATAAAAGTTGTTTTATTATGTAATGGTAAGTATAATGAAAAAATTTCCTTATAAATTAAATTTATTTTTAATTTACTTTTACAGTTGTTTGATTCAGTTGCTAGCCATTTACACTAATGGAGTAGAGGTGAGGAGGGTATTTAAAAGCAAATGTACCTGCGTTATCCTAGAGAAACGGCAATTTTTTTTTTGTGAGGGGTTAGTGGGGAAAAATGTGTACCCTCATGAGATTCGCGCTGTAAGCTATACCTTCCGGGTTAAAAACAAACTTGGGAAATCATTGAAAACCTGACAGGATAATCAAATTTTGGTGATCTTAAAATACACTTAGCCTGTCAGTAACTGATGTATTTAAAAAATATGGCCCAGATTTTTTGTTTAACGCACCATCGCTCAGTTAATTAAGCTATTCCCGAACTTGTATTTGATTGAGACACATTCCTCCAGCTCTCCCAAGACACCAGAGTCATGGATACAAACAAAGACCGCACTGATACTTGATTTTGTTAAGAAATTATTATTACTATTATTATTATTATTATTATCATCATCATCATCATTACTATGCACATTTGCGGCAAAAATATAGACAGTTCAAGTTTACTTCCTTATTTCAAGTTTACAAAAATCCAAAGCCAAAAAAGTACAAACAAAATGTTAGGGGTTCGAATCTCTGTTGGGGCACCTTTTAAAATATATAAATTCAACATACCGAAAGTTTTATGAATAAAATAGAATGTACCTGTCCATTATATTTAATTAAATTGTTATAGTTTAATTCTTATGTTCATTTTATGTTTCATAGCTACCCCTCGTTTTAAGAGTGGTTTTACTCTATGTCATTGATTTTAAATATTGGTCAAAGGCCATATCAGATACATTAGATTCATCTAGATGTAGACCATCGTAGTTCTACTCACCCCGAGGAAGAAGTCTGTAGATTTCACCAGTGGCGTGGATAGGATCAAATGAATTGACGTATGAACGTATGGACGTAGATCTAGTAACTTTCCCAGCTGTCAAATAAGAGTCTAACTATGAAAATTGGACTGTATTTGCAATACGGAAATATCACGTAAAACAAATTATAAAAAATTATATTAGGCTATTTATTTAGATCTGAAATGAACTCATTTTCATTGATTTAAGTTTATGGTTGTTGCACAGTGGGGACTAAAAATGTTGTAGCAATATTTAGCTTATAAATAAAACAGCTAACTTGCAAATATTTTCTACAGGCGTACTAAAACATTTACTAGCTAAACCATTTTCTTTATGAAACGTTTAACATTTACAATTGTATATTGTAGATTTGTAGTTTTATTAAATATGTCAGCTGTCACTTATGATAGGTAGCATCAATACTTGTAAAATAATACTAATAATAAAAATAAAATGCTATCCAGTTGCCGTAAAAATATTCATACTTGTAAAATAATACAATAATAAAATAGTAATACATCCATGTTGCCCGTAAAAATATATGTTTGTATTTCTAAAAGGCCCTTCCTTTGAAAATTGGACTGTATTAACCCACAATGTATATATTTTACACTTGATACAAAACCAGTTGGTTTTCTGTGTTTGATTAATAGTTTTCGGTTTCTAAGAAAGACTCAGTGGTTCACAGTAAAAAAGAACAGTAAGAAAGGATGAAAACGTATGTAGGAGAGGGAGAGTGGGAGAGAATAGAAGAGAGGCCTATATTAATTGAACAATTATCAAGTTGCTTAATAAACATGAAGCAGAGGGAAGTAATAGTTCATCTCGATATTAGTTTAGATAGCCCAATGACAGAGTGAGGTTAAAGAGATTGTTTTTTAGAGAAGCTGTCTCGGCTCCAGAAACGGAGATATAGGTTCATCATCATCATCATCATCATCATCATCATCCCTCAGGTACTAGGATAAGAGAATAAGGTAGTTGTGAACCGTGTACTGGTATGATGCTGTGTTTAGAAGTTATATTACAATCCCTATTAAAATGTATATAGCCTATTATATTTGCATGATTTTTGATAAAAATCTTATTATTTTGGCAGTAAAAATGTGAGTAATGAAAGTAACGTCCTTACTTCAGGGGTTTTGAAAGTGATTATGATGGAGAAAAGTGATAAGACAAGTCGATAGGAAGTCAAAATGGTTGCAAGCGAGCGATTGAGAAAATATTTTTAAAATCTTGTGGTTATTTAAAGTTATCATATCAGCACGCAGTTTAAAAACTAACTTAATTAAATAATTGACACAATACCCCGCACCTGGACGTTAATTCAATGCTGGTAAAGAGGGGACACCAATTTAACCAATAATAAATGCTATGGCCATGCCGGTAAATGAAACGAGGACCTTTAAACCAGTAGAAAGAAACGCGCTAACGACTGGCGTAACATTTCAAACAAAATTTTTAGTAAAATTTCCTCCATTTTATAGCAGAATATTATCTCATCTTGCAGTTTATGTTCTGTGTTTACAGTTAAACCATTTCCTAGAAAAATAAAGCTCAGTTACGTCATAATTTCACATAGAGCGCTCAAGATGAGTTGATAGGATTAATTCTTGAGCGAGAATTTCATAGACAGTCTTAGGCATTTCACCTGAGAAGCTACTCAAATAAGACTAAAAAGTGACGCGAGTAAAACCTAAATTACCAACCAGTAGCTTGAGGGTCACAGCTAATATATTCCAATGGCGGTCCGCTCACGGGGCTATTGTTTGTTGACCGGTTTACGATGCGTCCGTGATTAGTCACTGGGAACTCAACATGCTATCCACCGGACTACCTCAGTTACAAACTTAATCATGAATGAACCATTATTGAACATTTACTGTATTATTCACGGTAGCTTTCTTTCAACGTTGGTTACAATGCTATACATTTTGCATCAGTTTGTTACAGTTCCTTATCCAGGACGAATAGTCTGCAGTTTATATTCTTTTCATAGTATGGACGAAACCAAAATCTTCTTTGGTTACGTCTCTTATAGCACTCGAATCCATATAAATTATATTAATTAACATTACTTATTCTAAAAGCCCGAAGAAGGTGCTGGCAGATATATGATACGAAACTGGTTGAAATTTCACCCCTTCTGCGTAACACCGTGTAATAAACATAACTAATAACCAGTTAATGACCAGTTTTGTGACTTCAATCACTAACCAGTCCAGTCACAATGGAGTAGCTCTGTGGATGAAAGGTCTTACGTGCTAGCTAAAAAAATAGACACGAACAGAAAGCGTGTGTTGATGGTATACCTTTTCAGCCGCCATACAATGGCAATATACGACCGGAATGTTGATGCTTCACCCTCATGAATTCACGGAAAATATTGAAAACGCTCAAACCTCATTATCAAAAGCATACGAAGATATGAATCAAAAGCTCACCTAAACCTTGTATCAAAAGCACATGATGAATAAACAACTGCTAAACGTGGCCAACAGGTATTGAAAACAACCATCTTACTCTATACAATAAGTAATTAATATCGGGTCTTCTGCCCACAGTGATGGTGGGAATTGGCGATCACGTTGAATTTGATTTCCAAAATATAATTGGCCAACGGTAATGTTTTCATTATTTGGTGCTAAGTTAGGTTAGGTTAGGTTTGGTTGGTTAGTCTGATGCCAGCACGCGGTGTTGTCATATAGGGCTCAGAGACTAACAATGGCGCACTTTTGACGCACCTTCCTAGTGCTGCTGATAGTCCATATTCCAAAGCAAGTAGGCCTACACTAATTCGGCCTGTGCGGTTTCAGTACGTAGCAGTGCATTCGTAACCCCTTACCAACCCAAACATGCCTCAATTAACCTAAAACCATAATACCTCTCAAATAAAAACAAGCGTGGCGCTCGCACAGGTACAGATTGCTCGGATAACATGAACCAAACAGTACCAGTCATTGTTTGATCTCGCCGCTTGAACTGACGTTACATCTCTCTAATTAACCCGGTGCAATTAAATGTCCCTCCTGTCTGCGGTGGTTCTCGTCACAGGGAACAATACCATCACACAGTTGGCATCACTGACAACCCACTGCACGTGCGGTTTCCCCGGAACAGGGTGATTCTCCTTTACAAACTACAGAGTATAATTTTTTAAGTAGACAATTTATCATATTTTTTAACCCGCGCAATCAGTCACGCGAATAAACCCATCAGTCTCGTTTTGTCTGGTTAATTTTGACGGGGAGGTCGGGTTTTGTATCTCTGTCGGGTGTAAAGAGGTGATTTTTCATAAAGGCCTTACTCTTCTTCCTGTTGACGGATTTGGGTACATTTTCTCTACGTTATTCCTTTATCATCCCTACCCCATTGGAGTAAATATGTCTAGTCTGGATGGTTAGTATGATTGGGTGCGCACACAAATGTTTATTTAGTGACTATCCGCAATTTAAACTATATAAACCTGAAGGAATGAGTAGGAGTGAGTATAAGGAAATGCATCTGTACTAGTATCGAAGAACCGTGGTAAACGTATACAATTAAAACTAGCTGCCATCAACTTGCCCGCCTGGATAACAAACATTTAACTGCCAAGTTATGAGCAGGAGTGCTAACAGCTATTCTAAACCGGCCATCCTTATCATTATTATTATTTTTAATCTGCGTGTGGGAACTCGGTTGCGAGATTGAGGAATTTGAGACGTGATGACACCTTTTGGTGTGTGTGTGTGTGTGAGAGAGAGAGAGAGAGAGAGAAAGAGAGAGAAAGAGAGAGAGAGAAAGAGAGAAATAGATAGCGTAATCTTTGTTCAAGCTCAATATAACTTTTTAAATAAACATTAACAATATTATTACTGTTTACATGATACTTAATATATCTAATTTACCTCTAGTTTGCCTGTATCATTATTTGTGTGCTTTATATGTGTATTGTTTGATTAGCTTCTATTTTAATTGTAATTTTTACTTTCTCTCTATCTTACAGGTAGAGAAAGTATTGTGATCGTCAAAAAAATCGAACTCGAGATTTTGATGAATTTTGACGTTTCATGACTTCCTGAATCCGAAAAAGTGGTTTTTGAATTTCCGTCTGTCTGTCTGTCTGTCTGTCTGTCTGTCTGTACCTCCAACTAGAGCCTAAACTATTTTACCGATTGAGCTGAAACTTGATATCTAGGGTTTTCATAGGGTTGCCCCGAGGGGTTTTTGGAATTGGATATCTACCCCTAAAATTAAGGGTAGTTTACTGAAGGGAAAAAAGAGAAAAAGTCGATTTTCTCAAAATCGGCTCTAACGATTTTGATTAAATTTCATTTATGAACATAAATAAATATTCCAAACAAAATGGCTACTCTCAATATTTCGGCAAAATCATTTTAAGGGCTCCGGTCTGATGCGTAAATTAACATTTTTTATAATAGCTCCGAAACTATTTGAGATATGAAATTACTTAGCATTACAAATATGTATATATATTTATAATACAAATATTTTATTCGAAACATATTTTTATAAAATCAATAACTTTCAATATATACGCAATTATATATATATTTTTTAACTTTTTGGGCATTAAAGCTTAAGTATTGCGACCGTAAGAAAAACTAACCTGAAATGTTGATGGATGTCGACGTCTCATGACCCCCCGAACCCTTAAAAATAGTCTTTGCAATGCCGTCTGTCTGTGTGTCTATTAAAACTTAAAATTAAGGGTAGTTTACTGAAGGGCAAAAAGAGAAAAAGTCGATTTTCTCAAAATCGGCTCTAACGATTTTGATTAAATTTCATTTATGAACATAAATAAATATTCCAAACAAAATGGATACTCTCAATATTTCGGCAAAATCGTTTTAAGGGCTCCGGTCTGATGCGTAAATTAACATTTTTTATAATAGCTCCGAAACTATTTGAGATATGAAATTACTTAGCATTACAAATATGTATATATATTTATAATACAAATATTTTATTCGAAACATTTTTATAAAATCAATAACTTTCAATATATACGCAATTATATATATATTTTTAACTTTTTGGGCATTAAAGCTTAAGTATTGCGACCGTAAGAAAAACTAACCTGAAATGTTGATGGATGTCGACGTCTCATGACCCCCCGAACCCTTAAAAATAGTCTTTGCAATGCCGTCTGTCTGTGTGTCTATTAAAACTTAAAATTAAGGGTAGTTTACTGAATGGCAAAAAGAGAAAAAGTCGATTTTCTCAAAATCGGCTCCAACGATTTTGATTAAATTTCATTTATACACATTAATAAATATTCCAAACAAAATGGCTACCCTCAATATTTCGGCAAAATGGCTTTAAGGGCTCCGGTCTGATGCGTAAATTAACATTTTTTTAAATAGCTCCGAAACTATTTGAGATATGAAATTACTTAGCATTACAAATATGTATATATATTTATAATACAGATATTTCATTCGAAACATATTTTTATAAAATCAATAACTTTCAATATATACGCAATTATATGAATTTTTTTAACTTTTTGGACATTAAAGTTTAAGTATTGCGACCGTAAAAAAAAAAACTAACCTGAAATGTTGATGGATGTCGACGTCTCATGACCCCCCAAACCCTAAAAAATAGTCTTTGCAATGCCGTCTCTCTGTGTGTCTATAAAAACTTAAAATTAAGGGTAGTTTACTGAAGGACGAAAAGAGAAAAATTTGGTTTTCTCAAAATCTGCTTAAACGATTTTGATTAAAATTCGTATCTAGGCGTTGATTAAGATTATAAATAAACTGGCTATTTTCATTTTCCTATGAAAATGATTTTTAGGGTACATTACAGAAGCGTTAATTTCCGTATCTCCACAACTATTGGAGAAACTAAACAACTTGTCATTGCAAAATTGTAGGACTATTAGAAATAAAAACTTTTATTTGACATATATTTTTTTAAAAGCAACATTTTCTGAGATATTTGTAAATATATTAATACAATTTTGTGAGCTTTAGTTGTAAACATATACTACTTAAGTCTTAACGCAATAATTCTCCAATGCCATAGAGTAATTAAATATAAGTATCTAAAAAGTATGTTATTTTTCCTTAAATCTCTTAGGAGAAATGTTTGCATAGCAATGATCTATCTCCATTTTAGACTCAATAGTCAATATTTACATTTTTTATTGGTCAAAATGTAAAAATGAATAATTAAATATCAATGCGATGACTTGAAGATCTGCAACACCTTATAAAATGTTAATATTTTAACCAGAAATCGAAATTTTAATACGAAGTGTTGACCCTTGTGGAAGACATTAAACTGTTTGAAATGCTCTTAGGTGGACAAATATGCGCCTCTTTTCTCATTGATTCTATATCATTGTATATTATTTTATGCGTGTTCTTATGTGGAGTGGTGATGATACAATGTACATTATTCTGTTCAGAAATCTTACGAGTTTATAGAAAGAGAGAGAAAGTCTGTGCGGTGTGCCGTACCATTTATTTTGTTAAGTGTTAGAAAAGTAGGTAGTCTTAACTTCGCCATTAAAGTAGATCATTACTATTACTATCTACTGATAGACGCAACCTGACACAAATCAAGAGGAATATAACGAAGGAAGGGAAGAAACACTGCAAACTTTTTTTTTCTAAAGGAGGAAGGTAAACCGTGATTTTGATAAATGGTTCTCAGAGCAGTAAGTAAGAGTTGAATCCTGGACTCCCAACTCAAGAGTAATGTAATTTATTCTCCAAATATATAGTTTGGTGTAAATGTCAAGTGCATACTATAATATTTTATAAACTCTAAAATTGCAAGTTTAGAATTATATAAACTGAAGTTTTGATCATTCTACCGCTGGTTGTGGGTTTGGAAAGATTCCAGGACATCTGAGAGTGCCTGACAATTATCTTTATAACACGTGTGAGAATGATATCCATGACTCTTTAAATTTGTTTCTACGGGCTTTTGACACTCTCTAAGGCAGGGCTTCTCAACCGGGGGAAAATTTTAGAGTTTTTTTTTTTTGGGGGGGGGGGGGGGGGGAGGAGGGAGTAAAGACCACAGACTAAAACTGTTTAAAACATTTTTTCTTCAAACTACAATATTTCAGACTTTGCAAGAACAATTTGTTTAGTTCGACGCACTGGTCTTGCTGAACGGTAATTTTAATTTAATTGTAAAGCTCCACAGTAAACATAATCAGAGTAATATGTATTTATGTACTAATATAAAAAAAAAAAGTGTTTTCATGCAACTTTTGAGCTAGGAAATCTTGGAAGGGGGGAATGACATTCTGACATGTGGTGAAAAGGTTACATGTCACTAAAAAGGTTGAGAACCCCTGGAAGGGTTATCAACACTCCCGACCACACCTTTTGGGAACTACGAATCCTTCTCACATCAGTTTCGCATCCCTTGAATATTAGGAAACTTTGACATAACCAGGACTCGAACAAGAGGACTTTCTCAAAAAAGAGTGAGCTAAATATTTGAATATCTTGGCCATAGCTAGCGGCCTTTTGCCACCAACGTAACAATGAAGAAAACGGGGGAATAAAGGAAGGATAAAGGGGAGAAATAACGAGGAAGATGACTTAGGAAAGAGAGAGAAATTACGCTGAAAGGTAATAAGCTTACCTTGCTTGTTTCCACTATGGTGCAGCTTACAAAATAAGGTCATAGTGAAGCCCATCAAGTTAAGGCTGTAAGCTTTCATAGTAAGCTGAGTGTGCATATATGATACAAACCCAAAGTGCGAGAAGATTTTGATCTTTAATCCTCTGACTTTCCATTCTATTCTTCCCAGCGCAATAATATATTTTCTATTTTTTATTTCAGCCTGATTTTTACTACTCCTTTTACTTTCTCGTATAAAGGGAGAGTATTATAATCGTTAAAAATTCAGACCTCGAAATTATGACTAAGCTTTACGTTTTAAGTTGAATATTACTGTCCCCATTTATCTTTGTTCCTGGAGACAGATCTTAAACGATTTTATGGATTTTCTTCAACAGTGATATTTATAATTTATAGGTCTATGCCTCAGTGTATATTTTTTATTATGAATTATGCCCTCGAATTAAGTATAATTTACTGACGAGTGACTTTTTAAAATTCAAAATTTTTCAAAAATAGCTATTGCAGCTTAGTTTAAAATGGAAATATTGAAAGTGTTTTACCGAATAAATAACAATGCAAACTTGTTTTTTTGGATAAAACTTAGCTAGGTAGTTTACTCATGAGTGATTTTATTTTTTAATTTATTAAAAATTGTCTTAACAATTTTGTTTAAAATTGATATCTGGAGAGTGTTTGACATGGCAAATAAAACTGTATACATTGGGGGGTGGGGGGTGGAGGGATGAGGGGGGAATGGGGGAGGTAATTCGTTTAAGGGGAGGTAATTCGTTTAAGGGTAGATGGATGATTGATCTTTTTATATTAATGTTTTAAAATTGGCTATAACAATTTATTTCAAAATGGATATATGCTTATTGCTTTACATTATAAATTGTAATAATTTTGAAAATAGCTCTAACTTTGTTCAAAATTTGTATGGTAGATTATTTTAAATAATAAATAGTAAAGTTTTTTGATATTCCTAAATATTTCTGAGCAGCTACATCCTTTAACACCGTCAACTCTTCTTAAGCACAGTAGAACAGTATTGAAACTCCTTTCATAGTTTCTATGCTTCTAACTACCTATTTATAAAATTTAAAGAATGACCCAAAGTGGAGGTAATACGAAATTAGAACACTGAATATATTATCTTTCTAAAATATTAATTGGGAATAATTTGTAACGGTTTCTTTATTACTCATTTTTTGTGTCAAGATGACAGCCTGACTTATGGCCAGATCAAATAAATAGAAAAATGACACCTGGACACGGGAATCGAGGCCGCAACCTTTGGCTTAATACGCCAATGATCTACCACTCAGATATCCAGGGATAGTCCCATCCTCAAGGACATTCTCACACACGTCCATCACAGGCTCTGTCTTAAAATATGAGCGAAGAACTATCCTGAGCACGAGAGGTTCTCTCTACAGCTCAGTGGTAGAGTATTGGCACGCTAAGCTAAGGGTCCCGGGTTCAAGTTTCATGTCCAAGTGTCATTTTCCAATTAATTTAATTATAATCGAGATAAGGCTCATGTCCATAGTTATAGTCATTCATCCCCTCAAGCTTCACCTTTCATATATACTTAATTGTATAGCGTTTACCCACATCGGTGGTGTAATTAGCTGACGCGTTAGTTTCGTGTTGAGCTAGACTGCCGAGGACGGGGAGATCAAGGTTAGAATCTCAGTCGGGTGAACTGGGGGTAGTTTTCATAAATGGTTTTCCGCTCTCCCTTCACGCAAATGCGGGTTCACTTCCTCTAAATCAAACCTTCCCAAATCTTAACACATTTGCGTAATTAGTACTTAAGCGTATAAACCGACCGGGTAGTAAGACGCGGTGTTAAATAAAAAAAATATAGCGTTTCTTTCTTCCATATTTTAACCAGATGTTTCTATAAGGAACTACTTTCTAATAACTACTTTAGCTGTCAGTTGAGATTTACCTTAGTTGTAATAATTGTCTGGTTTGGTGGGCAGGTGACGAGGAGATCGATATAAGAATCTCTGTAAGATTATCTGAGTTGTTTTTCGAAATGATTTTCCACTATATACCCCCGCAAAAGCCGGTGCGTTTTCTCTCAATTCTATCGTTCTCATCCCTATCCAAGTTTTGTAATTATTTATATATCACGGATGGGTAGTAAGACGAGTTTCATCTTAAATAACCGCTGAGCTAGAGGCTCTAAACCCAATAATTTATCCCCAGGCCACCAGACAGTAAAACCAAGAAAGGCGGGTTATATTTCTCGTTAAAAAACCAACAATCTCTTAAAAGTGAACATGACACGTTTTAACGCGCAATCGTAACAGCGGGAAGGATCTGAACTAACATTTTGATGGACGTACTTCGAAATGACCACAGGCGATGATTCTTGAAACCTCGTTTCATGCTTGCATTTCCATTGGGTAGTCCCTTCAGTCCCACTACTTACAGAGACAAACGGTTTCGTTTCAGGATTGAGTGACTATTCCGATAGGAGGACAGATAGACAGACGGACCTCTATAAACATTGAACCACGTTATTTTTCTCACAGGAGGATCTAAGACCTATAATAATAACCGTAGAACATTTCCCGTGGAGTTTTGGCATTGCCCGAAGAGATAGCAAGGGTCGACATTCAGTACACAGGAGCAGAGCTGCCAACCCTTGCCAAGCCATAGCTCTAAATTATATTCCTCTAGACACACTAAGAGTAGAGACACTTTTCGCCAGAACAACACTTGAATGAAAACTTAGGCCAACGTTTCGTGTCAACATATTACAACACATCACATCAGCTTCAAGTGATTACACTGCTCTGATGTATCTGGTGTATTTTGTCGTTTGGACATGAAATTGTTGACAGTCGACTTCTTGATTCTTTATAAGAGCAACACCACTTTGTGTACGATTCGTTTAATCATGTTTTCAAGTGGAGAGTACTAAACTGGATGAAAGATTATTAGCTGAATTGGATGAAAAAGGAGGAGATTGCAGCCGCTATTGGAATGTTATTTGCACTGGAACATACGAGAGAGTGAATATATCCCATAAATGCCGAGACGGGTGAATTTAGTGAATTTCATACTTTTAAGTCCTGAACTTTTGAGAAACATGAGGAGAGTTTTAAAATGTATACCAGGATGTCAATAAAGCAGTTTTCTATCCTTCAATATCTCACTCAAAAAATTAGTAATAAAAACTCAAGTTTCACGTTATGATGCTTCAACACATCCGACTAAAATCTGGATGTCCATATCTTAAGCTGATGTGTGTCACGACATGTTAACAAGCATTCCGGCGTCAGATAACACATAACATGTAATAATACAACACATTCCGGCAGTGTGTGCATTTTAATATTAGTTATTGGGATGTGTTTTTCCATTAAACCGTCATAACACGTGTTGACACGAAACGTCAGCTTAATCTGAATTCGGCTTAAGAATAAAACAACTTTAATTTCAAGGTTTCAGTTTAGATTTTTTTTTAATTTGTATTTTATTTACTACGCAATTTGGTGAAGTTAATTTTAAAATATAGGCCTATATAACAGGGTTGGCCATAGTCAGCGGAAATACAAAACATCTGGAAATGTGAAAGAATTTTAAAAAGTCAGGAAATCAGAAAAATACATGAAATTTGTAGTTTTTTATTGGACATGGCGAGAAAGAAAGGTAATTATTGTAGTTTTTAAAAATTTGTTTATGATTGAGTTTATGTTTAATTATTTTAAAATGAATTCCAAAAATAATTATTTGTAACAAATGGGGTATTTTTGATTTTTTTAAAATATTCTGATAAATTTTAATATATACTTTAGATAAAAAAATCATATATTTTGAGTCAGGTAAAGGTTTTTCTTATACATAGGTTTATGTATATTAAAAACTACTCCTTGAAATGTACGAACCCGATTCATATGGCTTTGTGTAAAAGACTTGTCATGCTTTAACAAAGGTCTTGGGTTCGATCGCTAAAAAATTGTTTCATTTGTTTATAGAGTTACTACATTTGTATGATTATTTATTAGCCCAGGTATCAGTATAAGCAATCAGCGACTTTGAGTTTCTCACAGAAAGGAAAAGAATCAAAGTTTCTCCGGAGAGAAACTCAACAGGTCAGATATATATATATATATATATATATATATTGCGAGTCTGTGCTACATCATTCGTAACCCAGTAATGGAAACTGGTCAGTACTAATGCTCATGTCCAAATGTTGCCCAGAGTAACTAACCGTACATACTTTCCATGGAGGCTCTTTCCATGTCCCGATGAGATGAGGTGATGGTGATAGTGAGTATGAGGCTGTGGAGACCAGTGGAAACACTTAAACCTAACATAAGCCTAACTAACCAAACCCTGGTGACCGTTAGGATAATTCCCCTTTCGGGAAAAATATTCATGGTATCAGCCGGGAATCGAACCCGGGACCCTTCGGTTCATAGCCAGGTGCACTGACCACTACAGCACGGGGCCGGTTAACAGATCAGCTGTAGTATAGAGAAAGGAGACTGGATATATGGCTGTACAAAACAAAGAAAGGAGTTCGGTCCTCTACGTCCCACATGTTTGTTTACATAGTAGAGGAAGCTTGTTTACATATTTAGAAACAATAAGGAGGTCAAATGGTACAAGGCGTCCCTCGCAATAGACTGGACCGCTGAAAATTGGGGGACCGGAACTCATATCCCAGTCGGGTGTACTTAGGGAGGTTTTCCCTAATTAATATCCCATTCATCTCTCCACGCAAATGAAGGCACCCTTTTTTCGAAATTAAACCTTCCCCATCCCTAAAACATTAGCGCAGTACATATGTGTATAGCCCGAACGGGTATTTAAAAGTTTTGGAACGTAGTTTAGACGAAGCGCACCAGCATTAGAATGGAGAGAGTACGAGAAAACTGGATTGATGAATCACGTGTGGAGGAACAGCCCCAGGGATTCGAACCACGCCCTTCCCGTAAATAGTAGCGAGTGTTACAAAACTTACTATCATCATTATAGTTAAAACACTAAAATTTCCCATCGTAAACTTAGTTTCAAGCCACCAGAGTTGGCGACACTGAGAAATTGATGGCTGGGCGGAAGAGGGATGATGAGGGTGGGTTTAGGAATGTTATTGACACGTCGTAAACAAGAATGACCGCAAGAGAGGGAACGTTCTATTCGAGCGTCATGATCGAAGTTGAGATTGAGAGGTTTACACAGAGCATTTGGCTCCCAGCGTGGACCTTGGGGAAGAAGAGGAGAGAAGGAATGATACCTAAATAAAGAATGAGAGGAATGTAAGGAAGCACAAATATATGGTTATATAAAAGGATATAAAGTATAAGTAAACCAAGTGTGTGTAAAATAACACTATGTTGAAGCCCATCCCTGTAGCTCATTATATTTGGGCGAATCAGGCATTTGGAACTCTGGTTTGATTCCAGGTGAGGATAGTGGGTTAGTGCTAATATATGATATAACATTTATTACACTAAAAGAGGATGCAACAGGCTAAAGCCATAAACGTTCACTGCATCATGTTCCTTAAATTGGAGGGTTGTGTGTGTGGGGGGTGATGCAATAACACCACTGAGTGTGAGTGGATCCTCAGTGGCACGCTAGTGTAGTCGTGAGCACATCGCAGCCCACCTTCAATCCTATGGTGACGCAAGCAAACCAACGCCACTTAAGGTCCTCTCACAATAAGCGTCCACTTAGTGGCGTTCTTGCGTAAGGCCGGCCCTGGGAGGCAATAACTGTGAGACTTTTACGATACTTTCTTATGTGTGTTTGTGAATGTGTGCGATCATTTGTTAGCGTCAATTTAGGATAAAATAAAAAACAATTCCTATCACACAAACTTAAACAATATTTTTACCGTTTTATCGTACGTCATTATATTTATATTTGGATATAGTTAATGATATGGCATGTTTGTGTAAGTTTAGTTGCAATCTTAAATAGCTCAATTTACAAATTTGGTTAAGTTTAAGAGAAGACGGAAGTCAAATTATTATTATTATTATTAATTTTGGTCACCACATTTTTTTAGCAACGCTTCTTACAGCCGAAGGGCTATACGTCTATGTACTAATTACGTTAATGTGTTAAGTATGAGGAAGGTCAAATTAAGAGGAAGTGTACCAACATTTTTGTGGAGTGAGAGTGGAAAACCATCTAGGGAGAATCCAACCCTCAGTACGCCCGACCGAGATTCAAACCTCGATCTTCCTGTTATCGTTAGTCTAGTGTATTGTGAAAGTAGCGCCTTAGACTATGTTGCCACCTAAGTGGGTCTCATAACAAATTTATTGCAAATTAAATGTGCCAATGAAGAGCATCTGTTAAAATGAGTAGTGTGATACGCACAAGTTTCAAATGCGCAAAAAAAAAAATTTTTTTTAAATATAAATTTAACTTCTCAATATTTTCAGTTTTATCGGAGTCTGTGTGTAGATAACCTATTCTCGTCTATTCGGGTGGAAAAGGGGGCGGGTCTTCTTTACCACTCCCTCAGCCCTACCTTCCCCTTGCAGAGCGCTTTCAGACAAAGGAAAGCTAGGAGAAAATGTGCCACTTGCAGCCTTCCGCATCCCCATTAACCGTGCTCACGGTTACCACCCTCAACCTCCCGCGCAGACAATGATCGACAGGGCACTTCACCGCTTCGGTACCTACGTGAGTGATTTGCCTCGGCTGGGGGTCAATTACCGAGCGAACATTTGTCATCGCGCTTAGCTCTACACAACTCATCTTAGTCGGGAGTTTTCAGGTGCAAACACTTCCCTTCTAGTGGTAAAATTATAGAAAATAAATAAATAAACAGAACAAAAATATGAAAAAAAAAATTCTGAGAGATAGCATTTTTATAAGCCTATATTTAAAAAAAAATAGTACTCATAGCACTTAGAAAATTAACTAACTAATTAATAGGCGTATAACCTGAACAGGTAGTAAGACGCGGTGCTAAAAAAACCAATTAATAACCTGTATCGATAGTCGTATTGTATAATGTATCACTCTCGGAGTTCAAATCTCAGTCAGATGTACTGATATTTAGGCTTATTTTGGTTTTCCACTCTCCCTCCACAGGCAAACACGGGTACATTTCCTCTATAATTCTTTCTTACTTATCACATTAGTGTAATTAATGTATGCGTATAATTTGAAAGGGTACTAACACGCAGAGAAAATGAACAATAGCAACGTCCGAGATTGAGAATACACCTCCAGTATCACCAATCAGACCAGTCACCTTTAACGGTACACGCTACTTCTCCAGCCTACGACACGGGGCTGTCCTGCCCCGCCCATCGCAAGCACCTTTTATCTTCAGGAGGAAGAGATCATCCACTCTCATGAAGGAAGTCATCAAGGACTGGATCTTAGCAGGCTTACTCAGACCAGAACCAGCAGTGACAAGCGCGTTCCCGTTATTCGCCATCCCTAAAGGAACCAGCTCCATCCGCATCCTACAGGACTTATCGTCATGGACAGATGTTATATACACACCCAGCTTCTCATTGTCATCGGCGGGCACCACGCTGAGAAAAATAACCACAGCAGAATGGATTATCAAAATGGACCTTCGTAACGGGTTCTTCCAGATCCCCAAGGATCTCCAAGGAGTCCGGCAGGCACCTGGGAACGTATTTCCTGGGAACCAAGTACGCCACTACAAGATTGCCCATGGGTCACACCCTCTCTCCCGCCATTTTACAGAGGGTCATGAAGGAAGCTTGCCGGGCGGTGACAACTTAGAGACCGTCGATAACTTTAATTGTATACCTGGATGATCTCCTGTTCTACGTCAAGTCACCAACCGACGTAGAATAGGTGCCCGGCGATCTGGAAGAACTAGGCTTAACCCTGAATTACCAGAAGTCCACGCTACATACCACCAAACGGTTAGTGTACCTGGGCTTCAATGTGTCAGCATAGGACCAGGAGATTACACTCACCCTGGCAGGCAAAAAGAAAGCTGTTCCGCTGCTAAAGTGTACCTAGTCCACAGACCTACAAGGACGACAACGGATAGCAGGTTACGTAAATTGGCTAACTCACAACCTGGACTGGCCCAGGTTTGTCGTAGCCATGCAGCATCAAGGACAACCCAACGTCACCAACAGGTTACTAGATTATACTACCTGGACTAAAACTACGTGAAATTGGACGCCGCAGGACGAGGCCCCGCGAATAACGTACTCCGACGCCACCCCATCAAAAATCGCGGGCTACATTCCAAAGCAAATGATCAGCTTTGTGCAGAGGTTCCATCAGCCGATGGAAATCAACAGGGCTAAAATTGTCGCGGCCTTAACCGCCCTACATTGGGTATCGCAAGAAACAGAGTCCACAGAAATATTCCTAGAAACGGACAACACAACCATGTTTCACAGCCTTAGGAAGGGGCGAGGTTGGTGCTATCAACACAGAGGATTAAGGGAACTACACCTATTCGTCTTCCGTCGTCTGAGAACCATACAGGTAGACATCTTCTGGATTGAGTCGAGACTGAATCCAGTGGACCAAGCATCACTTATCGGTACATTCATCGAGCTTCACTGAGAGGCCGAAACAGCCGGTTTCATAGACCCCTTCCACATATTGTAAATAAATGTAAAATGTATAAGTGCTGGTATGTAATAAAGCATAAAAATAGAGAGGCCTATAGCCGGTTCCCTTTCTCGTCACTGGCTGTCCTCCAGGACCTTCCAGCCTCCGCTTCCGCCACATTGACGAGTATATAAGCGCGAGGGTGGAGTGCCAGGGAACTCAGTCGGTTACAAAGAAGGGAACCATTAAGGATTGGGACGACGCAATACATGAACGAATCGCGGGACTTCTAGAAATACTGAAGCAACTTAGAACAGCTATTCAGGAGGCAGCACGTAGCTGTCAGTGTTCACCCACCTCCTCCTCGTCAAGAGACGGCCAGACAAAGTCCCCGGGTACAACTCCAGGCAAAGTCCTTGCTGGAAAAGACGCGGTGACACCATCCTCCATTGAGCGAGGTGTTCCGCAAACACAGCAGACGTATCGATAGCCGAGAAGAAGAATCACGTTCTACTCATCTAGTTCCTCGAATACGAAGGCTTCCAGCACTTACAATAGTACGCCACCTATCCCTATTGTAATGATCCTGCTTTGTTGCATAGCTTTTGGTGTAATTAAATTAAGTTTGTGTCAAATCTATTTGTCGCACTGTACTGTTGTGTATTCATTTCCGTACACGTGCGAGCAGGCTACGGGTTAGGAACATTTGGTTTGCTTGTTTCTAGCTCTAGTAATTATTAAAGAAAAAAACCTCGCAGTGTGAGTGCGAGAAAGAGAGCAATATTTTTCATTTGCAAACTGTATTTATTTTGATTTATTTTTAAAAGGTAGTTTTGCTTGTGCTCGCAAGAGTTCAGCAGCTCTCAGTATCAAAATTGATGTTATAGCCATGAAACTGGTGGGGGGTATGAATAATTTGCAGCACTTGTTAACGAGGTGTTCTGAGAGAAAGACACGATGAAGAAACGCGAGTGTTATTGGGGCAATTTCTTGAATGTAGCATCTTAATATGTGCAAATAAAACTTGTAATATGTATTAATATATAACTTATTTAATTAAACAACATCATCAGGAGGTTCGCGTGGGAAGGAGAATCGCGACAAATGGCTTTCCCAATCGCGGGGCACGATAAAAAACACTCACGGTAAACTCGGGAATTTAAGAGGTGCTTACCGACGGCTTGATAAAATACTCACGGTAAACTCGGTATTTTAAGAGGTGCTCACCGACGGCTTGATAAAAAACACTCACGGTAAACTCGGGAATTTAAGAGGTGCTCACCGACGGCTTGATAAAATACTCGCGGAGAACACGGGGAATTAATAGGTGCTACCAACCAATTCAAGGGCAGATGCAGCAGCGGGGCAGATGCAGCAATGGAGCAGCTGTGACACACAAAGGCGTTCCTGTAGGTACTTCATCAACAATGCAGAATAGCAACAGAGCATCGAAGTAACCGATCAACGGATGTTGGCGAATCACCGAGGGACAGGTCGACTGAATAGCGTAGATATGTTTTGCTACATGGTATTATTTCATTATTTAATCAATTAATGTTATTGATAACAGCAGTGAGGCAACAGAGCAGCGGATGCTGGACCATCGCCGTGGAACAGATCAACAGAATAGGAGGGGATGAATAAAATGTTTGTGTCACATTTCAGTATTTTAATTAATTAATGTCATTGTGGATAGCAGCGAAGTATTTCATCAACGGATGCTGGACAATCACCGAGGGACAGATCAACAGAAGAGCAGTAGTTATATATATTTTTGTTGTTACATTTAATTATATTAATTAATTGATTGATGGGTTCATTGTAGTGAGGGAATTCTTTATAACATTTAATGAAGTAAGTAGAACTTAAAAGGTGTTTAAACTTAGAAATTAATATATTTAAGAAATTCAACAACTCTTTTAGTTGATGATGTTAGAATCAGAAGAGGATTTAATTGGGGAAGAGTGTAGTAGTGGGATAGGTCAGTTTCCATTTTGTTCGGAAGATAAAGACATCATGAACAGACCATATAACCAAGAAGGATTAGAGGAGAGTGAGGAGGATTGGGAAAATGAAATGTATGAGAGTAGATTAAACAAACTAAAGGTGGGAAATGCAAACAGTAGAAACTTACATAAAGGGTGCATTTCTGTGACAGAACAGGTAGAAGAAGGGGAGTCAGGAAATAATAGTGAGGATCAGATATTAGATGAAAATAGCTCAAAGGGACATTCAAAATTAAAGGATGGGGGTGATGAAATTTCGATATTCAAAAAAACTACTGTAGACATAGAGGATAGTAAAAGAGATTCTGAACCAGCTCAGGTAGAAAAGAATTTAATAGGGGAAGGGAACAAAAAAATTGAACAACTTATCATGACTATAATGAGTCAGATGGAAGATAATAATAAAAAATTGGGAACCCAAATAGAAAATAATAATGAAAAATTGAGAGCTCAAATAGAAAACAATAATAAACAAATAGAAAACAATAATAAACAAATAGAAAACAATAATAAAGAAATAAAAAACAATATTAAAGAATTAGGAATAAAATTAGAGTGTAAACTAGATAACCTGGAAATATCGCACCAGGCACTTAATGTTAAGGTAATGGATCTAGATAAGAGTTTGATCACTGTAAAACAAAATCAAAACGAGTTGGAACAAAAACAAGATAATTTAAGAAAAATTCATTTTGATTTAATTGGGGGAGTTGACAAAGTGAATGAAAAAATAGAAGGGCTAGAAAAGAAATTTATAGAGACAGTCAAAAGCACAGAAAATAAGGTAGAAGGTATTGAGTTCAAAATTGTTCAAATAAAAAATAATGTCAAAATAGTTCAGTCTAACTTGGAAAGAGAAGTCAGTAAGGTTAGGTTAGAACTGGAGGGTCAACTGGATGTGAACAGGGATTATATTACGTCGCAAGTAGAAGATGTACTGACCCAAAAAGGCGAAAGCATAGAGGAAAAGGTCAAAAAGTTAAAAGATAGCTATGTGAAAAATCTTGAGAAATTACAAAACAAAGTGGAGGACTTAGAATGCAAATTTAACGAAGTCAAAAATAAAGAGAAAGTTGATAGTCATGTTTGTCATAATAGTGTCTTGTTTAGAGGAGTGAATGAGGAGATGTTATCTTCAATTCCCAAATTCAAGGGGCAGAAAGGAAATATTTCAGCAATCCAATATATTCGAAAAGTGGAGCGTACTTTGGAAGGAGAACGATTTAGTGAGGCTAATAAGATTGCTATTTTGTTATCAGGATTAAGAGAGGAAGCTAGGTCCTGGGCAAATTCTGTAGAAGGAGAATGGGATACATTTTTGGAAGCAAAGAATGCTTTGTTGGGAAAATTTTGGTCACAGGTAAAACAAGATAGTTTTTTGCAGCAGATTTTCACATGGTAAATACAGTGTTCGAGCAGGAACTATGTGTGAATATCTTCACAAATATAAGGTACAAGCAAAGTATTTGAAATACCCGATAGAGGAAGATAGGCTCATGGGGCATATAATATATCATTTTCCTCAAAATGTACAGGATGCTCTTATTGGCGCGAATTTACAGGACCTTCAAGACATGGAGCGGGTGTTAAATGCATTTGATGATAGATGTCAAAGAACTAGAGAGTGGGAATATTTAGGGGATGTGCAGGAACATGATTCAACACAAAATGGGTACTTATCTTCAGATTCAGAAAGAAGTACAGGGATAGAAAGTAAACAAAATTGGTCAGGTTTCCAGAAATTTAAGGGTCAATACCATCCACAGGGACAAGGTAGAACAAATGATCAGTATCAGAGAGTAAGCAGAACACCACCTCCATCACAACACTGGGAGAGAGGGCAAGGAAATAGGAGCAGGGGAAACCATGATAGTGGTTCACGATTCAACCAGGGACAGGATAGGCAATATGATCACAATCAGGGACCAAAGGGATATAATCAGTATTATCACCCACCAAGGTACAGAGAACAAAGAGACATGGGAACCCAAAATACTAATCTGGGACAGAGGCAAGATGATGGACGAGGTCGAGCGAGAACTGTAATGGCAGAGGTGTATCAGCCTAAACATTTGGATGAAATTAAACCTTATTTTGAGAAAGTGACAAAGATAGAGGGAAAGTAGGGAAGTATGGCTGGAGCAGGAATAGGTTTTGTGTCCTCATAATGATAAAGCTTTTATTAGGATTTTACTATGAGCTTAGTAAATTGTGTTTTAAACTTAGTGTGTATAAGAAAAATCTTTTAAGATCTTCTTGTAATGTGAATTTAACTTAGGGTATAATTCTACCAAAATATGGATAGTGTATATTTTGAATGCTATTCAAGAGAACGACCAATTTAGTCTGAAATGTCAGAGATATTATATTTTGTGTTTTGTCAAGAGTTTCATGCTAATTATGTGCAGTGCAATGTGTATGTTTTTTTTTATGTTGCTTATTATATTATATTATCATGTGAAAATAGTGTACATGTAAGAAGGCTAGCTAAACTCTAAATAATAACTCTCTTTAATATCACTAGTCTATTGTGTTTTATCAATTAAAGTGAGACACTAAAACCTTTCTGCCATAGAACATTAAAATCAGAAAAGGAAATGGCAAAGCAAAATGAACATTATTAGAACTGTTAAGTGAGAGATTTTGAAGTAAATGATAAACATTTTAAATTATATCAGATGATTGATGCCTGCCGCTACTCTATGTAATCAATACATTGGTTTTCTAGTTTTTATTAAATATATAAGCTTTAGTGGTGTCATAATATGTGCAAAGGGCTCAATGTAAAAACAAGCTGACCGAATTACTTCCTGACTTATTTTTCTTCTAAAAATAACTCAGAAAGTAGGGGAGTACTGTAATGATCCTGCTTTGTTGCATAGCTTTTGGTGTAATTAAATTAAGTTTGTGTCAAATCTATTTGTCGCACTGTACTGTTGTGTATTCATTTCCGTACACGTGCGAGCAGGCTACGGGTTAGGAACATTTGGTTTGCTTGTTTCTAGCTCTAGTAATTATTAAAGAAAAAAACCTCGCAGTGTGAGTGCGAGAAAGAGAGCAATATTTTTCATTTGCAAACTGTATTTATTTTGATTTATTTTTAAAAGGTAGTTTTGCTTGTGCTCGCAAGAGTTCAGCAGCTCTCAGTATCAAAATTGATGTTATAGCCATGAAACTGGTGGGGGGTATGAATAATTTGCAGCACTTGTTAACGAGGTGTTCTGAGAGAAAGACACGATGAAGAAACGCGAGTGTTATTGGGGCAATTTCTTGAATGTAGCATCTTAATATGTGCAAATAAAACTTGTAATATGTATTAATATATACATTATTTAATTAACAACATCATCAGGAGGTTCGCGTGGAAGGAGAATCGCGACACTATCTTGAGCTAGTTCCATCCAGTCCACCTCATTACACTCAAGCTCTTTCAGGTCCATTCTAATATAATCCTCCCACTCCGTCTAGGTCTTCCCAGTGGTCTCTTCTTGTTGAGTTTTCCGGTCAATACCCTGAACAAGTTTCCAGAATCTCCCATTCGCGTCGCAAGTCCTGCTCACCGTAGTTTACAAGACATGACTATCCTAATAATGTCTTGCCATGAGTACAGGGTATGTTACTCATCATTATATAACCTCCTCTACTCCCAGATTCTTTATCCCTTTTTGGACCAAATATCTTCATAAAAACCTTGTTTTCGAACACCCTAATATTTTTTTCCCTCGTGTAAGGTAAAGAGACCTTATTTCACACCCATTGAGAAAAACCCGTAAAATTGTTTAGTATATTCCGGGTTTCACATTCGTTGACAGTACACAAGATGTCAACAACTTACTAATCGAGTAATAGCAAGCGTTAAGTGACTGTATTATTCTCCTAATTTCCAATATAATATCGTCATTGCTAGTTAAAATCGTTCCTAAATATTTAAACTCCTTAAATCTGTCAAATGACATGTTGTTCGAAGCAATCACTAAATTATCGTCCCCAATGTGTTCTGCGTGTGATCATTATATGTTGTCTTTTCAGCGTTCACTTCTAAACCTATTTCGTTACTAGCCTCTAGTAAGATTTCTGCATTTCTCGATACAGCTTCTTAACTATTGACAAATAAAGATAAATCATCAACATATCCTAATATCTGCATTGTACCTTTAGTATCAACCCTTCCCTAGTCTCTTGCATTATCCTAATAGCATACTCTATGGCTAGATTAAAAAGCATTGGGGGAAGTGCATCTCCTTGTTTCAACTCATATATGTTTCCATATGAAACTATTTGAATTTCTTATAACATTACCGAGAGTGACCACTCAAGATTATTTTAATCAATATCAATTATTATTTGAAAGTAATTGATATATTTGCGAGTTTCAAAGATTGGATTTTATTGAAGAAGTAATTTTACCAAAAGAGCGATTGAAAGGTGCCGCGAGATCAGCCAGTTGCCGACCCCTATTCTGAGGCATATCTCGCAATAGACTGGGCTGCTATGATGGAGATATAGGGGTTATAATCCCGGTCTTGGTGTACTGATGGTTTTTTTCATACATAATTTTCCACTCTCCCTTCACAAAAATGCGGGTAAAAATACACTTAACTCAGTGATTCTCAAAAGGTGTGCCGCAAAATTCACTAAGTGTGCCCGTGAAATTCTCAACGTTATATTATTGTTGATAAAAAAAAATTTAAAAGCAGTGGGAAGAAAATGATTGAAATATTTGATATATTTAATTTCCAAATAATTTAATGGCCTACAAACAAAGAATTGTGTAATTAATGAGGAATTTGCACTTGCCATTCTCAACATAACATTTCTATTCGTTATCGAATAAAGAAATAAAACACGCATTTCCTGTTCAGCTGAAAGAAGTCTGTGCATGAGCACGGTAGAGTCTCCCGTTGTGTCGCCAACTTGCACTTTCAGGACTCGCGATTAAAAGAAGCGTGTTATAAAAAATGTTGAGAGACATCGTCTTAACTCAACCGTCATTATGCCTAACACACTAGAGTAATTGGTTCATATGTCTACAGCCCGAACAGGCGGGGAAACGCGGCGACAATTTTTTTTATAACAAGGACACACACGGCCCCCCTCCACAGGTCATCAATGTGAGAAAAAAAAATCTCACTTATATATTTCGTTCTTATAGGGAATCGATACCGGACTAACCTTAAATCGTTATTACAGATGGTACAAAATCGCGTACAATTACTGTATACTAGCAAAACTTAGGAGATCGGTATTATCTTTAGTATGGGTACAACCGCATCAAGTTTAATATTGGAAAATTTTGAAAAATGACACCTGGACGCGGGAATCAAACCCAGGAGCCTTGACTTAATGCTATAAGTGAATAACAACCCTAGACACGGCACGAATCCTAAATATCTCAGGGGCAGAGAATTGGCGCACTAAACCAAGCGTACTGGATTCGGTTCCCGTATCAGGGTGTCATCTTTCAAAATGTACAGATCTATCTAAGACGTGGTACCGACTAGGCTAGGGAGTCTTGCTTTTCCACTGTGTGAAATCAGGTGAGGGAGTACAAATTCAAAGTTCCATTAAGTGCCGTGCCAAGTGATAATAGTTCAGTTTGTATAGAATCATGGGAGCCTGCAGTAACGGGCAAGGGGGGATGGGGTACTTGCCCTGGAATATCCCATTTAATTTAGTAAATTAAATGTTTTCTTTTACAAGATAATATTATTAACAGTTTATAATCTTCTAGTTTGCTTTACAATTTTTTTCTTCAAACAAAGATGCTTTTGTAGAAACAGTTTTAAATCACTTTGGTAATGACCGTAAACGCTTTTACTTTCTATTTAAGTAGGCAGTGTTTTTATGTAATGCTGTGACATGAGTTCAAATTATAAGATTGTAAAAAACTAAATCATTTTAAAAATGTTAATTTTACTTCACTAAACCAATAATGTATCCATATATTTACCTTCCTAGGCCTTACTTCCTAAAAAAAAATATGTAAGCTTATTGAAATATTGTATAATGTAATAATGAACAGGATATGGGATTTTTAAATAATGTCAATAAATTCCCAAATTTAAGGTAATATTTATGACACCAAATTATCTATACAAATATGAATAGAATTAAATTTTAATTTTTACTTTAGATGTACGACATTTTATTTTTAAAAGTCTACTAGTTGCTTTCAGGTTGAAGCAAAACCCTGCTTTTTGAAATCTATATATTTTTAGTATTTTTACAATGCCGGTATAATGCCAGTGCCCAAAGGTTTTACAAACGCACACATGTGGATTGATGGGTAAATATATTTGCCCCCCCCCCCCCACCCTCTCCCCTGGATATATTTTACGGTCGCTACTGTGTACAATGTTTGCAAACTGGTCAGCATTCAATATGAACGTGGTATATTTGATCAGCCAGGCGCCACCTCTGTTGTCCCGCCAAGCAGAAGTGTAAGATATGTTGCATCACAATCTACCTCACGGCGCTTACCAGCTACTTGGCTCTACTTGCTGTCTAACGCCCGTTGATAAATGATAATAAACCCACGCACAATATTTAACATTTATTCATCTTACTACCTTTCCAAGCCATTCACACATTTACACTAACAGGGTAGGGATGAAGAATGTGGAAATCCATTCGGGAGTATTTAAGTATAACTGGCTAGGATTTAAACCTATATATTCCCGTCACTGTCAAACCAGACAGAGGTTTTAAAACAACTTTACTGTACGCTTAAATAAACATCTATACATAATATATTACAACCCTACGGTATATCTGTACATTTAAATTTTAGTATGGTTTATATTAATTTTTTAAATTATTAACGATTAAGAGACCAAATAATAAATGTATAGAATTTTTGTTTATCTTTACTTGTTTGTTGCCAGTAAACTTGAAAATAACTCATAAAATTGAGCCAGTACTTTTGTTCTGTTATTCATTATATTCCAGAGAATAACTATAGAGCTCATCACGCAATTTCATCAGTGATCTAAGCACTGACGAGAAAAACCGGGCGTAAGTAGTAAACATACGTCATGGATGGTTGGCGCGGGTACAAAGGATATCACGTGATTTGATCAGGGGAGGAGACGCGACGAGTTCGTTATTCTTTGGGAATACACCAAACAAACATTTTCCGACACCTTAGCTCAGTCAGTAGCGTGTCTGTATAGAGATAAAGGTTTGTAGTTTGAATTCCAGCAAAGCCGAAAAATGTCTCATTAGTGAAATGTGGGTTTACCCTTTCACAGTGCTGAATTAACATCCGGGTGCTGGATGTTGTGTCTGTTCTAGATTTAAATTGATCTATAAGGTGTCATCCATAAACCACGTAACGCTTTGAGGGGGGTAGGGGTGAGCTCTAATGTCTACATGCTGTTACATGGGGGAAGGGTGGGTTACATCAAAATGTTACGTAACACAGATCTTATACTCAAATTCTAATGTTAAAAATAATATTATTGTTCATGTTTTCACCTTTGAAAAACATACTTATGGATAAATTATGAATATCTGTGGGTTTGAAAATCCAAGTTTAGCACTTACTTTTTTTTAAATCAATATTTCTAATGAGCTTAGGTGTTATTATCTGCCTGAGACTACGAACGTCAAGCACATTCGAAAACACATTTTCATGCGTACGACAGTGACATGTTTATACTCACGGCATTTGTTTAGATATGTCCAATCTACTGACCCCCTCACGTGCTTTTAGTTGTATAGCAGCTGTCAGTTGAAGCGGCCTAAATTTATAAGTATAGTTGAGTTTGAGTATAATTTAGATTCCTATTGCACACTATTTTACATAGGCCATGAATCTTAGCTTGTGTTTGTACATAAAAAAATCTTCAAAAAGAGGATACTTGTTCATTGCTTGCGTATAAAAAGCGATACCCAGAAAAAACAGTGGAAGAGTTTCAAAAAGGTGTTGTAGAGCAATGGAAAGAAGCAAAAGTAAAGAATTTATATCGAGTCAAGTTTGAGGAGTCCATCAATAGTGTTATTTCTTCGTACCAGCAGCATGTTATGAAAAGTAAAGCCTCAAATATCATTAATTATTTTCAAAAGTTAGGTGTATCTAAGCCTATACCTTTTACCTTCTTATAAATCTAGTGTGTATGTATATAAATGCAACTATTATACACACACTACGGTGGTCGCATTGTCAAAATTGTCATTTTCTCAGTAGAGAAATTGACGGCCGATGTTGGGGAGATGGGGTTCGAATAACAGTCAGGTCTATTGAGGGTTGCTTTTCCTAAATGGTTTCCCACTCTCCCTCTATGCAAATGTTGGTAGATTTTCTCTAAAATTCGAGCTTTATAGTATACATTTTGTAGTGTGGTATAGTCAAATTGTTGTTATTCTAATTATTTTTTATTATATTTGTCTAATAGAGTAGAAATTAGAAAGGTAGAATTTTAGAGGTAATCTACCCTCATTAACGTGGAGAGAGAATATAAAACCATTTAGGAAAAGCCACTCTGAGTACACCCGACAGGTATTAGAAACCCGATCTCCGCTTCATTGGCCATCTAGTTTTTTTCGAGAGTGAAGCCAGGATCCAGGATTGATGTTGGGACGAAACATGAGTCTAGGTATTGATAGGTTAATTAAAGTAAAATTGTATATTAATCCAAAATATAATTTTGAAAAGCTGTATGCCTAGAATTATTTAAATATATGATGAAAATATGACTATCAAAAGAAGTGCACAATATTAAGAAAGATGTCTTCCCCCAAGAGTCAAGCATCGGATGTGGGCACTTTAACATCATCATGTAGCGCCATTACAGAAAAGGGCCGTCCTAGTCAGCACATAATAGTGCCGTCTGGCACTTACTCAGATCGCAAACCTGACATCCATAACATAAATATAGCAGAGATTTTTCCTCGTAAACCTGAGGCATTTGAGCTAAACATCTTTATATCTGTATAAATAATAATACTTTCTGAAATCATTTATAATCAGGATTAAATATTGATTTTAAGAAATATTAAATATGAATCGCTCCTTAAGTATCACAAAATTTCCCTATGAAATAATGTCATTCACTATCGTGAGAATTGTGTCTTCGCTGTATGTTGTCACCTGTAATCGGATTCCTTACTACATTCGTTAATCTGTGGCGTCATCGATGTACAAAACATATCACTCACCTCATGCCTGTCTGAAATGGTGTTTTTGGTAGTTAAGATGATTAACTGGAAAAAAAAAAAGACATTTTTGTCCACTTTAATGAGAGCGAAGAAGGGGCCAAATGTTGGTATTACATCTATTTTTAAACGTTATTTGTCCTGGGATGTTAATATATGTCACAAATATAATTTCCGAGTATTAATTATAATAAAGGAGGTATATTAATTCCTACCTTCTCATTTGATCTGAGTGTACACAAAGTCAGCATACAACCCCCTCCCCCCCTTTTCCTCTCATGTGAGACATCAGCAAGAGTTAGTTACGCTTGTATCAGAGGATCCTTCTGCCCTTTCAAACAACCCGCAGCGTGACATCTTGTTAGATAAATACGAGATCCTGGAGCTAAAACACTTGTACAGTCGCCCTTGACAAATATTGACCCCCCCATCTAAAACAGCCAAAGCTTAACACAGATAAATACAAGAGAGTCCTTCATTAAATACGAGCCATGGAACTACAGCAGTTGTACAATCACCTCTAATAAACATAGCACATTCTAATATATGAAATGCAGCATAGTACTTTATCAATTTATATTATTATAGTCTTTTGGCTTTGAATTTTTTAAATAAAAAAAATATTTTCTTTTATTTGCCAAAAGAAACGGCTTTTTAGTTTGTTAGAAATAGCACCAATAACGGTTAGTTGCAATATGATATTTAGATGCGGCTATGACCGTTAATTAAGACTACAATACAGATAACTATATCCAAGCTTGTCTCTTTACCATTTATATGGAATGTAATTGATTTGACTTAGGTTCGAACAAAATTAATCGACAAGAAACGGATATTATTCGAGAGGTATTTAATTAAATGGAAAAAAATTAGGATTCATTTTACAAGTGTTACATTTTAAGTAGCGTCCGGACTATACGAATATATACAAATGGGGAACACATTTTTTTAGAGGAAATATATTCGCATTTGCGTGCAAGGAGAGTGGGAAATCAAGAATTTAACTCCAAACTCACAATCCCCAACAAACCATAAGAGACTTTGTCCGTGTGACGACGAACACGAATATTTACAATATCTATTTTTTTTATCGCGTCTTAAAATAATTAGACAAAAATATGTAAGTAGGTATATCTGAGTTGGTTATTCATATTATTCGTACATCTCCTATTCATTTTCCAATTAATTTTTTTAGCACTCTGTCTTACTACCCTTTCCGGTTGTACGCCTGTGTATTAATTACGCTAGTCTATTCAGGATGAGGAAAGTTAAATTTAGATAAAGTGCACCTATATTTGCGTGGAGGGAGAGTTTAAAACTAACCTCAGTACACCCGACCGAAATTCAAGACTCCAATCTCCCCGTCATCGGTAGTCAAGTATTATTTAATAGTGATGCCTTAGACCAGAGCTATTCAGTTGGCGGCCCGCGGGCCATATCCAGCCCACCAATCTCCGAGGATTGGCCCGCGGATTAAAAATCCAACTATTGAACATAGTGTTTTACAATGGAGTGTGAGCTTATCCTCCAGCGGCGTGCGTCCCCCACTCTAGACCCGGTATCTCTCCCTCCAAGCACCACCAACATCGTGTGTTTACAAGGGAATGAGAGCTTACCCTCCAGTGACGTGCGTCCCCCACTCTAGACCCGGTATCTCTCCCTCCAAGCACCACCAACATCGTGTGTTTACAAGGGAATGAGAGCTTACCCTCCAGTGACGTGCGTCCCCCACTCTAGACCCGGTATCTCTCCCTCCAAGCACCACCAACATCGTGTGTTTACAAGGGAATGAGAGCTTACCCTCCAGTGACGTGCGTCCCCCACTCTAGACCCGGTATCTCTCCCTCCAAGTACCACCAACATCGTGTGTTTACAAGGGAATGAGAGCTTACCCTCCAGTGACGTGCGTCCCCCACTCTAGACCCGGTATCTCTCCCTCCAAGCACCACCAACATCGTGTGTTTACAAGGGAGTGCACGCTTACCCTCCAGTGACGTGCGTCCCCCACTCTATACCCGGTATCTCTCCCTCCAAGCACCACCAACATCGTGTGTTTACAAGGGAATGAGAGCTTACCCTCCAGTGACGTGCGTCCCCCACTCTAGACCCGGTATCTCTCCCTCCAAGCGCCACCAACATCGTGTGTTTACAAGAGAGTGCAAGCTTACCCTCCAGCGGCGTGCGTCCCCCACTCTAGACCCAGTATCTCTCCCTCCAAGCACCACCAACATCGTGTGTTTACAAGGGAGTGCAAGCTTACCCTCCAGCGACGTGCGTCCCCCACTCTAGACCCGGTATCTCTCCCTCCAAGAGCCACCAACATCGTGTGTTTACAAGGGAGTGCAAGCTTACCCTTCAGCGGCGTGCGTCCCCCACTCTAGACCCGGTATCTCTCCCTCCAAGCGCCACCAACATCGTGTGTTTACAAGGGAGTGAGAGCTTACCCTCCAGTGACGTGCGTCCCCCACTCTAGACCCGGTATCTCTCCCTCCAAGCGCCACCAACATCGTGTGTTTACAAGGGAGTGAGAGCTTACCCTCCAGTGACGTGCGTCCCCCACTCTAGACCCGGTATATCTCCCTCCAAGCGCCACCACGTAACGACTGAGCTATATAACATATTCTTGCTTTTGACCTTGAACAATTCAGGTGGCATGAGATAGGGAGGCTGAGAGTTACGCATACCTCTTCTCCCCTCCTTCCAACAGCAGCCGATGTCTCGCCAGTTGATATTTGCCTGGCTTATTGTTCGTGCGTTATTTATAGTAATAGTGGAGTGCTTTACTTGTAATTTGTCTTATTGTAAGTTTTCTAGAAGGGCACTTTCTACTTTGAGTAGTAAGAAAAGGAAGCTTGATGATGAAAATTCATTTCACTGAACTGTATCAATATTATATATACAGTAATATCAAATTACGTTTCACTGCCCCCTCGCTCCTTTTAAACTACAAAAGTATAATCTAATATAACGTTCCAAATTACTTCCAGATTGAATTAAATGCCTGGCCCACCAAATATTATGATTTTATGTTGTGGCCCGCTTGGATAACTAAATGAATAGTCCTGCCTTGGACCATTCGGCCATCGAAGTGGGTTCTAATTAAATAAAGAAGGATCCTGGTAGGAAGTAACTTTTAGAACATCCAATTATTTTATTTTTTGAGTCAACATTGAAAGCATTTTACTTTTTCTATATTAATAAAATGAGTAGTTTGTGTGTTTGTAATGAGCGTTGTGTCTAACGCAGAGGTCTAACATTTAAATATCAGTAGCCCCTGTGCACGGACATGTGCACCTAGAAGCAAGAATTGTGAAAATGTGGTTAGAATTATTTTAATTAATTAAAAACCAAACGAATAAATAAATATTACCGCAGCTAGAAAGCTTTACTACACATTTCATACAATTCGTAATAAAGTTTGTTGGCCATGGAGAGTAAAAGCCGGATAATTAATGTAAAATAGGGTAAAAGGGCCAAAGTAAATCTAATCAAAAAGGTCAGTACCAAAATTACAAAATGTCCATAAATTACCAAAAGGGCACAAGTGAGCAACAATGGTAAAAAGGGCAAAAAGAATTAAAATGGTATAAAAAAAAGGTCAGGAAGTAAATCAGAAAAAGTAAAACGGTATAAAAGTTAAAAGGCGTAAAAGAAATAGAAAGATTTAAAAACCGCAAAAGGGCTAAAAAGAGTAAAAATGTTAAAGGGGTAAAACGTGTAAACGGGGTGGAAAAGATAAAGAGCGTAAGATGGTAACTAATAGAAAAAAGGTAAAACGCTGTATGGGTAAAAAGAAAGTAAAAATGTCAAACGGATAAATGCGCTAAAAAAAAGCTAAAATACTTCTGATTGGATCTAATTACGACCCTTTAACATACAATTTATATTATTTATTCTGTGTCTCTCTTCTTTCTTTTTTACTATCACCATCAGACAAAAGCTCAAAGTATTGTGTGTAGGGAAGTTATATATCTTTATTTTGACATTGTGTATTTGTCAGCCTACTTTCACGTTTTGTGTCACAATTTAAACCAATAAAGGATTAATATTTAAACATGAATTCATTTTTTTTATCAGCGCGTCTTACTACCCGTTCGGCTAGACGCTTAAGTAATACTTACGCTAATGGTTTTTAGGAAATAGGAAGGTTATATTAATAGGAAGTGTACCCGCATTAGTGTGGAGAGAGAGTGGAAAACAATTTGGTAAAAACTACCCTCAATACACCCGACCTAGATTCGAACCTCGATCTCCCCGTCATCGGCAGTCCGGTCTACTGCGAGAGTAGCGCGTTAGACCACGCCGCCACCGAAGCGGGTAAGTTACTATTCCCTGTGGTTAATTTTATACTAAAAATACCAAAGCTACTTTATAGATTCCCCGTGCGAAGAACGGGTGCACCAGCTTATGGTTTATATAGTTTCACAGGAATTGATATTATATTTTAAAAGGTTCAGTTTAAGATCACATTAATTGAATTAAGAATACATTAGAATTGTTTTATAACTGTCAAAAAGGTTTATTTTTATCTAAATTTGACTGTTTGTATTGGCTTCTGCCTAGTGCATTGTTTATTACAACAAACCATGCTGTATAAAGTGAAGACAGATCCTCAGAATTTATAACAAAGAGAAGGTCTTTTAGTTTATGACAACAAAGGGTTGAAGGATTAACACAGCACATAACTAGTGGAAAAGGCGTATTCAACAAGACCTTTCGAGTGGAAAGTTAAGCCATGATTTTTTCCTAGCAATCTAAAATGGGTTTTGAAAAGCGACAACGTACTTTAGAATACAAGAGAAACTAACCGGTTTAGATCCTCCAACAAGAATGGACGCGAGGATGTATTGTGGTGGGCAGAAGTGTATTCGCCTGTTATCCTTACACAAACATTTACACAACTCTATAATCAGATGTATAGCGGCAGCACCTGTAGGCACGTGGTTTAAATATCAAGTTAATTTTGTCGAGTCTGCCAGTGACGGGAGGTAAGGGTTAAACTCTCAACCGGGTGTAATAAGGGTGGTTTTTAATAAATTGACCATCACTCTCCCTCCACGCAAATGTATCTTGTACATTGTACCGTCCATATCTAATTCATTCACGTAATATATATATATATATAAGTATAATTAGAGACAGCTGTGAGACGGGGTGGGAATAAAAAGCTTTATAACATTACGTTAAGGCGCTAAGATAGTACAGCAATAGGAGAACAAACAGGGTAGGAGGAACATACAATAGCCTACACAATGTGTTAACAGGTTGAATTCATCGTAATGTTTATATTTATTTCCTCTCGATACCTCGGAGAGAAAGTATTGTGATCGTAAAAAAATCGAGCTGGAGAATTTGATAAATGTTGACATTTCATAACCACCTGAAACCAAAATAAATGCTGCGGTGCACCTCACAGACTTTCTTCCACTTTATCTTAAAATGGACATTCATTAAGTCATAGAGAAAGGAATACCACTAGAGGGAACGAAGGATAGGGAAAAACTCAGTCCAGTTTAGAACAATGGAAACTGTAGTTCTGTCGATTCACCGCAGAGGAGCGCTGACAAACGTACTTTCAATTTGAACTCATGTTTTCGCGCCACGAAACCATTTGTTATTAGATTTAGGTTCCCAAGTAAAGAGTAGGTTTTCCTAGAGGAAATGGCAACGTTGTAAATGACCCATCACCATTGTTAAAAGATAGTAAGCCTGTCCCAAAAGGAGAGTTGTAAGGCGAATAAGAAGTGCTCACAATGTCACCCATTCATGCCCTCCTGTATTCCCTCCCCACTCCAAAGACCAGGATCACTAAGCTGCCACACCAAACAGCACCTATACCAATAATTGCTAGAAAGAAAAAATACTACCATCCATTCTGTAGGTAATGTGTCCGGTAAAGAATGAATTCTAGTTTGGAGGAAAAAACTGTAAAAGAAGAGACAAGTGTGCTGTTAAAGGCTATGAAAACACATGTTCCAACACTGAAAACAAATTATTAATGTTTACTTTTCCAATTTGTGATAAAGATAGATAGAAAGTGTTTAGTTATTTTCTTAATGTTTAGTAAACATAAAATAAATACTGTATAGTGCTAAATACTTCTACACAAGACCACCTTACCTGACTATTTTAATTGCATTTATTATATTTGAAAATAATCTCACTACCAAGACTGATCAATAATTTTAGCAAATTTTAATATTTTAATTTGTCTGATCTTTATTACTTTCAAAATGTTCTGTGTATATGTGAATTTCTTTATTTATTTTATGGCTTGGTATCCGTAAATATTAACAAAAAAATAGTGTTTTTCGTTAAACCTACGAGATATTTACAGATTAATTTAATGGGGTATTGACTAGAAACCTAAGGCCTTTCGGAAATGTAGTCGCTTTTGCTTGGAGAAGATGGAAGGCCATTATGGAAAGCCATCCTTAGTGTATATGGATCTGATTCATCTCAAAGCTTCCGTCACTGGCCACTAATTAGATAAGATTCTTACTCCTTTAATGGGCGTGACCCTAAGTGAGGGGAACATAATATATCAGTGCATGCTGGTTTATTGTAATCGTTAAAATAATATATATTTCTAGATTCTATTCTCCATGATACTTTGCGGGTTCACCGGTATAGTGTTCTTTTTTATACCAAAGCTACAATACAAAAATGTAAAAAAACTATTATTTACAGTTCCACTCCCGATCACAATATAAAAGTCCTTCAAGTTTCAAATAACTTTGTAATAATCCTATCATATCTAACTACGACAAGATGGCCTCAGCTTATGAAGGCATTCCCTGCTAAAGTGTTTAAGGAAGAAAGCCCTCCTAGTCTCTAGTGGCTCACCTTACAACCCATATTTTATTTAGTATCCTCTATCCTCCAATTTGTAAATTCTGAATTTGTTACTGAATAAACATAACAGTATATAACATGATATACATACAAGTGATTTTATTGTCTATTAGAAATTCCTGATTTATTTTATTTTTAGTAATTTTAATTAAAGTAAATATTTGATAGATTAATTCTTATTTAGAATTATAAATATTAAATTTGTGTGGTTCTGCCTAGTAAGAACTATCTTTTCAATAAATTGTATGTGTATTTTTTTTAGAAGTACCAAGGATTTTTCATTCATTTTGAAAAATAGCTGTACCATGGTTAAACTAGTCAAATTAAATATATGTAGACATTAAAAGAATTAAATAACATTTTATATTTAACTAGCTATTGATTATAAACTAAAATTTCTAAGAAATTAATATGAACTATTTGTTTATAATTTAAAGTATTTGCTTCAATTTTAGCTTTTGGTAGTAAATTTGGTGTGGTAGATGTTGGTATTTTACTTTTATTAAGTACACCTAGATTTATGTCAAATTTGAAAATAAAATTACCGGATCAGTGGGCAGGTTGAATAAATATCAAGGTGACCTGGTGGTCTAGGGGTAAGGTGTCATACTTCTGTGCTGGGGGTCCGGGGTTCAAACCTCAGTCCCGGCACAGATTTATCTGATTGCCAAACCCTTCCTTCACCTCTGACAAGACGTGTATTAATCACAACTTGTGAATGTTAGGAATGCCAGGCCTCCACCGTGGTTCGGATTCCACGTTAAACTGTAGGTCCTACATTTCATCTCACAATCACCCTACCATTACACATTAGCGTAAGTGCGTATAACCCGAACGGGTAGTAAGACGCGGTGCTAATAATAATAATAATAATAATAATAATAATAATAATAAATATCAAGCTTATCTAGTATGACTTGTCAGTGATGGAGAACTCAGGGTTCAACCCCCGGTTCAGTGTAGGGTGGGGCCCCTACATAGGCGTTATTTCCTAAATGATTTTATAATCTCCCTGTCATCGGAGTCCGGTTTTACTGCGAAAAGTAGCGCGTTGACCCCGCCGCCCACCCAAGCGGGAAAATTTCTATTCCCTGTGGTTAATTTTTAAAACAAAAATCCAAAGCTCTTTATAGATTCCCCGTGCGGGGAAAAACGGGGTGCACCAGCTTTTGGTTTTTAAAAAGTTTTTACAGGAAATTTATATTAAAATTTTAAAAAGGTTTTTGTTTAAGATTTAATTTAATTGGGAAAATTTAAAATACATTAGAATTGTTTTTAATTTCTTTTCAAAAAGGTTTTAAAATTTTTTTCTAAATTTGACTGTTGTTTTGGCTTCTGCCTAGTGCATTGTTTATTAAACAAAAACCCGCGTATTTAAAATGAAGAAAAGATCCTCGAATTTATAACAAAGGAAAAGGGCTTTTAGTTTTTTGACAACAAAGGGTTGAAGGTTTTAAAACCGCCAAAAAATTTAAAAAGTGGAAAAGGCTATTCCCCCCCAAGACCTTTTCCCATTTGGGAAAGTTAAGCCATGATTTTTTTTTCCCAGCAATCTAAAATGGGGGTTTTTAAAAAACGACAAAAGTTTCTTTAAATTTCAAGAAAGGAATACCACTAGAGGGAACGAAGGATAGGGAAAAACTCAGTCCAGTTTAGAACAATGGAAACTGTAGTTCTGTCGATTCACCGCAGAGGAGCGCTGACAAACGTACTTTCAATTTTGAACTCATGTTTTCGCGCCACGAAACCATTCATTATTAGATTTAGGTTCCCAAGTAAAGAGTAGGTTTTCTTAGAGGAACTGGCAACGTTGTAAATGACCCATCACCATTGTTAAAAGATAGTAAGCCTGTCCCAAAAGGAGAGTTGTAAGGCGAATAAGAAGTGCTCACAATGTCACCCATTCATGCCCTCCTGTATTCCCTCCCCACTCTAAAGACCAGGATCACTAAGCTGCCACACCAAACAGCACCAATACCAATAATTGCTAGAGAGAAAAAATACTACCATCCATTCTGTAGGTAATGTGTGTCCGGTAAAGAATGAATTCTAGTTTGGAGGAAAAAACTGTAAAAGAAGAGACAAGTGTGCTGTTATAGGCTGTGAAAACACACGTTCCAACACTGGAAACAAATTACTAATGTTTACTTTTCCAGTTTGTGACAAAGATAGGCAGAAAGTTTTTAGTTATTTTCTTACATTTTAGTAAACATAAAATAAATACTGTATAGTGCTAAATACTTCTACACAAGACCACCTTACCTGATTATCTTAATTGCATTTATTATATTTGAAAATAATCTCACTACCAAGACTAATCAATAATTTTAGCAAATTTTGTTGATTTAATCTTTTAATTTGTCTGATCTTTATTACTATTGAAATTTTCTGTGTATATGTGGATTTCTTTATTTATTTTATGACTTGATATCCGTAAATATTAACAAAAAAATAGTGTTTTTCGCTTAACCTACGAGATATTTACAGATTAATTTAATAGTATATTGACGAGAAACCTAAGGCCTTTCGGAAATGTATTCGCTCTTGCTTGGAGAAGATGGAAGGTCATTATGGAAAAGCCATCCTGAGTGTATATGGATCTGATTCATCTCAAAGCTTCCGTCACTGGACACTAATTAGATAAGATTCTTACTCCTTTAATGGGCGTGACGCTAAGTGAGGGGAACATAATATATCAGTGCATGCTGGTTTATTGTAATCGTTAAAATAATATATATTTCTAGATTCTATTATCCATGATACTTTACGGGTTCACCGGTATAGTGTTCTTTTTTATACCAAAGCTACAATACAAAAATGTAAAAAAACTATTATTTACAGTTCCACTCCCGATCACAATATAAAAGTCCTTCAAGTTTCAAATAACTTTGTAATAATCCTATCATATCTAACTACGACAGGTATGGCCTCAGCTTATGAAGGCATTCCCTGCTAAAGTGTTTAAGGAAGAAAGCCCTCCTAGTCTCTAGTGGCTCACCTTACAACCCATATTTTATTTAGTGTACCCTATCCTCCAATTTTTAAATTCTGAATTTGTTACTGAATAAACATAACAGTATATAACATGATATACATACAAGTGATTTTATTGTCTATTAGAAATTCCTGATTTATTTTATTTTTAGTAATTTTAATTAAAGTAAATATTTGATAGATTAATTCTTATTTAGAATTATAAATATTAAATTTGTGTGGAACTGTGTGGGTTCTTCTTGATTCTGCCTAGTAGGAACTATCTTTTCAATAAATTGTATGTGTATTTTTTTTTAGAAGTACCAAGGATTTTTCATCCATTTTGAAAAATAGCTGTACCATGGTTAAACTAGTCAAATTAAATATATGTAGACATTAAAAGAATTAAATAACATGTTATATTTAACTAGCTATTGATTATAAACTAAAATTTCTAAGAAATTAATATGAACTATTTGTTTATAATTTAAAGTATTTGCTTCAATTTTAGCTTTTGGTAGTAAATTTGGTGTGGTAGATGTTGGTATTTTACTTTTATTAAGTACACCTAGATTTATGTCAAATTTGAAAATAAAATTACCGGATCAGTGGGCAGGTTGAATAAATATCAAGGTGACCTGGTGGTCTAGGGGTAAGGTGTCAGACTTCTGTGCTAGGGGTCCGGGGTTCAAACCTCAGTCCCGGCACAGATTTATCTGATTGCCAAACCCTTCCTTCACCTCTGACAAGACGTGTATTAATCACAACTTGTGAATGTGAGGAATGCCAGGCCTCCACCGTGGTTCGGATTCCACGTTAAGCTGTAGGTCCTCCATTTCATCTCACAATCACCCTACCATTACACATTAGCGTAAGTGCGTATAACCCGAACGGGTAGTAAGACGCGGTGCTAATAATAATAATAATAATAATATAATAATAATAATAATAATAAATATCAAGCTTATCTAGTATGACTTGTCAGTGATGGAGAACTCAGGGTTCAACCCCCGGTTCAGTGTAGGGTGGGGCCCCTACATAGGCGTTATTTCCTAAATGATTTTATAATCTCCCTGATCATAAAAATTGGTGAATTTTCTTAAAAGCTTTACTTTTCTAATCCCCATTCGATTGCTGTTATTAAAATGCGTATAGGCCGGTTGGGTAGTATGGCGCAGTGTAAAAACAATTTCCCAATTCATATAAATACTGAACATTTGAAAATATTTGGCTCGATAAATTTGGTTTGCATTCACAAGATTTTAATTTAAGAGTAAACCTCACAGCGAAAGATTATATCTGGCTGTTTATGTGTCACCCACTCACGTTTGAATTCATTTTTGAACCTTGACCAAACAGGAGGACACATGGGGGCACTCTACATCAAAATAATAGTGCAGACTTTTTAATTTTCGTTCAACCTTTGGTCCAGGATTTTTAATTTAATATAAATAAATGATTTTTATCATCTTTTACACCTCGAGAGTAATAAAAATATTGTCATTACACTTCTCAAAGTTAGCCTTTCCTAATCAGGTCATAATATTAAAATATTAGTTTGTTGAATCTTTAGTAAAAGTTAGGCCTATTGAAGTATTTAAAAATGGTAACCATATTTATCAAAAAACCTCCAAGCGTTCAAATCATAGTTTATAGATTAATCTTTTCACTACTTTTTACCCGTCCGGAATATCTACATTTAATTACACTAGCGAGGTAAGGTAGGATTAAAAAAGGAAAGATGAGAAAATAACTTAGAAAAATCACTCCTAGTACATTCAGCTGGGATTCGAATTCTGACCTCCCCAACACTAACAAACCAAACCAAACAAGCGTAATGTTAAATCCGCTTCCTCATCGAGACTTGTTTTAATTAAGTCAAATTTCTTAGACTAGATGTGAGAACGTTTTACCAAGATTTCTAAAAGAGAAATTCAAAAAAACTCTTGACATTGATTAAAAGACTAAACTGAGCATTGAACATTGTTGTAATACTTTTCATTTATCTGTTTTTATTATTAGCAACAGTTAATTTAATTCGTTAAAGTTTACATTTAGCCTAAATATATTATTTTTATAATGTTCCGTTAATTCCCCCCCCCCCCATACCATTAATTAATACCTTTAATTTTAATATTATTGAATGAAAATTTAGGCCAAATAAAATAATAAAATGATAATCGGCCTAAAATATAGTGTAAAACATGTGCCACACTTGTATTTTCAAAAAATTATTTTCACAACTTTCCTGTCATGGAAGTTCGTCAACTTTTGAATTATTGTATTAAATATATTTCTAACAATAAATCTTATGAAATTGTTTTTGTTGCAATTTCTTCTGGGCTAGCCCCCACTCTCCCCCCCCCCCCCCCTTTCTTTTTACCCTGACTATTTATTATTCTTGGACTTACCAACTACTTTACAACCAATTAGAAGGTTTTTTGTCACGGATATTGTATTTATTTTAATTCAATCTTTAATTTGAGGAAGTGATTTTTTTCTAACGCTTGACCTATTAGAGGTACAAATAATTACATAATGAAATATTTAAATTATAAACTTGTGCACGTGATTGACTATTTAATTCCACTGCTTTAAAATTGGGTGCATTAACAATGTAGGCTATATTAATATTAGTTATCATGAAAATTATGTTTATTTTAACTACTTAAGTTTTATGTTAATTAAAGCTTAGTATAAAATTAAAGACATTTGATTGTTTCTTTGAAAATATTGTGAGATAGTATAGTGAAATTATTATTTTCTAATGATGTTAAAAATGTTCATTCTACATGATTTGTTTGGAAAAAGAAACCAAAGGAATAATAAAGCAATAATTTTTTTAAACAACATAAGAAAATATTAACTCAAATCTACCCAACCAAATACAACATTTTCAACAAAAGAATCATGAATGTCTGTAACTTTATACTAATCTTTAATTAACCTATTTTATACTATACATAACATGTCTAAATGATTTATTAATGATATTATTTTTAATATATTTAACAAATTTGTTAGGTATAATTTATAAAAACATACTAATATTAATATTAGTTCCAATTCTTATAAAAATAATATATTTGCCAAAATGTATCATTCATAATTACTATAATTAACATAGAAATGTTTTATCTCAAATTTAATTTCTTATGAAAATAATGTGTACATTATAATGTTTACCCTTTTTACAACTATAATTTTTAATTGAGCTACATATGTATTATTTTGTGTAAATATGGTATTTATTCGTCTTATTTATTTAAGTGAAATAAATAAAATATTGCTTTGATGGAAACATAGGGTTTACTTTTCTCCACGTGGTGATGTTAAAATAGTTCTTGAACATCTGTCATTGGTGTCCTGGAATTTAATGATAACTTTTAATTTAAAATGTTTTTTAGACTATTTGTAGCCCTTATGTTCATGATGGATATTCAGCAAATATTGACATCACAGTGTGAAGAAAATTAAACTCTTTGTTTCTATTGAAGCAATATTTTATTTATTTAGGCCAGGAAAATTTTGATATAAAAACTCAACACCAGACTTTTCTCGCGTCCCCTAAATCCCCACTTTAAAAGTCGTGTTCGTTTTAGTAAGTTAATTAATTATTGCCAAGGTGTTATCATTCACTTCAATGTAGAACTTTTGTGTTTTTGATGTTCCACCTTATGTTAACATATTCTAAGAAACTATATCTTATGTATGTTTTATTAAGCTCTTTACATTTCAAGATAAAAAGAGAAATGTGACAACTGTTTCTGTTTGTTTCTTCGTAACATTAGGACAAATTGATATATTTCGACTAAAATCGAAACCAACATAGGCACCCAAGAGGGACCAAATATTTTGATTTTTGATCTAACTTTAGACTATTATTTTGGGGGCAAAGATGTCCAAAGTAAAAAAAATAACTATTTTAGTCACGTATGGCGCTATAAATCTAATAATAACGTTGAAATTATACTTATCAAAATTAGCATGTCTTTATTTGGACCACCATTCGATAAAGTATATTTAAATGTGTCCAATATATTTTTTAATATGAAATACCATTGTAACCGCCGGTACTCCAACATTCGAGCACTAAACTCTTTGATCAAAGCCAGGCCCACAGACATGCAACTAACTCTGCTGGTTTGGGAGGGTTTGCTTAAAACTGTAAATACAATAAGCTAGGACTCGTACCCCCCCATCCCCTCCTATAGCAAGTGGTTGTGCTCGTTCCTGCGTTTATTATCCAAGTGTCTGTTGTAAGTCTTTTGTGAATGCCACCCCCTTACCCCTCAAACCTCTCAAAACCACTACGGGCCAGACATATTTTAACTCACTGAATGATAAAAATGAAGGTAAACATAGACAACACTGTAAGGGACTGGTTGCCATAGTAACATGACGCTTCTGAGGAAACCAAAAGTTGAAACACTAGCGTTCGAAGCGGTCACTCGACAGAACTAAAATTATCGAGACTCAGTGGAAAAACCATCCAAAAAAACTTGATTGAATATTTTAACCTTTGATGTCTTCTCTATAGTATACATTTCTCTATGATTAAGTCTCGTAAGATTTGTGAAACGAATATAAACACTACGCCAAAGATCATAAATGAAATAATATATACTGTTAGTTACTTAATTTATGGCATTAGCAACTAGGAACACTGTTACAGAAAAATTGAAAAAAGATAAATATCTTTGTTTACTCTATACATATAGTAGATAAAGATATTTATCTTTTTATATATATATCTTAGTCTATCATATACAAGGGAGTCAGTAAAAGTGTTTATTTTAATATTAAAAAGTTACAAAATTAAAACACTATTAATTCTTTAATTTTCTACTCTGATATATTATATTTTAGATGAAGAATAAGAAAATGTGAAAAACCAAACTCTTACGAAAAAACTTACTAGGGTGCCACGAGATTCTAATCTCCTTCTTAAGGGCGCCGCGGTGTTAAAACGACTCAAGCACTTTTTTTTTTATCGCACGACAGTTTTTGAGCCAACAATAATACAGGTCCTAGCACCGGAAATACTCCCAAGTGAGTTCTTGAGAGGCAAAGCAGATATATTTCAGTATCTTGAGTTCTTGAGAGGCAAAGCAGATATATTTCAGTATCTTAGGAGGGAAGGGTTTCTTGGAGGGGGTTATTTTATCATATTTACTCATCTGGAATTCAATTTGGCCCATGACCAATTTATATCCTGCACAATTCCCTTAAACAATAACCAAAGAATAGTCTTGATTACGGGACGGATTAGTTTGATGGTATAGTTTTTTTTTTTTTTTTTTTTTTTTTTTTTTGCGCGGGTAGGTTTTCCCTTGTACAACACAACATTCTACTTGGCTGTTTTGTTTGAGGTGTTTAAAGTGCACTTTCTGAACACGACCCTTAAACTAAATTAGATCTAAAGCAGACCCTACCTCTAGTCCCAAGATGTTCATTTAGTACTGTGAAGAGAGAAACCTACATTTTACCTAAGATCCCTTTTATCGTTCATACCGAGAATCAAAGTTGGGACCCTTAGGTAAACAGCTACAGACAGCTAAGGTGTCATCCAACTTAATATATTATTTGAATGTATTAATTATCTCGGAGTCAAATATACCTTTTACAGCTCGGTCACGATTTAATCAGAATGATTATGGAAGTTTGAAAAATACCCAAAAGTTTATTTCAGCTATACAAATCGTGTATTCTTTAGATTGAAAAATGACACCTGGACACGGGAATTGATTATGAGTGAAAAGTGACCCTGGACATGGGACAGATTCTGAATAGCTCAGTAGTTATTGCATTGGCGTACTAATTCAAAGGTCCCGGGTTCGAGTTACATGTTCAAGTTTGTAATTTTTTAATTCAAAGAATATGGTAACTAACCACGGCTATAACAGTAATTAATAAATATAATAGCTTTGATATTTAATCCATCATAAACAAATAGTGCTCGCTCTATATACTATAATAGTTCTACACTTGTTTCAAGAATGAAGCAAACTACCCAACAAATCAAATGAACCCATTACTATGATTACTATCGATATGTTAACGATTTCGGGAGGGACTCGTAGTTTATCTGATCGAATTAGCCAACAAACAGTGCCCATTAATATGAATACGATTCCACAGGCTCGTTTTAATGAAAATTACTTCTTCCCTCCACTCCCTCTCCCCTCCTTAAATAGACTCGACTATGTTGAAATTAAATTACATACTCCCCTTTATATTAATCTGATATTGATACTCAACACGAATAATTTGATATTATTTAGACAACGTAATTAGCGATAAAATAGCTCTGTTTGCAAAAGTTTTCTCTTTGTTCAAAGTCTCTCTGGTGACCCATGGCCATGTCGACACAATAGTAAAACCGCTCAAGTCAAGTACAGAGGTATAAGAGCAATAGTATATATTTCAACTAATGCTTGGTTATGTATATTATACAACGTGTATCTAAAACATTGCATCAAACTTTGGCAGGCTATTCCTCGGGTGAGAATAGAATAATTAACATCAGAAACATAGGGTTCCTCTTGAATAATAAGGGCGGTATACACTCCTAAAGATAGAGCTAAAAACGACTGTTGTGTGAAATATTATGAAAACTGCTTAGGGTATTGCAACGAATATTTGTATACTACTTATTGAAACCTTGATCATTAATAAATTAAATGTGCTGCTACCGTTACCCACCCACATCATGTATAAAAGGGGGGGGGGCTGTAAGACTTTTTTCTGCAATAAAATATGTCAGAGTTAGTATTACCGACTAAGACTTAAAATTACAATACATGGAGTAAAAATTAACAAAAAAAGGTGTCTTGAAGAAACTGTCTAGCTCTACCCGTTTCCGAGATAATCATGCATGTGTTATTTCAAAGACAAGTGTTAATTCCTTCCAGCTAGGGAGCCAGTATAGCTGTGTTGTTAGCTGTGTCAGATACATTTGTCTCTGAGCTCAAACTTGTGTGATTATCTCGGAAACGGAGAAAGATAGACAGTTTCTCCAAGATACCTTTTTTGTTAATTTTTACTCCATGTTTTGTAATCTTAAGTCAAAATTAGCAATACTTACTCTTACATATTTTATTGCCGAAAAAAGTTTTACAACCCCCTTTTTTACATAATAGGGGTTGGTAATGGTAACAGCACATTTAGTTTATTAACGATCAAGGTTTCAATAAGTAGTATACAAATATTCATTGTAATACCCTAAGCAGTTTTCATAATATTTCACACAACAGTCGTTTTTAGCTCTATCTTTAGGGGTGTATACCGCCCTTATTATTCAAGATGGACCTTAGGTTTCTGATGTTAATTATTCTATTCTCACCCAAGGAATAGTCTGCCAAAGTTTGATGCAATGTTTTAGATACACGTTGTATATTTAACTGATATATAATCCGAGACAACTTACAATATGTATTTCATTAGATTCCTTAAATAAAGATTAAATTAGATTTTCCCCTCCTATAAATTATAATTTACTAACTTGCTCTATGGCATTAGGAACTCAAAAGTTAATTGCTGCACTTTCAATAGTACGCCACCTATCCCTATCTTGAGCTAGTTATATCCAGTCCACCTCACCCTATCTTGAGCTAGTTCCATCCAGTCCACCTCACCCTATCCCGAGCTAGTTTTATCCAGTCCACCTCCCCTATCCCGAGCTAGTTCCATCCAGTCCACTCACCCTATCTGAGCTAGTTCCATCCAGTCCACTCACCCTATCTTGAGCTAGTCCATCCAGTCCACCTCACCCCATCTTGAGCTAGTTCATCCAGTCACCTCACCTATCTTGAGCTAGTTCCATCCAGTCCACCTCACCCTATCCCGAGCTAGTTCTATCCAGTCCACCTCACCCTATCCCGAGCTAGTTCTATCCAGTCCACCTCACCCTATCCGAGATAGTTCTATCCAGTCCACCTCACCCTATCTGAGCTAGTTCCATCCAGTCCACCTCACCCTATCCCGAGCTAGTTCTATCCAGTCCACCTCACCCTATCCCGAGCTAGTTCTATCTAGTCCACCTCACCCTATCCCGAGCTAGTTCTATCTAGTCCACCTCATCCTACCCCGAGCTAGTTCTATCCAGTCCACCTCACCCTATCCGAGCTAGTTCTATCTAGTCCACCTCATCCTACCCGAGCTAGTTCTATCCAGTCCACCTCATTACACCCAATATTTTTCAGGTCCATCCTAATGTTTTCTTCCCACCTGCGTCTAGGTATTCCCATTGGGTTTGCACATTATGTTTCGTGAATTCTGATTACACAATACTTTCTTTACATTAAGTGAACGCTAAATTGATCGTGATTCCGGCATGAAAGCAATCTTACCAGGTACGTTTTTACTATGGCGTAGGTTATAATATAGGGCTATAGTGTAAGCCGTCGAGGAAAGATGTGGTCAAGGTGAACGAAGTAAACATTGTCTGTGATTTTTAGAAATGTTTACAAAAATAACTGTAAATGTGTATCTCTCTCTCTCTCTCTCTCTATATATATATATATATATATATATATATATTATATATATACATACACAAACAAAGATAATAAGGAAGGTGTCCCAAGCCACCGAAGTTATAAGTGTGTTGAGAATATAAAAGTCCCAGTGAGGGTGCCTAAGTGGCTGGAAATGTTCGGTAAATATCAAAGAGCTGGACGTTGATTGGAACATTTTGACGGCACAGCGGGAACTTAGAATCCGGTGTGCTTGAGAGCAGTGGCAGAAGACCCGCATTTTTACTCGCAGCGAAACTGTCAAGTGTTTACAGGTACAGCCAGGGGAAAACATACGTTAACTTCGGTTCAAGTATGTTCTTCCCCTGGCTAGATCATTTATCTGAATTTATTCAAGTATAATTTATTTTCAGCACCACGTCTTACTACCTGTTCGCGTTATACGCTCATGTACTAACTAGGCAAATGCGGATTGATTACCTCTAAAATATTTCCTTCCTCATCCCTAACTCATTAGAGTAACTATCATATGTGTGTATAGCCTGGAGCGGTAGTAAGTAAAAAAAAAAAAGTGTTTCTTTTAATATTGCCGCACATGTAATCGGAACCCTACGAACGGAAACTAGTTTTGTCCGCACACTTGTTCGGAATTGTCTATCAGTCGGAAGAAAACAGCCAAAGAGAGAACATTTATTTGAATTGAAGATGAGTGCTAACATCAGTGAAGAGGAGGCAATGGTGCCTTGCTGTTTCAGCAATTGCGCGTTCGGAACGAGCAAACACCAAATACTCGTGAAACAAAGGAGAGTATTGTAATTATATAAAAAATATATAAAATAATTAAAGTGTTATGAAGCTGACCAGATGGCTAGAGCCAAACAAAGCCTAATATAAATTAACAATACTAATATTTTGAAACACCTGCTAACTCCATTAACCGGCAGAATTTTACTTAACTTTAAAGTATTAATTCATAATTAGTAACAGATGGACAATATGATAATGTTTAATAGGTGTGACATTTTACTTACAAGTTTCTTTTAAAATTTCCGCGCTTTCCTCACACTTATCTTCCTTCAAAACACTGTCATAATAATAGTTGTTACCACAGTCATAAATCACAGGGTATGATTGCACCAAATTGATTAATTTTTCAACCAGAGACATGTTTAACTAAACAAAAACCACCGGCGAAGAGGAAGCGAAATCCAACATATTTATAGCTGAGCGTGAGCGAGTGTAGAGAGTGATGCAAGACCTTAGGACGTGCATGCGCATAGCTTCGGAATCCGTCAAAATATTCCCTTCATGGCAAACCGATTCGTTCCGTTCCGATTGGACGTAACGTATCCGATCCGAGAAAGTGTGCGGGCCTCCGTTGAAGTGCATGTAATACATAATTTCCTACGCGTTCCGTTCCGATCCGATTAGATGTGCGGCAAACTTAAACAGGTCAAGTTGGAGCTGTGCCGTAACCATGCACCATTTTCATTGGTATACATATTGTTTATATTATTTAAAAAAAAGTAGTTCATGCAATAGCTTATGGTGAATATCATCGAGTCTCTTCAATCTTTAAAAATTACGTTTAAGTAGACACACTTTGCCAGACAAATGAACTACTTGCGGCCTCCTAAATATCCTAAAATATTTTCGCAGCCCTCTAGTTTTTACTAACATTTTAATCATAAAGATTTATTCTAAAATAGTGGCTTTATTTACTGGTTATAATAAAAAACAAATAAAAAGACAGAGATTAACTTACCTAAATGTAAGTATTATTTAAGACTTAGATATTATTATTTTAAAATTATGAAGATATGAGTTTAGATTTCTAAAATGTTACCTAAATGTATTTAACGGGATCTCTGCTGTTGAGCACTTTCCAAAACTTTGTCTATTATTGTTTCGAATATATTACTCAATGCTATTCATACGCACGGATTGATTCGGAGTCCATTTCGCTGCTTTGTTTAATATTCACCATTGTGGAAAATCTTTTTTCACATTAATTGGTAGAAACAAAGGGCAGCAAATTTTGAATGGCGATGGTAAACATGTGGGGATTATTTGTACTATTCGTTATTTATATTATCCATGCTTCCCCTCCATTAGCCCGGAAAATCGGGAGTCTACTGTAATTAAATGCTTACGATCATCGAATACTTTCTTCCAAAACGTAAAACTTAAGATAATTGACTTCAGAAATAAATAAATAACATTAAAAAAAATTCGTGTCCCCTTGGTCAATCTAGAAAAGATTGATCTGCCGAACGACGGGAAAATCATGGTTAGAATCCCGGCCGGGTGTGAGAAAGGTGGTTTATTCCAAATAATTTTACACTTTACCTCCACGCAAATACAGGCACACTATATCAAAATTAAAACTGCCTCATCCCTAACACATTAGATTAATTAGTACATATGGGTACAGCCAACACGGATAATAAGACACAGTGCTAAAAAAAAATACAATGAAGCAAGATACATAATTGGTTTTGTTACAATAATAACGTCCAATTAGAAGTTTATAAAAGCGCCGAGCTCAAGTTGCACTATAATTTGAGAGCAATAATCAACTGATTATTATCTAAGAGTAGAAGAACATTAATTAAATCAACCTTGTAACTGCCTGAAACCCGCCTCGGTGGCGTAGTTGGCTAACGCGCTAGTCGTGTTGAGCCCGACTGCCGAGGACGGGGAGATCGAGGTTCGAATCTAGGTCGGGTGAACTGGGGGTGGTTTTTCCTAAATGGTTTCCCACTCTCCCTCCACGCAAATGCGGGTTCACTTCCTCTATTCAACCTTCCCAATTCCTAATCCATTAGAGTAATTAGTACTTAAGCGTATAACCCGAACGGGTAGTAAGACGCGGTGCTAAATAATAATAATAATATTAATAATAACTGCCTGAAATATAATTAATTTTTAGAACTTGGTCTTATTATCCGTTCGGGTTATAAGGCTATGTACTAATTACGCTAATGTATTAGAGATGAGGAAGGTTGAGTGTGAAGGAAGTGTACCCGCATTTGCGTGAAAGAAGAGTGGAAAACAATCTAGGAAAACCTCCCTCAGTACACTCGAATGATATCCGAACCTCGATCTGCCTGTCATAGGCAGTCCAGTCTATTGCAAGAACGACGCTTTAGACCATGTGGCCAACGAAGCGGGTGTCAAATAATTGATTACGATTATTTGTGTTTAACGGCCTTTTTTTTTTTTTTTGTCATTGCGTCTTACTATTCACTCGGTATATGAAGTAAGAAGGTTATTGTGTTAAAGATAAGGAAGGAGTGAATTTAGAAGAAGCACGTCTACATTTGCGAAGAGAATGGGAAGCCATCGAGGAAAAATCACTCTCAGTTCACCCGACTGGGATCGAACCTAGATCTCCCTGTCATCGGCAGTCCAGTTTGTTGCGATAGTGGCGTCTAAGTACAGACATTTCAAACTCGCGGCCCGTGGACCTTCTGATGAATGAGTTATGATGCAATACAACGTAAGTTCTTTCCAATACCTTCAGGAAAGGACTTCTATGGCTTAACACCAATTTAAGCTATTCCAATGCTTACACTTATGGGCTTGAGATGAGGAATGTAGAATTTTAAAGGAAACGTGCCCACATTTACGTAGCAGGAGATTGAAAAACAATTTAGGAAAAGAAACACTCTCAATTCACCTGTCCGGGATTCGATGCCCAACTTTTCAATCCCCAGAAAACTAGACAAGATGAGGTTGACACCTTAGTCGACATGGCCCCCGATGCGGGTATAAGGACTACAAGAGCGTTCCTGGTGTCAAATTGATAGTGAACTACAAATAATAGATCCAACCTGTCTGATTACATACAACGAGAACTAAATATTTTATCTCGCAAGAGGATTTGAAGTAAAGACTTTAAAAGGTTTTTGGCATCGTATGAAGAAAAATATCTAGTATTTTTAAATATTCTTATATATATATACATATGTGTGTGTGTGTGTGTGTGTGTGTGTGTGTGTGTGTGTGTGTGTGTTGTGTGAGCTTATATTTTGTAGAGCTCCGCCCTCTTTGGCGTTGTACAAGGTGTTCATAAAATGATTTCCATTGTAAACGAAAGACCAAGATTAGAGATACTTAAGGAACTTATCTTTAAATACTTTAATTTGTAATGAGCCAAACATATTTGCACAGTTTGTAGCGTATTAATCTAAGGGTCCCGAGTTTGATTCCCAGCAACGGACAAAAAATATATTATTGTAATGTATCATGGTTTCACACTCTTATTCCAAACAAAGGGGGTACACATCAACTGAATTACACCTTACTCATCCCTATTATATGTGTCTAGGCCAGAATGGGTTGTAGGTTATTCTTAAAATTGTTAAAAATATCAAGGACAAAAAATAATCTTAATTTGTCAAAAGCTCATTGGAAATAACGATAAGAAAGCAGACGCTATCTTTATTCGGCTATGAACAGTAATATAGTACAATAAGGTCGAACCGTTAAAAAGCTACAATGCTATTACAACCCTTATCGACTTGAGGGGATGGGCCTAGTATCTCTGTCTCCTTCTCTTCTCCTCCCGCCAAAAGAAAAGTTTGGTCGGGAGTACTGAAGCGCTGTATTGACGTGGGAACCAAGAGAGACGTAGGATAGAAACCGTCTAAGCAACACTCTTGAGACTTTGGGTAGGAGAACATCGTGGACTCTAATGGGGTGTATTTCTTCCGTTTCATTAACTGCCACCCGCCTTTTTGGTTGATGTTTGTGTACGTAGGCGCGGGCAACCAACTATCACATGTAATATTTCTAGATGACGTTCGGAAGATTGATCATTCATACAGTTTTATTTACTATTAAATTTTTAAAGTGCACTTCCCTGAATAAAGTGATTATATCGGAATTATATTTACAAAACTAACTTTATTCTACAGCAGTGGTATTCAACCTTTTTGACTCGCGTATCTCAATATATAACTTTTCTTCAACTTTGTACCTCAAAAGTTGTTGGTGCATAACGCATGTTAAATCTATTCTATAATCTACATATAAAATGAAAATGGCACTCCAAGATCGCATGTCCTTACATCTGGGTCTCTTGTGGGTAACCCTAAATCAGACTCTGATTATTCGCTGTTTATATATATAATTTCACGTACTCCTTAAGATGTCACCACGTAGCCCAGGTTAAAAACCAGTACCCTTGAATCTACACGATACTCAGTAGTACATCCAGTCCTCAATTCATCTCCATGAAAGGGAAACATCACATTTACACCAATAATAAATGTATGGGAATTGAGCCAAGGATCTTCAGATCAGAATCATTAGTAAGCAAAGTTATAAGCTTAAGCGCCATTTGGTCAGTATATATAATATGTAAGTTTAAAATAAATATTTTTTTAAAATACTAACTTGATTATAGAATAGTGTTTGGTTTAGTGAGACTTGCATTTGAAGGTAAGTCAAAACTCGGGAAGGTATTAATTTGATTAGCTTTCTTTTTTTTTTTTCGCGCTAGCAGTCGATTTACCTTCTCTCAAATCTTATTTTTGCGTGAACATATTTATGGAAAACCACCGTAGGTACACCCGACCGGAATTCCAACCCCTACCTTCGTATCACCAGCATCCAACCTTGAACTAAACGAGCTTGACGTTAAGTACTCGTGCCCATCAATCCGGGTCGGTCATAGCAGTCAGGGTCGGTCATGGCAGTCACTGTGTGTCTGATTTAGAATAAGCAAGACGCTTCCCTTCACTAAGACTTCAAAGATTGAGTTTTTTTTTAGGTACTAAACGTGTAGTTGTTTGTTTGTTGTTGTGCTGCTGAAAAATGTGTAGTTCTTGATGTTCTAATTATGAGTACTGGCCGTCTAGAGGTATATGTTGGTTGGTTGGTATTCTATTGTCTTCTTTTGGCCCGTTCTTACCTTTCGATAAGACGGTATTTCGTGAAGTAGCTGATCTGTGGGTCTTGATGAGAGGCGTGTCTATAGAAGTCTATGGGGATGTCTTCGTAACAATTTGAGCCCCTGCAGACCCCAAAGGTTTTCTCTAAGAAGGATTGAGGGTCAGGACGATGAACCAGATGGTGAAAAGTTTCTTCTAGAGTTTCTATTCGTTGAGAAATCGGCAGTGCAATTGCATACGATCGGAATATAGCCGTTTAAATGGTCGATATTTTGGTACGATTGGATGTCGGAGGTGAAAGGTTTGTCCAAATGTTTTCTGATGCTGGGTGAGTGGATAGTTCCACGAGTGAGGAAGAAAGTACGGAAGTGGCTGAGAATATGATCAAGAGTATATTCAAGTATTTACTAGGATTCGGAAAAGTTAAGTTAGTTTGTTTGTTTAAAAGTAATACTTTATTAAATATCACATATCAATCATACATATACATATAGAATATACAACAAACACGAGCCCCATCCTACAAAGTGCTTTTTATTCTTTATATGTACCCGCCCTTATGGTCACACAATCTAAGGTGTCAAATACAAAACAGACTGAATTGTCGAGGTTTATAATCTCAGCCGGGTGTGAAATGGAGGTTGTTTTACACTTATAATGTATCACTGTGGTTTTATCAGCTTCTCACCAAGCTAATGCAGGTGCATTTCCTCTAAAAACCTCCCTATATCTGACTCCGTAGTTTAAGCCGTGAATAACACTAAGGTGGGTATCTGTCAAGAATATTGCAGCATTAGATAGGAAACTTTTAAAATGAAGATAAAAAGTTTTCATTAAAATCCGGGACAGCCTTGAAAGATATTCAACTGTTGAGGTCATCACGTGAAGAAAATTAAACTCTATGTTTCCACTAGAGAAATATTGGATTTATTTTAGTAAAAAAAAAAAAAGAAGTTTTATTATTTATAAAAAGAAAATCCAAAAATTCTAATCTTAGCTCGCATTCCCTACATTCCCACCTTAAAGTGTTTAACGTGCACTTTCTAAACCAACTGATTATATTTACACATGAGCTTTTACCTTACATCTAGAACAGACACATCATCCAGCCCCAATCCTTTAATTGATAACTGTTAAAGGGAAAAAAACACATTTCACCAATTAATTTTTCTACAGTCATGCTGGGTATCGAAGCCTGGACCCTGATCTCAAGAGGAAGGCACGCTACTGAGTGAGCTAAGTTGTCTGGTTATATTCTCTTATGTGGAATGTGAGGAATGTTTTATCTTAATATTCAGATCGTTCTAGTTCTAGAAAGGCCCGTATGTTTGAAATAAGGACAGCAATCAGAAGAGGAACAATAATAATTGAGAGAAGACGGTATCGTTAACTTACCGTGACAAAACAATAGGTTCCGGCTCAGGAGAGCATTACGGCCCATGAACATGAACCCAACTTACTCGCCCCCCTCGTCACGGGGCAAAATGAATTAATTAAGAGGTAATGAAAGTTTCATTCCACAAGAAAACACAAGCTAGAAGCGAGATAGCGTATTAAGTGAGATATTCACATTCACTCCTACCCGTTCCATGTTTTGACTAACAAAATGAACAGATCTTTTCTCCTCCTACCTCTTTTATCCCTCCTCACAGCGCCCCCACAGAAAAAAAAAATGCTTTTCCAAAAGAAAAGGGAACATAGTGTTCTCTTTGAATAAATTAGTACAAGACAAAGGGATGTGACGTAGAAATTAACGTCAGAACAAGTGTAAATGCAAGAAGATATAGGTAGGTCTATAATTTTCTTTATTTAAATTCTCTTTAATCCGACAGAAGTTGCAAAGTAAGGAGGAAGGAATGAGAGGAATTGGTATGATTATAATTAGACTCAGCAGGCAGATATATACTCCATTCGTGGTAGGAGTTACTCTATGAAAGGTCTTTTTTCCTACCAATATCCTACTATATAATAGATTTCTGCTAGGGAAAAAGGCCTTTCAGAAAAAATTTCTACGCTGAACAGACTTTAAATACCCCTATTTTAAAAGTAGGCCTACTGTAAGGCCATTCGCTAACATTTCAATTAGTTCCTACGAATAGTAATATTGCCCGTAGCTTTTTTATTTCAATGTTAGCAGGTCTATTTGGATCAAAATAAAACTTTAACTAATCATACGCCTATAAACACACACACGCACGCACCCATATATAGACACTTACTTTTAAATATAGGGTGACCTGGTGGTCTAGGGGTATTTCAGACTTCTGTGCTGGGAGTCCGTGGTTCAATCCTCGATCCCGGCACAGATTTATCTGATTACCAAACCCTTCCTTCAAATCTGACAAGACGTGTATTAATCACAACTTGTGAATGTGAGGAATGCCAGGCCTCCACCGTGGTTCGGATTCCACGTTAAACTGTAGGCCCTCCATTTCATATCACAATCACCATACCAATTACACATTAGCGTACGTGCGTATAAACCCGAACGGTGTAAGACCGGTGCTAATAATAAAATATACATACACACATACCGTACCGTAAGAAAGGTGGCAAGTGACAAAAAACAAAAGGTTATCTTACAAACATTGTCTGAAAGTTACCAGTTTCCATCTAATTCGGAAATAATTATTATTTTCTTAGTAATATTAATTATCAATAATTATTTCTGGATAGGTGCATTAGTTACTTTCAGCAAATGTTTGCAATTAAAAAAAACACATTATGCTAGCCGTCACCACTTCTGTTACCATAGACCGGGTGTATATACAAATATACATACGCGCACATACAAATTCACATACATGCAAATACACATATTCACACATATATAAATACAAACAAATATATACATATAAACATTAAACAGACCTACATCGAAACACATAAATACAAATTCCATACAAATTCATATATATATAAATTTATACATTTAAAATATCCCAGATGCTGTATATGTACACACAGTCCACACACAAACAAACATATTATACAGTGTATTTATCTGTTATCATGAATCGTGAAAAAATACTTCTAAGTATTTTAGAAACCATAGTTAAGGTTACCTTTCGTAGTTAAAAAAGTTTTCTTAAAACATCGTCTTTAAGGTGTTACATTGGAATGCATTTAAAATAATTAATATCTTAAATGTTTTCTACTATAACTTTACATAAAAGAGGTAAATGATTACTCTGCCATCTAGCGGACACATGTTGAGTCAATGATACATTACTGACCTTAATACACACGGCGTTTGGTTGGCCCGTTGCCTTTGTTACGGTGAATTCATTTTTCAACACATCATTTATTTTGGAGAAAGTGTGTTTCTATATTTTTGTTTATTTAAAAGCTGTAACATAAAATCTGTAGCGAAGCTTCGTCCTGGCTTACTTTGAAGACAAGCCAGCCGAACAGACCTCGTGTCTATTTTAATTTTTAATTTCATTCGACATCGATATTTGTGCCAAGAACTAGGTTTATTTGTTTGTTTTTTAAAGTGTTGTGTAAACAAACTTTGAAAGTTAGAACAGCATTCAACATTTTAAAGAAAAGAATGGTCTAAACTCTAAGGCATCACTGTCGTGTAAGACTAGACTTTCGATGGCAAGGAGATCAGAGTTCGTATCTCAGTCGGGGTATACTGAGGCTGGTTTTTCCATAATGAATTTTCCAACATGATTTTCCGTTCTTCCTCCACGTAAATTCGGGTACACCTCCTCTAAATTCAACATTCCTCATCCCTAACTCAATAGTGTAATTAGTACATACGTCCAACCTGAACAGGTAGAAAGACGCGGTACTATAAAAAAAGGTAGGCTACCTATTAACAACTTTATGATTGTTTTTTCAGTAATTGTAACGTAATTACTATATCACTTTTTGTGATTTTAGTTTTAAATTACCCGTTAAGGTGGAAACGCATTATCTTGTTTGGCGGGGAAGGAAGGTCAAGGTTCAAATACTGGTCGGGTCAGCTGATATTTCCCACTCTACTTCCAAGGTTATAGTTCTTCTAAATTCTACCTTAATCATCCCTATATCGTTGGTGTAAATTTGTAGATATCCCAAACGCTTATCAGGACGGGGAGCACAAAAACAGTGTTAAATTATTTGTATACAAATAAATTTAGGCATTATAATTATTTGACTATGGGAGTAACCGTTTTAAAAAAAAATCCAAACAATATATGTAATGTGCCTAACTATGACAGAAAATTATATTATATTATATTTATCCTACAGCATTCGAAATTGACATTATTACTTATTAAACGTGACCAATGAAGAACACGTGACTTGAAAGTAGATTATTCAACATTTTGAAATGTCTGATAAGGTACTTCTGTGATGATTCAACTAAACATAATGTGAGTAGATATTATTATTATTATTATTATTATTATTATTATTATTATTATTATTATTATTATTATTACCGTGTCTTACTAACCATTCGGGTTATACGCACTTATGCTAATGTGAAATGGTAGGGTGATTGTGAGATGAAATGGAGGACCTACAGTTTAACGTGGAATCCGAACCACGGTGGAGGCCTGGCATTCCTCACATTCACAAATTGTGGTTAATACACGTCTTGTCAGAGGTGAAGGAAGGGTTTGGCAATCATAAAATCTGTGCCGGGACTGAGGATTGAACCCAGACCCCCAGCACAGAAGTCCGAAACCTTACCCCTAGACCACCAGGTCACCGAGTAGATTTTGTTATTTGTTGAGGAATAAGGGGGGGGGGGGGGGGGGAGATATTTTAAGTCTATTGATTTATTTAGGGACTAATATGAATAGCCAGTCACACAGCAACCGATTGGAGGTTGGCTATTACATGTCCAGGAGCCTATTTAATTCTATTCCAATTGGTATCTTAAAATATTATGTAGCCTTCGTTTACTGTGAACGATATCAAGCTTACCTTACATAGTTGTACTATGGTACAGCCTCTCAAGATAGGACCATCAAGGTAAGAATGCTTGCTACCTTTCAGGATAGACGGAGGGTATAGTTCAATTTTAATGGTGGAGTTTTTTTACGGTTGAAAATGAACATTTTACTATTTTGTTAATGATATTTCATATGTATAGAAAATATCGATTTAAAGTGGAAGAAGTGCACATATATGACCTGACGTATGAATACGTGAAAGTGGGTCTAGTCACCTCAAGATGTCAGATAAATTGGAATGTAGACCTACAAATTCGTCTTATTCACCATTCCATACACTCCTTGATTCTGAAAAGAGTTGGGCGCTTTGAAGGAACGAGGGGACAGCTTAGGCTAAGTTAGTGTAAAAATAAGTGTTTATTTAACTACCACTCTTCCTTTTTATGAGTATGCATTAAATACTGTTTAACAAAACACCAACAAAAAGTGATCATATAGGGTCATAGTATGGCAATCAAATAATTTTATTTTCAAACTTAGCAAAACAATTATACTTGTAGCTACTTTGATATTTCTTTGAGAAATTTAAAAAAATAAATTGATTTTCATAGTTTTATTATGGAATTCACCAATAGATAAGCCTACACAAGAATCAAAATACATTTATCTTTCGTTTTCCAAAATCCTTTCAGTAATATAAACTTCCCAAGTAATATTAGAAACTACTACCATAAGAGTTTTTGATCAGCTTTGAAAAAATATAAATCAAAAAGTTTGTTCTTTACATCACAAGTTAATCAAAGAATATTCCTTCCAAAAAATAGACATGGAAATATATTATATCAAAAGTCCCTTTTTTTAAAAAAAAAAGTAAAAGTTTCCCAATCCTCTCTATTTCTTAACTTCCATGCAATCTCACGACTTCCAAATACTTCAAAACTGAGGTTCTTATCGGCCTCCCCTCTCCTCCAATGGTATACAGGAGCCATTCAAAACAAGTCCCCGGTCCTCTCACGCAGACCTCGGCGCAACAACCACACAACTCACTCTACTTTCTCGTTTAGGGTGTGGGGACACGAATAAAGGTAGATGATTTGCAATTTTTTTTATAACAAAACGATTTTTTGATAAAATAAATAAAATAATTGCTTCATTAGATATGTTTAGTTTAGTTTTCTAACATGGTAATATTAACTGATATTTTTTAATTTTTAATTTAGCACCGCGTCTTACTACCCATTCGGGTTATACGATTAAGTACTATTTACGCAATGGGTTAGGAATTGGGAAGGTTGAATATAGAGGAAGTGAACCCGTATTTTGCGTGGAGGGAGAGTGGATAACCATTTAGGAAAAACCAACCCCAGTTCACCCGACCTAGATTCGAACCTCGATCTCCTCGTCCTCTGCAGTCGAGCTCAACACAACTAGCGTGTTAGCTAACTACGCCACTAGGGCGGATTTCACAGATATTGAATGTTTGGCATAAGAACCGCGAAAAAAGATCAGAACTTAACATCTTCATTTAAAAAGGTTCCTCTTTTCAAAACGCCAATAAGCTCCGTCATGATGATATCCAAAAACTGTTTATATTATCATGTGTAGGAAACTAAAGAAAACTTATTTCTTTACACAATATTTTTTAACTTTTGATCAATAAAGGTTTTTTGTTATTAAAAGTGTTAAACATACCAGCCTTAACGAACTTTTTTCTGTCCCACCTTAAATGGGAGAACTTTTTAAATATTTTTTTTATGTATTGGAGTGACTAACACACACTTTCTAAACTATTTTTGTTATCGCCGTGTCTTACTACCCGTTCAGGTTATACACATATAGTATAGTTACTATAAGGGCTCAGGGATTAGAAAAGAAGAATTTTGAAGATAATCTACCCGCATTTGTGTAGAAAGAGAGTGGGAAACATTTAGGGAAAACCACCCTCAGTTGACCAGACCAAGATTCGAATACCGATCTCCTCGTCTTGGGCAGGCCTGTCTAACACGAGTCTGACTCCTTAGACGATCCGGCCACTGAAGCGGGTGGCCCAAATATATCATCATACAACTTAATATATCGGGTATAAGTATTTAAATGATGTAGAGCAGTGTTCCCAAATTTTCTCAGCTAAAGCCCCTTTGGGTAGGTCATCAAATTTCTACGCCCCCCACGCGTTCCCCCCACAATTTTTTTGAATCTTTATAAAATAATCTTTAAATTGTTTAATTTTTAATTAAAAAATTTTTTTTTAAAGATATTTAACGTGCACTTCTTAGCCGACTGATTATATCAGCACACGACTATAATTAACTTAAAGCTAGGACTGACACAACATCCAGCCCCCAGCCATTGATTCATCACTGTGAAAGGATAAACCCACATTTCACCATTATAAATTTTCGGCCATGACAGGAATCAAACCTGAGACCCTTATCTCAGTAGACAGAAAGCTACCGTCTGAGCTAAGTTGTCAGATAATTTCTAAAAAGTTTTGTTTTATTTTCAATTCTTTATTTTATATAAAAATACAACATAACGGTACCAAAAAGAATACAAAATTAGTGTAATGGTTTGCAGTGTTTTGTTTTCATCATTTCTTGAATATTGGGTTTGATGTTTGACAGAACACACTGTAAATCACTTTCCGCTTCAAGTCGACAACGCTGTTAGCTTTTATTAGAGTCAAGTGGAAAACACGTGGTGTTGCATGAGGCGCAAGGGAGGGGAGGGCAGGAGAGGTGAATCAGAGGTTTGCGGGCTTGAAAATAAACATGTGCATGCGTTCGAGCGTCTTACATTTGGCTGGTCACCTCCTAATAGATCAATTATTATAACTGGTAAGCAGGGTTACCTATACCACAAGAAAAAAAAAATCTTACTTTGATAAGGGATTGAAATAAAAACTGTCTTCAATATTTGGTTAATTTTTTTAACGTTATTTACGTTCCACGCTCCCCTTAGGTGTTTCACGTCCCGTCTCCCCAGGTTGGGAACCACTGGAGTAGAGGATGGTTCATGAATACGGGCTTATTATGACCGAGTGCACCAGGTTTGTTCTAATTATACGGTCTTCTTTGTTATACCGCATCTGTGTTCGCAATGTTTAACTGGATTTACAGTGATATGTAGATCGGGGTTTGAATCCTGGTCGGGTGTACTGAGGATTTTTTTAACTAGAATGGTTTTCCACTCTTCTCCAATGTAAATGCGGGTACGTTTCCTCCAAACTTGAATTTCTTAATCCCTACACGAGTAGTGTAAATATGCAGATATCCCGGACGGTTTGCGCCCAGAAAAAAATTAACAGCTAACATTAAAGATATTTGTGATTTTATTTAGAGTAAAAAATACCCCTTCAGTGGTCGAATGGTCTTAGGCGTCATTCCTACTGCTAAGACAGGCTGCTGATGATGGGGAGACCGGGGTTCGAATCACAGCCGTATCTACTGAGGGGTGGTTTCTCCTATATGGTTTCCCATTTCTTCCTACACGCAAATGCTGGTATATTACCTCTAAATTGAACCTTCCTATCCCTACCCCATTTAATAATTATTATATATGCGTATAATCTGAACAGGTAGTAGACATGGTAATAAAAAAAGAAATGTAATATCAATAATTGTGTCAACTAAATTTTTCTACGAGAAGGTTTAATTTATAGATTTTCCACCCTTACCAATGGTCACACAGTATAAGGCATTAATCTCGCAGAAGAGTGAAATGCCGGTGATAGGAGATGGAGGTTCTAATCTTGGCCGTGTGTACTGAGGGATGGTTTCCACTGTGATGTTACTTTCTTCTTTCAACGCTGACGCTAGAGATCTTTCTGCACCCCCTTGATTGAGGCATTGATAGCCCTTGTATTAAAAGAAATGATCAAATAAAATATTTTCATTGAGAGTGGTATAGTGGCTACAGATCCAGAAGGTTCCGGGTTCGATCCCCGGCGCTTCCAGGTATTTCTGTGACTCAGTGAGTCTGGAACGGGTCAAACTCAGCCTCGTGAGGACAAATGAGGAGCTACTTGAATGAAAAAGTAGTGGCTCCGGTCTAGAAAACTGAGATAATCGGTCGGAGGGTTCGTTGTGATGAACACATGACCCCCTATATCCGCAGAAGTTGGCACAGTCTTCGCCAATAGACGGCGTCCGCTAGGTCGATATGGCTCATTTGCAGGCTACCACTATTATGTAGGTCCACGCTCGTTTAGCCCAGACCGAGCATACTATGACCCTATTTCTGATTATAAGCTTCGCCATATTGGAACCAAGCTAGGAAAGAATGCTGTCTTTCAGGGTAAACGAAAAGTACATTTCTTGACGATGCTTATAGTTTTTAACACCGCATCTTACTACCCATTCGTGTTATACGCTCATGTACTAGCTACGCTAATAGTTTTAGGGATTAGGAAGGTTATATTTAAATGAAGTGTACCCAAATTCGGGCGGAGGGAGAGTGGAAAACCATTTTGTAAAAACCACCCTCAGTACACCCGACCGAGATTCGAACCTCGATCTCCCCGTTATCGGCAGTCTAGTTTACGGCGAGAGTAGCGCGTTAGACCACGCGGCCACCGAAGTGGGTGACGATGACTGACTATAAAGTATCACATAAAGTGCGGGTGTGAAGGATATTGGTCCGCATAGATAGTCAAGATTCGGAAGTCAGCCAATCTCCCATTCTACCTAAACTGTTAGCTGTTATTCGTCTTGGTCGACTCTCGAGGTAGACTGTAAATACGGCCCAAAGTGAAAAAAGTGAAAGCTAGTATCGATTAAACTGTGTCGAGAAAAAAATATATATTTCAAATTTATATCACGGCTGGCTCAAGGCTACAACCAAGACCGGACATCTTATAGTACAAGTACATACCAACCATCTCCTTGCAGCAGGCTTGTGACAAGCGACAAGGGTTCAATAGCGATACGATAACACTGGCCTAGGTTTTACATCCTCTATCCAGGCGAATTCAAACGACATTTTTATAGATTGTTATTATCTTACTTCTTAAATTAAGCCGTCAATAACTTTAAATACACATAACTTATTTTTTAAAGTTATGGGTATAAAGTATAATTTACTTATTTATCTAAGGAGTAGGAAGGGGAGAGATAATTTGGAGGAAGTGCACAGGCATTAGCTTAGAGAGGGGTACGAAAAACAAAGTGAAAACTCACATGTGGAGAACCTTCCCAGGTACCCACTGACGAGATTCGAACCTCGACCTCCCCCCGTCACTGGCAAGTCAGTAAGTTGCGAGATTGAAAGTCTCAGATCTTGTGATTTACCAGTTCAATAATAATAACCAAGTAATAAAAATAACAATTTCCATTTACTTTACTATTTATATTAATAATAATAATATTAATAATAATAATAATAACAACACATATTTACAGACACATTTCTCTATTGGTAAAGTGTGTATGTTTAATAAGCTAAGAGTAGCAGCGTAGATTCCCGGCATGGTCAAAAAATCTATAATTGATGAAATGTGGGTCTCCCGTTTCACAGTCCTAAATTAATCGTCAGGGGCTGAGTGTTTTTTCTGTTCTAAACTTAAATTAGTTTATAGGTCATGTGCGGATATAATCAGTGGATTTAGAAAGTGCACGTTTAATACCTCTTAAAATAAAAGATAAAAATAAATACACGTATGTAAGTGTGTATGTAAGTGAATGTGTGTACGTAAGTGTGTACGTAAGTGTGTACGTAAGTGTGTACGAAAATGTGTACGAAAATGTGTACGAAAATGTGTACGAAAATGTGTACGAAATGTGTACGAAAATGTGTACGAAAATGTGTACGAAAATGTGTACGAAAATGTGTACGAAAGTGTGTACGAACGTGTGTACGAACGTGTGTACGTACGTGTGTACGAACGTGTGTACGTACGTGTGTACGTACGTATGTACGTACGTATGTATGTACGTATGTATGTACGTATGTATGTACGTATGTACGTACGTATGTACGTACGTATGTATGTACGTATGTACGTATGTACGTATGTACGTATGTACGTATGTACGTATGTATGTATGTATGTATGTATGTATGTATGTATGTATGTATGTATGTATGTATGTATGTATGTATGTATGTATGTATGTATGTATGTATGTATGTATGTATGTATGTATGTATGTATGTATGTATGTATGTATGTATGTATGTATGTATGTATGTATGTATGTATGTATGTATGTATGTATGTATGTATGTATGTATGTATGTATGTATGTATGTATGTATGTATGTATGTATGTATGTATGTATGTATGTATGTATGTATGTATGTATGTATGTATGTATGTATGTATGTATGTATGTATGTATGTATGTATGTATGTATGTACTAATGATATCAAGGTTCTGGGTAAACTTTATAAAAAGAAAGCTACTTAATCCCTTCCTCCGCTAGAAACTAGATCAGATCCATCCTTAATCGAACACATCCCCTCCCTCTTGTCCCGGATATAGGGTCGCATTGCATCACGGGGGATGCCTTCTTCCAACAAACTTCAAACATATTTCCTATATTTATATTTGCTTTAGGAAATCGAGTTCTTACAAGACTTGAGAGGGGTAAAATAACAACACACAGGGAGAGGGGTTGTCCCAACAGAGCCGTTACAATGTAGTTGCTTGTTTAACGGGCCAACGGACGGTGCCAATATCTCTCTGTGGGAGGGGGAGGGCAGGCCGTTACGGTGGAGTACGATTCTGGCACGACACAAACGTACAGACTTTCTCCAATAGTCTAATGTATTTAAAAGGTAGGAACAACATTTTCGATATATTGGTTAGTGGTAAATAATCCTTAAATACATTTTCCCTGGAAAAAAACATATGTACTATTTTGATAAGCATATTAAATATCATTTTGATAAAAATTTATAGGGCAATTTTTAATATGTTAAAAATTTTCAAAAATAGTTATCTGAAAACAACCTCAAATGATCGAAAATGTATTCTTATTTCTTACGTAAAACACTCCCCAGATACCGGTACTCAATTTGAAGAAAATCGATGAGTTAATTTTAGAAATATTATAATTTTCAAAAAAAACTTTATATGAGTTTCCTAAAAAAAGGTATTCAGTGTTATTTATCATGTAAACCACACCCAGATATATATTTTGAACAAAATCAGCCGAAACAATTTTTGAAAAATTTCAAATTTTCAAAAATTAATATTTAGTAAATTATCCTTAATTTAAATACTAGAATTAAAATCAAAATTTGGTCTTGAGCTGTAAACTTTAAACAACCAATAATAAGGTTCAAATAAAATCCTTCAAATAATTTCGGGTGTTTGTAGTTTTGGATTCAGAGAGACGCATAAGATAGAAGACCCACTTTTTCTGAGTTCAGAGGCATATTAAATGTCTAGATCATTTAGCATAATCTTGAGATTTTAAATGTTCTCGATTACAATGCTTTCTCCGTATGAAACAGTAAAAAAAGTATCTGACCGTTTTAGTGCAACGCATCTTTCTATCTGTTCAGGCTATCCTCACATTGACACTAATGTGGTAAGGGTGAGAAAAATAGAACTTTGAGGAAATTTACTCGTATTTGCTTGGAGGGATAGTGGGAAACTATTAAGGGAAAAAATCAGCCTCAGCGTAACCGACTGGAATTCGAGCCCCGACCCCGGCCCAACACCGGTGGTCCAGTACATGGCGAGAGTGACGCCTTAGCCCATGCAACCACTGATGCGTTTTATCTGACCGTTACTAACATTATTAGATCTATTTTTATATATCCATACGTCAAGTCATGTGATCTGCAGTTATCACTCATCGATACCTAAAATAACATTAATAAGTAATAATATGTATAATGTTATCAATGTTGACAGCAAAATAAAGTTTGTATCTTCTAAGGAAGGGCTTGCAAACTCACGGCCCGTGGGCCTTATCTGGCCCAGGATACATATCTGACCAGCCCGCTTGTCTGCAATACTTTTATATTACTATCCAGCCTGCATTCATATACGCATTATTAAGAGTTTAATTTTAGTGCGTACACAATTATGAATAACAAAAAACACTTAAAATTATTTCAAAACCAGATAAAAAAAATTCTTACTTCAAATACATGATCGTAGGAATTTTTATTCACATAATTTAAGAGATACGTTAGGCTACTGCTTCGACAATTTCGCTAACCTACAAAAATATCTGAAGAAATATAAGCTATAGGCTATTTTAAATATGTATTAATGATTTTAAATACATAACAAAAACAGCTAGTATGTACCTACATCGAAGGGCACGCGGATAAAAGGTCAGGCTATTCTGATCTAGTTTGCCCGTGTTGCGGAAGTCAGGGTTCGAATTACAGTCGGATGTACAGAGGGTGGAGATGAATTCCCACGTTCCCCTCATTCAAATGCGGTTACATTTCATCTAGGCTATATCTTCCTCATTCTTTAAACCTATAGGGTAATTAAAATGTGTATAGTCCACACAGATAGTAAGATGCGCTGCAAACACTAAAATATGGAATATATTTAAGCAAACATGTTTGTATGTAGGCTGTGGCCGGCAACACTCCTCGAGTTGTGAATCTGGACCTTCTGATTGGAAATAGAGGCCACTACCTTATACTATTATTCCAAATTGCACCTATTAGGAGTAAACGATGTACACAATATCGAAACAAAGTACCCGGATTCAGATTTACTACCTCAATCCCGGCACAGATTTATCTGATTGCCAAACCCTTCTTTCACCTCTGACAAGACGTGTATTAATCAAAACTTGTGAATGTGAGGAATGCCAGGTCTCCACCGTGGTTCGGATCCCACGTTAAACTGTAGGTCCTCCATTTCATCTCACAATCACCCTACCATTACACATTAGCGTAAGTGCGTATAACCCGAACGGGTAGTAAGACGTGGTGATGACAATAATAATAATAATAATAATAATAATAATATAATAATAATAATACCTCATGTCCATAGAATGTAGTATTTGTTATACGACCTGCCCGTACCATTTGAAATGTTACCACCTGAAACCTCCTGGTTGGCACGTCAACTCCTGAACTCCTCACCATTATTCTCACACAAACATCCGTGTTACCTACACCGGTGGTCACGTTGTCCTAGGTGTGAAAGTCACCAAAGAATATATTGATTGCTGGTGATGGTGAGGTTAGAATCTCGACAAGGTGGACTGAGGATGATTTTTTTTTTAGATGAGATTTAACATTTTGGGTTCACCAACCACTTTTCACTCTGTGCTTCCTAGAAAAATAACTTAAAATCCCTATAATTAATTATTATTGTATTGAATGTAATAGCTTAGTTTTAAAAATAACAGCAATGAGCAATTCTTTCAAATAAAGGAAGGAACCAGAGCGCTACCAAAATTCAAAAATTATAAATGTATACCGCCAAATAAAATATTGTTCCTATCGTGTTTCGAATGTAGTTTACTTCACACTTGAGTATTATTGATATTTATGGCTTTTTTTTTTTTAAGTTTTCTTGAGGTCTACGATGTAAATGAAGTGAAACAAATAAAGAGTAATATAAATGGTATTATAAATAGATTTATTTATTTAGTTTTGTATCTTAAATATTTAAAGGTAAAGTTACAAAATAGTACAAAAGCTAGTAAACTAGTTTTGTCACTACTCTCTCCTAATGCAGTGCAGTAAGCGAATTTCCAGTTAGTTTCTAATCAAATGTAGTTTTGTACGTAATATCATAAATTTTAAAAGCCTTTATTTCACTCTGTCACGGCTTTGCCTATCTACAACTAAAGCTTTATTAAAGCTTGTAATGAGCATGACCATTCACACGTTAAAAGATATAAGGTATTTGTTTGATTAGGGTATGGCACAGAATGTTTTGAAAACCATATTCTATTGAAATATATATTTGTTCATTCAATAGTGTACGAAGAATCAAAAATAAAAACTTTTAAATGTGTTTTAATGTTTATAAATATGACAAATGTCGGTAAAAACCATCTATGCTTTAAGAGTCTAGAAGAAGACGCATTTCAAAAAAAGAAGACAAAAGGAAGCGATATGGTTCATTTCTATAAAATCATCTTTTATTTACATGTCTATTCAGCTAGTTTAAAATAAATAGGATAAATGGGTCTTAGTCAGGGTCATGGTGACCAACATCTGAATATCTGGACAAAGTAAAATTTTAAAATAATCAAATATTCAACTTTTTATTTTGGCTTTCGAGAAAAATTTATTTTTGTTTCCAGTGCTTTATGAATTATGTTTCTCTTTAAGCGTTTATATCTTCAGGATATTAATATTTTCGTAAAACGTTGACATATTATTCATATTTTCATGTTTCATATTTAATAGAAATTGCTAAATCCTTTTTTTAGATAGTAAATATTTTATGATAGTAGAATTAGAATACGTATTTTCATTGAAATATCAAATATTAAAGAGAAAAATTCCAAAACGTATATATATACATAATTAAATAGAAACAGCCAGAATACAAAAAACAAGTTTATTGACACCGTGGGCACATAAAAATATATATTTCTGCAACATCTCTGGATGGATTTATTTCAGTATCACATCACAACATATTATATTTACATAGTGTATATATATGTATTATATATATATATATATATATATATTATATATATATATATATATATATATATATATGAGAAGAAAGTAAACGGATTATAAAAAAAATTATATTAAAGACAAGTAAAAAAGAACATTAAAAAACTATTAACAAAAGAGGCATAATAAATGCCCATTTCTTGAAAGGTGTAAACTCCAATATAATAAGTTTTTATTTTATTTCTAAGCTACACAACGATTTAACAGTTATAATTTTTGCAAGAACACAAGAACAATAGCGAGTTTAAAAACAGTGAACCATTGTAAAAATGCTTTTAACGACGTCATAGAAGGTAAGGCTTAACATTCAAGCGTTACACAAAAAGAAGCGGAACGAAAGACTAGAGAATGCATGGAGGTATTTACATGTAAAAGCATCCCTAACTACCTTTAATAAAAGAACCTAGTTACAGTTTCATAAAGACCAGGGAGGCCGGTCATTTATCAGCTGTGGAGAAAGGGGAAGCTTATCATTTAAAAAGAGCGAGATAGAGATCCCCTCTGAACAAAAACACCCCTCATACCCACACGATACATTACACACGTGAGATTCTGGCACAGAGCAAAGAAACGCGTCGGCACCTCTTACACGTTATTAGAACCAGAAGAGGTAGCGCAGTGGCACTTAACCACATTAGACTTTTTGTTGTTGTTGTACTGATTATTACAAGGGAGCTGAAAATTACCAACTCAAAATTGTAATAAAAATCTAAAACAACAAAGACACGATAAAAGTACTTAAGTATATGCACTTGAAAATCCAACTTTGATAGTAATATTAGTTAATAACATGTCTGCCAGAGGTTAGGATAGGTTAAGTTGGGTAAGGTAGAATATACAAGTTGTGGTTAAAAGTCAAGTTAGTGGGTATTTCTCAGGATTTGGTGTATTTAATTCCGTTTGTTCTACAGTAAGTCCCCGACTTACGCGGTTAATTCTTTCCAAAGGTTTCCATGAAAGTTGAAAAAATAAACAAGTCGAAAAGTGCTTAAATACGATGTATGTTCGACATATATGTTCGTTAAATAGAATAATTAAAGCTAAACAAGTTTTGCTAGTGAAAATTAAACTTTGAGAAAATGATTTGCGCTTAAGAAAGAGAGAGAAAGAAAAAGGACGACACTATGAACAATACGTCAGCTTACTAGTAAAGCCATACACTACGTTTAAAGTGGCGTTTGATATATGACCTTGCTAGTCTTAAGTCAAAGTACCGCAACCACGTATCCACAAATCAAGGCCGTGGCCGGGGAGGGAGGGTGGTTGGGGTTTCAAATCCCCAAATTTTATGAACAAAAAATATATATATGGCTTTATTTAGGGCTCAAAAAATATCAAAATTAAGATACAAGTAAAAATTAGGGGGCTGTGTTACCATAAAAACGCTTTAGAGAGCTTCTAGAGTTGTTTAATATTTAGAATTTGTCCTAGCCTCTGGCAGTTAGGGGTGCCATAAAAATACTTCAGATAGCTTCTAGAGGTGTTTATCATTTAGAATTTTTTCTAGCTTCTGGTAATTGGGGGATGTGCCCACCAAACACCCCCCTCCCCCTCCTTGAAATTAATGGCTGGCTACGGGCTTGCCACGAATCCGCATAAGGGGTCATCCATAAACCACGTAACGCTTTTATCTAAACTCTTATGTAGACATTTGATCCTAGACCCTCCCCTTTAAAATTGTGTTGGGTACTTTTCACATCAAGAGTGAATGTCAATATTGATGGGGAACGTTTTATGACACTAAACGAGTTACTCAGATTTAATACAACTCGGAATAAGAAGTTAAGTATGTTTATGTGACACGAACCAAAGGACCTCCTTAGAAAACCGTCTCATGTTTAATTATTATCATTCCTTGGCTGGACTAAGACTCCCCGATATCACGCGGTTTGCACAGGATCATGTAGTCTTGTGAAAGTAAAACATTGATATTTATTCAGACCATTTTTATTATTTTCTTAAGACCTCTGTTGTTGGTTCTGCCGGAACAGAGTTCGTTATCTCTATGTTCTTTAGGGCGTGGGAATCAAAAGTTCGTTTGGAAAAATTTATATAAGACCCGATCTAGGGAACAGAGACAGAGAGAGTGGTGGTGATATTTTCAGAAGGGTCATAATTATTCGAAAGCTCTGATATCCCGTCCTCGAAGTCCTGTCACATAGCAACTTTCCAAGGGTGCAGGATGTAAGTACTATACCAATCAACTTATTGTTATCTTGTATCATCACTATGTAATTGGTGTCTGGAATATACTGGAATTCACATTGGTACCACTGATTGTTTGTGTCACCACAGTGTCCCACTCCCATTATGGGTTAGTTTAACTAGGATTGAACCCATGATATGCCTCAAGCATATAACCACGCTACCTCTTCCATTCTAGTTGAATGCACTAACCAAGGGTCGTACGACATTTACTACCAGTCAAAGCATACACAATAATTTTATTTTCTCAACATAATAATAAGATGTATTTTACGCAGATCATCTCTGTAGTATAGTGGTCAGAGTTCCTGACTGCACATACAGAGGTACTGGGTTCGATCCCCAGTGTTTTAAAAATGAATATGTGAAGCGGTGGGATCCGTAAAGTCAAACTCAACCTCAACCTCGTGAGCACAAATGAGGAGCTAATTGAATAAAGAAGTAGCACCTACAGTTTAAAAAACTGAGATTAACGGCCCAAGAGTTCGTTTTGCTGACCACATGACACCCTCTATCCACCAAATGTTGGCACTATCATCGTTAACAGCAGCGGTAGCCCGGTCGATATAGCTCGCTTGCGGGCTCACAACATCCAGTTTTTTATGTGTTACGCACTACTGTGATGTACCGACCCTCCCCCTACGTAGCACCATGTACTCCGAGCAAATGTGGGTACTTTTCTTATTAATTCTACCTTCACAATCATTACTATAAACGCGTTACCCAAGCGAGTAGTGATTTGCGGTGACAAAGAAGAAAAAAACGCCGAAAAGTTTTGAGCTCTTTATCTTTAAGCATTTCCTTCCCACAGCCATTGTTTATTTGGAGTTTCTTCCTTCCCACAGCCATTGTTTATTGGGAGTTTCTTCCTTCCCACAGCCATTGTTTATTGGGAGTTTCTTCCTTCCCACAGCCATTGTTTATTTGGAGTTTCTTCCTTCCCACAGCCATTGTTTATTGGGAGTTTCTTCCTTCCCACAGCCATTGTCTATTGGAGTTTCTTCCTTCCCACAGCCATTGTTTATTTGGAGTTTCTTCCTTCCCAAAGCCATTGTTTATTTGGAGTTTCTTCCTTCCCAAAGCCATTGTTTATTTGGAGTTTCTTCCTTCCCATAGCCATTGTTTATTGGGAGTTTCTTCCTTCCCACAGCCATTGTTTATTGGGAGTTTCTTCCTTCCCACAGCCATTGTTTATTGGGAGTTTCTTCCTTCCCACAGCCATTGTCTATTGGGAGTTTCTTCCTTCCCACAGCCATTGTCTATTGGGAGTTTCTTCCTTCCCACAGCTATTGTCAATTAGGAGTTTCTTCCTTCCCACAGCCATTGTTTATTTGGAGTTTCTTCCTTCCCACAGCCATTGTTTATTGGGAGTTTCTTCTCTTCCCACAGCCATTGTTAATTAGGAGTTTCTTCCTTCCCACAGCCATTGTTAATTATGAGTTTCTTCCTTTCCACAGCCATTGTTTATTTGGAGTTTCTTCCTTCCCACAGCCATTGTCTATTGGGAATTTCTTCCTTCCCACAGCCATTGTTTATTGGGAGTTTCTTCCTTCCCACAGCCATTGTTAATTAGGAATTTCTTCCTTTCCACAGCCATTGTTTATTTGGAGTTTCTTCCTTCCCACAGCCATTGTCTATTTGGAGTTTCTTCCTTCCCACAGCCATTGTCTATTGGGAGTTTCTTCCTTCCCACAGCTATTGTCAATTATGAGTTTCTTCCTTTCCACAGCCATTGTTTATTTGGAGTTTCTTCCTTCCCACAGCCATTGTCTATTGGGAGTTTCTTCCTTCCCACAGCCATTGTCTATTTGGAGTTTCTTCCTTCCCACAGCCATTGTCCATTGGGAGTTTCTTCCTTCCCACAGCCATTGTTTATTGGGAGTTTCTTCCTTCCCACAGCCATTGTTAATTAGGAATTTCTTCCTTTCCACAGCCATTGTTTATTGGGAGTTTCTTCCTTCCCACAGCCATTGTTAATTAGGAATTTCTTCCTTTCCACAGCCATTGTTTATTGGGAGTTTCTTCCTTCCCACAGCGATTGTTAATTAGGAATTTCTTCCTTTCCACAGCCATTGTTTATTTGGAGTTTCTTCCTTCCCACAGCCATTGTCTATTTGGAGTTTCTTCCTTCCCACAGCCATTGTTTATTGGGAGTTTCTTCCTTCCCACAGCCATTGTTAATTAGGAATTTCTTCCTTTCCACAGCCATTGTTTATTTGGAGTTTCTTCCTTCCCACAGCCATTGTCTATTGGGAGTTTCTTCCTTCCCACAGCTATTGTCAATTATGAGTTTCTTCCTTTCCACAGCCATTGTTTATTTGGAGTTTCTTCCTTCCCACAGCCATTGTCTATTGGGAATTTCTTCCTTCCCACAGCCATTGTTTATTGGGAGTTTCTTCCTTCCCACAGCCATTGTTAATTAGGAATTTCTTCCTTTCCACAGCCATTGTTTATTTGGAGTTTCTTCCTTCCCACAGCCATTGTTTATTGGGAGTTTCTTCCTTCCCACAGCCATTGTCTATTTGGAGTTGATTCCTTCCCACAGCCATTGTTTATTGGGAGTTCCTTCCTTCCCACAGCCATTGTTTATTGGGAGTTTCTTCCTTCCCACAGCCATTGTCTATTTGGAGTTTCTTCCTTCCCACAGCCATTGTCTATTTGGAGTTTCTTCCTTCCCACAGCCATTGTCTATTTGGAGTTTCTTCCTTCCCACAGCCATTGTCTATTTGGAGTTTCTTCCTTCCCACAGCCATTGTCTATTTGGAGTTTCTTCCTTCCCACAGCCATTGTCTATTGGGAGTTTCTTCCTTCCCACAGCCATTGTTTATTTGGAGTTTCTTCCTTCCCACAGCCATTGTTTATTGGGAGTTTCTTCCTTCCCACAGCCATTGTTAATTAGGAGTTTATACCTTCCCACAGCCATTGTTTATTGGGAGTTTCTTCCTTCCCACAGCCATTGTCTATTGGGAGTTTCTTCCTTCCCACAGCCATTGTTTATTGGGAGTTTCTTCCTTCCCACAGCCATTGTCTATTTGGAGTTTCTTCCTTCCCACAGCCATTGTTTATTGGGAGTTTCTTCCTTCCCACAGCCATTGTCTATTGGGAGTTTCTTCCTTCCCACAGCCATTGTTTATTTGGAGTTTCTTCCTTCCCACAGCCATTGTTTATTTGGAGTTTCTTCCTTCCCACAGCCATTGTCTATTGGGAGTTTCTTCCTTCCCACAGCCATTGTTTATTGGGAGTTTCTTCCTTCCCACAGCCATTGTCTATTTGGAGTTTCTTCCTTCCCACAGCCATTGTCTATTGGGAGTTTCTTCCTTCCCACAGCCATTGTCTATTGGGAGTTTCTTCCTTCCCACAGCCATTGTCTATTTGGAGTTTCTTCCTTCCCACAGCCATTGTTTATTGGGAGTTTCTTCCTTCCCACAGCCATTGTTAATTTGGAGTTTCTTCCTTCCCACAGCCATTGTTAATTTGGAGTTTCTTCCTTCCCACAGCCATTGTTTATTTGGAGTTTCTTGCTTCCCACAGCCATTGTTAATTTGGAGTTTCTACCTTCCCACAGCCATTGTTTATTGGGAGTTTCTTCCTTACTCAGACGCAGCCATAATCTCTAATCCAATTCTTGCTTCTTTATTTTTTCTCTTTGGTGGTTTTTAAGTATTTTATTTTTATTTGTGACGCAGCTAGTCTCTTTTGTGTCACCGCGCCTTTACACCCATATAATAGCATTTAGCCCTGAGGCAGTGTCGGCCGGAACTAAGAGCGAGGCCGGTATTAACATACAAATTGAATTCTTTCCGACCCCCCGCCAGGTGCTATATTAGGAGCGGGCCGGTCACACGACACGCCAAGGTGCGTGGACATCCACACGCTCTCATAACCTTACATTCTGGCAGGGGGGGGGGGGTGGACGTCGTAAATACACGACCTTACTTCGCTACACTCCAGCCAGTGTTTGTCACACACCTTAATATGGTAAACAGAGATATATGGTTACTATTATAAGGGAGCAAGGTTCGATTCTCAGTAGTGAAAACTATCATAAAAATTTGGAATTCGAATGAGTTTCCTTTCAACAAGCGGTAAACATGACAGTATGGATACTGGTTGTTGTGTTTGTCCTGACACTAAATTATAGATGTCAATATTAGTAGGTGACATTTACTAAAATATGCCTAGTAATAACATTTAAAATGGTTATATTTTATTTGATTCTACCCTTAAGAGAGAACCGCGTTATTTCACCACCGGACCCGCCTCGGTGGCGTAGTTGGCTAACGCGCTAGTCGTGTTGAGCTCGACCGCCGAGGACGGGGAGATCGAGGTTCGAATCTCAGTCGGGTAAACTGGGGGTGGTTTTCCCTAAATGGTTTTCCACTCTCCCTTCACGCAAATGCGGGCTCACTTCCTCTAAATTCAACCCTCCCAATTCCTAATCCATTAGCGTAATTAGTACTTAAGCGTATAACCCGAACGGGTAGTAAGACGCGGTGCTAAAATAATAATATTTCACCACCTATGAATGACAGATACGATTACCGTTCAATTTACTGACTACAAAGTAAATAGCCTAAGCTTACTATATGGACCTCCCTATATGTACACAAATATATGTTAGAATATAATGTAAATATCATACAGTGCATCCTGTAAAAAGGAACTATTAAAAAGACAAACTTTTTTTTTTTTGGCAGTTGACATTGATAACATTTTACTGTATTAGGATAAATAATTAATAGATTAAGGGTTCAAATTATTTTTTAAAGATATTTGTAAAGTAAAATTGTAATGGAGTTTGCTGATGGTCACCAGAATATTATCCCAAACGTTAATAATTCACCATAGTTATTGTATATGTTACGGCCGAGGCCCGAAGCCGGCTACTTCGCGAATTGGCTGGATTCCTCGCACATTGGCCAGCAGGTCCCAAATTGATTACGACAGCCTGGCCAGTGCCCGAAGTGCTGGTTAGTATGGCACGACACAATCTCAATCTAAGCTAGTCCAACCGGTAGGGCTAGCGAGTCGTCCTTCGAGTTGGTCGGTTCCTCTGTTCTGTCCAGTTAACACAAAATCCCTTTTGAACTGTTTTTATAGTGCCTATCATTTTCTTGCCGGGTGTATCTCCCGAGTGGAAATACTCAGCTGACCCCTGGTTTACGTAGTGGACCACACTAATAATTTACATTTTTTAATAACTTTATATAAAACTATTGTACTTAATCTTAAAAAACTTACAAATTAATATAACAATTTATTTCCCATTACAGTAAGAAGTCACATCCAATATTAAATTAACCTAAATCAACCCTTGTAAATATACAGTATCATTATCTTATATCAAACAAATACATAATCAAAATGAATTTTGCAAAGTGAAATTATAAAAACTCTTTGTCACACTTAAAATCGTTACCAAAAATAAATAAATAATAGTATGCAAGAAGTTTTGAGTCAGAAAACATAAGAAGTAGTGATGGGCCCTCCTGCATCTTCGAAATTCTTCAATCCTTAAAGATTTTAAAGATTTGTAAAGAAACATATTTTTAATCCCAAAATTAATATAGAATTTTTTTTACAATCAGGCTTTAGATCGGTAATTTAGCACTTGAGTGAATGTGAATTTACATTATATATATATTTAAAAAAGTTACAACGACTAAATAATTATTGACGAGAACAAAATTAGAACTGAAGAAAAAAAATACTAATTTGGAAAAGTTAACCTTTCATGTTTATATTTTTTAAGATTAGGGCTTCGTGGTTAAAATTAAATATTCGGTTTCGAGAAAAAGGGGTTCGCTTCATCTATACATATAAGTATAACCAAATAATACAATAAGTAGTCTCCCAAACATAATTAGACCACTCCCGAGCCGGGGGTGGTCCACAATCCACGGTTTGAACATCTGCTGCTCTAAAAGAGATGATTGATTCGCATCGCTGCCGCGCGGAGCGTGGTCCACGTGCCGCGGTCGTCATGGCAACGCGCCCAACAAGTGGAATGAGGAGCGGGGATTGAAAAAAAAAAGGGAAAAAGGGGGGGGGGGAGTGGAAGAGACGTGTATATGTGTGCAGTTTGTAATAAATCATCGGCTTTCGACGACATCGAAGCACGAGAGGCAGAAAGAAGTTGTCTGTCAAACAGTGGCGTGACGATAAATTAATATATCCAGAGCAACCGGACCGAGGGGATGATGGGAGGAAGATGACAGACAGCAGCACAACGATCGCGTATCGTGTTGGAGTCGAGCGAAGCACTCGTTCACTTTAAATGATCTTGAGGACGGGCGGCAGATAGAAGTTTTTTCTTCAGACAAACGTCAGTACACTCACTTCTGTTTTTTAACAATCATCGCGTCTTACTACCCGTCTCGGCTACCCGTATTTAACTACACAAATGAGGCAAGGATGAGAAAGATGTATTTGATTAAAATGTACCTGCATTTGCAAGGAGGGAGAGTGCGTAAATTTAGGAGGAGGGGTGAACCTTCACTTCACCCAGCCGGGATTCAAGCCCCATCCTCTTCAAGTCACCGGCATAACCGATCAGACGAGGCTGACATCTTTGTCCCCGTGCTGCATTTTGGTTGTTGGCTTTCTACGGATGTAAATGAGAGAAACGTCAGACCGTTGCCAGTGATTTGGTTAACTTTGTTTGTGTGTTAAAGTTCACCGTCGAGAAACCCTTATCCTCGTGGGTGGGGTAATAGCACGCTACAAAGTGCTAATGTGTGGAGTTTAGATGTGTTCAATTATCAACACAATTTTTCTTGAAAATATATTTTTTCTGTTCCCTCCTTAGTAATTATTTTCCTAATTTCCAATCCAATATCGTTATTGCTAGTTAAAATAGTTCATAATTATTTAAACTCATTAATATAGTCACATGACATGTTGTTTGAAGTAATCTCTAAATTAGCCAATCTGTGTCTCTGATGACCAATACTAATTTTTCAGTGTTCACTTCTAAACCTAATTTCCTTACTAGCCTCCAATAAAATATTACCCGCCTCTGTGGCGTAGTTAGATAACGCGCTAGTTTCGTGTTGAGCTAAACTGTCGAGGACGGGGAGATAGAGTTTTGAATCTCGGCCGGGTGAGCTGGAGAGGTTTTTTCCTGGATGGTTTTTCCACTCTCCCCCACACAAATGCGGGTTCACTTCCCCAAATTCAACCTTCACAATTCCTAGCCCATTAGCGCAATTAGTACTTAAGCGTATAGCCTGAACGGATAGTAAGACGCGGTGCTAAAAAATAAAATAAAATTCATTTATGGCAAACACGTTCCTTACTATGTGCCAACAAAGCTGAATCATCTACTTATCCTATTAGCTGCAATGTACTGTTTAGTGTCAAACCTTCCCTACTCTCTTGCATTACCCTAAGAGCATAATCTAAGGTCCTTATTTCAACCCATTATCTATTTCAAAAGTTCCGATCAATATTAAGTTAGGTTAGCTGAATTTTGGTATTGTTAAGCCACCATAAGCTCTCCGCACGCCAGGTAAGATAACCAACCATGTTAACTATATCCCGAAACTAGTTTAATTTAGGTTTGTTGCACAACGTCCGCGCATGCGCATAGTGTAAGACCAAGGTGTGCGCGCAGCTGCTCTTTTGTGATGACTACACAGGAACTATCTCCCTCTTCAGATAATCAAAAATTCATGAGGATGACGCTTTGTGCAATGTGAGAAAATAGATGTGATGGTTTCAACAGCCGGCATACGCCACGGACACATGTAGATAGCATCCTCTCTTTTTAGCTTGCCAGGCATACACTTATCTTACAGTAAGAAGCCGCATGGTCCGACCAACACTGTCTAGAGAGAAGGCCTGCTTCTCGCACTTCTGTGACGTCACAAGTCGGCGGCCATGCGGGTTCCTTGGCTTCATCAACGAAACATTGGTTTCGTCAATCAAATGTTATCTATTGTTGGGGACATTTTATGTTAAATATTGCCTGTTTATTGATTATATATATTTTAACTTTTCGAACACTAAACACTAACACGAACACTATTGCGACCGTAAAAAAAAATAGAACCTGAAATGTTGATGGATGTCAACGTCTCATGACCCCCCAAACCGTAAAAAGTGGTTTTCGCAATGCCGTTTGTCTGTCCATCTGTCTGTCAGTCTGTACCTCGGGCTAAAGTCTAAACTATTTTACAATTTGGGCAAAAACTTGGTATATAGGCTTTCATAGGGTTACCCCGAGGAATTTTTGAAATCTGATATCCAAACTTAAAATTAAAATTAAGGGTAGTTTCATTAAGTGCGGAAAGAGAAAAAAATATATTTGATCAAAATCGGCTTTAAGGATTTTGATTAGATTTCATTTTTAAGCTTTGATCAATATTACAAACCAAATGGCTACTCTCAAATTTTCGTCAAAATGAATTTAAGGGTCCCGGTCTGATGCGTAAATTCTTATTTTTAATTTTATCTCCCTAAGTCTTTCAGATATGAAATTTCTTATCATTGCATACATGTGGATATATTTATAATAAATATCTTTTACTTGAAATATATTTTTATAAAACCAAAAGTTTTCAAGCCATACACAAATATATTTTTCTTTTAACTTTGACAACACTTTAAGGTAAAGTATTACGGCCGTTGAAAGGACCGGTGATGCACCCCACTGGATTGGATGTCACACTGGAAGATGTGGAGAGCGTTTCGGGAAGAAGGAAGGCATCTGGGAATGTCAGAAGAAAGTGAATTCGTGACTAAAATTGCCATAAATTGTTAACACACACTTTTGTTTCTTTGTTGTACAAATATTGTTATTTAATATTTAAGTATAATTTAAACATAAAAATGAATATATTAAAAGGTCATATAGATTTGAAAGGTAAATTTAAATAGGCAGTAATTTGTTTAGTTAAATAATTAAGTATATAAATCGAGGGGGAGAGAGTTTTCTTTTTCATGGTTGGCGGTGGTGGATGAATTTGTTTTGTTGATTGTTGGGACTAAAAAAAAAGAAAGGGAAGAAAAATAATGAAGAGATGTAACTGATTGTTGTTTTTAACGTGTGGAAATTGTCAATTCTTGTTGTTGTGGGGAATTATAAGTGTGTTTTTAAGTGTTTGAAGTGTTTGTTTTGAGACCAATCTTTTATCTTGTTTGTTTCTTTTTACTTTATGGTGGAGGGTTGATGAAAACGTAGTTTCGTTTGTCTCTCATCCATGATCTTTGTCAGTGAGGAGTCCGGGTACCCAGAAGCCCGAGATTAAGTCCTGGATGTCTATGCACTGGCGCCAGCCGGGCAGGCATATAAATATTGTGCAGAACTGAGGGACCATTACAGAGTGGCACACCAACGCGGGGCTCGACGGTCAGTCAACCAAGGCCTATATAATCATTGTTGTATGTCTAGCTTTGGGTGTATCGATCAAGGCCTATTGAACTCGCCACGACAGAGGGAATAATGGAGAGAAACGGCAGGAAGCTATCCCAGTTGTACAATACAAGGTCAAGGTCACTGTCAGAAGGTGCGGCCAGGCAGGTAGTAATGGACATTCCGCAAGGAATAAACCAGGGTACGGATGAGAATGTTGCTGGGGGTGGTGTCATTGAACAACAGGTCTTAGTAATGCCACTGGAGGGGAACGCCAGTCCGCAGCAGATGTTGCCAGCAGCAGCAGTGTTTGACATACAGGGTCTAGCCGTAATATTAAATTGTATGCGGGAGGAGATGACCGCTCTGCGCACAGCCCAGGAGGGGGCTCGAACAGCAGCGTAGGCAGAGTCGGAGATCGCAAGGGCGGAGCATCAGGAGGCGAGGGCAGTGCTCGAGACACGTTTGGGGGCAGTTCAAGCGTCCGTTCAAGAGATGCGCGTCTCCATTAATGAGACACGTGAAACTTTCGGACATCGCTTGGAGGAAGTGCAATCCACGGTTAATGGACGACTTGAACTAATCCAACAACAAAACCTCGCGTTCCAGGAGCAGGTCGATACCCGCCTGGAGGTGGCTGAGGTTAGTTTGACGGCCAGAATGGAGGAGAGAGTCCTCGAACTAGTTGCTCCAGTGGAGGCACGTTGCACTCAGTTCGCTGCTCAAGTTGGGGTACTGAAGGAGGAGGCTGAGAAGGAGGCTAGGCGCCTACTCACTGAGGCCGAGTCCAGGAGAGACGCCGGACTTGTTGAGGCGGCCCACATCCGGGAGGCGGCGCGGCAGGAGGCAGTGAGGCTCAGCGAGGTAACCGGGACTAGGCTAGATGCTTCAGCACCACAGGTTGTTTGGGGGCTGGTAGATGCTCTCGGTGCGCGTCTAGGCTTCCAGATGATGGCAGACCAAGTGCCTCATTTCAACAACCACACGGGGGAGAATCCCATAAACCACCTTAAGAGGTTGAGCAGCTTGTGGGACGGTCAGGATGTTCCTTGTAGAGAGAAGAAGCGTCTCATCGCTGCATCGTTGGAAGGGGTGGCGTCATGCTGGTGGTCCAGCGTAGAGGAGGAGATAGACTCATGGTCCACGTTCGAGTCTTTGTTCCGGCAGGAATTCTGGTCGCCCGAGATACAAGGACTTACCCGAGCCACTTTATATGCCATGAAATATCGTGAGGGCGGGAATAAAAGTATGGAGGCACACTTCCTCACTCTGTTAGATAGGAGCAGACACCTGGATGTGCCCATGACTGACTCAGAGCTGGTTAACATGGCCCTGGGACAATTCTCACTCCGAGTTCAGGAAGTGTTGGGGGCGGTAAGATATGGGGGCGGGGCTGATTTCCGAAGGGAATTGAGACGTCTGGACCACATAGAACAGCTCCGTAGGATAGCCAAGACACCATCAGGGGAGAAGACACCTCAGGGACAGAGACCACAACAACAGATCCAGCCGCCTGGACAACTAAAGGGGCAGCGGCCAGATATTGTGGGTCCACCTCCACAACAATGGGGTAACCGGGGTTTCAGACAATCCTACCCATCAGAATTTCAACCTGGGAGGCCACCGCCTACGTACCAGAGGGGGCAAGCCGGCCCACAGCCTCGGGTATCTGTGGCCCAGGTGGGTTATCCTCCTGGACCAGTGTGGTACCCTTTCTGGGAGCCAGCTCCAGGGTTCCCGCCTCACACGGGAGAGGGTCAGTTCCACGGTCAAGTCACCAACGAAGGAGTGTACGTCACTAACGACACTCATGATCGTGAGGAGCCTATGGACCATGCACCTGGGGGCGGCGCCAATAACAAGCGAAAGAAGCGGAAAGGACAAGGAGGAAGTAGGCCTATTTCTCCGTACAACAAGTGGGGAAGAGAAGGCCAGCTGGACTCTGGAGCTAGAAGAGAAGAGGAAAGAAGGCAGAGCAAAACACCTCCGCGACAATGTTCAAGGGACGACGGTGCTAGAGGAGAAGCGTCAAACTCCCTACCCCTTCCTTAGATTCCTCCAGAGAGGAGGGGGTGTTGAGTGACGTAATAGGAGGTGACTATCGTGCAGGGGCCTGCACGTACAATGTGTTTGGACGCGATTGTAGGAGTGACCTATTGCGGGAAGAAGAGGAGGAAATCGGAAGAGTTCCAAAATGTCCGGAAGTGCAATTGAAGGTTGGGGGCTAGACGGTGAGCTGTCTATTAGATTCAGGGGCGGAGGTGAGTTGCGTGTCCGAGGATTTTGCTAACTTGATTCTGGAACACAACCCCCACGTTATGAGTCTGCCACTTCCCCGCATGGTTATAGTCGGCGTGACGAGTAGGAAGAGCCCTGCCATCACCCGCCAACTGCAGCTAAGTGTGGAAGGTCTAGGTTCTGGGAAGAGCGTCAACTGTTTAGTGGTAAGGGGTCTGGTCAAGCCCGTGATACTGGGGGTGGACTTCTTGGAGGCCCATTCTATCACTTTGGATTTTAGTAGGCAATCGATCTGCGTTGGGGGCGGTCGTTTGGAGGCAGCGTGTCAGGAAAAACCGGTCCAATGGGACGTGAATCATGATAGGCTCACTATCGGTGCCCTTGTCGTTCAGTTGAAGAAAGGCGCAGAGCTCGGCAACGTTCCTGTTGGATTGAGAGAAGCGATTCCCTTTCACTGCGGGAGACCACTTCCTACCGATGTGGAACTAAAGAGTTTTGTAGGTGACATTATCACTCTAGACCAGGAGCGGCGGGAGGTCGTCTACGGCTTGCTCCAGGAGTGCCGAGAAGCTTTTTCAGACCGGCCGGGTTTGAACTTGACGTATAAGGCCAACATCCGCCTAACTGACACGAAAGCGTATTTCAAGCGCAGTTATCCCCTTCCCAAGGCCTACGAAAAAGAGCTTGACGCCCACATGGGGGAGCTACTGAAACATGGGATTGTGAGTCACTGTTCCAGCCCTTTCGCCAACCCGTTGGTTTGTGTTATCAAAAAGGACCGCTCTGTTCGCCTTTGTTTGGATGCGCGGATGCTCAACAAGCTCATAGTCAAGGATAGGGAAGCTCCAACGCTCATCAGTGACATGCTCCACGATTTTGAGGGGGCTAAATACCTGAGTACTAGCGATATGACGCAAGGGTATTATCAGCTAGCGTTGGAAGAAGAAGCCCGGTTGTACACGGCATTCTTGTACAAAAACAGGCAGTTTTGTTTCAACGTGGTTCCTTTCGGCATTAGTAACGCTGTCGCTGAATTTACTAGGTGTATGGATCTGGTTCTTGGTGAGGATTGTGGTGGTTTCGCTCGGGCCTATGTCGACGATATTTTGGTGAACTCCTCAACATTTGACGAACATATCGAGCATCTCAGGACCGTGTTCAAGAAGATAATTAGGGCCAACATGACCATCAAGTTGAGCAAGTCTCTATTTTTCAGACAGGAGGTACCATTCCTCGGGCACATCTTGACGCCGAACGGAACCAGACCACACCCAGATAAGGTGAAGGTGATCACCGAGTATCCTACTCCCAAAAACAAAACCCAAATCAAGGCTTTCTTAGGCGTGGTTGGCTACTATTGGGGCTACACAAATCGTTTGGCTGAGGAGGCGCTGCCTTTGTTCCGGTTACTTAAGAAGGACGCTAAGTGGAAGTTTGGTGCGGAAGAAGAAGCGGCTTTTCAGGGGGTCAAGGCCTTATTCTTCGAGACACAGATGCTCCACCACCCGAAGCATAATCAAGATTATTATGTCACTACTGATGCTAGTGGGTACGCCTTGGGAGTCGTCATTCAACAAAAGGACGCGAACGGGGACTTAAAGGTGGTAGCGATGGACAGCCGCAAGTTGAACACGGCAGAACGAAACTACTCGGTCACCGAAAGGGAATGCCTTAGCATTGTATGGAGCCTCACCAAGTTCCGTAGTTTATTGTTGGGGAATAAAATTGTGGTGTTGTCCGACCATCAGGCCCTTTCCTTTATGAGGACATGCCGTCTTAAGAGCGGTCGCCTCACCCGGTGGATCCTAGCCCTGCAGGAGTTTGAACTGGAGACCGCTTACATCACGGGAAAAGAGAATTCTCAGAGCGACGCGCTGAGTCGCCTAACTCATGAAGTAAGAGAGGAACCTGAGGGAGTTAGTGTGGCGCCCGGGGATGAAATCTTGATATTGGCGGCAGTTCTAGAGGGAGAACCGGGGGTGGAGGAAGCTTTGTTCGATCTAGAGGAACTACAATTTTCTGATAACGAGTGTACTCAGATAAGGAAAGTGTTGGATGATGCAGCACGTCCAGGGTTTGAAGCCGACACCATGCAGAAGAGATTAATAGAGAGTTACGTGTTTAAAGATAATCTTCTGTATCAGCGTAGTAATCCTGAAAACCCTTTGGAGTTTAAAAATAAGGTGTTTATACCGGAAGTTCTAAGGATACCTCTCATAAAACACGTACATCTTATTAAAGGACATTTTGGTTGTAGAAAATGCGAACTCTACATTAAGAGGTTCGTGTACTGGCCTGGTCTAGCAGCAACAGTCCGGGCTGAACTTAATAAGTGTGGACTGTGCCAGCGGGCCAAGTTTAGTACGCGGAACCACACAGGCAAATGGATGCCAATAATCACTGAAGCGCCAGGCGTCCTAGTGGCCGTGGATTTGTTCGGTCCTTTACCACGCTCCAAGGGCAACGTTACCTATGTCTTTGTGATGTTAGATACGTTCAGCAAACTGTGTAGGCTCTACCTGGTGAGACGGGCTACGGCCGAGACTTGTATTGCCAAGGTGAAGCGATACGTGGAACAAGTGGGAAGACCGAGAACAATACTGAATGACCACGGGCCTCAGTTCACGAGCGGCCGCTGGCAGAGAGCTTTAATCAACATGGGGATCAGGCCCACGATGTGTTCCATTAGGCACCCGGCTTCAAACCCTAGCGAGCGTGTAATGAAAGAATTGGGTAGATTTCTCCGGACATACTGCTATTTTCAGCACACGAAGTGGGCCGAGTACGTGGCACTGTTTGAGGAAAATTCCAACTCCACCATACATACGACTTTGGGTTTGTCTCCCCACGAGGTTCATTTTGGTGAGGTCTCACAAGACTCTTTCATCCGGTCATTGAAGAAACACGAAGGAGAGGCTCCAACTACCAGGGAAGAAGCCAAGGAACGTTTGATAGGGATCGCACGGGGACGGTTAGAGGCTGCCGCGGTAAGACGGGGAGCAGTGCAGAAACCGTCTGCGAGGCCGTACGAAGTTGGAGACCAGGTATTGCTGAAGGAGGCACCGGTATCAGATTTTTGGTCACAGGAGACCAAAAAGCTGTTCTTGCCCTATTCTGGGCCCTTTGAGATAATAGGAATTATAAGGAGCAATGCCTGTGTATTGTTCGATCCAGGGACCCAGCAGGTGCGGGGTACATTCAACTCAGAGTCACTCAAGCCGTGGAAGACTGAATAGTTTGCCGTGGTATGTTAAACCAGCGTTTATCCTATAGAATTCGTGTCAACCAAAAACCGAACCAGATAGAGTAGGTTGCGCTTAAGGGCGTTGAGGTGACACGTTTTTCTAATAGTTTTTTTTTTGTAAGTTTATGTTGCATATATTTTGTAACCTATGTGTTATTAGGTTATAGGGGAAGAATACGCAAGGATAAGGTGTGGTCGCCACAACTTGCATCCCCGTCCTTACTAAAACAAGTTTCAGTGCGTCAAGGTCGAACCAAAACTGTGTGGGGGCATCTGAAAGGACCGGTGATGCACCCCACTGGATTGGATGTCACACTGGAAGATGTGGAGAGCGTTTCGGGAAGAAGGAAGGCATCTAGGAATGTTCGCGCTGTCAGAAGAAAGTGAATTCGTGACTAAAATTGCCATAAATTGTTAACACACACTTTTGTTTCTTTGTTGTACAAATATTGTTATTTAATATTTAAGTATAATTTAAACATAAAAATGAATATATTAAAAGGTCATATAGATTTGAAAGGTAAATTTAAATAGGCAGTAATTTGTTTAGTTAAATAATTAAGTATATAAATCGAGGGGGAGAGAGTTTTCTTTTTCATGGTTGGCGGTGGTGGATGAATTTGTTTTGTTGATTGTTGGGACTAAAAAAAAAGAAAGGGAAGAAAAATAATGAAGAGATGTAACTGATTGTTGTTTTTAACGTGTGGAAATTGTCAATTCTTGTTGTTGTGGGGAATTATAAGTGTGTTTTTAAGTGTTTGAAGTGTTTGTTTTGAGACCAATCTTTTATCTTGTTTGTTTCTTTTTACTTTATGGTGGAGGGTTGATGAAAACGTAGTTTCGTTTGTCTCTCATCCATGATCTTTGTCAGTGAGGAGTCCGGGTACCCAGAAGCCCGAGATTAAGTCCTGGATGTCTCTGCACTGGCGCCAGCCGGGCAGGCATATAAATATTGTGCAGAACTGAGGGACCATTACACCGTCAAAACAATCTAGTCCGAGATGTTGATGGATGTCGACGTTTCATATTTTGTGTGGCTCTTTTTCCAAGTTATAGAAAACATTTGATCTATTTTGGTAGATAAAGTGTGAATATAATACTTTTAAATTTATTATTTCATGTACTATATCATCTCTTGTTGCCACAACCACAAAAATAAAATATGTTTTTATTAATATAATTTGTTCGTTCAATAAGTTACGAAAACGCCAATTATACAGTAATCCTTAGGGCAGTATTTTTTGACTCGTTTAATTATACTTTTTATTGATAAAATAGTATTACCAAGCAAATAATTATTTCCTAATGGGTTGACCTTAGTGATTTTCAGCCATTGTTTGTAATAAAGAACTTTCTGCCAGTTGTGAGCACCTTTCCTACCTTCGACAGGGTATAGTATTAGTAACTGTAAATGTCAGATAGTGTTCCTCCTGCCGTGTTCCTATTGTACATGAGAGCGTACGTCAAACTTCTCTGCAGATTAAAGGTAAGGGAAAGGGGGGGGAGGGGCTGAACAAGATCCCCCTCAAGCCAGGCATCGCTAGGAAAGCGAGTTTCTTTTGTCTTCGCGAAACAAAAGAGAAATGAATATGAAAAGCAGCATTTCAAGTCACTTCAATTTTGCTTCACCGGGTGGCTTGGCCGAGGGTTGTGGGTCTTAAGTTGACTCAGTAGGTCAGGGTTCGACCCCAAACTGGCTGTACTGAGAAATCCGTAATTTTTGGTCATACTGTATAAGGTATCAAACTCACAAGAGATTAAGGATGTGTTAAATAGCCAAGCTATTATAGTTGTTAAGCACGGTACTAGCTGCAGCCAAATATCATATTCTTTCAAATGAAAAATGACACCTTGACAAGTTAATTGAACCCAGGAGCTTTGTCTTGGCACACAAATTGCTCTTACCATTGAGCTATCCAGGCATCAACAACTATAATTGCTCAGCTTTAGTATTTAATCCATCATGATTTGCGCATCCTTACGATCGTCTTTGTACTGTTGGCAGATAAAGCCTTTCCGAGTCGAAGGTGGCTGCTTTATCTGATAGCTCGTGATCACTCATATGTAGCTGACGATATCCACACGTTCATCACAGACTCTGCCTTAAAATGAGTAAATAATTATTCTTGGCACGGGACAGCTCCTGGACCGCTCAGTGTTTAGAACATTGGTGTATTAAGCCAAAGGTCCCTGGTTTGTTTCCTTCAGTGTTAAGGTGTGGTTTTTCGGATGTGATTTCATTTATTACTGTGGTTTTGTCATTATTTCCCTGCCCTCATGCGGGTGTAATCCCTCCAAAACTACCCTCCTCATACCTAACCCTTAGCTTAAGTTGTTAATAGCCATGGTATCAATCAAAGCCAGTAATAAAAAACAAATACTCTGTTGTCTGTTGAAGAATGTATTTCACTTGGTTCTATCTACCGGCCGGGTGCAATGAGAATGATTTCTTGCAATGAGATGTTTACTTTTAGTGTGGTTTTATATGATCCCTTCAAGAAAATGCTGGGCTCTTTATCTCTATTCTCATGTCCTTAGTATTATTTTAATTTTAGGTATTTAATGTGTACTTTCTAAACAGAGTTATTATATCAGCACACAACTTATAAAAACTTACTTAAATCCAAAAGAGACACAACATCCAGCCTCAGCCATTAATTCATTAATGTGCGATAGTAAACCCATATTTAAACAATGATACATTTTTCAGCCACCCCAGGAATCGAACCCAGTGCGCTTAACTCAGTATAGATACTCGCTACTAACTGAGATAAGGTCCCAGACTAGGTTTAGTTAGAAGCCATAGTGTTATTGTTATTATTATTATTAGCACCGCATCTTACTACCCGTTTGAGTTACACGCATTTTGTTAAACTTATGTAGAGCTTTACCTTCCTTGTGCCTGTTATAGATGTAAGTTAATAAGCCTTGTACTGATATAAGGGGTCAGGTTAAGAATAAGCACGTTATAAACTTCAAGAGCCTGATTCGGTGGCCATATGGTCTAAGGCATCACCCTCACAATATACTAGATTACCGATGACAGGGAGATCGGGGATCAAATCCCGGTCAGGTGTACTGAGAGTGGGTTTTTACTAAATTGTTTTCACTCTTTTCCACGCAAACGCGGGTACGCTTAATTTGAATTCAACCTTCTTGATCCCTAACTCATTAATATAATAGTATATATTTGTTTAACCTAAAAAGGCAGTAAGACGCGGTGCTATAAAAAAGTACTTCAAATCAAAATATATTTGAAAAAAAAAACTCTATGATATACAGTAGCCCTGTGGCTTCTTTGGTGCTGACTGACAGTTCACAGCTGACTTCTGACCGTCAACATTTAGGTATATACCTAACTGTTGACTGTCAGAAGTGACAGCTGCTAATCACATGTTTTTTGCAGATCATGTGGCTCGGCGTAGGGATACATAATTTGGTCTGGTAGCTTTTCAAAGCCGTCAGCTATCAGCTGTGAGCTGTCAGTCAGCACCAAAAAAGCCATGGGGCTACTGTAGCTTGTGCCAGTAGGAACGCGGGAGTCTCGTCCTATCTGTTTTTTTCCGGTGACGGGGAGGTATAGGTTCGAATCTTGTTCGGATTTAATGCGGTATCTCCTCCCCCCCCCCCCCCCATTTATCACTCTATCTTCTCGCAAATACAAACAAACCTCCTCCAAATTCTAACTTCTTCCTCCCTATCTCCACTAGCGTTAATATGAGAATAGTCCAATCTGGCAATAAGACAAGGATTAAAAGGACTGTGGGAGGGGGGTGAATTTATATAATTTTTTGAGAGATCAGGACAGGAAAATATGGTTCTAGCAGCATATACTTTACTAAATAGCTCAACCTAATACAGCAAAGTTTACGTTTGGATTGAAAATCTAGTCGGTGATCAATCTTGACCGTGTCCTGATTTTCTTATAAATTGACATTTTAAGTACCTTTTAGAAGATGTTAACATATTTTTTGCTGCCAACATTGATAACATGCTACTATATTAATAGTGTTATTTTATAGGTATTGGTAATACAAAGGTGACAGCTGCGAATGACAAGACTTGACGTATGCATACGTAAAAGTAGATTTAGAAACTTTGTATAGCTGTAAGGCGTGTCTATTAGTAAGAAAATTGAGGTGTTAAACGTACTTATATATATAAATTGTATACAAGTTATATAAAAGTTATATACATATAGGTTTTAATTAAGTACTTTTAACACCTCAATTTTCTTACTAATAGACACGCCTTACAGCTATACAAAGTTTCTAATCTTATATATATATATATATATATATATATATATATATATATATATATATATATATATATATATATTATATATATATAGTGTATAGGCCTAAACAAAGTTTATAAGGTCAAACTTAAATAAAAACATCATTTTTCCTCAACAAATCCTGTTTATATATATATATATAGTAAGTTTAGTTCACTTTATTTAAAACTATCAGTAACTAATTTAAGTTAATTTTACTGATCAAAATACTTTAAAATTAAAATTAATTATTTGTAATAGTTCAAATAATTTCAATAGTATTACCTTCTAATAAATTTCGGTTAACTTGTTTATTTTCTATTAAAGTTCATATTAGATATCCTGATATAAATATTGTTATACTAGAAATAAGTAATAAAACTATATTAATATCTATATAAACCAGATTTGTTGAGGGAAAATGATGTTTCTATTTAAGTTTATATATATATATATATATATATATATATATATATATATATATATATATATATAAACAAGATTTGTTGAGGAAAAATGATGTTTTTATTTAAGTTTGAACTTATCAACTTTATAGGCCTATACATAAAGTTTACAAGTAAAATGAAGGGCAAAATAATTTAGCTTAATGTAGAACCTGCTGTTCGTTTATCATTGAGGCTTCCTTTCACGGGTCTTTATAAAAACACACATAAATAATTCATAGAAACACCATCTCGTTTCCTCTATTTTAAATAACCACGCCCTCTTTTCCCCAAGAAATCATTAGCAAAGACACGCGTGTGTTTATCCCCTCTTTTAAGATTCCCCCCCTTCCCCTCTTAACTTCCTTCTACCAGTTCTTCAAAACCAGTGAAGTTCCTTTTAACTTGCTTGATTTGTGGGTGGGTGAGTCATTAAAACTTTTAAACTTTGCTTTTTTTTTTTAAACAAGTTTGTGGTAATTAATTACTAATATCGGCGTCTTTGATCTTTGTTAACAAAATACTTTCTTTTTGTAGGAAGGACGGAAGGAAAGAAGGAAGGACATTAATTAGTAAGATGTGAATAATTCGGGGAAATTGTCCTCTTGAAATATCACTTCCCAACGAGTTGTTTGTTTTGAGATTAAATGGGGGACTAGAGAGTTTATATAATGATGTTCATTTTGATTTGACAATTATTTATTCAAATGGTGAATAATATGGTTGTATACTATTTTTTTAAATAATATTTTGATGTAATTATATTCATTACAGCACACACATAAATACATTTATAATTTGTGGTCGAAAATAAAATCAGCATAACTACAACATTTTTGTTTCAAAAGATTTGTAAATTAACGAGCAGTGGTGCTAAAGAGAGAACTTCGACAATTTCATGAATGGAGATGGTATCAAATAGAGAAGCTCTAAGGCTGGGTTTATATTCACGCATAACGCATAACTAATAGCGAATAGAAGTTAAAATACATTATTTTAAATGATGGCGTTTATAATCGATACATAGTGAATAGTGTACAATACACTAAATTGATTTAACTTTAAATTCTTATACGTTATCCATGGAGTATAGTATATATAGATAATCGTTAAGACTTTACTCCGACCCCGTGGTGTAGTGGTTAATGCACCTGGTTAAAAACCTAGGGGTCCCGGGCTCAGTTCACGGCTGGTACCCTGGATATTCTTCTCTTAAGGGAAATTATCCCAACGGTCACCCGAGGTGGATACATTTGACTTAAATTATATACTCATATCGGCTCCACAACTTAATAATCCCTATAACCACATTTTCATATTACGGGTACGACGTGTAGACAACCTCCTGTGGTGTTCCGGGTAACGCTCTGTGCCACCAGAGCGGCTAATAGTCTACATACAGACAACCTCCTATGGTGTATCCTGGGTAACGCTCTGTGCCACCAGAGCGGCTAATAGTTTACATACAGACAACCTCCTATGGTGTATCCTGGGTAACGCTCTGTGCCTCCAGAGTGGCGAATAGTCTATATACAAGGGTGACCGAACTGGATGTTATGTCTCTCCCAGTGAGTAATACCATTCGCTTGGGGGTGGGGGGTATGGGGGGAACCAATGAGAATCCAAGGGGAAGATAGCCAATATACAAGTAGATGAAAATAATTAGCTTCTGAATTTATCTTTATGTTTGAAATGCCTTGTGGTAGCCATACTTGTTTGTTATTTGCGAGTTTTCTTTATTTTAGCGTCAATGACTATGATTGTCTATATGATTGAAAATAAAGGAGAAATATTACATTTTTCTTTCTGTTATCGATAAGTAGGTCTACTATAATATTTATGACAATAATTAGATTAAAACAAAAAACTAATTTGATTTAATAGTACATACTAAATGTAGTTAATTTAAGGTTTCAAAAGATACAGTTCAACTAACGTCGTTTTTCAAATGAACCCTTTATCGAAGTATTTTTAGAGACCTTATCTAGTAGTGAAAAGAGGTAAAGTCATTTTCTATATAAAAAAAATACAATTGATATAAATAAGACGTTATACACTACGTTTCATTATAAACCGACGTATTTTCCTTACGAATTGTGCAGTATACGCTATTCACCATTTACTATTGGTTACGTGTTATGCATAAATACAAGCCCAGCCTAATAAAAGCAAAGGAAGGGAACTATGGAATGGTTTACAGCAAAGAAGAGTTAACATATACTGAAACAAGAGAGTTTGACGAAGATAATTATAGAAGATGTGGAATAAAAACTTATTTAACTATTTATGATGACGTGAGCAAAATTGATTATGTACGTATAATTATTGTTAGCTATAATGTAAAACGCTATAGCATTTATAGCATTTATTAAAAAAAGAAATAATGGGTTTCAATTTAAAGAAAATACGGAAAGTAAAGTTTTCAAATAATTTTCTTGTCTCGGTAATATTTTCTTAACTAGAAGACTGGGATGATATTATTTTAGCATCTCTTTATAAGAAGTTTATTATTATTATTATTATTATTATTATTATTATTATTATTATTATTATTATTATTATTAGCACCACGTCTTACTACCCGTTCGGGTTATACGCACTTACGCTAATGTGTAATGGTAGGGTGATTGTGAGATGAAATGGAGGACCTACAGTTTAACGTGGAATCCGAACCACGGTGGAGGCCTGGCATTCCTCACATTCACAAGTTGTGATTAATACACATCTTGTCAAACAGTTTATTGAAGTCAAGGTTAGTATTTGTGTAATTTTAACTTTTAAAAATGTGTGGGCCAAAGTAACTATAATATTTATTCAGTAAATTCATTAAGATTAATTTGCTACATCCTCATCTAAAAAATTCGTTGAATATTTTCCATGGGCATCGCAGAATCTGACGAGGACTCCTTATTCGTATTTAAAAAAATTATCATCAGATTTCACTATGCTCATGATAAATTTTAAAAAATGTTGAGATTAATATGTTAAGCAAATTAAACTAAAAGTTTTTACTGAAGAAATATTGTATTTACTTTAGCCAAAATGGTATTTAATTTAATAAAATGAATAGTTTATTTGTCTGTACATCTCATAAGCATTGCGCGATATCTATCGAACGTAGAGGTCTAAAAATTTTAAAATTGGTACACCTCAAAGCTTGAATTATAAATTTTTGATTAGATTTCTTAAATTAATTAAAAACTGGATCGGAAGAAATAAAATGAAGATTTTTTTTCTGTCTGTTTGAAGCAAAATAAAAGGCTCTGCACGGGGTAAACACTCAATGAACCAATGGTTCAATGAGTGGTTACCCCGTGCAACATAATTTTATCTGGTAGTTTTGTTATAAAAAACTGCAAAAAATTTTGGACTAAACTATCTTTCTCTTCCATCCCACCTTAAAGTCCACATATTATTTTAGCTAAACACACATAAGCTACACAACCTCCTATATAAACATTAAAGGTCGTGTAGAAATGTAGAAAATTACTCCTCTTGGAAATCTATTTGTAGCTTCGACAGTCTACCTCTGCTAAAACAGTTTATGGTTTAATACATGATTTTATGTCACACCCCACTTTTGGTAACAAGTGTTAATCTAGAAATCTACAACATATCAAGTAAAGGTACGCCAGGAGGGGAAAAAAAAGACGCATCATTAGTACGAAGTATTTTTAAAAATCTCATTAACAGTGAAAAAGGCATTCGTGCACATATGAATACAACATCAGATAACATGGTGCAAATTAATTTCACACAGCGACGATGAAAGTTATTATTCGAAACTTTGTATAGTAGTCTCGATCGAAAAACCAAACTCAGTTGTCATTGAAACGCAACAACGCGATGACAAAAAATTAAATTAAAATATATTTCCTACTCTGAAGTAATTTTTTTAAGTACGGTTTATTGCAGGATGACAGATTTTAACAACATGAATTATCTTCTTTAAGAGAAGAGTAAATATTAAAGGAAATGCACTTGTGTTTGCTTAAAAAATAAAATATAAACATTACTGGATATATCCTAACATGGATATAGTTCAATTTAAAAGAAAAGGTATTTTCTTACTAGATATACTTTTATTCATGCGCCAAATCATGCTATCTTCATATATCACTTTTTCTAAATATTACCAATACTAGAGTAAAATATTATCAATTATTTTTTCCGGCAAAAAAATGTGTTTGTATTTTCTTAAAGGCTTTTCCTACGAAAATTTGAATATAAAACCCTCTTAAAAGGTTAAAGAAACTCGGAGTAAACTGTCGGTGTGACCTACGTTGGTCTTCAGGCAATAAAAGTTCAAATGGAAGACTAGAATCCCGGTACTACGAAAAAATAAAAGAAAGGACTATCCATATAGTAAATAGATATCCATGTGTGAGATACCTATAGGAAAAAATTTTTTATCATGGAATACGTTAACTCTTTCCGCGTAATCCAGTCATGTATCAGCTTTCCATGCAGTTAGCGAGGGATGGAAGGGAGGGAGGGATTCGAACCGCGGACTACAATCCCAGCCACAGTTGTCACGGTCAGGCCTGATTAATAGTCACGCTAATGATCCTTGCTCTCTTCATCAACAAACTCGTACATCAGAGGGCTTCATTACACCGGTCCAGCGTCTCTCTCTCTCTCTCTCTCGCTCACACACACACACGCGCGCGCGCCACATGCACACTAACGAGAAACACATCAAGTCCAGGTTTTGTTAATGGAATAGAAATCCCCAGAGTTGAATCGGCAAGGTAGTGTTGGTGGGGTGAACACTTTTTATGTAAGAGATTGGGGGATTGGGCAACTTCCAATCAATTAGAGGGAATTGTAAACAGGTGGATTGGGCACCTCTTAGGAGAATATCAATAAACAGTTAATACAATCGCCAGCAGACTTCAGTTCAATATAAATCATCTAGGTCAACTTTTGCTACTCTTACAATATGTCAGAGGTAAAATTAATTATCAGTGAGAGGGGGGGCAAGGTTAGGTTAGGTTAGGTTTGGTTATCTTTCTGCCCAATCTACTTTGAGTACCGCAAGATAGCAGTGCCAATCCATCTTGGAAGATAAATCTTACTGCAAGGTAGCAGTACCCAATCCACCTTGGAAGATAAATCGTACTGAAAGGGCAGTGCCCAATCCATCTTGGAAGATAAATCTTACTGCAAGGTAGCAGTACCCAATCCACCTTGGAAGATAAATCGTACTGAAAGGGCAGTGCCCAATCCATCTTGGGAGGGAAATGTTGGTGGTATAGGATCAAAATAAGTATCCAGTCTGCATACGCCGTATGGATGTGAACGCAGACCAGATATAAAGCTCATATAGTCTAGTTTTCTGGTAGTGGGGAGGTTGGGTTCAAATACTGAGAGTTGCTTGGAGATAGATAGTTAATTTACTTAATTCATAAAATTATATTTGACTTCCATATAAAAATAAATAAATATCCTAAATAGTTTCCCAATCCCTCTACCAACGTTAATGAAGATGAAAAAATGACAAACTTTAAGAAATAAGAATAGTTCCGACGTGTAACGTTAGGTGTGCTGTGGGCATCTAACTCTGATGAATGACTGCCATTAGGTTGAATTTGATGCGCATCCTGACTTACCATCCTCTCACCTAGAAGAGAGATGGTGCATTTCCTTTATATTCTATTTCCTCCGCCTTTTTTATTTAGGTTAGACAATTTTAGTCGCTGATAGTCAAATTTACTTATTAATACAAATAAGACTTGGTATTTTTTGAAGTGGTTAAAGTGTTTCATCCCCCATCAGGCACAATGTCAGCCTCTTAGTGGTTATCAGTCCTTGATACTGATCTAGAGGTCCTAGATTATACTCCTGGTGGTACCATGTGTATTTTTCCTCAAAGAATTATTATTATTTAGCACCGCGTCTTACTACACGTTCGGGTTAAACGCTTATGTACTAATTACGCTAATGGGTTAGGGATTGGGAAGGTTGAATATAGAGGAAGTGAACCCGCATTTTCGGGGAGGGAGAGTGGAAAACCATTTAGGAAAAACCACCCCCAGTTCACCCGACCGAGATTCGAAATTCGATTTCCCCGTCCTCGGCAGTCGAGCTCAACACGACTAGCGCGTTAGCCAACTACGCCACCGAGGCGGGTTCCTCGAAGAAGAATTGTTACTATGGTTGATATGGTCTAGATAGATAGAATTAAGTTAGGTCTTCCATTAGCACCACATAATCATCATCATTATCATCACCTCATCTCATCAGACCAAAGTTAACACACCCATATGATGTCCCGACCTCAGAAGATGGTTACATGTCCACCACTGCCAGAAGGAGACTAGGAATGACTAGCCCACAAACCCTGGTGTCATACGGTTAAAGAAAACCACAATTAACTCTTAGGATTTTACTGAGATCGTCCGAGAAGAGAAAAAATGGAGACATCAGTGTGTATCGGTGTGTCTTGGTAGAGGTTCGAACAAGTATGTCTCGAGAATCCGAGTCACGTTCTCGAAGCACAATATCCAACCAAACATTTTACTGGTTATCTGCGTTCATCTATACGCATGACTGGAAATTATGTTGGTTCATTTTAATTTTTAAATCACCCGGTATCTGTTGGGTCTGCGCGTTCTCGGCCATGGGCCATGGGGAGTGAGATCTCCCTGATGATCTCTAGACGCAGTGGTCGGCAAATGGCAGCTCACGGGCCAGATCCGGCCCGCAGGGCCAAAAAAAAAAAGAAACCATCTGTTTATCTGTCAGAAGCTTAAAGTACTTGCCTGAACGAATAAAGCTATCGAATTAATTAAAAAGCAGGCACATTCTAACTCAAACTAGTCTCAAGCGATTGTACACGGAACTGAAATGAAATTATTTTAGCTGACTAGATTCTACATTTGGCTCTATGTAAAAAAACAAAAACGAAATGCACTAAATAAACAAAAAGCGAAACTATTGGCAAAGTCCGCAATTATATTATATTAAAAATCAATCGCACCACACAGTGGCGTAGCATGGGCGAAAGGGGGGGGCCTTAGTGGCAGATGCCCCAGGCACAAAATTCTTAGGGGTGCGAAATTTCAAAAGAAAAAAGGTAGTATCTATTTCACGTACAGCCTGTGATTAAGAGTGTGTCTCGGTTCTGGATATCATTCAAGAACCGGGGCGGAATCACGCATAGGCCTAGTAGGCGCGTTGCTACGGTGGCAGATATTACTCACACATGTACTACGTACACAGAGTTGAACGCTGCAGCTGTGATTGCCGAAATAAATCGCCTTCAATGTCACATTGTCTTGTATAAGGCAGTCTCGCTTTGCTCGTTGGGGGCGAAGCCCCCAAACCCCCAGTGAGTTTTCTTTGAAAGTGGATGTAAACTAATGTAATTCCAGTGTTGTTTTGAACGTAACAACTTAAAAGTTGCCGGTATGGTATTGTATATACCACGCCGACTTTAAAGTTGCTCCACCATTTTAATTTTTTTTTCGGGGGTTAGAATTTTTTTTTTTTTAACTTTTTGGAATTTTCACATTGGTTACAGGCTACAAGCTATAAGTTTGCCAAATTTTAAGTTTCTAGCTCATCTGGAAGTGGGTAAATATTAATGTCAGTGAGGGAGTGAGTCAGCCATGTGGCTTTATAACATAATAATAATAATAATAATAATATAATAGCAGATTGCTAGATGGACAGCTTTGAATTTGCTTCGGTGGGTGTACAAGTGGGTTTGACTAACCTTGTTGTGACATTAAGAATCTTTTTAACTCTCACTGTTTCAACTGCCAGTTGTGAAAGAAGTTTCTCAAAACTTAAATTAATCAAAACGTATTAAAGATCTACAATGAGTCAAGAAATAATGAGTAGCCTAGCAATACTGTCAATTGATTGTGATTTCATTACTGTTATTGAAAAATTTGCATAAATTAAAACCAGGAGATTTTAAATAAATTTCAGTATACTAGTTTTAAATTAATTTTACTTTAGTAAGTCAATATTTTCTTAAAGTACAATACATGTGCTTAGGGGCCAAGGGGCTTAATTCTGAATTGGAAGGGACCTCCAGGGGGGAATTGCTAAAATGTACACACGGCATTATTAAGCATATTGCATTGCTCCACCTGCACCCTCTACGCCTAAGTGCACTCTAAAATTAATTAGCTATTCGATATTGATCAATAATATATTTAATTACTAAGCATTCAAGCTCTATTATTTAGACTATTCATATAATTGGATTTAATGTATTTATTATATGTATTCAGATTTACAGTGGCAGCACTTTACGAAAAATTACATTGGGATTGTGAAAGGTGGATGTAATTATGGTACAGTATAATTCGAATCTTACAGTTGGCACATGGGAATAGTAAGGATGGGGATGTCGTGTGACGTGAGGGGAGAGGAACATGTAAATCACAGATAGTTACATGTTCGGGAATTTAATCTTCATGACTTAGAAAAAAAACTCAAACGACTTCTTACGGATTTGGGTAAAAAGTAGAAATCGGGCTTTATAAATGGTTTGTAATACAGGAGGCCCACGATTTTTTTTTATTTGGTCATACGGCCTGCAAATCAAATTAATTGCCGACCCTGCTCTAGAGAATACAAAGCGGCCTCTACTTGACCATGAAATATATTCAACTGGACGCCATAACGTTCGTATTCCTAGTACTCGTAAGTTTGGAAGAAACAAACCTGGCATATGCACAGTCTATCCAACGTAGGAGTGTAGGTAAGCAACAGTCAGATAAAGTTTCAGATCTACTCGCATGTATCCTTTCGTCAAGCTATCTGCAAGACCATATCTTGAGCTGCTGTCACTTTTGGCAGTCAAAACTTTCACAACAAACTATTTTTTTTTCTTTACCCGTTTTTAATGATAGAAACACGAAATTATGAAAACAGATCTTTGGATGTTTCTTTTTTTATGGAAACGGTTTATGTGGTTCATTTAAAAATACTTTAAAAACCGGAGCGTTTAAAAGGTTGCGTTCCATTCACAAATCAAAATAGTGAACCAGACGAAATAATAGCGGTTGATGATATTATACAAACCGTATTTGGCTGTGTTTATGCGCATGTGTTTACAACATATAAACTTTTAATCAAGTAACTAATATTTCGTTTGACTTTTCTATACTTTATAAAATATATTTATTTATTTTGGTAGCCAATTATAAAACGATATACGTGTGAATATAATGCTTTTTAATTTATTATTCCATGTTCTGTAATATAATTTTGCCACAACCGTAGAAAAAAGTAGTTTTACTAGCAATTTTTGTATAATTACTAAAAAGCCAATCATACAGTTATCCTTAAGTAAGTATCATTAACTTGTTTGCCCAACACATTACCTCAGTCGGTAGCATGTATGTATAGTGAATCCGGGTTCAATTCCCGGCATGGCCAAATAATTTATAATTGGTTAAAATGTGGGTTTTTCCTGTCTCAGCTATAAATTAATGGCGGAGGGCTGGAAGTTGTGTGTTTCTACATTTAAGGTGTTTGTAAGTGTGTCTGATACAATCATTCGGTTCAGAAAGGGCACGTTAAATAACTCAATTAAATGAACATAAAATGATTAGAATGGTTTGGTAAAACTTTTGATTGATAATATGGTATTACTTAGAAAAAAATAATTATTTCCACATGTGATAACATTAGTGACTTTCAGCCAATATTTGCACTAACAACTTCTGTTAGCTGTCAGTTACCACCACTCCTATGCTGGATGGATTGTATCCATTAATAACATGGAAATACAATGTAATCCACGTTTACCGCTAAAGGTAACAAACGTACCTCCTCTGTTTCAACTTTAACAACTGTATAGTGTGACGCTGATAGGAAGAATCTTTTCGAAAATACACAGACATATTTTTTGCAGTCAAAGTTGGTATTAGGTATCTATAGCAGGATTTTGGTAGGAAGAACAGTATTTTAACAGTTATAAAAGTTACTAAAACAATTTTAATATAATCATCTGTCAAATTCATGTTGATCTGCAACTGTTACTTTTGATAACTTTTTTTACATCCATTATTGTTTCCAGCCTGTGGTCAGTTTTTTATTCAAGTAATATATTTTCCACTACGGCTTGCTAGTCCTGTCGTAGCTTCATATGTCTTATAATGTAACTTAAGACTAGGACAGGCACAACATCCAGTCCCCGGACATTAATTTATCAAATGTGAATGGGTAAACCACATTTCACCAACGATACATTTTTTTTGGCCATGCCGGAAATCAACCAGGGACCCTTAGCTCAGTAAACAGACATGCTATCGACTGAGATAAGGTGTTGAACTGATACCCTGGACTAGAGAGATGGAATTTTCAATGAATGCTATTTAAAATATCATCTTTATAAGTAAAAACAGAAACTAGAAAATTTTAAAATGGCGGGTCCAAAATGGCGGACGAAACGTACAAATAGAGCCCTAAAGAACTGAAATTTTGTATTATTATCTTTATATTTAAAACACGAAGCGATTCCTTTCGACAATTATTTATTTATTTGAGGTATTTAACGTGCACTTTTTGAACCAAATGATTACATCAGCACACAAGAATTGCGAAAGGTGCTACCAATTTTGTCGGGAAAGGTATTTTCACATAACCTCTAGTGTTCTTTTACATACCACAATTAACACGGGACCGACGGATTTACTTCCCCTCTGAAGAAAGTTGTGCAACCTTTCGACAATAATTCCCCGAGTTTTACAAAACCAGTTTTCATCATATCTTATAAATTAACAATTATTAAGGTAAAATTTATCCAAAAATTTCAAATTTCAAAAACATTCAAAGAAGAAACCGCCATTGCATAAAACGAGTATTTCTAATTTCTAATATACCGATTTTAGCTATTATTTTTAAAATAAAAGAATTATCTTTGAGAGTTTGCTTATCATCAAAGTTTACCAATTGCCAATAGCGAGGCCGAAATATTTAAATAATTTATCTACTGGGTATAACCTTAACTGGCAATAAGACGCGCAATAAAAAAATGTTAGTTTGTGAATGTATGGACGCTATGAGACAGGGTTCCCGATATAATAAAAAATGGCAAAGATCTTTAACAAAATTCTAGAGATGTGGATTTGCACAAAAATCACAAAACGTCTGACCACAAACTCTGTGACTAGGCTTAGCAATAAAGTGGACTTAGGCGATTCTTAACCTGGATACTACTAGTTTATATAGAAACTGACACCTACAGATTACATGACTTGATGTTTAAATATATGAAAATGGTTTAAATAGGATTGTAGTTTATAAAATAGGGCTATAGTGTTATCAGTCAAAGAATGTACATAAGGTCTTCTGGTTAAAATAAGTAATGGCACGACAGAATGTATCGTTCATGGGGATATTAGGGGGACAGTAAATCAGGATCGCGCGGGGAAATATCTGATGCCACGGGTCAGTGGTTTGATAGCAGACATAGCCTCGACAAAGCTGTGATGTCAGTCAAAGTTCGATAAGGTGATAGATAGGCTGCGGCCATTTGTATTAATCTTTTAATGGAAGCAGATTTAAACTGGGATTGGGGAGGAAGCGAGAAAAGTTAAGTGGTTTTGCAGATTTTATATCAAAACATCTTTTTTTTTGGTAAAATGAATTCAAATATTTCCCCAGTAGAAACATAGCTTAATTTTCTTCACATGGTGACATAAACAGTTCTTGAATACCTGCCAAGGGTGTCCTAAAATTTAATGACAACTTCTCTCTTCATTTTAAAAGTTTGTCATCTAATGCCACTATACTTGTGACAGATATTCAACAACTGTTGATCTCACCATGTGAAGTAAACTAAGCTTTATGTTTTACTGGAGAAATATTTGATTCATTTTATTTTGAACAAAAAAGGTTTTGCTATAAAATGTGCAAAAAAAAAAAATTGCGCAACCTTTTCTCACGTCCCTTATATTTCCGCCTTGAAGGGATATATATCTTTGCATGAAAAGTGAAGTAATGGTTTTAGATCCACAACTTTTCCAACAAAAAGCGTTTAGTTCTCGTCTAGAAAAAGATATTTGATTGTGGATAGACGAATACACCTTAATAAAACACTATGTTTGGGACCCGCCTCGGTGGCGTAGTTGGCTAACGCGCCAGTCGTGTTGAGCCAGACCACCGAGGACGGGGAGATCGAGGTTTGAATCTCGGTCGAGTGAGCTGGGGTTCCTAAATGGTTTTCCACTCTCCCTCCACGCAAATGCGGGTTCACTTCCTCTAAATTAAACCTTCCCAATTCCTAATCTATTAGTGTAATTAGTACTTAAGCGTATAACCGAAAGGGTAGTAAGACGCGGTGCTAAAAATTAAATTAAATTAAATTACTATGTTTGGGTTTCCTTAAAGCAACCTATTGTAATCTTAAAAAAATTTGGTAAACGTAGTTTTTCACTTTTAACTCGAAGAAAAAACTATGTCCCTATCTAATATTAGTTAAAAAAAAATTGAATTCTCAGTGTTTAAGTCTCTAATATCCAATGAAAATTGATTTATTTACTAGGAAAATTACATAGTATTTAATATCTAGCTTTTAGTGATTTTAAATAGCATTAGTACACTTTCCTAGTTATTTTGGGTTGTTTTATTTAATTTATACCCACCTCGCTGAAGTTGTTAGCTAACGCGCTAGTTTCGTGTTGAGCTAGACTACCGAAGACGGGGAGATCGAGGTTGTGCTGTGTGCATTTGACTATGATGAATGAATCGATTATGAATGATCGAGGTACGAATCTCGGTCGTGTGAGCTGGGGGTGGTTTTTCCCCAAATGGTTTTCCATTCTCCCTCCTGGAAAATGCGGGCTGACTTCCATAAATCCCGAACGGGTAGTAAGACGAGGTGATTAATTAATTAATATATTTAGTCTATAAGTATGTAGCATCTCATTCGTTTACTTTACTCGAGTTAGCAAATGCTAGTGAAATGAGCACACAGTGGCGTCAAGCTAAGCTTTATTAATCGTGTGTGTGTGTGTGTGTGTGTGTATGTGTGTGTGTGTGTCCCATCACATTATCGGGGCGGTAGGAGTGTTTACTTTCCGAGGACGTTTATCAATTATTTACCAGGCGGAGAGTAGGACTGTTCGCCCCTCATCGGAATAGTAAACAAAGCGGCGAACCACCACCAAAATAATTCAATAAACACGCAATAAGGGAGGAGGAGGCGCCGCACCAATCGATGAGAACGACCCCGTAACCTTATATAGAGCGGTGGAGACGGGCTAGTGGAGCAGAGGAAGAAAAATACTCAAGGTCACTCGCGCCTTCCAGTAAGGTCGCAGGCACGTTTGACACCTTCAACCTCGAACAAGAAACAGCCGATGGTTCAGTTAAAAGGCGTTTGGAAAGGAATATATTTATTTTTGCAACAGCGCTTAGTATCCGTTCGAGTTAGCATTAACTACTCTCATGTGGTGGAAATGAGGAACGTAGAACTTATAGAGAAGGAAATGAATCCGAATTTGCGTGGAGGTAGGGTGAGGAACAAGTTAGGAAGAAAAAACTATCAGTAGGCCCAGCGGGAATTCTAACCCAAACCTCCCTGTCACCAGCAAACCAGAATAATCGAGTTTGACATTTAAATCGAATGCCCACCAACGGGGGTGTCACAATAGTTATTTGACGGATCGATCCAAGGGGCAGGGACAGGATGCTGAATTTAGAGAAAATACACCCGCAATTGCGGGGAAAGGAGAGTGGAAAACAATTTAGGGAAACCATCCTCAGTACACCCGACCGTAATTTCCCCATCTTCGGCAGTCTAGTCCAACACGAGATCATCGCGTTAAACCACGCGGCCACCGAAGCGGGTAGGAGGGTTCTTAGAAGAAATGTAGGCCTACCCGCATTAGCATGAAAAAGGGGTGGACAAACCATTGTGATAAACCACCCCCAATGCACCTGGCCTATATTTGATTCTTTCCCTTCTCCCGTCAATCCAGTTAATTGCGAGCCTGACGCCTTGAGACCACGAGACCAGTGATACGGGTTTCGCGAATCATATTTCCATATCCTTAATGCGAGGGTTCAAATAGCAATGAGTTACGTGGACATTTAGGCTATAGCGAATTCACGTTGAATTCACTCTATTCAAATTATTCAGCAGTGAAACCTAAATAGCTATTTTGGTTTTAACGACTTAATAAATTTTAAGTGGTTAAAAATAATTATACAAAGCCACCAGAATTTCACTCTCAATACATCTGCGCTTGAGATTGTATTAGACACACGATTCCAGCCGACATTCATCCGCCTTTTTGATCCTTTATTTTACATCGTGAAGTAAAAGTTTGATTACCGAGCAAAAGTTAAACAAAACATGTTTACCCACTGCTAAATTTTATGCACGTTTTACATCTTAAGGAGTAAATACGATTTAATATCACAAGTGCCCGCTTCAACTAGCTGAAGTGAAATGGATGAACCTTTTTTGTTGCTGGCAATAAACAATTCATTTGTAATATAAAACCATAATAAGCCTCCGTATTTCATCAGACTAATTAAGCGTTATTAAAACTAAAAGTCATATACGTCTAAAGTCTGAAGAGCGGTAAATAACGCTCTTATCGAGCGTCAAATGACATTGGCATAAAGCACACAGTGAATTTAAATTAAACGTGCCAGAGAAAGCAGTAAATGTCGCTCGATATGGAGTGGCGGGATCTTATTTAAGGGCCAGTTTCATAGTTAGATTTAGTGCGCCTAAAGTGCGAGTCGATACTAAATACAGGACGACACCTACCTAGACCAAAATGGAATGGGCCAGTTTCGCATATGAAACTGGCTCATTCCATCCAATTTCAGGTAGGTGACGTCTTGTATTTAGGGCCAGTTTCATAGTCAGACTTAGTACGCCTAAAGTGCGAGTCGATATTAAATACAGGACGACACCTACCTTGACCAAAATGGAATGGGCCAGTTTTGCATATGAAACTGGCCCATTACATTCAATTTCAGGTAGGTGACGTCTTGTATCTAGTATAGCGCCGCACTTGAGGCGTACTAAATCTGACTATGAAACTGGCCCTAAGGTCTAATATGCCGGGGTCCATTTGTATAGCCACAACAACTATAAACTACTATACAGTAGCTACTCGTGGTGATAAATGCTGCGGAGTGTTTTAATAAGTTTCTAGGTTCGTCCAAATGTTGCGTCATTTCAATCTCCTTCTGGTCATGTCTTGAGATTTTTGTAATAAATGCTATAGTAGTCCCCTCACCTAAAGCAGCATTTAGGCTCGTCTGGCCGTAGCACGAAATCATATTTATTCGTGAGGATTTTTTCTAAAGGAAAACGTTAATCGTTTTCGTAAAAAGTTAAGAGTAATTTTCGCGTACTTTTAAATTAATCAGAGGTGAAACTATTTTTTAGTACATTTTTTTCTTCTCATTTATATGAGGTATTTAACGTGCACTTTCTGAACCGACTGATTATATCAGCACACGACGGATAAACTTAAATCTAGAACAGACACAACAACCTGTCTCCTGCCATTAATTCTTCACCGTGAAAGGGTAAACCCACATCTCACTAGTGAGAAATTTTTCAGCTAAGCCAAGACTCGAACCTAGAACCCTTAACTCAGACGACAGACACGCTACCGACTGAGCTAAAGTGTCGGACCAATTCATCGCTACAAACTTTTTGTGTTTTCCAAAACGAATTTCAAATTTTAAATACCTAGTCCACTTTTGAAAATTAAAAAAAAAAAATTTTAGTACTACGTTTTAATAACCGTCCAGGTTGTACGTCTATGTATTAATTACTCTTATGAGCTAGAGATGAGGAAGGTTGAACTTGGAGGAAGTGTAGCCATATTGGCGTGGAGAGAGAGGGAGTGGAAATATATTTAGTAAAAACCACCCTCAGTACACCCAATTGGAATCGAGCCCCGTCATCGGTAGTCCAGTCTTTTGTGAGAGTTAGAAAATTGGGCCACCAAAGAGGGTAAATTAAATTTTATTTTTCATAAATTTATATTATAATTGTGTGGTGTTTGAAACAGGACGATTTTACCTAGATGGGAGAAAATCTATGAAATAGTTAGAAATTCAATGTTTTAGGAAGAAAGGGGGGAGAGTAGATATAAGACCCATATTTAAATCAGCGTATTTAGTTATACAGTTCGATTTTACTTCTATGTAAAGATCTACTTACTAGTCAAGTGTCCCAAATTTACAAATATTAGTTTTTTTTGTGTGAAATTCCCGGATTTTCCTATATACAAAAAATCCATTGTGTTTCCCCAGTCTTGTTAGGGTTTTTTAATGTTCTTGTTAAATAAACATTTTATTAAAATAAAAGAAACATGTTTACAAAATATATAATGGAACACTTAAGCTAATTTAAAGCTTACCTTCCGGAGCAGTTCCTCGAGGCACTCCATGTTGGGCCCTGATTGGCTGTGGCTTCTACCCGGTTGCACCATACAGAAGACTTTTTGATCGTCCGTTTAGCTACACCAAACAACAAACAGTCCAGACTCAACTTTTCATACGGCTCTTACGTCAAGCCGGGTCTCACCACGCGGGGCAGTTTGGCAACAGTAATTTCAACAACTTCACTGCTTTTACAGGAAGACGAATCTTTCGAGTTCAGTGGCTCCGGGAAAGATATTTTCTAAGATTAAGTTAACTAGTTATTAACAAGAGTTCTCTTGGGAAACCAAAAATATAAAACATATATTATTTATTAGCTAACGAAGGTTTAACCATCCAATTACCACATCATCCCGAAGATATATATTACTATTATTTAGAGAAATAACTGAAAACGCGATCATCATAAAATGGCGAGAAGTCATGATCATACAGGACCATTTAACTTTTTTTCCTCCCTTTATATAAAAATTAAATCGTGCTAATAGTAGGGACCAACTTTAGCTAATAACAGATCGTTTGGTGGCACAAAATGTGCGCTAGGAGATGGCATTGACTGAAAATGAAATATCATCGTCAAATTGTAAGAAGCCATCTTCGCACAGGGCCCTTGGCTATACATTTTTTCTGCCTCTTTATACAATGGAGTCTTAGGTCTGCAGATAGTAGGAAAACAACTTTAGCTAATAACGGACCGTTTGGTGGCACTAAACGTGCGCTAGGAGATGGCACTAAAGATCAACCTGCAATAACGACGAGCCGTCTTCCCCTTCGGGCGAACACATCTGGAGAGGGAAGGGACGCTAAAAGTTAGTGGTTTAATGACGCACGTTGATCTAATATTAAACACCGCCAGGCGGGTTTGGTACCTTCCTCTTTAAGGGGGTCGGTAGTTTTACGACAACTGTTACCTCCCTTCACACCTTGAGATGTTGGGGAAGACAGCTAGGGGGATGGGGGGAGGAGACTTTGTGTCATTACCACTCGAAAAGAAAGCACATTTCACTTTTAATCTAATTTAAGAATGTTAAGTTAACGCTTTTTAAAGTAATTTTTTCTGGCAACATTGTTTTATTCAAATTTTAATTTAAAATGGGTGCATTGTTATTTATTCTACAAATAACTAATACAAATATTAATTTATTAGGGCTCTCCATTAATTTACTCTACATAATTTATGTATATATAATAAAAAAGCATATTTGTTATAAAATGTATACTTGGCTATCATATATATTGAGAAATTTACGTTTTTAATGTATTTTAATATATCTGTGCATATTTATCCTCAATTTTCAATTAAAGAAAAACCTATTCGAATAGCTTCCCAACACAACTAACAAGTGTTTTACTATTAGTTCAAGGTCGTATAGTGTCTAAAATACACAGAAATCCCGACTAAATCTCACACACTAAGCTAGAGAATCTTTAAAGAACCATCTCCTTTAAGAGAAGCGGAAAGAAACTTTCAAGGAACGAGGACTGAATTTCAACAAGAAGTCGCCACATTTACCCCCTCACTACCACCCTTTTCGACAAACCAACTGTAGGAACTGCAGAATTTCTAATGTTCCCTTACGAAAATTCATATCTGAAACCAAAGTCAAACCTGCGCGATATTATACAACTGAAGCCACGCGATAAATATTCAAACGCACCAACAGCGAGCCCTCTTAATGTTTCGGTGAATTACAAGGTAAACGGGATTATTTGGGGAGATTCACAATACAAACCTCTCACATTAGTACAACGAAGGTATATTCATTCTTCTACGCAAACCGCGCGACACATAAGATCAAAACAATCGATTATATTGCAATGCTTTTTTATTTGATTATATTGCAATGCTTTTTTATTTAACACAATCATAAAAATTACAACGAACTAATTTACGAAACTATTTTTAAAAAATCCACTAAACTCATACAATTGAAGTAATATTATTCACGTTTATATAATATATTAGTTAATTCTTTACTCATACAATGTTATAATTTTATAATTTTATGCGCCACTTAGATAATATTTTAAAGCTTTGATTGAAATAACACCGAAACTTACAGTAAGCGTTTCTAGCTGAGTTTAGCTACTCAAAACAAAAGTAAGCGAGTTAATATTTCTAATGAATACAAACTACATTAACAAATGGTATAGTTAAAACTCTGTAACAGATGTAACAAGAAAATAAACGCAACAGTTTGATATTTCTCTACGAGCACGTCTTGTTCCAGAAATCTATGCACACACTGACGGTAAATCTGGACATGAAACGCAGACGAAACACTTGAACAGACTCATAATTTATCGATGATGATGATCGACGTCAAGCCAAGGGCGGCGATGTCGGAGATCGTATATCTTGCTCGAGGTCGCGTCAGGCTCTACCCCGGGCTCCGCGACGCGGCGTCTATCATCCTTCCCTCTGCAAGGAATCGCACACGTCCTGACATGGGGCGGGCGTCGGTACAAACTGACGGCGCGCAAGGACGCTCCGTCTCCCTCCACCCTCCTCCCCTTACCACAGGGACACACCGACAAGCGCAGGCGCGCCGAGGCCAGCCAATGGGAGGCGAGCGGCCGACGCGGGTTCGAGTCCCGGGTCTTTCCTGGCGATGTAATGGGGTGGTAAGCGCTGTAGTGATTGCGACCGCTGAACAGGACCCGTGGGGAGGATTGAAGGGGTGGTAGGACGGCGATTTACGGCCGCGGGTGGCACCTGGTGTAACCGACTACACTCTTACAGTAGAAACAATCCAACCTAGGTGCTGTGACGTCACTGCATCACCAACAAAATCATAAGCATGTAAGCAAGCATTTACATATTGCAGCAAACACGTTTTTTTCTGATGATATTCTGATGGAATGACTGTGCAAGTTAATAAAAATCCCACCTGAACAGGAATTTGACTCCTGGTCATCCAGTAACGGTGGCACTACTTAGCTACATTAATACGTTTGGCTTTCGAATGTATTTAAATTAAACACTTACAAAGAGGAAATCCTCGATAGTTCAGTTGATAAAGCAATCAACGCGTACATCCGGTCAACCAGGGTTCAAATACCAATTCGTATTTTTCTGAATTCCCATATAATGTCAAATATAGTTAGGGAAAAGGATATTATTATATTTAAAAGTTATTCTACTTGGTCTTTAAAACGTGAATTTGTACTTTATTGCACAGGCTCCCCAAAGAGTACAACTAGAATAATCAACCGCCAAATACACTGTTACGAATCGATAACTTTGCTCAGTGTTCTCTCTTCCATAAATGCGTTCTTTAAGGTATCTGGTTCGACCGCAGCCGGTAGCCATATTTATATTCTTGTTCTATATATATAACTAAACTCCCCACTTCTTCTCACATGCGATACGTATCTACCTTTCTGTACACATCCAGTGTGTGTAGGGTAGTTTCAGACGATTTGTTGCTATGTAAGATGCAATTGGTAGGACAGGCGATGTGTCAGTAATGGCAGTAACATTGTCACGTGACTAGCCCCAAGGGGGAGAAAGGGTGGAGAGGGATGTTCTCCCCCCAGACACCTCATAATCCGCACTTGCTACCTCTCCCACACAATCAGAGCTACCAACCTAACGTACACATCCCTACCTGGCGAGGAGAGTTACGGACAGCCCTGCTAACTACATCACTAGGCAAGTACGCTCTGATAAAATAATACCAGACCCGTAGTCGACTGGTTTAGAGGTGTTGACTGCTTATCTAGGAGATGTTGATTCGATCCCGGGTGATGCGTGGAATCTGTATTACTAATTTTAATTGATGATGTACCAGGGAAAATAGTGAGGTAAACATTGTGTATGGAGAAGCAGAAGAGGGGAAGTATCGAGAAGACGTGAACATGAAGCCGAGTAGGACAAACTACTTTTTACAAGCCTTTATAGTGAAGGGCGAGTGCGTTCATGTACAAGACTTAAGTGAGTGGAATAAAAAAAAACTATGTGAGTGGAGATGCAACAGCGCGAACGTCCACTCCAAAAAAAACCAGTATTGAAACTATTGCAATCAGATTTTATTAAATTGTAATAAAATTCTTCTTTTTTATATAAAAAAACATATATACCACGCCATATAACGCCGTTCCATTGCGGGTTAGGCAAGAAACTGTTCATGTAGCTAAAAAAAACAACACATTTCCGTAATTAATCCATCCTCACCAATTTTCTCCACACTTCCACATACTTTCATACTCCCTTCGCTTCGACAACATCCATACACCGAATCAAACATTCTCTTTTATTCCTTAACTATTAATGTTTCTCTTTTCTACACATTTGTATACCATATTTAGCCACGTCTTTCATGGCCGACCCCTTCCTTTATAATCACACACTCTACCTTCATATATTTGCTTTGTCACTCTATCAACACTCATTCTCTTAAAGCCTAGTACACACTGGACGATAATCACCAGATACACGCCAACCGTCGATGTTTCCCATGTGTCTGGATACACGGAAACATCACCCGAGTCACCGGCGGTAAAAGATCAAAGAAAAAGAAGGTTGCCAGTATCTCGATTTCCCACCTCCAATGGGAAACATCTCTCCATGTGTACCCATGCGCAAGCATCAGCGGACATTTTTTAATTTAAACCAGTTGATTTATCATCCTGGTCCTAGTTAACATGTATTTTGATGGTGATTTTCTTATGGTTACTACAGATTGCATTACCATTTCAGCTCAAAATTTTGTATCTTGCTTTGTAATTGTGGGTGCTACCAAACAAAATGCCTCTTCAATATCAGGTTTCTTCATCTTAGGTATTTTTTTAGAAGCGCATCAGTCATTCAACAATAGATCTGACAAGAAACTGTCACCATAATTCTCCCCTCGTCTTAAAAACTAATTTTTTTCACAAAATTATGTTTCTCTTTTGAAGACATTTAATTATATTAAAAGCGGCAGCAACAACAGCAACAATGTGTGGATTCATAGCTAAGGGAACGAGGATTGGTGAGATGCGTCTGCTCGGTGTGGAGCAAAACGCGCAATAATCGCGTGCAGAAATAGACATTGTTATTCTTAGGTCATTCCAGTTATGGTCAGTGTGGGGTGGCGCGGGCGGGGCGATGTTGCCGAGTCGCTGGATACTTGTATCTGGATACCAGTTGGTGTGTGCGCGGCGATGTTGCCGAGTCGCTGGAGACTTGTATCTGGATACAGTTGGTGGGGGGTGTGCCGGCGTGGGCTGATTGTTTTGGGTCCCGTGTAGTCGCTGGAGACTTGTATCTGGATACATTGTTGTGGCATGTTGCGAGTCGCGGGCGCGATATTGCCGGAGTGCCGTCGCTGGATACTTGTATCGGGCGATTTTCACCCTGTGGGTACTAAGCTTAACATGCATTGGTGGGAACGCGGGCTAAGGCGTCAACCTTGTCTGATACAAATTACCAGTGGTGGGGGTGTCGGGAGTTTAATCATGGGAGAATGTGCTCAGGGTAGGTTTTACTTAATGCTTTCTTTATTAATTACTTTATCTCAAAACGAATGCAAGTATATTTTCTATAAATTTTACTTTCCTCATTCCTGCCTCAATGGTGTAAATATGCGGATAGTCCAGACGGATTGTGAGACGTGGTGCACGCGCGCCACGCACACACACACACACACACACACACACACACACACACACACCACAGTGCCATTACCAACGGGCTAATACAATATTTATTGAAAAAATTGTATTTATATAGAAATAAAGAAAAGGGACAAAGCAATAACAATAAAACTATAAAATACTATAAAAAGCAAACAAAATAATTCAATTAAAATACAATGATTAAAACTGTGTTTCACATGAAACTATTAAATCTCGGTAATGTATCCAAGACCGAGTTGAGATATTTCAACTTCCCTATATAAACAGATTTTTTTTATCACCGCGTCTTACTACCCGTTCGGGTTAGGGCTATACGAATATGTATCAATCACGCTAATATACTAGGGATGAGAAAGCTTAAATATTTTAAGTGCACCCGAATTTGCGTGGAGGGAGAGTGAAAAACCATTTAGGAAAAACTATCCTCAGTACACCCGACCGGGAACGAACCCCAATCTCTCCGTCACTTCTTTCCACCCCTAAATGGGGGTAAATATCCTGCTAAATTATAGCTTTATTTTTAATCCAACCCAAAACTGTAATAGGGCTGATAGACCGTATGCGGTATTATTTAATGGACGGAAATACTGTACCAAAGTTAAACATGATTTATAACCAAATCTTAGCTATCTACATAATGCATTATCATTGTTTTAACAAGAGCTTGACATAAGGGTGAATATTATTGTTAGGAAATAGTATTCCCAGTCTAAGATTAAATTTGATCTTTAACAAGATTCGAACCAGTGCGTCTCAGCAGCTGAAGTCAAAAATCTTGACCATGAGCAAGTACCTTTGATAGATGTTTCATGTACAAGCGGCAGCAGCAAATATTTTATATTGATAATACCACACGCAATACACACTCGCTTCAATGCAACATACATTGCTCTTTTAAGGGGACAGTCAACGATTGCCCTTCCTTACAAGAACCCGGCCAACATTATTGTACTCCTTAAGGGCATGCTCCACAATTTCTCTACATCTTAAGGACAATCACTTTGTTATAATTAGGTTCAGTCAACGATTTTTCTCCTTTTTATAAGGGCCCAGTCAAAAACTGTTATGCTTCTTGAGATGGGGTGCTATTGAGCGCGAGTTTAGTGTATTGATTTTGCAGTTTTTATAGCATTTTTTTTTTGCCAAAATAATCAAATATATTTCTTCTATAAAAACATAGAGATTAGATTTTCTGCACATGCTAATCTCAACAGTTCTTGAATGTCTGTCATGAGCATAGCGGCATTTGGTGACAAACTTTTTAAATAAAGAGAAAAAGTTGTCATTAAATTCCAGGACACCTTTGACAATATTCAAGGAACTTTTGAGATTAGGGATGTGCGGAAAACTAAACTCTATGTTTCTATAGAAGAAATATTTGATTTATTTTGGCCGAAAAATGTTTATGCTATCAAAACTTAAAAAATACTGCCCTAAACTCACGCTCACTAGCACCCCACCTTAAGGGCCCAGTCAAAAATCGCTATACCTCTTACGCTGTCAATGATTTAAAAGCCAAGTTAACGACTTTTCTCTTCAATAAGTGCACGGTCAACGATTATTCTTCCTATTTAAGGGAATGTCAATGAGTTCCCCTTTAAAAGGACGCTTGTCCTTTGTCTTGAGAGAACCAGTAAACACTTGTCATTCATTTTAATGGTCAAGTCAATGCAATATTTTTATTTTAAAAGGAAGGTTAAAACATATTATCTCTTTTAAGAAGCAATCCAGCCCTCTTTGTGAACTATAGAATAAAAGTTCCTATCACAAACAACCATTTAAATAGGTTTGCATTCATTGAAAGTAATGTTTATTGTCGATAGATGTAATTTAGCAGTATTTTGATATTATTTTAAAGGTTTTTTTTACAAATATACTATTTTTAAATTCATCAATTAACAAATAAACACAATATAATAATGCGCGCATGCATGTTATTAGAACAGTAATTAGTTATTTACGATGGATTACCTCTACCAACCAATTAAGTTTTAATTATGTTTCAATATTTTTTCAATTAAAAACTAATTAATAATACTTAATGAACATCAAAATCAAAATATATTTCAGGTTGAGCCCATATTAAAATTGTCTCATTCAAGTGATGCACGCAATATTTTAAAACGTTTAGTTGCCAATTTATGGAAAACTCATTTTAATGAGCGAATAATAAGACGCACCTGACAATTTTGATCACGTTTATTTTATTTTTATAAAGCTCGCTTAAAGGATAGAACACACGTTTAGTAAACTCTCGTGCTCGGTCCTAGGTTAAGTGAGTTTGTAAGTCATTTTTATGTATTATTTACCTTGTTATTATAAAGTGCGCTTAGTACTATACATTAGGGATTAATTAGTCAGTCGGTTATTCGGTTATTAATGCGAATTGAAAATCCTGTTTCTATATCCTAAAAATTCGGTTCCCGGGTTCTTAGTTACATAGTTTTAAAAATGAATCATAGGCCCATACACAAATAAATGAATAAGTTGACTATATGGCTATGAACAAAATCTTGTGGCATATTTTTTTATTCATTTTAAAAATAGGTGATTTAAATGTCAGTACTTAGCGACTAATTAGTGACGTCTTTTTCATCATGTATTAGGGGGTGGGGAACTAGGCTAGGAAGAAAAAATGGACCTGGGATTTGGAGAAAATAAACTCTAATAGAACCAGAACCGTTAAGATTTTGAGATGAGCTCATCACTAAAATGTTAAACATTTATAATGGTAGCCTAATATATATGTAAAATAAATATATAATAAACAGTTATATACATGACTAAGGACCCCTGGTTCGATTCCAGGAACAGATGAACAATTTAAAACTGAAGCTTACTCTTTCACAGTGATAAATTAACGGCCGGGAGACTGGTTGTCGTGCCTGTGATAGATTTACTAATGGATTATTGAAGCGGCATCTGCAGATTATCGCGTTAAAATATCTTCAAAATTTTAATTAGGGAAAGTTCTATTTATAATGAATGCCTCTATACAGCTTTCTATTTGATAGTTTTCTCGTAAAAAGGATATCAACTTTCCATAGATTTTGAATTTTCGATGTTTATTTCTAAGCAAAATGTATATTTTTCTCCTTAACACCCCTCTTCCAGCTCTCTTTGTCTATTTCTACTATAACCATTTATAGGGGTGGAACAAATATCAGATAAATACAAGATAAATATATTTTAATTCACTGATAAACCAACATACACACATCAGTGTTTTCGAGCTGATGTAAACATAGAATGAATCTACAGATGAGCCACTGCACACACAACAAAAAATCAGCTTGGCAAATCGGGTTTACGTTATAAGTCAATATTTTGGCGGACATCCTGACCTCTAATCCTTAACATGAGTGTTCATTTGTCAAAATCGGTTCGGACATTTTCCTTTAGTGATCGAAAATAGAATTATCAAATTATATAAAATATAGATAATTAAGATACCAATAAATAATGATAGCAACGACGGTTGAACGCCACGCTCATCACGGCATCAACTTAGGATGATGTTGCCCGCGCCAAAGGTGGCGTCCATGTTAAACACCCGTTACCGTCGTAATCGAACTGTTCAACTAGATTAGAGCTAAGAACTAATTTCAGGGCTGCTAGTTAGCTTCACACTATTAGTAGCCCTGACAAGCAAAGGCTTCCAGCTAAGTGGAAAATCCTCATACGTCGGCTAATACGATACTCACGAGCCTCCGTGCTGCTTGCTTTCAACCCTTTCCAAGCGAGAATCCATTTACAAGTAATGACCAAAAAACAAAACAAAAAACCTTCCTGCCAACATTTTGCGCTTGGTGGCGTTTTCTTGGTTACATTGTTTCTAGTTCAGGAAGTTTATACATCATAAGTAGGCCTACACTAAAAATTATGCACACACCAGACGATTTAATAAAAATGAATCATAATTATCTAAATCAATGGGAATACTCGGTATTGCATTGGTCCAAAACATTGTTTAGATATCTTTTTTAAAATTCTAGCATAATCTTCAAAAATATCTGTCGAAAAATTACATCTGGGCACGAGAATTGAATCTGAGGCATTTTATTTGATATGTCAATGAATTACCCACTTAAAAAAAATTATTTTTGATACTTATCTTAAAATAATAAGTGAGGAATAACCCCGGGCTAGGGAAGAACCTGGATAGCTCATTAATAGAGCATTGGCCCAAAATAAAACAATCTGGTTTCAATTCCCGTGTGCAAGGCGTTATTTTTAAACATATGTGTGAATAAATAAAATTGTATTATTAATAAAATATCATCATAAAAATATTTTTAAAATATATCATTTTTTAATTTATTATTTAGCACCGCGTCTTACTACCACATTCGGGTTATACTTAAGTACTGAATTACGCTAATGATTAGGAATTGAAGGTTAAATAGAGGAAGTAACCCGCATGCGGGAAGGAGAGTGGAAACCATTAGAAACACCCATTGCCCGACGAGATCAAAACCTCGATTCTCCCGTCTGGGTTATTTTACGGCTTAACAAATAGCGTGTTAGCAACTAAACCACCAGGCTTTAAAAATATATACAGGTATAAGTAGTTTTTACATCCGGTTGAAACTAGTTTTTAATATTAGCATCTTGAACAATAATTATAGTGAAATTACATCACAGTACGTCACCTATTGCAATACGGAACAATATATTTGATCTTGACAATATTAGAACCCAAATAATGGAGGTGGATAGACATCATCAAAGCAATCATTATTGTCACCACCTCTGGCATTACTTAATTACTGACGAACTAAATCTAGTTCAAGAAAAAAACACCTCGAAACAAATTGAAAAGCTTAACACAACTCAAACCAGGCGTCACTGGACGTTACACTATTTTAAGCGTTACTGACTGTATTAAGGAAATCTAGGAGCATCAGTACCAATTGAATACAAATGGGGTTGAAGATGGGAGGGTTATAGTACACTCCGTTTACCCTGCAAGGTAGCAGTGATAGTTTGACGGGTTTTACCATGGTGCGGCTTATCAGATAGATATATAATGTAATCCGCTACGGTGGCCGCATAGTCTATTGTGTTACTCTCGAAATAAACTAGACTGCCAACGACGGGGAGATCGCGTTTACATACCGGTCGGGTGTACCGAGTTTTTTCTTACCTAAATGGTTTCCCACTCTCCACGCAAATGCGGATACACGTACTCTAAATTCAACATTGCTCATACCCTAACCCATCAACGTAATTAGTACATAGGCGTACAACCCAAACGCGTAGTAAGACACGAATAATCAAAATTAACTTCTTGTTCCTTTTCATTTAATTGTTTCTGTCCAAATAAATAAATACATTTCTTCAAATATTAGATAACGTCTATTATTATGTAAGTTTTTTTTTTCTAATAAATTCTTGACCGGTTGCTATTAATGGTTAACTTCAATTATATATGTTAAAGTTTGTAACGCGGTAGGTAGAGTGTGCCTGTCCCTAACATTGATCCTACCTCCGGATTGACTAATTTATGATAATAGTTGGGATGAGTGAATGGTTTTACCGTTTGTTTGTGAGTACAACTGACCAAGAAGCGAACCCCGCTATTCCCGTCAGTAGCAGTCTAGTCTATTATGAGTGTGACGCTTCTGACCATTCAACTACCATAGAAGGGTTTTTTTTTTCACTTTCTCGCGACCCCTCGGTGAAAGAAGGTATTGTGATTGTAAAAAAAAAAAATTGAACCCAAGATTTTGATGGGAGTCGACGTTTCATGACCCCCTGAAACTAAAAAAAGTTTTGTTTTGTTTGTTTGCAGTGCCGTTCGTCTGTGTGTCTGTACCTAGCCTTAGAGATGAAACCATTTTACCGATTGGACTATAACTTGATATCTAGGGTTTTCATAAGCTTCCTCCGAGGTGGTTTTGGATTTAGATGTCAAACCATAGCATTACTAAAAGTAGCTTACTAAAGGGCGAAAAGAGAAAAATCGATTTTTTCAAAATCAGCAATAACGATTTTGATTAAAATTCCTATCTTGGTATTTTTTAACATTACACACAAAATGGCGGTTTTCATTTTACGATGAAAATGACTTTGAGGATGCTTTATACTAACGTAAATTTCCAATTTTGTTCGTATTTCCGGAACTCTTCGAGATCGAAAAACGTATCATTGCAAAAATGTAGCGCTATTAAAAATATAATTCTGTCACTTGAAATATATTTTTATAAAACTAATAGTTTCCAAGATATAAGACAATTAAATTTTTAAGGTCTTTGAGATGGGGAATTGATTTTCAGTGAACTGAGATTTTCTCTTTTCTTACTTTTTCTGTAACGGTGTATATTATTTCATTTATGCTCTTTGGTGGAATGTGAGCTTTTTTCATTATGTTTCTGTAACAATGTATATTTTTGGTTTTAACGTATCTTATGATTTTAAAGTAAATGTCTCCATTTATAGGGTGAAGGACCGACTGATTATGTCAGTACACGACTTATAAACTAACTTAAATCTAAAAGAGACATAACATTCACCCTCAGCCATCTTTTACCATGCCAGGAATTGTAACCCGGGGCCAATGGCATAGTAGTCAGACTCGCTACCGACTGAGCTAGGGTATCCTTACCGTGTTCAAATAAATACAATAATTAAAAAAATAATCAAAGTAAATCAACTATTTCACCCAAGCCAATTCACATGTATGAACTGAATAACGTCGAAAACCACACTTTGATGAAACGCCTGTTTCATGTATATATTAATTTATCGCTGACCACTCGACCCATGTTGCAGGTGGTGGTGATAAATCTCTCTATGTAGTTAGACGTAATCCTGCAAGTCCCGACACAAACAGACCTCGTAGCTCCCAATAAGATGTTTGCTTCACGCACACGGCGGTAGATGGAGAGGTACAGCCTGGAATATCTTCTCGTTCTCAAGGACAACTTGTCCTGGTTATGGAAGATGATTGGGTACCAACATTTTGGACGATACTCAAGAACAAGGAGCACTCAGTCTTTCTTTGAAGCTGTAGTGGGATTCTGATAGAAAGGAACATTTACAAAGTACAAACATATTTTTTATGGTTAATAGTGATAACACTTATCAATAGCGACAGCTTAATATCACATGACTTGACGTATGAACAAGTGAAAGTAGCTCTAATAACATATATGTCAACTAAGGTTCTTCCTAACCGCTTCAGTAGTCGAATGGGTCAAGGTATCATTCTCTAAATAGACAGGACTTCCAATGACGGGGAAATCGGAGTTCAAATCCTGGTAGAGTAGAGGCTGAGAATGGTTACTACCTAAATGGTATTCCACTCTTCCTCCACGCAAATGTGAGTACATTTCTTATAGGTTTGGACCTTACTGATCCTCAGCACATGAGCGTAATTATTAAATATGCGTATGACCTGAACGGTTAGTATGATGTTGTGACAATAAAAAAGCTTTTTCTTATAAAAATATGTCTGCACCTAATGGGGAAGCAAGAAAGGTAATCTCCTTACAGGAATGCTATTGGATCGCCACGCTGGAAAAAAAAAAACACTATCAAATTCATCCAAACATACCATAAATACGCAAATATATTTTTGCCAACTATACTTTTTTTTTTTTTTTTGCTGGTTCACGCAATGTTCACTGTACAACCTTTGGATTATAATTATAAATAAAGGTTTCCTAACAATTAAGACTATTGCAATTTTAGAGCGAGTAAATTTTTACTATGTAACCTAAATAAAGTATATAGTAGGGATCATTTACGGTCCTCAGGGCGGAAGTGACGTCATAATAGTGGGGTGGGTAGTTTTTGGGATAGGTCCTTATACATAGGTACGGTTTTCAGGGCAGAGAGGGGAAGGTAGGGGAGGTATCGTGAGTGGGGTGGGTAGTTTTTGGGATAGGGCCTTATACATAGGTACGGTTTTCAGGGCAGAGAGGGGAAGGTAGGGGAGGTATCGTGATGATGTGTTGATGTAGGAGGTGGGGGTGGGATGGTGTGGGGGGTTTATAGCTCGCGTGTGTTGGATGGTTCTGCGGGGGGGCGGGGTTGGCAAGCGACGTCGACCGCGGGAGGGTGTTTTCTCTCTCTCTCTCTTTCTCTTACAGGGAAATTAGGAATGAAGAGGGGAGGGGGGTGGCAAGCTCTTTCGCGGCGGCGACCGCGGGAAGGGTGTTTTCTCTCTCTCTCTCTCTCTCTCTCTCTCTCTCTCTCAAAACAATACATAAATATATTCCGTACAGTGGGTGTTATTATAAAATCTCTTCCTCTATCCTTTTTTATATATATCTTCCATACAATGATTATTATAAATCTTAAAAGGATACTCTCTATCTCTCTCTCTCTCTCTCTCTCTTACAAGGAAATTAGGAATTAAGGTTAAATAGTATGGATTCTTTAAAACAATACATAAATATATTCTGTACAGTGGGTCTTATTATTATAAAATCTCTTCCTCTATCCCTTTTTTTATATATCTTCCATACAATGATTATTATAAATCTTAAAAGGATACTCTCTATCTCTATGTATTCTCTCTCTCTCTCTCTCTTACAAGGAAATTAGGAATTAAGGTTAAATACCTTCTTTAAAATCTCTTCCTCTATCTTTTTTCATCTTTCTTAACGGGATCGTAAACTTAAATAAATAGTACAGACTCTTATTTAACGTGTATATTCTTAAGATTACGAAGATACATACATACAGACATATATATTCAGTACAAAGATTATTAAAAAATAAAATTCTTTCTCTCGGAAAAAATATAAAGTCTTTTTAATCAGTGCATACGATAAATCTCTTTCTCTAAAGTCTTTCGGTGATTATAGACTTCGGTAAACACGCGCGCGCGCGCGCGCGCGCGAAAAGACCGACTTAGGCGCTTCACCACTTGAATAGCTCGTACTTGTCATCTCCTAGATATATCAGTCCTCGCTGTGAAGCGTTAAAGCGACTCCTGTACCTCGCACCAAAGTTTTTACCCGGAAGACGAACTCTGCCAACACAGTCTAGCGTTATGATGTTCGGCTCGTCCTCCGCTTCACTGACCTCTTCATCTCCTTCTAGACGACGGACGTTGTAGGTCCGGTACTTTTCAAGTTCGGAGATGCACTTGACCCGATCGTGTTCCTCGCGCTCGATCCGATCCAACGCCGCGCACAAAGCGTCTTCCTCCTCCTGGAGAATTTGCGACTCGTCCCCTTCCTTGAGGTTGTAGACGGGGCATGATGTAGAACAGCGCTCGACGGACTGACTCGATTCCCACATTCCGGGATTATGACTCCCGAGCCAGTGTATGGAAGAATCGCAGTGCTCGCTGTAGCCCTTGTCAACCGCCGCGATGTAGTATTCTAAGCCGCCGTTCGAGATCTTAATATCGCTCATGTCCTCCAGACGGTAACCCAACTGTCTAAACATATCGAATGTGAAGCGTCTCTCTACCTCGCGACCGCTTTATATGCTCGGAATGGAGGGGGACGCGCCCTCCCCTCCTTCTACACTATATCCTTCGCATCGATCTACGAATTGTGCGTCTATGCTCGGAATGGAGGGGGACGCGCCCCTCTCCTCCTTCTATACTATATCCTTCGCATCGATCCACGAATTGTGCGTAGAGTCAAACCCTAACCATTTGACGTATACTCTATTTCCGGAACGTCTGACTATCTTCTCTACAAGGTAAACATCCGGATACGAAGTCTTTCTAAGCTCCTTACCGTAGAATCCTCCTGTGATAGGCTTACCCTTCATATCTTCGAGTAGGAAGGTCCTAGGATTAGTCTCGACGACGTTACGTATTTTAAACAGTTCGGTCGACCAGTTTGCGGTATAACCCTTTTCTAAAACGTCCTTATACTTACTGATACGGACTATATCACCCACTTTAAATATGTTTGGTGTAGAATCCGAGATCTTGAGACGTTTATAGACTGTATGTAAAAGTCTGTCGTCCTTGACGTCTATAGGCTTCATCTTTATGGTCGAGTGTACAGTCCGGTTGTATTCATCCAGTAAGGAATCGATCATATCTATCCATTGATATGATCCTTTAGCCGTGAACCTCCTCCACATCATGTTCTTGAGAGTGCGATTAAATCGTTCCACGACACTAGCCTTGACGTTGCTGTATGTAGAATAGTGATTGATTCTCTTTCTCTTCATGAGTGTTTTGAATTCCGCGTTGTAAAACTCTGTCCCATTATCCGTTTGGAGATGACGAACGGGAGGTAAACCTTTGCCGGTCACCTTGTCGAGGAGGAGAGCCATTGCGGTGCTGACATTCTTACCCGTCTTAGTCTTGACAGGTGCGGCCCAAGCCCTCTTGGAATACACGTCGATGACGGTGAGAAGGTACTTGAACCCCTTATTCGATCGGGAGTAGGGTATCATCTCCACCAGATCAGCCTGAAGGAGTTCGTTCAAGCCTCGTACGCTAACATGTCTTCGGGGGAATCGTCGTCTTGCAGGACGATGAAGTTCGAGTGCAATCCCCCACTTGACGGTGGACATGATTATGATAAAATACCGATGAGATGAATGTCTTTATACGATAATTCCAGCCTCGCGTAGTTCCTCAATGATGGAAACGATCTCGTTCTGGTGAGCGGAATGACCAGCCTCTGTAGATGCTTGCAAGAGTCGTAATCGATCGACCAATTCGTTAGGATCGTCCCAATAGGTATAATCGATCCCTCGTCCTGTCTCCATCTTGTATAAACCGTCGCCCTCGAGCTCCTCCTCAAACATAGGTTTGATGATTAACGAATACTTTGATCCCGCGCGCATCTTGATACGGGCGTACGGCTCGTTTCTCAACCGATGCGCGTTTGTTTCTTCGAGCATAGATTTGTATACTTTCAGATCCTCCTTAGTATAATGCGCGGGTGCTCTTCTGAAGAGTAATTCTAATAGCCCTCGGGTATACGGTATCGTCATATTGTTGAGAAGTATCGTACCGTCACTCCCGTCGAATACGATACGGGTATCTCCGAGCTTGGTGGAGTTACCTTCATGGCGGACTCCATAGGTCTTATCGGAATGCGCGCGAGACGAATAAAGATAAGTATCCAATAGATGTCTGTTCTGCAATCTCTCAGGCGATACTTCTACCTCCTCAGGTTCGGGTTCAGCGAGCGCCTTCACCATCTTGCTTAGAGGATCCGTGATAGGTTTGAATGTTTCATTCACGACGTGCTCGGACTCGTGTCGGGCATCGCGTAGTTGCTTATACTTTCGTTTAATAATCTTACTCGCTTTTATGATATCCTCCGTGACCTTCGTCGACATGATGTAAGGTGCGAATGTCTCTTACGATGAAGAAACGGTTCATTATATCTAAACGTAAGTAAAACCTAATTCAACGTGTAAAATCTGAGTCGTTGTCAAGCGTTTTTCTAGCATGAAAGATATAGAGTCATCTTTGGACACCTCGAAAGGAGGATCGTCGATAATTTTAAGATTCAACAAGCAAATAACATCTTTCAAGTTCATGATCATCGTTGAAACGATCCCTGCCCTCTTGAACTTATAACCACGTTCACCCGTTAGAGCCAATTCGAAATGTCTCGTATCCTTCCTCGTAGGTTTTGAATCCAAGTAGATGTAGATGAAACCATGACTTACCGTAGAGTCTACATAAGCTTTAGGCACGGCGTCTGAAGGTAATGAAGGCGTACCTATGTTTCGTAAAACTAAGCCGCCCGCATCGTAAAGTCGATCGTTATCTACCCCCTTTACGGATAGTATACCTCTCGCTATCATATTGTTCAATTCGGTGTAAACGGTTCGTTGTATCGCGAAAGATTCCTCTAGGCTTAGCAACTTTGGACCTAAAGCGTCAAGCACCGTTTTATTTTCGTTGAGACGATCTTCATGATGACGAGCCAGTTTCCACACCTCCTCCATCCCTTGATGGCTACTCTTCTCAAAGTTGGCATATTTTATTCGATCGTTCTCCAAATTCTCGATCAACGATTCCATCTGTCCTTTGATGGCGTCCTTGGCAGTGTTGAGAGCGAGTATCTGCTCGTTACTATGTCTCGCATCCATCCTATCGACGTAAGACTTGTTACAGACATCCTTAGATGCGATGGGCGTCTCGACGTTGACGATCCTCTTCGATCTAGCGTCGAAATACCCTTGAGAGTTTAAAGTCAGATTTCCTTCCGTCTCGACGAGAGATCTATATTTGTAGAGACTATGACCGAATTTAGATATGGACGACATGATGTCTTATCGCCTACTGAATATGCGTTCATGTCAATCATGCAATATAAAGGTATCGAAACCGTAGCGATATCGCCCTTTATCAATCTCATGATCTTTACTCAACACAAGAAAATCGTACTTGTGTTTTTTTCCAACACAGCGAGCACACTTCCTTAAATTTTTGGAATGTCATATCAGTGTTCACGTGATCGTCGTAAACGTGTCTCAGGTTCGTATCGTCCATCCTGAATAGGATGAGAAGATTGGCGTTATCTCTCAACATCTGTTTCGGGATGCGCGAGTACGTCTGGCAAAGATAGAAACAGTCTATAGCCTTATGTCTGCCCATACTGAAATAAGCCTGTATATTAAACTGTTTATCGCAAGCGACGTCGTCAAAAATGAATACAGAGTCGGGTTTGGCCTCGGACGGCGTGATAATTTCCGCGTTGTCAGAATAAGGGAAATAGCCCATGCCTTCGACGAGCGAGAGAATCTTCGATAAACGTTGATACTTGGGCTGGTATAACGATTTAGAGTAAACGTACACGTTCTTGAAGCGTAGACCGTTAGGTTCCTCCAACAGACTGATCATAGCGTTGGTTTTACCGCAATTCGAAGGTCCGCAGATGATGCAACGGATAGTATCAGGCAACAACGTGCCGTGTCTCTGAGGTAAAGCTCTACCTGCATCGTGATCGTTGTTGCGTACAGTTAAAGAGTCTGTCTGTTTCTCGAGGCGCATGTCGACTAGTTCATCTATATAATGCACGCACCTATATAAATAGGAATCAGTACGTGTCATGAGGCGAAGAAGAGGAGGGGGGTTGTTGGATAAGATAATCAATAATCTGCCGTTTGAGCTGCATATACCCGGATACCAGTATTGCGGGCCGGGAACAAAGTTGGATAAACGATTGAAACGAGGCGATCCCGGAATAAACGTGTTAGATCGATACTGTAAAGAACACGATATCGCCTACTCCAAGGTGAAAGATCTTGCAGGACGTCATACCGCAGATCGTGAACTTATCGAGAAATCGTGGAAAAGATTGCTCGCACCTGACTCGAAGTTGAACGAGAAAGCCGCCGCGTGGGCTGTCGTCAACGCGATGAAAGCTAAAGTCAAGATGGGTTCCGGTCTAAAGAAGAAAGCTCGACGTCGTCAACAGAGTGCTACTACTACTACTACTCGCAGTAAGAAGAAGGGTGGAATTCTACCTATACTACCTTTGATCGCAGCGCTTGGAGCCGTCGCCGGAGGAGCTGCGGGAATCACGAAGGCTGTACAAAGTGCGAAGGCGAATACGAAACAATTGAACGAGGCTCAGAGACATAATCGCACGCTCGAGGCTATCGCCATGGGGAAAGGGATGTATCTACAACCTTACCCGAAAAAAAAAATGACTACCTAAACGTGCCCTTACTGAAACGGATCTGCGCAAGTACGCTAGCAAGTTAAAAATCCACTTTTTTAGGGGAGTATTTGCGAGGGATGCTTTACCTAGCAGCCCCCCTTGGAGGATAGAGAGCGGCATCATCAATCTTGATAATGATAGTGGTAAGGGTACACATTGGGTGGCGTATAAGAAAAACGGCGAGCGGGCGGATTACTTCGATAGTTTCGGTGATCTAAGGCCGCCACTCGAACTTGTTCGATATCTCGGAGGAATACCTATCACCTATAATCATACGCGCTATCAAGAGTACGGAACCGTTTTATGCGGCCATCTTTGTTTAGCTTTCCTTAAATACTCGCGCTGACGTTCGATCTTAGTAAATATGTCTATGACACTTACACTGACGGGTCAGAGTTCGAATCTAACTGAGAACTACTTCCCGCATATCCTGCTCGGAGAAGAGAATCGCGAAGAAGAATGGTTCATCGGACTGATCAATCTGGCGACGTTCAATTCCATACCGAACATCGACGAACGTAATAATAAATTTTATTGTGACGGTAAAGAGTATACCGTCCCTCCGGGTACCTATGAACTTGAGGCGTTGGACAGATTCTTGCGAAGAGAAGTCTCGAGTAACGTAAAGCTCTCGATTATCGGTGACCCTAGCACTTTAAAGAGCTATATCACTTGCAATAAACCTATTGACTTTACCCGGTCTGGCACGTTCGCATCCTTGCTGGGGTTCGACTCCGTCGTACTTCCCGCTGGGAAGACGCACATATCTACCAATACCGTGAATATTCTTCACGTGAATGTGATCCGCGTAGAATGTAGTCTCGCTAGCGGGGCTTACGTCAACGGAGAACCGAGTCATACCTTGCACGAGTTCAGCATGACCGTCCCGCCAGGCTATAAGATAGTGGAAGCGCCGAACAATATCATTTACCTTCCGGTAACGAAGCGAGTAATAGAGTCTATCGCAGTACGACTTATCGACGAACGAGGAGATATCGTCAACTTTAGAGACGAAACGATATCGCTACGTATACATCTGAAACGAGTCGGTGGGGATGGGACTCGTACTAGATAAAACGAGACGACGTCATCTTCCTCGAAACATTGAGAGAAGAACAGTGAAAGTGTTAACACCTACAAAATAAACAATATTTAAGACGTCTAGGCTACTCGTTACGAAAATAATGGATGACGCCGTGGACATTCTGAACATTGGAGACTCCGCCGCTTTCGATACGGCCTTGACCAGTTTCCAGTATCATTCCTACGCCTCGTATATTCCCGGACCGTTAGCTAACGGGAACGAGCTTAGGATATCTATCCAAAAAGAAGGACTGTACACGTTACCTCACCGTTCTCTACTACATATCAAAGGACGACTACTTTTGAATACGGGAGAACCCGGAAGTACTTCAAGGATTGTTAATAACGGAATACTGCATCTATTCTCAAGAATCGCCTATGAGATCAACGGGATAGAGATTGATCAATCGAGAGATGTAGGCATTTCGACTCAGCTTAAAAACTATCTATCTATAAGGAACGGTGAGCAGACTCATCTTTCAAACGCGGGTTGGAGATTTGAAGGAGTTCACGTGCACGCGGAAACAGGCATCTTTGACGTATGCATCCCTTTACGTCTCATACTAGGATTCGTCGAAGACTATTCTCGAATACTAATCAATGCGAAACAAGAACTGGTGCTAGTTCGTTCGACCAGCGACAACAACGCTTTACAAAGAGCGCCTCCTCCCGTCGCGGAGACACTCTCTAGGATCGAGTTAAGTAAAATATCTTGGCTTGTACCGCATATAAAGACTGACGATATCAATCGTCTCAACCTGCTTAATTTCATCAAGAGTGGAAGGAATCATCGAGCTACCTTTTCGTACTTGGGAATTGTATGAGTACCCTAACGTACCTACTTCTAATCAGCATGATTGGACTGTGAAAACGTCAACCTTGCTGGAAAAACCTCGTTACGTGTTTTCGCTCTTCAGACAGGACGGAACATAACGACGGCTGCAGATAGAAGTATTTTCGATCATTGTAATTTACGTAATGCTAAACTCCTATCTAAATTCTATCAGGGTACCCTTATGAGGATATGAACTTAGACTTTAGACAAGATTCCTTCTCGAAATTATACGAAGACTATGCTAATTTCCAGACTTCGTACTACGGAACGAGCACCTCTTTACCTTTACTTGATCCTTCTCATTTCAAGTCTCACGCACCCGTCGTCGTGTTCGATGCCAGCCGACAGGAAGATACTCTCAAGGACGGTATGGTGACGTGTCGTATAACGTTCGAGACGGAGGAAAATATCCCTGCAAACACCAAGGCGTTTTTGTCTCATCATACACGATAGATAGTCCGCTATAACCCTTCAAGCAGCGACGTTAGCAAGATGACATCATAAATGACGCATCATCGTTTTCCATCTTGATCATATGTTGATCGACGTGCAAGGATACTCGATTGATGAGAGAGTATTCATTTTCAAGGAGGGGGAGCGTTCTACATTTCGAACCTTTTGACGAAGCAAACTACAAGTTCCTTCCTCCGTTCAAGATCGACGACCTCTCCGCATCGAGCAGGAGGAATGTATTTGGGTGACCGACTATTATCACGGACTATCTTGGTACGGCGGAGAAGTACAGTACCCTTCGAATCTTCGTTCTATCATGATTTCTCATCTAGAGCGGTACGCATCGCGACTATCAATCTATATTAAAGGAACTGAGAAGATTACTTGCTACAGAGTGTCATCGGGGCCGATAGTGACAAGTACGACTTTTACGAGCTAGGCAATCTCGGTTGCCCCTTCTCTGAGTAAGCTTAAAAATCTGTACAACGTAAACAAGTGTTCCCTCATTCCGGTACCGTCTACTCGTGCGCCACAGAAAATGTCCGACTACTCCAAGAATGGTTTAAGAATTTAAGTCTGATCAGCCAAAACTTTTGCGATCTGACCAAGAGTGCGATGCGGAACGATACGGGTTCGGTTATTCCAGCATTGCTTCATATGATAGCCTTGATAAACGAGTATAAAGAGTACATCGATTTCGATAAGTTTTTCATGTTTCTGCGGTCAAGATGAGGTTGACACGGTCAGACGGAAGAAAACTGCTGGCACTTCTAAACGTACGCTCGGAAAGAAGAATAAAACTTCTGAGAAAGCGATCGAGGAGCCTACGAAGAAGAAGCTCCCCGGGCCCCGGGGTTTTAAGGTTTCGTAAACGAAAACCCCTTGAACGAGTGCTTTAAGACAAAATGACACATGTTATAATATTACCCGCATACATACCAAATGAACCACCAAAGATAACCTCCCAACGGCGTCACTCCGACACTGCCACTCACCCCCAAACTACCTAAGTCCCAACAAGAAATACGTACCCTCCTCACTCTTGACCCATGGATATCTCCCGATATACTAGAAGAATAACCCATCTTACTTATGTAATTATAAACACTACGACTTCTAATGTAAACGAACAAGCATGCACAACGACATTATAATCCAAACTCCTATCATGAATACTTGTAAAAGTAAATAAAACATGAAATAAAACCTGCTACACCCTATATGAACCCCACCAAATATCCGCATCCCAACGCGTTACACCGACACGTCCACTAACACCCCCAACAAGCAAAGGCCCTACCTGATATCCGACAACAACGAACATTCAATAGTCTCCACCCACGCCTTGTAATTTAACGACTTAATAACATAAATTGAAAATTAATCGAAATGCCATCAGACACAGGCAACGCCAGTCACCAACTTTTTTGTCAATTACTCCTTCATGCCATACATTGGAACATGACATAACTACCTGGTAAAACAACTGCCAAAATCCAGGTGAACCACCCTATAAAATCCACCAAATCGAAATACTTTCAACGGAAACCTAAAACAAAATTAAACATAAGGCCATAACATGACAAAGACCTCATACATTACCCCCCCCAAAAAAAACCCACCCAGCAACCCTCAACAACCCCAATATAAGCTGATAATCAATAAGATCGGCGCATACACCGACGACTACACTCCCAACCAAAATCTACTTAGGGCCACACCGTCAACTCGGCTTTCGTGTGTCAAATAACAAATCCCAACCCCTCACCGTGACACATCCCGTGCCAGACACCCCGAGCAAAAAACCAAACACCTAACAAGTCCGACCAATAGACCATACTACCACCAGAGAAAAACCACGCAACTAACCACAAAGTGGTGCCCCCCAAAAACCACCCAGACTCGACACCTGACACATCCCAACCACACCCCCAAACAACAACCAAGTCCCACCCTTACACCGACCTGCCTCCAGACCCCCCCCATAAAAACCCCCACCCATACCAACCCCTAGCACAACCAGAAAGATCAGAAAACAAATCCACTCTCCGACACCCTACCCATCATAAACACCCCCCCCCCCCCGCCCCAAAACAAACAAATTCCACACCTACACTCTTCTCGTTATGTAGCTGTTTCTTGCTCCCGCCCACCACCCCCTCCCCCCCCGCCCCACCCCCCCAAAACCAGTCCACACGATCACACCATCAAAAAAACCCAGTCCCCCTCACCCACCACCCAACCCACAAAACAAAAACCCAAGCAACGCACCAGCACCACGAACCCTGCCACATATTAGCACCCCCACCCTCAATACCACCCTACATAAAACTCCTACCACCCACACCCAAAACAGAACTTTCCCCACTATCCACCCTTTGACGAACGTAAAAACATAGGTGCATAAAAAATAGATTTTATCTCTTCAGTATCAACAAGAGCACACCGCACTCCCCAACCGATCAACCACAAAACAATCGCAACCCAAACTCCAATAGCACCCAAGATTATAACCGAGCGCTACGAGCAGTAACTACACGACCCGATGCAACAAGGGGCGCTGACGGACGCATGCCCGCACCCGAACACTCGACCATGATCCCACACAGCTCTGTCCAGCAACCCAGTACCCTGCTAGCCACACACATCTCACTCTCACGAGGAACCCGTAATACCCACAATCCAAACCCTAATAAACCAAAAATGCTGCCTTTCCCATACATCCCACATAACATCCACCCGCCGCACCAACCGCCCACACTCCCCCCATCAATAAAAAACCACTCTCCGTCCCGTCAACATACACGCACATCGTGGCGAACAATTTCGGCCGTACGCAGCCGAGGCCCCCTATAACTCTACCAGTCACACCCGCGTGGTCTGCTACAATGCACATACCCGTGTATACACTGCACACATCATATACTCGTCGAACGATGCATAGTCCTCCGTCCTACTATGCCAAAAGCGTGACCCTACTAGCCACCACCCTTCACAATCATGAACGAGCCACACACAGATGACTATCGACACTGCATCAGTCAGGGGGGGGGGGGGGTGGGGGGGGTGGGAAGAAATTTACGATAGTCCTCTAACGAAAGGCGTTCTTAAACGCGGCTACTCTTGACGCCCATTAGCCTTGAGCGTCTCCGCCAACACCTATGTAGCCGCGAATGAAATAGAATTATAGAAGGACGTAAACCTAACTACGGATGATGAGACCCACCCTCGAGTCTCCTCTTATAGTTTACTGCGAGCACCCCTTTATTTAGTACAGGCATCCCGTAAACATTGTCATGTCCGTAGGCGGATGTGTCCAGGTAGATCAATAGCTAACAGGATAAGTCGCTGGTACGCAATCCACAATCGCATGTATAGAGAAGTGAGATCCTGTATCCGGTATTGGAGATTTAAAGAACTTAAAAGAAAAAACGGCGTGCACCTGCCGGGAAGGCGGGAACCAATCACCAGAAACTGTAGACCGTGACATGACACCAAACCTAGAGAGCTTTGCTAAAATGGCAATCCTGCATAAATCGGCATATCAAAGTAAATCTCCTAGTCGGTTCCATCTCAATGATGACCAGGTTTTACCGGACAGACGATCGTAACTGTTTTTAAAGTATTGGGCTCGCTATGAGGTAGACCCGCTCCAAATTATTTCCCTCCCCACCTGGTAGCTATCTTTTATGCGTACGGTAGTGCCGCTCTTGTTAGATACGATACTAAAAACGACCGAATGCGGGCATTGTTTCATTCAGATTGAAAAACATTTTTTCAAACTGATTTGCTCGCTTATACTCCTCATTTTCCGCGTATCCGCTTGACAAAACGAGTCCAATCCATGGCGATTGCTTGAAAACGTAAGAAACCGGTGGACTCTTGTGCAGTTTCAAATCCATTCCGCCAAACAAATGCTTTAAGGATGACTGTAAGTGAATGACGTTACCTAGTCTTAATCAGGCTAAAGTCGATAACAATTTCTGTGGCTTACCTACGGGTGGAATCCCCTTCTACTGTGACAGAACGGCAAGTACGGGAATGAGCCATCGGGTACAACTCAGTGGAAATTCGAGATCCTAGACCAGCAAAGCTATACCCCGACCCTCCGCATCGTCCTACGGTACTTTTCGCCCATCGCAAACGAACAATATCAATCATCTTCGAGCCACCTGAAACCACATTCAGAATAGTGGTAGATTGAGACAGCACAAAACTAAATGAATAGAGTCCGAATTCACTGTCCTTATATATACAAGTAAGAACCTCCGCTTAGGAACGGACGAATAGGAGTCCATAGTACCGAATATTTTCTGCAACGGAGTAGTGCCGTTAGCCACAAAACATAACCCCCGCTACCGTTCTCGGATAAGACCTCCCCTCGATGAATTGGGAATTAAGTTCACATCATCGCTTAAATTCCGAGCCGTACCCGGTTATTCTCAATAGCGCCTGGTACGCAAGACTAGGAGCTGTAAGAGACCATCCGGGATCGAGTCTATACGTCTTCATGCAGAGATCGCGAAAGTTCTCAAAGACGTCAGCCAGTAGCGTTACGTCAGTATACAGGTAGAGGTTCGAGTAGTCCCAAAGATTCTTACATTCAAATAGTCGCCAAACCTCGCAAGCATGATCATAGTCTTCCTGAGCGTTATGACTATCTGTGAGTGCGTTGTAAAATTTATCCTTGCTCGGTAACTGAGTCTCGTTCAGTCGCTCGAATGAATCTATATAGTCATAGGGGAACACGCCTTTACGAGTGACTAGTTTGAACCGTTCATCCTCAGGATGACACTTACGGGTGATTTTAAGTTGGTCGGGTTCAAGGTAAGATACGCATTTCTCTAGGGACGTACATAGAAAGCTGAAACTATCTATAATTTTAATCGTGATCCCTCGAAACCCGTGCCGAATATATTTCATGATTACTTTGAATCTTCCCATAGTCTCTCCAATAACCTTGACTTTTCCCGGATTGACGAGAACGCTCTCTCCCGTGAACGGATCAGTCTCTCTACGTTCGACAAGTGATTCAAGAAGGAAAAAATTGTCGTAGCAACGCGCGTTATGGATTACTACGCTCAGGTGGCTCGGGTTCTTGTAATTAATATTGCATGCCGCGTGACTGCTCCCGCGATAAAGTCCCGTCAAGTGGCAATGATCCATAACGCGAATATCATCATTCGCGTAAGGCTTTTCGCATATATGACAATGAGAGGCCGTATTATGAGCATCTCTTTGAGCAAGCGTTAGTGGTGTCATCGGAACGACGGTACTATAACAATCTAGTACGCGCTTTGCTGTATCTACGAGAGCTTCAACAAATTGATCTGTACAATCTCTTCCCGTGAAGCGTCGGTACTCTGAGAGACTATCGTCAAAATTACATTTAGTGTACATACCTACAGAATAAGCCACATGACGCTGTACATTCTCGGTATAAGAAAATTTCGGGTCGGGATCGCTCGTCTCTATCGGCACGAGTAAGCTCTCCAGGTCCGCATATACGATAAATCCTGTTTTCTCCTGATGTTTATACTGTGAGAACGTGAGGAATTTATCCTCTCCTTGAGGGAATGTACTCCTTACCGCGGCAAATTTTATACACGTATCTTTATGTTTTACAAGTTTGTTTTCGGTCAGAAAAGCGGTCAGACATCGATCGCAAAAGTACCTACGTCTTTCGTTAGAATTTAACGATAGTTGCGGGTTTATTAACCGGGACAGATTTTTGATTCCGCTGAAATGATATGTTTCCGTTCCGTGCACTCTTATCATGAATAAATGAACATGTCTGGCGCGTTCTTTAGCGCTGACGTGCACGGGAACGATCACTACTGTTTTAGAGTTGTCTGCAGTGTCAATATAAGAGTCACTCCCGTCGTGTTTCGCGGTGTACACATTAACGGATATATCGTTAAGCCTTTCGAAGCGTTCGATATACCTCATTTCGAACGGGAGCGGGATTCCATCTAGATTCAGCACATCTCGAAAATTAGGATAAGAGGATAAACGTTGAGCTTTTCCCGTCGGTTCAAAGAGGCACGTCAATACGGATACGGGGAAGCAAAGTCCTTCTTCAGATTGTACATTTATCAACGCTCTACGTTTGGCTATAATTTCAGGGATTTGAACACGAGCTCCGATCGAGAAAACCGAGTTTTTCGAGAAATTTATTCTCATTTCCAACGTGCCGTCATATATCCATCCCGAGTCTCTAGAAACGAACGCCTCAATCTGAGCAAGGAGTGGAAAGATCACGTTATTTTCATATAGCTCCTCCAAGTTTATCAGGGTAAATATATCGCATAGAGTCGAGTTGAAATAACCCTTTTCAATTCTATCTTCGGTAGGATGCCTAAACTCGCAGATGAGAGTACAATTTACCTTTATCGGGTTATTTGCAATTGATTCTTCTACCGTCTTTACGTAAATATCCCCGCACGCAACGAGAAACTGAACAGGATCCTTATAGGGTAGTTCATTGGTGATAGAGTACGTCTTTATGCGTTGGGCGTACGCTTGCTCGATAAGTTTGATAGATAGTCCTAGCGGCTCCAGCTAAAGCCTAAACTGCGTAAATCCTATACCTAAGTTTCGTGACAGGGTCATAAGTCTTTGGATCTGTACGTTTATATCGTCCTGCCCGAATATCAGTACGCTCGAGGTCTTAATCTGTCCGGGTATATGTTCTATGTAAGCATTATATACCTTCCCATCACGAGGAGCGATATCATGTCTCAGGTTTTTAATTAAAAGTTGTTCATTAGAGGTTAATTCATCGAGGGTATACACCTTATTACCGTTAGTCTGTCTAGATACGATGATAGGAGATGACAGGCGAGCTCGTTTTGCCGCGGGTCCTGACATGTTTCTAAGTTTGCACGCTATGCTCTAAGCAGGCACTACTCTCCTCGCATTATTCTCTTCATTTCTGTATGGCTTGCTCTAGGATCTCATCGAGTGACTCTGAGACAGCTATAAAAACAAACAAACAGGAACACCTAGTTAGTATTGGGGTTTTTTTACAGATAGCAGATCATGAAGCTATGATATACAAACATTGAAGTAAAAAAGCTAATGTCTTAACTCGTGAGCAATTATTTTTTTGTTAAAAAAGAAAAAAAAATTTTTTACGATATAAGTCTAATAATATAACAAACTTTTTTAAATAAAAAGAAATAACGATTATTACTTTTTTTTCTCTGTATTCTAATAATATAACAAGCTATGATATACACACATTGAAGTAAAAAAGTTAATGTCTTAACTCATGAGCAATTCTTTTTTTGTTAAAAAAAGAAAAAATTAATTTTTTATGAATAAGTCTAAGAATGCATCAGTATTTTAATCAATTAGAATTTATAAAAACATTTTTTTTATTCTTTGGAAATAAATGTATAAGTCTATGAATCTATAAAACATTTTTTATCCTTTGTATGTATAAGTCTATGAATCTATAAAACATTTTTTTTATTTAATCGATTAGAGTATAAGTCTAGGAATATATAAAAAGAATTAACAATTATTATTAGTTAGAGTATATGGTAAACGATACAAAACTAAAACATTAAAACGGTGCAAGATAAGTTTAAACTGTAAAGGTTGATAACTAAGCACATTTAAAAAATTAAGAGTAGGTATTCATAAAACTATAACATTGGGTGAATAATATAACGAGCTATGATATACAAACATTGAAGTAAAAAAGTTAATGTCTTAACTCATGAGCAATTCTTTTTTTGTAAAAAAGAAAAAATTAATTTTTTTATGAATAAGTCTAAGAATGTATCAGTATTTTTAATCAATTAGAATATATAAAAAAAAAAAATTTTATTCTTTGGAAATAAATGTATAAGTCTAGTATAAGTCTATGAATCTATAAAAACATTTTTTTTATCCTTTGTATGTATAAGTCTATGAATCTATAAAACATTTTTTTTTATTTAATCGATTAGAGTATAAGTCTAGGAATCTATAAAAAGAATTAACAATTATTATTAGTTAGAGTATATGGTAAACGATACAAAACTAAAACATTAAAACGGCGCTAGAGAAGTTTAAACCGTAAAGGTTGATAACTAAGCACATTTAAAAAATGAAGAGTAAGTATTCATAAAACTATAACATTGGATGTGTGTGTGATTTGAATGTACGCTTACCTTCAAAGTTTAAGATAGCCGTCTTGCTAAGCTTGGAGATACCCTTGTATACGAGCAGCAACTCCGCCTTGGAAACGTCTTCTAGCTGCGCGTCGGTTAACAGTGAGAAACGGTTAGGTAACCATACATTATACTTCCCGTCTAATACTGTAAGCACTCTCCGGCCGAAGCGCGTGTTCAAAGCTTTTATACTAGTTACACGATAGCCGTGACCAATCTCTAAATCCGTCAACTTTCTCGATACAATCTCACTCGACCCGACCGTACTTAATAATACTGCTGCGTATTCACTAGACATTGTTAGTCTTTAGAATGTAGATGGTAGCTAATGATTTCTCCTAGAAAGGGTTAGCTCTATATATAGGGAACGAGAGTATTCCAAGCCACGCCCTCTACTGAGCGTATGACTCGAGAGTATTCCAAGCCACACCCTCTACTGAGCGTGTGACTTTAACCGAATCAGATCTTCTCAGGGATGCCGGAAAGTTCATAGTTCAACAACTCACGCAGATGTTCACGTGTGAAAAGATATTTTCTTTTAAGATTATCGCAGCTCCCATGTCACAGGGCGGAAGTCGTCTTTCACCAAGCTGAGAGAAATAATAAATATTGCAACCCTTAGGAAGAGATATTCAGTCACCCCCCCCCCCCACACGTTCTTGTCGCAGAGCGGAAGTCACCCATCAGTGTAAGAGAACCCTCCAGATGTTATCAAGATTCCGGCAGGTGTGTGAGGTCTTGGAGAGAAGCTGTTTGTCTACAGGATCAATAAATATCTACCTTAACCCCTCAGCTTCCCTTGTAAGAAAGAGAAAGGGAGAAGGACATCCTTTCTAGATTACATTCTGATAGAGAGTACCCTTTTTAAGATTTATAATAATCATTGTATGGAAGATATATAAAAAAAAGGATAGAGGAAGAGATTTTATAATAACACCCACTGTACGGAATATATTTATGTATTGTTTTGAGAGAGAGAGAGAGAGAGAGAAAACACCCTTCCCGCGGTCGCCGCCGCGAAAGAGCTTGCCACCCCCCCTCCCCTCTTCATTCCTAATTTCCCTGTAAGAGAAAGAGAGAGAGAGAAAAAACACCCTCCCGCGGTCGACGTCGCTTGCCAACCCCGCCCCCCCGCAGAACCATCCAACACACGCGAGCTATAAACCCCCCACACCATCCCACCCCCACCTCCTACATCAACACATCATCACGATACCTCCCCTACCTTCCCCTCTCTGCCCTGAAAACCGTACCTATGTATAAGGCCCTATCCCAAAAACTACCCACCCCACTCACGATACCTCCCCTACCTTCCCCTCTCTGCCCTGAAAACCGTACCTATGTATAAGGACCTATCCCAAAAACTACCCACCCCACTATTATGACGTCACTTCCGCCCTGAGGACCGTAAATGATCCCTACTGTATATAAATATCGAAACACATTGCTATAGTAAGATATTATGTAAAACCAACAAAGTATGAAGATACATAGTTATAATACAAGACTTAATAAAACAGACAAGACAAATCTGGAGTCGAAAGACTCAAATTCTAATGTAATATTTCTTGTGTTGGTAAACCTGGAGGCAGGGGTGGGCTGGCAGGTTCCAAACGGCCCGGGGATGTAAGTTTGACAGCCCTTCACAAACATTCATAATTACCACTGAAGCTATGTTTAAGTCTAAGTTGAAACTGTGAGGTAAATTTAGTCTCGAGGCCATTTCAGCTACCTTATCGATGGTCACGTCCCTTTTATACACATAAAACATTAAATTCTACCTTTTATTCATATGAGCAAAAATGCCTATAGATTATTAGACAATAGCCGGGAGTCTATTTTTGAAATATTTAAGTTTTTAAAATAACAAATAGGGTTTATTACAACTTACCTTACCTTATGCCAATCTTATACCACCCTGTGTTAAATTTACAAACTACACTTAAAAAGTATAAAAAGTAGAAAGGTATTAAAAGTTATAAAATTATAAAAACCTACTTGTCCACAATTGAAGACTATCCATCGTGAAATACACATACAAAAACCACCGCCCCCCCCCCCCCCAAAAAAAACATATATATATATATATATATATATATATATATATATATATATATATATATATATATATATATATATATAGGGTCCTAACACTTTATCGAGCACTATACATACTATATATTTTAAGAATTATTTAATCAGTAAGTTTATAGTTTGAAAGAAAAATCAAATCTTATGTTTTTGCCCGAAATGAATTTTTCTATTACCAGTTCGTTAAAGTCTGGTATCTCGCGAATCATCAACTGTTCTATAGACAACATGGCCAAAGCATTTGATCTGTCTTCACCCATGGTGTTACTTAAGCAGGATTTGATTAACTTCAGAGTTGAAAAGCACCGTTCACATTCCGATGTAGTCATAGGAGTAGTTACAATAATTTGTATTGATATTGTGATTTCTTTATATGTACCGTCCAATCCAATATATTGAAGTTATAAAATTTAATATTTTTCTAGCAGCCAGTCATGTTTTCTTTTGTTGTTTATGACCTCAAGTAAAAAAGTTTTGTAAAACATTTTTTTTATCAAGCATTGTAAATGCACTGCAAAACTTGTTCATATCATCTATCGGAAGCCCATTTTTTCTTGTTCATTGAGGCTTACGGAATTAAATATCTTCACTACCTTTTGAATACAAAGCGAGCTTTTATTTGAAACACAACTGTATCACAAACTTTCTTTGCTGATAAATTTAAATTCTCATTATTAGGTCGTCGCCATTTTCCAGGCGTAGGTCATTTTGCGAGTATCTCAATTCTTTCCTCTTGTCCATCGAACACAGGGAATAGCTTATTTATAATTACGATGATCACCTTTTTGAAGTTGTCAATAGCAGCATGAGATCTCACTGGATCGGTTTGCTGAACTTGTAACTAACTAAACAAATTTAACCTTCCCCATACCTAGCACACTAGCGTAATTAGTACACATGTGTACAACCTGAACAGATAGTATGGTGTGGTGCTATAATACAACTATACATTGACACATTGATTGATCCGTACCGGCGTTTTACGTCCAAGATATTTTGTCTGAGACATTCTCTTTATTTGCAGCCAATAAATCCATCCCCTAGTAAAGGGAAGAGGTCAATCTAAACAATGAATGCATCCCCCTACATACGCCCTGGGAGCTGCCCATTAGTCATTGGCAAGAGGATAGAAGGGGCTGGGAAATATTGAGAGATATCACTTTGTTGTTTGGGCTTAGGTTGGAGTTCTCACGGATAAATGTGTCGCTAAGTAAATAACAGGATGAGCGTTAGTCGCTTATGAGACCGATATGAGTGGGTTACCATACCAATTTTCTCATAAATTTAGCTAAATCAAAGAGTCCAGGACTTTAGCCGAATATTGTTAGTTTAGAACAGGTATAAAACGGCTTGATACAGTGTTAAGGAATGAGGAGGTAGCTAAATGGAAGAGCATTGAAATTTACTTGGAGTAAAAGTGTAAATGCAAAATATGGAAAAACAAACAATGCAATCAAACTTACTAGTCAAACACTCCGTGCTATCAGCTTTGTCGTTGTAATTCTAGAGATCGTGATAAACTTCCATTTATTAATAAACTCAATTTGAAGATTTACGGTAACGTATTTATTTAATGACTCAAGAGTTCCAATTTAGATGGCATGGCCTAAAAATGTATCATTGATGAAATGGAAGTTTCCCTTTGCTACCCGCAAAAAAAGTATCACAGCTTCCGATTGATAGTATATAGGGGCGCAAAAAAAGACGTGAATAGTAGAGAGGAGTTAATTATTCTAATTTAAATATATTACTAACTATTGAGAGCCCATTGGGTTTGTATTGAGCTCATTCCTCAATGGTGTCGGACACTGAATCTGGTCGCTGTCGCTTCATATTCACAAATTATTTGATGTTGCACTTGTATTAAATTGAATATGAATTGTTTTAAATAAGTAAAACTGCACATTTGAACATTTGTTATGCAAAATTCTTTAGATTATTTACATAAAAAACGCAGAAAATCTTTATATTATCAATTGAATGTGCACTGTTATAATACCCCTTGACGTTCTAAGTCTCTAAACAGGGGATACGAAAGTGGCGCCAAACAAAACTAACATATGATGCATGAATATTACTCAATCCGAAGGTTGGTTGGATCCTCAACAGCTCCACCTTCAGCTAGGCAGAACGGAAGGGGTGTACTAGGGAAAGAAATAAGTGAGGTAGTTAGTTTCCCGTTGCATTCTTCATTTAGACAGAAAGCTCTAATGCACATCTGTCTGCCAGGCACAACAAAATGCATCAACCTACTGACACTACAAGACACACCTCCATTCCATTCATTACAAGGTCTGGCTGTAAAATGAATGTTATTACTAGTGTCGTTCATAACTCTGCCACTTTCATGTTTGTCTGAGCCATAAGTGAGATTGATAAAGATCAATGAAAGTGACAACTTGCTCTGGTACATACCAGAAGATACAGTGCGTTGTAAACACTATATCTCACCAATGTATTCATCATTGAAGTTATATTTAATTAGAACCACTATTTACAAGGACGTACTAAATTATTTAAAACTAAATTTGTAATAAATGCGCCTAAAAAGTGATCACACAAGTGGCGTTATAAATTGAATGAAGGTGAGGACGTTATCATCGTCCACGGCCTTATTTAATCACTTGACATCACAAAATATAGTAAAGGGACGCCTCAGGAAAAACACTACCATCGGTAAAATATTTTAAAAACCAGACCAATGAACCATCCCCTCGGACTTCCAGCTCTCGTTCTGAGAAAGCCACGTATTGATATCAGATGAAGGAAAAACAATGCTTGTGATAAAAGATTTTTTATTTTATTTGAGATGTTCCGGCCCATGATAACTTATGGCTGGGTCTGGTTACAAGATAGCAACCTATTTCTATTGCTTACCGTGATTCTTCCAAATATCTCGTGATCTTACAATATCTGTTAAAATATGCAACGGCCGAAGGAATGGTTGTTGTGTCTGTTCAAGAGATGAGTTAGTTTGTAAATCATGTGATGATATCACCAGTTGGTTCAGAAAGTTCATGTTGAATACCTTTGGCGAAAATAATTAAAATAAATAAGAACCTCACGTTGTTAGTAGAAGTAAGGAAAGGGTAATCACATTAAATGAATCAATTGATAAAACCAAAGCTACAGAGTGAAATATTACACAAGTATATATTTATTAGGATTAAGATTTAGTTTGCAAAGTCCATTGTCGTCTCTTGGCAGTGATCATCAGCGGGCAATAAACTACCCCTTCTCCCAGCAAGAACCTCTCCCCGACGAACAAACAATTATTCTTCCTTCCAAGCACATATTGTGGCAGTAACCATCAGTCATTGAGCAGAATTGAGGGTAGACACAATGCCCACGTTACCCTGTTGTTTGGATGAGGAGGAGGGGCTGGAACCCATCAAAAGCCCCCTGAGATAAAGGGTGGGAGAGAAGAGAACTAGCCCAGTCAATTACCGCTGAGGAAAGAAGTGTTCTGTGCTGCAAGAGGGCCATAATTACTATACCGGAGGGATGAGGGTGAGGGGGGCGAGGGGTAGTGGCGTGACACACACCAGTTACTGGGTGTATTAACGGTGAACAGCATTGTGGGTAATGAGGCAAGTTTTAGAGAGAATCCGGTGATTGAAACCGGGAGAAAACTTTGAAACACTCCAAAATAAAGTTGGACAAAACAGTCACATTTGACAAAGTGAAGCGCAATGATTTTTGTCATCAATCGGAAAAAAACTATATCAAAAAAAAACAAGTTACAATTATAATGAATAATAAACAAGTCAATCCGTTAAACAGTGACCAAGCAGGAGAATAAGTGTGCGAATATTTCACTGTCAAAACTTAAAAACAGGTGTATATTATAATTTTGTTCGCGATATGTTTACACTAAAAAGGACCCCCAACACGTACAGTTTCACCGTGCAGTGACGCCTGTCCGGTCTGACTTTACAGGTAAAACTGATCGAGTAGGGAAAACCTGTCGGCCTGTCAGTTATTTCTAAGACCTGTTGAAATCAAACATAGCTTGATATTTTCATCTGACTTGGAAGGTAAACTGATCGTGTAGTGGCATACACAGTAAGGCCGTCATTATTTTTTAGCTCTGAGGCACTCACTATACGTGTATGTTAGAATTAGTAATTCAATAATAAGTTTTAGTAGTTCAATAGTGTATTAAGTGTAGTTAAATTTGTATTTTAACTAATTATCATGCATACGTATAATATAGAGTTTAATTTACAACCTTTAAATCATTTTTTCTATTTTTAAATAGAATTTAAAGTAGTTTTTTAAATAAAATGTTTATACAGAAATGGAAGCTCCAAAAGCGTAGAGTAATAAATTAACAATTGCATTTTTGGAGATGTATCAAAATGAAACCTGTCTCCGGAAGGTTAAAAGCAAAGAATATTTGGATCGGGCACGGAAAGTGGTAGCGTACGACAGATTAGCACAGTTGCTCAAGGCTGTAGATTCGGGGGCGAATTGCGAGACAGGGAAAAATAAAATAAATAATCTGCGTGGAAATTTTAGGAAAAAATGAAAAAAAAAGTTACTGCAACAAGATCAGAGGAGAACTGGCTTTACGAGTTGATATCAAGCTACCGTCATCACTTAATTTTTTATTTACTCGGACATAAACATTATAATCTCTATTTATATATATATATATATTTATATATATGGGCCACCCTATATATATAATATAGGAGTCTGGCTACTTTTCCGTGGGCCACCCTGTATATATATATATATTATATACAGGATGGCCCACGGAAAAGTAGCCAGACTCCTATATCCAGCAGGCACCTCACTCTGAATTGGAGGAGGTCTGGAGATGAGTATATATATATATATATATATATATATATATATATATATATATATATATAGGATTACGTCATTAGTTAGAATCAAGGATATAATAAGACAAACAACGTTTTTAATAGTAAGGCTTAAATTAACTGAATAGTTCTAAAGATGATAATAATGTGTGTGTGATGTTACCATTTAATTTCAAAAATTAATTCTAAAAGAACATACATCAATAATAAAGCAGGGTTAAAACGTCAAGAGCTGTGTAATGTTGTCAATACTATTATCTGTACTACATTGTATTAATGTAAAGTGAATTTGCATTTGTTTATAGGCCATTAAAATGATTTTATTGAGTTTGTGAGTGAACATTACAATAATATTTATTTTCTAATAGTCTTATATTGCAACTATATTCAAAAAACCAGTACCTTAATCTGAAAATTCTATTTCTACTTCATTAAACATTTAGAATCGCTGAGTACCTTTGAATGGACCTTTCAAACTGAAAATAAATCACATACACCGACGAAGACACCCGTTGCCACTCTTCTTGTGTGCGGATTATAACCTAAAACACTCATTCTAAGTTGATTTGAAAACTATTACTAACGTAATGTAATTTAATTAAATTATTAATATTTAGGCCTATATGAAATCCACTACTCAATTATTACAAATTTCTATGTGTACAATCTTACTAGTAATTGATTAAGATACACTTGACAGAATGAGAAAGTCTACCAAATCTACTCTCATGTGTCATTAACCAAACATATTATCTGCAATGTCACACAAGGTGAGGCCAAAACAATTAAAGATTAGTATTCTGGAAATTAACTTTTAAAAGTAATATTCACTTGCTAAATAAAAGTAAGCTACATACTCAAATTTTTTTTTTCACTTTTTAAGATAATGTCACTCAGGTGAGTTCCACGGACGTCAGCAAACTCAGCATGTAGTCCATTACTTTACTCACCAAAGTGTCTAATTGTTTCCACCTCCATCCTATATATGATTTATTGTCACTTTCGACAGTCTAAACTTTCACAGCACACAATGATTTTAATAATTATTATGTTTTTCCTTTTGAACGTTTTCACATCTCTGCTAGCTCTCAGTTACTACAATTTCTATGGCAAATGGACTGTAAACGTACCAATACACAAGAGTTGACAGCACGTATTCCTCAGTGTAATCCCGAAGAGGTGTGAAATCGTTGCAAAGTCCAAGTTGGACGAGAAGAACAGCTTTGAGATCAAACATGGTTACAGTTCTAACACGGTATTGGGATGATAAAATGAGGTGCATGGCGACATTGTAGTTATGGAGCGTGATGTCATATTAATAGCAATAAATTTCGTATTTTGATTAGTACTAAATACTAATACTAACTACTATAACGTCAAATTTAGACTTTTAAATATTTATGGACCCACTTCGGTGGCCGCGTGGTCTAACGCGCTACTCTCGTGTTGCACTAGACTGCCGGAGACGGGGAGATTGGGGTTCGATCCCCGTCGGGTGTACTGAGGGTGGTTTCCTAAATGGTTTCCCACTATCCCTCCACGCAAATGCGGTTGTATTTACTCTAAATTGAGCCTTCCTAATCCCTAGCCCATTAGTGTAATCAGGTACATAGGCGTATGACCCAAACGGTGCTAAAACCAAATATATGTTATTCAAAAGTGTGTTTCTTAAAACCAAAAGAAAAATATATTAGATTTTCAAGTCATAGAAATATTTTTTTGGCACCATATCTTACTACCAATTCGTATTATATGCCTAAGTACTAATTAGGCTAATGAGTAAGTGATAAGGGAGGTTGAATTTAAAGGAAGTGTACCCACATTTGTGTGGAGAGATAGCGGAAAACCATTTATGAAAATCCTCCATCAGTACACTAGACCGGGATCGAACCACGATCTCCCCGTCATCTTCAATCTAGTATATTGCAATAGTAGGGCGTACATTGCAGAAATATAGGTAAAGTTGGCAGCCATGTTTAGTGGAAATATGCGGCTAGCCTGGACAAGTAGTAAGACGAGAACTACCCAAGTAACATTATGACCGGCAAGTAGTAAAGAAGAGTAACATACCCCCGAGTAACATTTTGGCAGCAAGTAGTAAGAAGAGAACTACCCGAGTAACATTTATGACCGGCAAGTAGTAAGAAGAGAACTACCCAAGTAACATTGTGGACCGGCAAGTAGTAAGAAAGAATCAGTAACTTTACCCTGCGAGTACCAACATTGTGACCGGCAAGTAGTAAGAAGAGAACTACCCGAGTAACATTTTTGGTCGGTCAACATAGTAAGAAGAGAACTACCCGAGTAACATTTTGACCAGCAAGTATAAAGAGAAAAGTAACATACCACACTAGTAACATTTGACGAGTGTAAGAAGAGAATCGGTAACATTTGCCAAGTAGTAAGAAGAGAACTACCCGAGTAACATTTGAAATTGGAGTTTTTCAGCAAGTAGTAAGAAGAGAACTACCCAAGTAACATTTTGGCCGGCAAGTAGTAAGAATAGAACTACCCGAGTACAAATACATTTGACTGGAAGTAGTAAGACGAGAACTATCCGAGTAACATTTTGACAGCAAGTAGTAAGAAGAGAACTACCGAGTAACATTATGACCGGCAAGTAGTAAGAAAGAGAACTTACCCAAGTAACATTTTGATCACAGTTGTCGACTTGCGAGACTGTTCTTTTCAGAAGAAACCCCGCGATCATTCCATTTTTCATCCCTTCCCGCCAAATGAAGGTAACTTTGGTAAACCAAACCATGTGACGTAAAAAAAAAAGGGTCACTCCTGCGAGTATTATGTCGGTGGGGGTCGGTTGAATTGTGTGAGGGGATAGAGGTCGAGGAAATAAAGGGCGGGCAATAAACAGTGGTGGACCAAGAAAGGAAATAAAGAGGTGCTGAGGGGGTCCAGTGTTTTCATTACAAGCCAAGAAGAACGAACAAGAGTGCCCGGATTATTGAGGAAACATAGGGTTCACAAAGAGATCAGGGGGGCGAGATAAGAGAGAAAAATATCAGGAGGGATGTAATAAAAACAAGTAGCACAAACTAAACAAATTTCTGGAAATTTTGATCCTAATTATAAAACTTTAAGTATACTTTAATTGACACTTTTGCTAAGAAAAGGTTTAAACTAACTTCATAGATTTTTTTTTTCTTAGAAAACAAAGTTATCATCGACATTCGAATTTAAACCGGCTTCCTGAAAGTTTTAACAATTTTAATCACGACTATATTTGGATTAAATTGAAATGTTCTTACTGTTTGTATAAATTAACAGTAGTCTGCTTGAGTCAGTTTCTACTTATAGAGAGATGGGATGTCTTACTTTCGACGAACTTTATCCACTGGAGGAACCTCTGAGACGGGGCTTAATAAAAATTCCAAGAAGTTAAATAAGGCACTAGAAGAGGAAAAGAAGATACAAAAGGACACTTGTGCCTTAGCTTGTTATGTGAACTTATCTTTTAGTATAGAGTTAAGGACGGGGACAAATTTAATTAAAAGAAAACAGCAGATAATAAAGCTTGATACAGTCGCCATACATATAAAAGAGGAATACTATTAGGAAAAGAAAAAGTAATCTCAAACTATATATAATTTTATACAGTTACAAGTGTGTGTATAATTATTTTATCGGTAGATGAGCCTATAAATAAGTAACTAGAAATAATCGTTTTGACTTGAAAAAAAAATCAAAAAAATGTTTTGTGTGTGCATTTAATTTTTTTTATAGATCCAATAGAAAAAAAGCTTATCGCTTTAAAGTGGAGGTAAAATGCAAAATGATATCCTATTTTTGTGACCATAACTGTACAGTTCTGCAAATAACCATATTACAATCATAAAAATAGTTAGTGCTTTATTATTTGATTTATACTCCTAACTTTGAATTTAGTGCTTGAATTGTGCTTGAGCTCCAAACCGCTTGTACACTATTTCTTTTGTCTATATCGGTATCGTAAACCCTCATAAGGTCCTCGGTCATGGCCAAAGAGAGTCCTTCAGACAGAAATATAAATCACACTTCCCTAAAGCTAACCCAAGTCGACTTCCCAAGCCATTAATGCATAACGACACAAATAAATCAGGCGGGGTTTGGCAAAATGTGCCTCCTGGCCGACATGTGCATATAATTAAAAAGCTAATCAGACAAGAGCGAGCAGGCGGGAATGGTCACTACAAGGGACATTGAACAGGTACGGCGTGACAAGTGGGAGCTAATCACGAGAATATGACATTAAGAGCGCGACCTAAAGAGAGAGAGAGAAAGAGAGAAATAGCACAATTAAAAAAAGTGTATAACCTTCCATCAATACACGACCCCGACGAGAGAAAATAATGTTTAAAGGCGGAATAAAAGAGAACACGAGATAAGGTAAGTATTTTGACAGTTTTTTTAGTAATAAAAAACTTGTTTTTCTATGATAAATAAATGCTTCAGTAGATAGCTTACGTTAAGCTTACATTTCTGCATTTCTCAACAGTTCTTGAACATTTGACATAAGAATTTCGGAACTATGAACTTTAAATTTTCCCATCTTCTAAAAGGTAGAGAGATGGGTCGAATCCTATATTTCTCGAATCAAAATTTTAAATGTTCTGTTGAATCTTGAATCCGAATCAGAATTTTTAAATATTTACAATTTTATTAAAAGGGAAAATATTAAAAATTTGGTTTTTAAAAAAAAGGCATGTCTATTACATCATAAACAACAAAGAAAACACCTTTAAAAAAATTAATTATATTAATCCAATTTTGTCTCCAAAACACACACGCCTATCTATATAATTCTATTTACCAATTGCTTAAAACTGTTATTTAATGTCAAGGTCTTCATATTTATTGTATTTCAGATACTTTTTTTTAAGATGGATACGAATCTCGCATCTCACAAATACTATAGGATTCAAGGGATTCAAGTATCACAAATTTACTAAGAAGGTTCTGTTCAAATGTCACTAAGCTCATGACAAACATTCAGAAACTGTTTGAATGAATATTTCTATAAAATTAAACTATTGAGCTAATGAAGAAATATTTGATTGATTTTGGCCAAGAATGTTTTTACTACGAATACAGCAAAAATACTTCCCTCAAGGACATTGCTTACCTGTGACATTACAGCCGGTCAAGATAGGATTTCCCATCTTAGTGAATTTGCGTTTTATTTAGCGAGTTTTAAAGATATAACGTCGAAACCAAAACTATAAATTCTTAAATAATTTTAGAAATAGTCGTACAGTGTCACAAAATTATTATTTTTTTATCTTTTAGTATTTTATCTTTTTATTTTATCTTTTAGTATTTTTTTTTGTGAACGTATTTTTTATAAATCCTCTACAACTTTGGTTATTTGGCTTGGTCAAGAAAACGGCCTGTAGGAGTCTTCCTACCAAGATGTAGATTTAAAAAGTCCGTGTAGTATATGGTAGAATATGTCTATCTAAAATAGGAAACAAGAAAAAGGCAAAATTAAAACGCAAGTCAATGTGTTTAAGGCGTAAATATTAAAGTGACTGTGTAAACTCGTCAGAGAAAGAGCGTAAGGGTTATCAGCACATTGACTAGACAAAAGACCTCTTAAGGTGAACTTCTCATTTTCTTCAATCTCTTTCTATTTTGTACATTAGTATCAGAGTGTGATAGTGCTTAGACTGCGGCAAGTTAAGATGCAACCCGCTTCACAGAATAGCTTCAAAATCTCCAAGTAGGCGACGTCGTTAGCTGGCGTTCTCTTCAATTAGCTTATTTAGAAAGTTTGTTTTCCATACTTGTCCTATTTGTTTAAAGTGACTCCCCGAATAGTGCTGATGCATTGTTTACTCCGACCTGGGGTCCAATCAAGATATGCACTAGGGGTAGTTTCACCACAACGGAATGTATCGTTAGCCGTTCCCTCCGAAGAGAGTATTGGTGCATTTACTTAAAATTTATCCTTCTTGCCCTGTTCATTAGATTAAATCACTGAAAGACTGTTTTTGCTGAGGCCTATGACCAGACGGATATTAAAAAAAATTTTAAAATATATCAATTCTCAGAGATAACCATGTGATATTTTTTAGAAGAAAGATTGTTTATATATATTATTATATTAAATAAAAATTTAGTGTTTTTTTAGCGCCACTTCTTAGTACCCGTTCGGATAAATATCTTTGTACTAATTACAGTAATGTGTTAGGAGCTAGGAAAGTTGAATTTAGATAAATAGTAACCGCATTTGCAGGGAGGGAAAGTGGAAAACCATTTAGGAAAAAACCTCAGTACATCCAACCGTGATTCAATCTCCGATCTTCCTGTCATCGGCAGTCTAGTCTATTGCGTGAGTGACGCCTTAAACTATTCGGCCAACGAAGCGGGTGAATTGTAGTGTGGACAACATATTTATATAATTAATCTAGTTAATTAAATTTAACATACACACTAAATAATGTGTTTGATTATTTCAAAATATTGGTGCTAAATAACGAAAATTTTTATCCTTTTCTACTCTTGTTTTACAAACAATTCACAATTAAATGTTTCCAAGGACTCGCACTGGTGGCAAGCCGATTTCTTCTGGTGTTCCGATGACGGGAGGGTCGGGGTTCAAATCCCGGCCTAGTATACATTTTTCCTTTCACGCAAGTGTGGATACATTTCCTCTAAAACGATGCCTTCCTCATCCATACCCATCTCAATCATTCAATAGATACGCTTACAGTAGCAACGGTCACTGAGACGAGGTAGAGACAAGATTGCAAAGGTTACCAACACAACACGATGAAAGAAAACAAAAATACCAACACAATACTTCTTTGAATAAAGAATTAGCCACCGATCATATCTAGGTTTGAAAATATATTCAGTCCCCTTCTATCGAGTCTTTTCCGACACAAAACCCAAGACAGTCGAGAGTATTTCCCAAATTTGATGTGGGGTGCTGTACTGCCGGACCAAATAAATAAGATCGCCTCCCCTTTAAGGAGTTTATCCGCGGGTCCGTGTAAGTGTGGACTCACTTCTCTCTAAGCTTCTCTCAGAATCTCTGATCCAAGCTGAGAGGAAGAGATCACGCAACTCTCAGAAATATGCGATAGTCTGAAACATGGCACCTATAGCGTTCTTCCATTGAACACGTTATTGATGGAAAGGTCACGCCCGAGAATTTATTTCACCTTAAGTTTGATGAAGGTCCTTTTAATATCTTGATACAGAGGCCTTTATGGGTCTTTACCACAAATTTAATCAATTCAAAGAGGCGAGGTGTGAGTTTGCGCAGTTGACTCCGACAAGGGTGCAATTAACTTTATTTTAACGGTGTTTTTCAGTCGTAACTCCAAGCAAATTCAGTAGATATAGTTAAACGTGTTTTTCAGTCGTGACTCCAGGCAATGTGAGTAGAGACAATTAATCAGCTCACTTTATAAACCTTTTCCCTTGAATTAAATAGTTTAGATCACTAAAAGCGTGGCAATGAAGCGTATTAATACCATTAATAAAACCATACCTAAGCAAATTATTTATATCTTAAAACTAAGGGATGGTTAATGCCATTACCCATTAGACATGAGCTTATTTTAGTAAACTTGATGTAGCCAACGTTGGATGTATTTTGAAATGATTACAAGGAGATATAGTTTTAATGTGTGCTGTGATAAGAGTGAATAGTTGAATTGCCATGGAAAATAAATAAGATTTTCAACAAACTTAGATTACCATGGAAAGTAAACAGGGACTAAAAAATGGGACATCTTGGGAGTAGACATTTGATGTTAATGATTTAATATTGGGATCTACATACATGTCTATTATATATATATAATATATATATATATATAATATATTAATATGTTTATTTATTGTAAATCTTCTAGTTTACAACAATAAAAATTCCAATATTCAGTTGAAGAAGAAATTGTATAAGTTTTAGTCAAGTGGGAAATATTGTGTCAAGCTAATTAATCAATAACCCAAGGAAGGCAAGTATTAAAATAGTTGAGACGCAACAAACTGAAAATAAAATCATATTTTGGAAAGCGATGCAACTTTACGAGGTGGATTACTGGTATTGTAACATGAAATTATATTATTATTATTATTATTATTATCATCATCATCATCACCGTGTCTTATTACCCGTTCGGGTTATACACACTTACGCTAATGTGTAATAGTAGGATGATTGTGAGGTGAAATGGAGGACCTAGATTTTAAGGTGGGATCCGAACCACGGTGGAGGCCTGGATGCAATTATAAAATAATAACTAAGGTATTACCCGCTTCGGTGGTCGCATGGTGTAAGGCACTACTATTGCAATAGACTAGAATGCCGATGACGGGTAGTAAGTGGTTCGATCCCAGTTGGATGTACTGAGGGTGGTTTTTCCTAAATTGTTTCCCTCCCACTCTCTCTCTCCACACAAATGTGGGTACACTTCCCTCATCCCTAGCCCATTAGCGTAATTAGAGCTTATAATCAGTTGGAAGCGTCCTTGTCTACTGAGCTAAGAGTCCCTGGTTGTATTCCCGGCACGGCCAAAAATGTATCATTGGTGAAATTTGAAGTTATCCTTTTTACATTGATAATTTGACGGCCGGGGACTAGATGTTGTGCCTGTCCTAGTCTTAAGTTAAATAAGTTAAATTATAGGGCGTATGAAGCTACGACAGGCCTAGCCAGCTGGTAGTGGAAAAATATATGGCCGGAATAAAAAACTGACCCGGGACAGAGGCTGGAAACAGTTATGGATGGATTTTATAGCTGACAAGATCGCCATAATGTGTTCTGTCCAGATTCAGGGTAAACGGGGTGTTTATCTCTAAACAAGTTGTACGGTTTTCTCTATTTGATCAAAGTTCGATTCCAATACATTCTTAGAGTGTTTGATTTATATATATATATATATATATATATATATATATATATATATATATATTTTAGACACCACCTTACTACCCATTCAAGCTAAACTCTTATATATTGATCACGTTTATGGCTTTAGGGATTAGGAAGGTTAAAATGAAAGGAAGTGTACCTGCATTTTCATAAAGGGGAAGTGGGAAAACATTTTGAGTTTACTGCGAGAATAGCGCCTTAGACCATACGAACACCGAAGCAGGTTATAATTAAATAATGATAGGTAGACTTACTACTTTACAGGGTACACAAAGTACAAGCGAGCTTTGAATTGTTTTTTTAACATTTTATATCTTTTTACTTTCTCGCTATCTTACAGGTAGATAAAGTATTGTGATGGTCAAATGAATCTTGACGGTTCATAACCCCTCGAATCCAAAAATGTGATTTTGGAATTTCCGTCTGTCTGTCTGTACCTCTAACTAGAGCCTAAATTATCTTAACGATCGGGCTAAAACTTGGTATCTTAGTTTTCATAGGGTTTCCCCGAGGGGTTTTTAGAATTGTATACCTAACTCCAAAATTAAGGGTAGTTTACTAGAGGGTGAAAGGAAAAAAGGTCGATTTTCTCAAAATCGGCTTAAACGATTTTGATTAAATTTCAATTCAAAATATTTAAAAATATTCCAAACAAAATGGCTACTCTGAATATTTCGGCAAAATGACTTTAAGGGCTTCGGTCTGATGCGTAAATTCTCATATTTTTTCATATCTCTGAAACTATTTGGGATATGAAATTACTTATCATTGCAAATATGTAGATATATTTATAATACAAACATTTTATTCGAAACATATTTTTATATAACCAATAACTTTCAAGCTAAACGCAAATATATATATTATTGAACTTTTTTAACACTAAAGGTAAAGTATTGCGACAGTAAAAGGAATCTAACCCGAAATGTTGATGGATGTCAACGTTTCATGACCCCCCGAAACCTAAAAAGTGTTTTTGGCAACGCCGTCCGTCTGTGTGTTTGTTTAACCCTAAAATTAAGAGCAGTTTACTAAAGGATGAAAATATAAAAATTCAATTTTCTCAAATTCGGCTATAACTATTTTGATTAAAATTCGTATCCAGGCGTTGATTAAGATTATAAACAAAATTGCTTTTTTTCATTTTCCCTGAAAATGACTTTTAGGGTTCTTTACAGAAGCAAAAATGTATATATCTTCGCAACTATTAGAGGTACTAAATAACTTATCATTGTAAAATTTTTAGTACTATAAAAAATAAAAAAGGTGTATTTGAAATATATTTATATAAAGCCAATTGTTTCGGAGATATTGGAAAATACATTAATACCATTTTGTGAGCTATATTTGTGAAGAGATACTATTTAAGTTTAAACGCAATAATTCTCTAATGCCATAGAGTAAGCAAATAAGTAAGTCTCTCAAGAAGTTGATGTTTTCTCAGGATTTTCGTGGGGGTAAGGGGGGGAGGGGCGTGGGTGCTTCCATCGGGATCGTGTCGGGGAGGGGGGTGGGAGGCACCTCAAGAAATGTTGACATAAAAATACTTCAAAATTTGAGAGTAAATCTTTAAGTAATTTTTAGGTGTAACGCCAAGCTTGAGAATAATCCTCTAATGAAGGGTATAACTCAAAATTTGCGATTAGTATTGAAATTTACTAAAGCTAATAGTAAGAATATCAACAAACAGTGGTTAATAAGGGGGAAATAAGTTTAAACATTATTACAATCATTATTTAAATAGTTTTTTAGATATTCAATCAATTATACAAAATAGATGGCATTATTCAGATTTCGAACAATCAAACTGTAGCTCCACTATATAATATAGCTAGTTATTTCTCAATCTAAATCAAAATTTTACCACCAAGCCATACTTACACGTTATGTGTGTGGTATTATTCTAAGATTTTGTTTAAAGCACGTTATTAAAAAATAAATATTTTAAAGATCTTTGTTTATTATTAATCATTGAAATGGTAATAATAAAAATGATCAAATCAATTTAAACCTAAACGAGGTTTTTGCAACAAGGTTAGAAACGCGCAACTTGAATTTTGGTAATTTCATTAATGCCTATTTTCCCCACTTTAATACTTAATGTGACTGTCTTAAATCTTAATTTTACCAATAATAATTTAAATAAATGGTATGGAACTTCCCACAGACTTTCTCGCTCTATTGTTTAAAAATGGAGGTATTTACTCAAAATTCGTAATATAATATACACTAGCGAACCCACGAACAAATTGCGCTATACATACGTAAAACCCGCCTCGGTGGCGTAGTTGGCTAACGCGCTAGTCGTGTTGAGCCCAACGCCGAGGACGGGGAGATCGAGGTTCGAATCTCGGTCGGGTGAACTGGGGGTGGTTTTTCCTAAATGGTTTTCCACTCCCCTTCCACGCAAATGCGGGTTCACTTCCTCTAATTCAACCCTCCCAATTCCTAATCCATTAGCGTAATTAGTACTTAAGCGTATAACCCGAACGGGTAGTAAGACGCGGTGCTAATATTATTACATACGTAAAACATTTTTTGACTCACGGTTTTAAATTTTATAATTCTATTTTTTTTAATTAACGTCTTCATTTGTATATTTGGACCAATAAAAATCGATATTGGGTCCCTAAGGGTCAACACTTCGTACTAAAATGTTGACTTCCAAATAAAATATTCGGCATTTTATTAAGGAATGCACATCTTATGGTTATCGTATTGCTACTAAATTTATCTTTATCATTGAAGTCTAGACATGCAACAATGTTTATTTAATGTTTGCCAACAATCTGATTTCAATGCAACTCAACAATGTTTCCAAGTGCGTAATCGTTGTCAACTTTTTGCGCGGACAAATTGTAGAAAAAAAAATATTTTTTTTGTGTGTACGGGTTACATGTATATAAAATGAAGAATTATTGAAACTAATAATAGTTGGCTACGTTTGTGTGTACATAAATATAATTTCAAAATATGTTTACAAAAACCAATAATTGGTGTAAGACACTGAGATCGGTAGATACATTTTTTCGTTCGATTCCCACGTTCGTGTGTTATTTTTTAACGTTTGAATTTACAAAAGTTTATTGCAACATTATGTCACCCATATTTACCGGTTTTTCTATATGGGTGTAAGGCGTAGTATCTTACCTTACACTACGAAAACAAAATTAGGATGTTCATAAACACGGTGCTAAGGAAGATATTTGGTCAAAAAAGGGATGAGGCTACTGGAGACTAGGAGGAGGTTATATAGTGGTGAATTACATACCATGTACTCATCAAAATAGTAGATTACGGTTGGCAGGACATGCAGCGTGAATGAGAGATACTAGAACCTTGTTCAGGGTATTGATTGACAAACCCAATGGTAAGAGACCCATGGGAAGACCTAGACGCAGATGGGAGGATTACATTGGACTGGACCTGAAAGCGGATGTAATGAGGTGGACTGGATATAATTAGCTCAATATAATAGGGTGTAATGAGGTGGACTGGATACAACTAGCTCAATATAGGGATAGGGTGTAATGAGGTGGACTGGATAGAACCAGCTCAAGATAGGGATAGGGTGTAATGAGGTGGACTGAATAGAACCAGCTCAAGATAGGGATAGGGTGTAATGAGGTGGACTGGATAGAACCAGCTCAAGATAGGGATAGGGTGTAATGAGTTGGACTGGATAGAACTAGCTCAAGATAGGGATAGGGTGTAATGAGGTGGACTGGATAGAACCAGCTCAAGATAGGGATAGGGTGTAATGAGGTGGACTGGATAGAACTAGCTCAAGATAGGGATAGGGTGTAATGAGGTGGACTGGATAGAACCAGCTCAAGATAGGGATAGGGTGTAATGAGGTGGACTGGATAGAACCAGCTCAAGATAGGGATAGGTGGTGTACTTTTGTAAGTGCGGCAATTAACTTTAGGGTTCCTAATGCCGTAAATTAAGAAAGTATTGTAACCCATATTGGTAGGCAAAAGGACTAGATGTCGGGATCATCCAGGATGGTAGGAAAGTCGGGGTCCAAATCCCAGTTGGGTGTAGTGATGGTGTTATTTCAGAAACAATTTCCTACTTTACCTTCACGCAAATTTGGGTAAAATCTTTATAAAAATCTATCTTTCTCATACTTACCACATATTCGTAATTAAATACGCATAATCCGGATGGGTAAACTAACACAGCCTTTTGTAAATGTCTAGACACAAGTAAACTTCCTGAAGAAGTTGGCCCAGGTGAGTAAACCTCCCCAAGAGCCGGTGTTGCCCCAAGCCAAAGTAACACCTCTCCCCTTCCTCCCCCTGTGTTCGAGCTCCCGCACAATACGTAGTGGGAGCCATCATGCATGAAAGTCTCACGGTGCTCCGCGAGATTCGATTCTGGGGCCCGTCGCTATCACAGGATCCATTAGCAAAGCTACAGTATAGGTTGATGAGCCGAACGCTCTAACCCTCGCAGCCACCTAGTCACAACAAATACTTTCATGTTAGTACACTTTCTGACGATCATCCACTCAAGGATTGGCAACTAGGAATCCGACGAACAAAGCAGAAGAGTAGTGTATCACGTATGTATCAACATCCATAAGGGCGCGCTTGGGCAGATGAGCTGCATTTTCACTTTTAATTTTGATTAAAAATAATTTAGTTGAGACGGATGAGAAAAACAACAGGATAATATACTAATTCAATTAATTGAAAAATAATAGCCTGGACACGGGAATCGAACCAGGTCCTTTGGTTTTGAGTGGCAATGCTCTACCACTGATCCCGCCTAGTTCATCTCGTATTCAGCCCAATCTTTCACTAGTTGTTATACTGTGATTTAAACTGCTTTAGGATCCGCGTGGTGGGTAGGCTGGGGAGCATAGTTGCCACATAGTGGGAGTTCGCGCGTTACTACTGTGCAGGCATACTCAGTGACTGTCGAGAAATCTGACAACGTGCATCGGGTGCTATAACAACTATAGTGTAATGCGTCTATATGTGGTAGCTGTTGCAAGTATCGGCCATTGAAAGCTACATACAATCACAGTCCACGGCAATTCGTGACTGAGAGTATTCTGACATGCACTCAGTATTGTTAATTCATGTGTATCACAAAATGATATGTGATGGTTATCCGCAGGATCAGTCCTGATGGCTGAATTAAATTAAATTAGGTGAAAAAAACAACCTGGACACGGGAATAAAACCCGGGGCCTATGGAGTGATTCTGTGGACAGCCATCACCTATCAGTTTGTGATACACATTAATTAATAAAATACCTATGTTAATAAAATGACGTTGAAATACTTCATTTAGTACTTAAAATAAGAAGTTTTGTTCATAGCAACTTACTACCCATCCGGGACATCTGAAAATTTACATTCATAGGCTCGGGATGATAAATGTGTAGTTTTGAGGAAACCCGCCTCGGTGGCGTAGTTGGCTAACGCGCCAGTCGTGTTGAGCCAGACCACTGAGGACGGGGAGATCAAGGTTCGAATCTCGGTCGGGTGAACTGGGGGGGTTTTTCCTAAATGGTTTTCCACTCTCCCTCCACGCAAATGCGGGTTCACTTCCTCTAAATTCAACCTTCCCAATTCCTAATCCATTAGTGTAATTAGTACTTAAGCGTATAACCCGAACGGATGTAAGACGCGGTGCTAAATAAATAAAATTTTGAGGAAACGTTCCCACATTCACATAGATGTAGAGTGAGAAACCAATTAAACGTGGGCAAGATTCAAACCCTGGACTGCGGTCAAGAGCAAACCAGACTAGACGGGAATGAATGGCGCCTTTGTTTGAACGCCCATCGCTGAAGGTAAGACGATATTTTCGAGCCCAAACATTTTCTTATAACTTCCAAGTATATATTTTCATTTTAGTGAATCGTTTTGTTTGCATTTTATGACATTTTACTTATAAGTAACAATATATTTTTAACAATCATGCGCAGTCAACTTCACTTAAAATAAAGTAAACAATATATTATTTAAATAAATATTTAAAATGGTATACAGGCACTAAAACTGTCCTCTAAATTGCAACGAGGCGCAAGATTTATTTTAGCAGATTTATCCTAAAATAATAATAATTTCAAAACTTATATTTCAATATATTTTTAAAAGTTAGTAAGAAGTAAGGTATGTTTAATATCCTACCAAATCGGAATTTGCCTGTAACTTTATTTATTTTCCCAATTTAACAGTTGTAGGCATAAGGAACAATGGTCATGACTCATGATAGGTATTTAAAATATATATATATATATATATATTATATATACAAAATTAGAGCCTTTATTCTGTATAGAAATTAAACAAAATACCAACAACATAAATATTAATAAACTTAATTTTGTATGTTTACTTTAAAAATGAAAATTTACTTTACAGATGTAAATTGATAACGAGCCAATTTGACCGTAGATACTTGTATTTTTCACGAAATGTTTGTAGGTCATGTGGTGAGTTTAAGTGAATTTAATATGCACGCAGTTTTGTTTGTTCTAAAGGCAACGCTAAATATAGAACTTGTCAGTCTAGGTGTTTTATAAGTTAGCAAACTTAACTACTTTTTGGAGAGTGTAATTTTTAGCACAACGGAAAGGTTATTATTTATAGTCTAATTTTCTAAGGAAGAACCTCATTTTGACAGCTACAAAAGTTATGTTTAGTTATATAACGTTCATTTTATGAACAGAATGATTAACTACTATCATCATATGATTTATAAACTAACTTAATAACTATAATAGACACAACATCCAGCCCCTGACTGTTAATTCATTACTATGAAAGGAAAAATCCATATTTGACCAATGATGGACTTTTCGGTCATTCCAAGAATTGAGCTCGGGACCCTTAACTAAGTAGGTAGTTATGCCACCAACTGGAATAATGTGTTGAACCTAGAAAAGCTAAGAGATCTACTTTCACGTATTCATACGTCAAGTTATGTGATCTTCAGCTGCGAATTTTGATAAACTATACCACCACCTGTAAAATGACACTAATAAAATAGTAAAATGTTATAAATATAGACATTAAACAATTTTTTTTTAAATAAGGTTTATTATTTTGTTGGTAAGGAGTAGTTAAAATTAAATATTTAAGAAAGAAAACTTTGAGTTTTATGCATAATAATTACGAGATGCTTAGTGTGAACAGCTGCGCCTCAAGTAGTCATGTAATGAGTTGATAAATTAATATTAGTAATAAGATGATAAATTTATTGATGAAATTGAGTAAACTAAAGCTTATAATGGAAATTACCTAAATATCAACGATATCACTCTTTTGTTTTAAACTTTATTTTTATTTATTGTAATTTTCAATATATGCTTTAATTAACACAATTTCATTAATACATTTATCTTGTTATTAATATTAATTTATCAACACATCACATGACTTCTTGAAGCGCAGCTGTTCACGCAAAACATATAATTATTATGTATATAATTAAGAGTTTCCTTTATTAAATATTAAAATTGTATTTTCTAAAAGGATCTTTCTATTAAAATTGTACTGTATGTAAGTTTCCAGGATGTGTGTATGCGGGTAGGAGTCAGCAGTCCAGTCAGCAGAATATGGTAGACCGTAAACCTGACTCCCCCTCTTCCTTCATTACTATGTACGTACAATCATCCCTCCATTACCTCAGAGAATAGAATTTTTCATCGGACTATCATGACCTGCAAGTTTTCCAATTTAACTTGGAACCATTTTATTTTATATTGTTTGTAGATAGTTTCGTGTCCGGGATCCCCCCGAGATAAGCTCGACTCTGTTGACGGAGAAAACCCATTCCAGGGATGTTTCATGACATTACCTCACACAGGTAAATCACATTATTCGTCGAACAATTTTCATAATATTTTGTTTATTGGGAAACTTTTTTTTCCCCAATAATATACTAGTTAAAAAAAAGGTGTAGTTTTTAAAAATAAAAATTGTAACGGTGAGAGTGTGTTGCTGTATTTTCTAAGAGCTTTTTTTGGCGTCTTGATCCTTTAAATACGACCGCACTGTTGGTAATACGGACTGAGGAGTCAAGCAAGCCCGTAATCGGTGACGAAGAAGTTAAGTTTATTTTCCGCCTATTATTACCAATCTACACGATACGTATTTTAATTGCATTAATAACCCACTTAAGCGTATAACCCGAACGGGTAGTAAGACGCGGTGCTAAATAATAATAATAATAATAATTCACTTCGGTGGCCGCATGGTCTAAGGCATCATTTTCCTGTTAGACTGATCTGCTGATGACGGGGAGATGGGGTGTTATAATCCCAATCGGGTGTACTGAGGGTGGTATTTCTTAAATGGTTTTCCACTCGGCCACCATGCAAGTGCTGGTACAATTACTATAAATTCAACCTAACTCATCCTTACACCCTTAGCGTAGTTGGTACATACGCGTGTAAACCCGAACGGGTGGTAAGACTAAAAAAAATCACTAATGGGGTATTAAATGATAAAACAGATTGAGGGAAAATGTACTCGCATTTGCATATAAAGAGTAAGAAAAAACCACTTTCGTACACCCAGATATGATTTGAGCCCCGACCTGCCTATCAGTGGTAAACCAAACTAGGTGACCCTAACATTAAGTCTGCGTACCCACCGAAGTGGGTAAGGTCAAGTTTCAAATCTCGGCTGGGAGCTCTGGTTCACTAAAAAGTGATTTAAAACAGTAGTTTTCACCTTTCCCCCCCCTCCAACCTAATGTGGCCTACTTTTCCTCAACCATTTTTCACGTTCTTACCTCTACTAATATGTCAAATACATCTTGTGACAATCCGAATCAGTGGGCACGCGGGCTAAGTAGTCAACTTCAGCTGGCCTGGTTAACCGGTGACGGGAAGCTATTAATACAGAGGTGTTTGCCCCCTAAATAGTCTTACAAGCATCCTCCCCGCATATGTTGGTACATTTCCTCTTAACTCTATCTTCCTCATGCTCACTTCATTATTGTAAATATGTGGTTATTCAGCCGGTTAGTAAGACACGGTTATCCGCCGGTTAGTAAGACACGGTTATCCGGTTGGTTAGTAAGACTTGGTAAACACATGCACACAACTAAACAAAAACATTGCCGTTATCTATTTATAGTTAAGTTTGTATTTTTATTATTTTGTCAATAGCATTATACATTATACAGTCGAACCTGGCTAGTTCGAAGGTGAAGGGACCAGTATCAAAATTCGAACTATCAAAAAAATTCGAATTAGCTAAGTTTTTATCTGAGCTAGGAAAATAACTTCAAGCATCATTTCAGTGAAGTAAAATACAGTGGTGTATACGTATAATTTTATTCTTAGATTCTCCATATCAATATGTACATTAAATGTATGTAACAAAATGTATTTACAGTTTTTTTAAAAAAAACTAGAAATATTTGGTTGCTTTTTGGAGTTAATACTCTGATTTGGAGTAAACTCTTCTAGTTTAGTGAGCATCTGTAAAATAGAGGGCTTACATTATGTTGTCCCTCAAAAAAACCGCCTCAACTATTTGATGTGGTCCATGACCTGTGTAGATGTTGGGATTGGCTTCTCTGAAAGTTTAGTTTGTTCCCCTTCATCATCTGAAGAAACACTGTCATTTATATTGTTCATAACATCTTCCAAAATGTCTTTATATGTAATTTTACTGCAAACTGATAAGTTCTCGTTCAAGTTCACAAAATCCTCGTAAGGAACACAAAACACAAAACTTGATTGCCCCTGCACGCAGAGAGCAACGCAGCAATAGTCGTGTGATCTACGTGAGATTTCTAATTAAACAAAATAAGTTCGAACTACATGTGATTTTTTAAAACAATGTTTTAATAGAAGATTCAAGGGACCAAGGGATAAGTTCGAGTTAAACATGAATTCGAATTATATACGTTCGAATTATCCAAATTCTACTGTATTCAATTTCTCAACAAGTTCTAAATTATTATACTTAATAAATATAACAAAAATTTAATTCTTAAAAATCTATATTCAAAAAACATAATGATAATTATATTTTTTATACGTTCCCTACCAATTTGACTGGTTTCCCGAAACTATCAAAGTGTGTATTCTATTATTATTAATTTATCATAATTTGTAATTAAGACCTTAAAATTTTGTGTATCAACAAGTTATTATTTATATTTATTTCTTCTTAAATAATATACATTCCTTATTCGACATTATTTAGAATGTTTATATTACAAAAACAGTGTTAAAAGTATAAAATAATGTTTTACAAATTTCATTTTCTGCCTACTTTCTGTAGCTTTTTTTTTATCACCGCGTTTTAAAACCTGTTCAGGATATAGGCATTAATGACCATTAATCTAATAGGGTAGAAATGAGGACGGAAGCATTTTAGAGGAAGCATTAGCATGGAAGGAGATTGGGAAACCATTTAGGGAAAATCACCCTCAGTAAACCCGACTGGGTTTCGAACTCCATCTGCACATCCTTCGCAAGCGAGTCTAACACGAATTCAGGAAAGTATTAACATTGTAAATTTAAAAAAAATTTAAATCGAGAATATCACCGTTAGAATATTTGAATAACCTGTCAAAGAAACATAAAATAATATTTTTACAAATACAAATAGTTGAAAGATACATTATAAAGTCTTTTTAAATTTATCAGACGAATAAACTAACACATATAGGTCTACACTATTTCCTTTTGTTTCGACATGGTAAGTTGCTGGTTTGGCAGCATCAAACTCTCTTCATATAATTTAATTTACTTACATTTTTCAATAAAAAATACGTATACAATTAATTTTTTTATGTATTAATTTGAAAATAAAACGAAAGTATTTTCGGAAAATTATATAAAAAAACTCAATGTTGTTAGCCCTCAATCGAGCCGTGTACTAACAGCAGAGCGGCCGCTGTTTGTTAGCGATGATAGTGCCAACTTTTGTGGATAGAAGGTGTCATGTGGTCAGCACAACAAACCCTCCAGGCATTAATCTCGGTTTTTTAGACTGAAACCGCTACTTTTCTTTATCCAGGTAACTCCTCATTTGTCCTCAAGAGGCTGAAATGACCCCATTCCAGACTCCCTGCCAGGGATCGAACCAGGATCCTCTAGATCTGTAGCCAGGAGCTCTGGCCACTCGACCGCAGAGGCGGTCATTTTTAATTTTATTTGGCTCTTTGACAAACAAAAATAAAATAATCTTCAGTTTAAATGAAGACCTGAATTATAAATATATCAAGCTTCAAAATTCGTATCATTTTTACTTTCTCTCAACAACTCGGAGAGAAAGTATTGTGATCGTCAAAAAATTCTAACTTAATATTTTGATCAATGTCGACGTTTGATGCATGACCCCCTGAAACAAAAAAAAGAGGTTTTCGCAATGCCGTCCATCTGTCTGTACCTCGGGATAGAGCCGAAACTACCGATTGGGCTAAACTTGGTAGCTGGGATTTTCATAATGTCCCCCCGAGGGATTTTTGGAATTAGATATCTAACCCTAAATTTAAGGATAGTTTACATAAAGGCAAAAAGATAAAAAAAAATTGATTTTTCTCGGAATCCACTCTAACGATTTAAATTTTTTTTTATATCTAAGACACTATTTATTATTATAAACAAAAAGGCAATTCTCATTTTTCATTAAAATGACTTTGGAGGTACCTTACATGGGAGAAATTTTCCCATTTTCATAATTTCTCCGCAACTATTAAAGATACAAAATAACTTATCATTGTAAAGTTGTAGTACTATTAAAGATAAAAATGTTTTGTTTTAAATATATTTTTATAAAACTAATAGTTTCCAAGATATAAGTATATATACTTTTTAAATCAGTTCTTTGAAAATGAATTTGATTCTTATGTTCTTTGGTGGACAAAGATGTTTCTCTTTTTTCAATTTTTCTGTAAAAATAATCCTAGTTCCTAACTCCATAGAGTAAGTAGGCAACAGTGTATATTATTTAATTTATGATCGTTGGGGTAGTTTTTCTACAACATACAAAGGCAAAAGAGAAAAAATAGATTTTTCTTGGAATTCACTCTAACGATTTAGATTATTTTTTTATATCTAAGACACTATCTATTATCATAAACATATTTTAGTGAATATCTATTTTAAGATAAAATCGGGAGAAAGTTAGTGCGGTGCACCATAACATTTATTATTATTATTAGCACCGCGTCTTACTACCCGTTCGGGTTGTACGCACTTACGCTAATGTGTAATGGTAGGGTGATTGTGAGATGAAATGGAGGACCTACAGTTTAACGTGGGATCCGAACCACGGTGGAGGCCTGGCATTCCACACATTCACAAGTTGTGATTAATACACGTCTTGTCAGAGGTGAAGGACATTTATTATATAAGTAACCCGTATTTTGTAGTAAGCTATGTTTTAATATTATGTTCTATTTACAAATATTTGAATGGTAATGAAGCCAGTAAATATACATGTCTAAGAGCTGGAAACTTTAAAATTTTATTTGGAGAGCCTGAATAGGATCCAGAACCGATAATTATTTCGGTTCGGCTATCTGATGAGTACAACCCAAAAGGGTGTTAATAAGCGGTCTAAGAAAAAATCTGTTAAAAAAAGTATTTGTGTTAAATATAGGTTCATTGTGTATCAGGTACAAATAATGAGCGAAAAGTACCGGGTTCGATTATGATATGGCTTGAAAATGTATCAATGATAAATTATGAGTTTCACTCTTTTACAGGGGTGGGTTGTCGGCTGGGAGACCAAGTGACTTACTCCAGAATAAGTTAGTTTGTAAGTAATATGATAAATATGTTGGTTTAAATGGATACAATAATACGCCTAGTTAAAAAAATCTATCCAATTTGACTATAAAGGTTTATAACGTTTTTGTTGAAAGTATTATTGAGGTTCATGGATCAGTTTGGTAAACCATTATTGCGGTAAGACCTTTATACACTACGCGGGTTACTGTGGATCCACACGTTCGTAAAAAAAAAAAAAAAAAGCGCAGAATAGAAACGGGGTCACGTGACAAGCTTTTAGCCAATCATAAGATTTCCGCCTCATCGGCGCGAGCTGTTCTGCTAAAGTTCAACTCATCTCTACTTCATCCGCTCTGCCCGAGATGTTCAGCGAGGGAGAGCCAATCAAATCTCAAATCAGTGCGCATGCGCATTTGACAGCACATGCGCTGTATAGCCAGAAGCAAGCAGACAGCTTAGTTGGCCGTTGTGAGGAGATTTGAAATAATCCGTTAATAGAATATGTACGTAACCATTTATTGAAGTGTGCTACGACACAGCATTATAATTTGAAAACATCCATCGGGAGAGTGATCTAAAAGATATATGTATCCATTAGAAAATTAAATAGGTTTATAATCGGCTGATTAAGTTTGTGTTGCATTGAATCATGGATCAACATACAGTGTGTTGAGTTGCCGCGCCAGTCAAATAGATTCTGTTCTCTATTTTCGGCGAACGTGTGAATCAAGCTTTAATCTTCTACAGCACTGTACCGCAAAGATAAGTAAAGTGAAGAAGAGAAGCCTGAAATCCTACCTTATTTGTAGGGGCCATGATTTTCGTCAGCAAAAAATCCACAGGTCCTACCTGGAAAAGAGAAAATACAGTTTAAGTTGGAGTCAGATGTATAGCCACAAAATGATTAAAAATTAACTTTAAAATTCATTTGCACATTTAATACAAATATTCTTCCATCACGTTTCGATACTCGTAAGCGCTATGCACTCATTTATTTACGCTAACGAGTTAAGAATGTTAAAGGTAGAATTAGTAAGAAATGTATCTGAACTTGCAGAAGGAGGAGTGGAGAGAAATTTATGGAAAGTGACCCTAAGTAAGCCCAGCCGGTAATTGAACCACAACCTTACTGTCACTGGAGGAACAGATTGGGTGGGTGAGCGTGAAATTGTCCGCTTGTTCACTGATGTATGCTACAAGGATTACTTATTATACAACATATTCTCAGGGGAAAGGATGAAGGAAGAGGAATGCAATCCAATTAGAACGGAAAGAGACGGTAAAAACCACGCGACGAAAAACTTTCAGTGAAACTGCTCAGAATTCAAACTCCGATCTCCCCATCAAGAGCGATCAAGTCTAACGGCTTAGACATTTTGGCCTCCACCATCGGGTTTGAAAAATTTAAAAGACAGATCAGCCGACCAAAGGAATATGTGAAGATATGATTTAAAAAATAATGCATAAGCATTTACTAGGAGCTGGGATAATAAACTAGATTATAAAGCCCCTAGCGCACACGGCAGAGAATAAAGCCTCCAATCTAGTATATTATGAGTTTGACACCCCAGACCGTGTGACTACCAGTGTGCAGGTAAGCTCGAGAAAGGGAAGCAGTTAAGAATGTTTTCCTCACTAGAGGAAAGTTCTTTACTCTTCCTCATTTTAATACTTGGATAAGGTCGAAACATTTCTAAAAAAGGGTACGTGTTCTGCCCAAAACTTCAGTTATGAATCTACCAATACAGTGATAACAGTGGTATATGCAGGATTGTGGAAAGGGGGGCAGGGGTTCAAACAAAGAGTCATTTAAAAAAATTGTGATCATTCTAAAGGCTATTTTAAAGAGAGCTGTCGTGATTTTTGTGGTCAAGTGTGGAGTGCAGAGTAGAGGGGATGATTGATACAAATTCTAACAGCATAAAACAAGTTTAGTTTTAGTAATATCAATAAAATAATATGTAGTTTGTTTACGAGGCTAAAATTACTTTGATACATAATATTATTGTTACAATTTGTACTGATGTGGATTTGTTGTGAGCTAAAAACAAATTGAAAAACTAACTAAACAAGACACATAACTAATACTTGTATGTATATCTTATGGTTAAATAAGAAGTATAAGAGCTTCCAACGCAGAAACTCTTATGCTTCTTACATAGAGCAAGCAACTGTCTTTACTTTAAATTTATTTCGGTTAGTGATCATTCCAGTTATGTTGCCAGAACTTTAAAAGTCTTTAGCAATCATGTTGATCACATCAAAAGCTGATTTTTTTAGTTCTGCATGTTTCCATCACAAAGTACAGGAGAGTAGATTCACTGTTCTTAGCCATTACCAGATCTTTCTGCATTGTTTGTGTAGTTTACTAGTTTCACTTTCCTGTGATGCAGTTCTTGCTTAATCTTTACTTATGTAAAGGCCCTTTTATTTTCCAAGTTTTCTGACGGCGCTTCAATTATTTGATCTTGGCATGATAAAATCACATATTTTGCACGTGTCCTTACGTGGAGTCATAAACCCTAGATTTAAATATTTGTAGAATATTTTTTCATAGACGAATTATGATAAAACTTTTGAAGATAATCTTTTTGCAATTTTTGTTCAAGTTTTTCTTCTCATTATTTTCATCTAATATATACCACAAGGGTATTTGTCATAATGACGACACGGGGCCGTTGCCTGGTTGCCAAGGTTGCCATGGTAGACACGGGTGCCGTTGCCATGGAAAAGAGTAGAAACCATTTAAATGGCGACCGTCCCCATGGCGACCGTAACCATGGCAACCATCCCCATGGCAACCGTCCCCATGGCAACCATCCCCATGCCAACCGTCCCCATGCCAACCGTCCCCATGGCAACCGTCCCCATGCCAACCGTCCCCATGGCAACCGTCACCATGGCAACCGTCCCAATGGCAACCGTCCCCATGGCAAACGTAACCATGGCAACCGTCATCATGGCAACCGTCACCATGGCAACCGTCACCATGGCAACCGTCACCTTGGCAACCGTCACCTTGGCAACCGTAACCATGGCAACCGTAACCATGGCAACCATAACCATGGCAACCGTAACCATGGCAACCGTGCAGCAACAGCAAACATAAATGTACAGTTGGGTCTGGAGGGGTAGTGGGAGTGCCAATGTTATGGCTCCACTTAAGGTGTCAAATCGTGAAGTTCCTGCCTTTGATAGGGGGAGGGGGGATGGGAGGGAACGCGAGCAAACGGCAGGATTTTTTTCAGTGTTTATAGCAATTTCCCCTCCACCCCCAAATAAATAAAATAGGCATTTCTCTAGTAGAAACAAAAAATAACAATTTTCTTCACATAATAATATTTGACAACGTGTCTGGAATTTGATAATAACTTTTAATCTATACTTAAAAAGCTTCTCCTTAAATTATAATCTGTTCATGACAGATATACAAGAACTCTCAAGTTTTCTATGTGTGTAAAATAAAACTCAATGTTTATATTGGGCCAGTATTTTATTTATTTTGGCGAAAAAAAATTGTTTGTTAAATAAACTGCAAAAATACTGACCTAAACTCCCGCACCAATCATACCACCTTAACGTATACTCTGTTAGTGAGTTTCATCCAGTGGAGTCGATTGAGGCACAATGTGGATTCACCTGATGATAAATATTGCTGTTTTTAAAGTAATAGTTAATATACAAATAAAGTTTTATTTTCCAATAACAATAACATCTCGCACTCGTTTTATACTAGATACATACTATCCCGATATCACACTCGAGTCTATCTGGCGAAGTGGTATGTTAATTTTAAAATAGTAAATTACGAGCAGTGCAGTGATACGTCATACATACAGATACTTTAAAGAAAATGTGATCGGATTTGGTACATCGACACGTCATAACAATATGACGATGAAGAAATAACTGGACTGGGTGACGTCACCTGGGATGCACACTGGAAAAAATTATTGGTTTCTTGCCTTTCCAGAATGTTCTACCGTTTACTTCTATATCGTTTACTAGTTCAAGACCCGTTAAAGGTAACTTTCGATGGAGAGTAAGACAGGGGCAGTGAAGTATTTTGATCATATAAATATCTAATCACGCCGTTCCCTTACGGGGTAGGCACGAAACTGCGCATTTAACTCAAAAAAACAACTTTGTACTTAATCCATCCTCACTAACTTTCTTCACACTTCCCAATCCTTGCATATTCTCTTCGCATAAACAACATCCATAAACCGAGTCATGCATTTAATTTTATTCTTAAAACTCTTAATGTTTTTCTTTTCCACACATTCGACAACCACATTTCTCCATGTCTTACATGGCCTACCTCTTCCTTTTGATTCACACACTCTACTTTCATATATTTGGTTCTTCACTCGATCCACACTCATCCTCTCAACATGCCCAAACCAACGTAAAAAGCTGATTTTACATTGAACTATCGCATTTCCTTTCAAACCGGACTCTGTCCATACGAGTTTTTCCACATACATTTCTTATCCAACCGCATTTACCTTGCTCTTGTGTTCCTCCTGACAAACCCACGCTTCACATCCATAAGACAATGTTGGAGTTAACACAATTTTATGTACCGCCATATTTGCCTCTTTCGATACTTCATTCTGTGCAATATTCCACATACATCCATTAGTTTAAAAGGGCGGATAAAATAATAACATTACAATCATTTAAGACGGGGTCCCAAAAAGACCCTAGCCGTATAATCAAACTTTATAAGTCAATGATGAGGCGAAGTTCTCAATCAGGCTAATACCAGTGCAATTACTCTTAGTTAAACTCCTTATCCCCAACCCCTTGGTTTAAGTAGTCAATAAGCCTTATTTAAAGTATGTGAGAACTGATCCCGTGATGTAGTGATAAGTGCACCTGAAATTGCACTATACTTACACAAAACCTTTTTTTTACTCTTGGTTTTAAATTTTATAATTTATTTTTAAAGAATTAAAGTCCTCATTTATATATTTGGGTCGGTAAAAAATATCGATATGGGTCCCCATGGGGCAACATTTCGTATTAAAATTTAGACTTCAGGTTAAAACTTTCTAGATTTTATTAGGGGTTGCACATCTTATGGTTATCGCATTGCTCTTAAATTCCTCATTTATAAATCCATACCAATAAAAAAGGTAAATATTGACCATTGAGTCTAAAATGTTCTAAATAGATTATTGCTGTACAAACATTTCCCCTATGAGGTTAAAGGAAAAAGAAGAGAAACTTTTTGAGAACCTTATTAATATAATATATTTACTCTATGGCATTAGAGAATTATTGCATTAGAACTTAACTTAGTATCTCTTTACAACTAAAGCTCACAAAATTGTATTAATAAATCTGCCAATATCTCAGAAACTATTGGTTCTATAAAAATATATTTCAAATAATGTTTTGTATTTTTAATAGTACTACAATTTTGCAATGATAAGTTATTTAGTATCTTAAATGTTTGCGGAGGTACGGAAATTTCCGCTTCTATAAAGTACCCTAAAAGTCAATTTCATGGGAAAATGAAAATATCCATTTTATTTATGATCTTAATAAAATCCTAGATACGAATTTTAATCAAAATCGTTAGAGCCAGTTTTAAAGAAAATAGATTTTTTTCTTTTCGCCCTTTATTAAACTAGTCTTAATTTTAGGGTTAGATAAACACACATACATACGGCATTTAAAAAACACTTTTTATGGTTCGGACGGTCATAAGACATCGATATCCATCAACATCTTAGTTTTTTTAATGGTCGCAATACTTTATCTTTAGTGTTCGAAAAGTTAAAATATAAATATTTGCGTATAGCTTGAAAAATAAAGGTTTAATAAAAAATATGTTTCAAATAAAATATTTTTATTATAAGTAAACCTACATATTTGCATTGATAAGTAATTTTATATCTCAAATAGTTACGGAAATATGATAAAAAAAATTAAAATTTACGCATCAGACCAAAACCCTTAGTCATTTTGACGAAAAATTAAGAGTAGCCATTTTGTTTGTAATATTTATCAATGCACAGAAATGAAATTTAATCAAAATCTTAAGAGCCGATTTGGAGAAAATGACTTTTCCTATTTTAATCCTTCAGTAAACTGCCCTTAATTTTAGGGTTAAATATACAATTCCAAAAACTATTTGTGGCAAACTTATGGAAACCCTAGATACCAAGTTTAAGCCCAATTGGTAAAATAGTTTAGGTTCTACTCCGAGGTACAAACAGATGGACAGACAGACGGAAATGCAAAAACAACTTTTTCGAATTAGAGGGCCCATGAAACGTCGAAATTCATCAAAATCTCTATTTCAATTTTGTTTGACGACTTTTTATAACTGTAAGATAGCGAGAAAGTAAAAAGTATGCGATGTAATAATAACAATGACAAGCAGAGGAGACTGTGTCCTTAAAACCGATCTTATGGCGGTTTATAATACTAAATAAGAGTCAAATTATGATTAAAGATGGATTAGTATTAAATGCCTCAACCTTCCAGTCACCGGTAATATAGTTTATTGAAAGCTTGAGGCACTAGACCATGTGGGCAGCGGTGTGGGCTACAGACAATTTGAAATGAGATATCATGAAGGAGATGACTGAGGAATATATTAACAATTATTTACTTTTCTAGGGAAATTAGCGGGTTTAAAATTCAGTTGGAGTACAAATCTGCCGTAGTTTTTTTTTCTCCCTCTACAAAATACAAAGAGTGTGTAGTTCCATTGAAACACAAAATAGAAGGCCAGTGAATGGGAGACACGAACTTCCGAGAGGTGACTTAGAGACTTGGCACGTGTACGGAGTACTGCACACGTGGATCCACTGCCGGGCGATGTACAGCCTCATTTTCATAAGAAGCGGCTGTTATAAAAAACAAACATATACCTATTTTGGTGGTCAAGATTGATAATATAAATTATAAGTTAAAATTTCGAGTTTCATATGAATCAAATTTTGCCATGTGAGTGCACTACTTTTAAATACCGTTCTACATCCCTAACCACCCAGATCGGTGTCCATACGGTCTAAAGCTGTGTGGTCCAATAATCGGTTCGTGAACTTATTTTTCTGGCCGAACTATCTCAAATGGCCATAAAAGAATAATATAAAAAGGTAGTTCCGATTTGTGTTAGTATAAATATTGGAGCATATAAAGAGACGATATAATTTCACTAGATATATTGGTATTGTCACATTGCTACTATATTGTACTTGTATACTAGTTCTAAGTAAAACATAATAATTAAACTTTAAAGTGTTATCTGTTCTTCACCATTATCATAAATATTTTATCTTAACTATTTTATTCTGCTTATTGACCAATATGTTTGTTGCACTCCTCTATGTTTGTTACACTGTGCAGACTGTTCCTCTGTTTGTTACACTGTGCAGAGTGTTCCTCTGTTTGTTACACTGTGTATATTGTCCCTCTATGTTTGTTACACTGTGCAGACTGTTCCTCTATGTTTGTTACACTGTGCAGATTGTTCCTCTATGTTTGTTACACTGTGCAGATTGTTCCTCTATGTTTGTTACACTGTGCAGACTGTTCCTCTATGTTTGTTACACTGTGCAGATTGTTCCTCTATGTTTGTTACACTGTGCAGATTGTTCCTCTATGTTTGTTACACTGTGCAGACTGTTCCTCTATGTTTGTTACACTGTGCAGATTGTTCCTCTATGTTTGTTACACTGTGCAGATTGTTCCTCTATGTTTGTTACACTGTGCAGACTGTTCCTCTGTTTGTTACACTGTGCAGACTGTTCCTCTGTTTGTTACACTGTGCACATTGTTCCTCTATGTTTGTTACACTGTGCAGACTGTTCCTCTATGTTTTTTACACTGTGCAAATTGTTCATCTATGTTTGTTACACTGTGCAGACTGTTCCTCTATTTTTGATACACTGTGCAGATTGTTCCTCTATGTTTGTTACACTGTGCAGACTGTTCCTCTGTTTGTTACACTGTTTAGATTGTTCCTCTATGTTTGTTTACACTGTTCAGATTGTTCCTCTGTTTGTTACACTGTGAACATTGTTCCTCTATGTTTGTTACATTGTGCAGACTGTTCCTCTATGTTTGTTACACTGTATAGATTGTTCCTCTATGTTTGTTACACTATGCAGATTGTTCCTCTATGTTTGTTACACTGTGCAGATTGTTCCTCTATGTTTGTTACACTGTGCAGACTGTTCCTCTATGTTTGTTACACTGTGCAGATTGTTCCTCTATGTTTGTTACACTGTGCAGACTGTTCCTCTATGTTTGTTACACTGTGCAGACTGTTCCTCTATGTTTGTTACACTGTGCAGACTGTTCCTCTTTGTTACACTGTGGAGACTGTTCCTCTGTTTGTTACACTGTGCAGACTGTTCCTCTGTTTGTTACACTGTTGAGATTGTTCCTCTATGTTTGTTACACTGTTCAGATTGTTCCTCTATGTTTGTTACACTGTGTAGATGATCCCTTTATGTTTGTTACACAGTGCAGACTGGCCCTCTATGTTTGTTACACTGTTCAGATTGTTCCTCTATGTTTGTTACACTGTGTAGATGATCCCTTTATGTTTGTTACACAGTGCAGACTGGCCCTCTATGTTTGTTACACTGTGCAGATTGGCATGCTCGTACTATATTTACAGCGAAGCAATGTTGGTAACAACACATTATCATAAATATGCTCCCAATGATAACTTGTAGACACAATGACGTTAATTATTACTCTGACCCAAATATAAATCACCAGGACAGCTGCTAATGAATATATGCAGATTGCTATCAAATTGCAATGTCAATGATTCACACCTGTCGATAGAGGGGTGCCACTATAATTATCATTGACGTTCACACGGTATAAGGAGTAACGTTGGCAGAAAGCCTAGAATATACACCACTGAATAGAGTTATCATTACCACAATATTTTAAGGCAGAGTCTGTGATGATGTGTGAATACCCATCGGCACTATAATAGGAGATATTTTTCTATCACAGCCACCGGGACTCGGTTGTGTCTTTATGCTGCCAGTCGTATGTTAAAGTCACTTTTATAATTGATGACAAATACATGTTTGTAGGCCGTGATATAGGGTGTTCGTTCTTTTATATAAGAAAAAAAAGTTCACACAATTAAGTGATGCCAAATACTGCACATATTCGGTGCGCAAATTTAACAATTTCCGTAATAGATATCGGGTGAATAAATAAATAAGATTTGGCGCGGCAATCTCAATTGATAAATTTTACCAAATAATGCCAAATTTCCGAGATGTCAAAAGTCGACCTAGGTGGTATCGGGGTTAGTTGCTCGCTTCAGGACCCGATGTTCGTGGTTTCGAACCCAGCCGGGGTCGACGGATCTTTCTGGAGTGACATAAATCCGTATCAAAACTTCCTTCGGAGGGAAAGTAAAAGCCATCGGTGCCATGTCAACTGTGCCATGTAAAAAGAACCCTGAAAGAGTATGTGAAAATAACTTTACCGACAATATTGGTAAGCCCTTTTCGTTCTCGCTAGTAGAAATTCTCGTGTGGTGATAATTATAATCATTCGGAATCAGAAAGTGTACATTAAATAGCTACCTCAAATAAATAATAATAATGTCAAAATTTTAAATTGTATATCTCTACAGCGTGTATTAAAGAAGGATCGAGACTATGTTGTATGTTGGTTCATATGATCGGTCTCACATGTGGTCCTTAAATTGACATAACTGGTCTAAGATGTCATCCTTGAATATATATTTAAATAATTTCAGTGTCACCGGGGTAAAATCCAGTCGAGTTAACTAAAGATTTTTCCCCCCCCCCCAATTCTTCCTTTATGTAAATGAGAGCTCATTCCTACACCATTGATGTATAAAGGCAGTAAAAGGCGGTGTGTTAAAAAAAAATCCCCGCAAGCTTAGAGGACTCGATCTCAACCCACTACGGCCCAGTGTAACGTAGTCGTACGTCTAGAGCCGATACGGTCAGTAATAACAATAAATACTGGCGAGTCTGATTGCATTCAATTGTTTGTGCTGGCAGGGCTGACGTTGGGGAGGAGGGGGGAGTCGTTTAAAACCCGTGCACCCTTGGCCTTTTAACTTTGACACCACCTCCCTCTTTTTATGTAACCAGCATGGCCACACAAAAAAAAAGGGGGGGGGGTATCAAGGGGAAACCGACATGAAATAGGTAGACACACATTACCCCGTAACGGACCAAAAAGTTCAATAATGTGGACTGCCGTATATAAACCGTAGGCCATCTTTATTACTTTTTTTTTCCTACTTCGGAAACATATTTTCACGGAATGGTTCGCGCAGAGCTAGACTGCACTTTACGCCACTTCATTGTTGACGATGTACGATGTGCTTTACCTACGCTAAACTTCAACCAAGTGGGTTTATTCCTTTGCTTTACATACCGCTAGTGTTTCCAGCTGTGGACTGGTTCGTTTTTTTATTCAGGTCATATATTTCCCACTACCGGTGTTGCAGGCCTGTAGCTCATGTGCAAACTGGTTAACACTAGGACAGACACACATCCAGTTCCCAGCCCTGTCGTAGCTTCATGTGCCTTATAATCTTAACACTGGACAGACACAACATCCAGTTCCCGGCCGTTAATTCATCACTCTGAAAGGGTTAACCCAAATTTACCAATGTGATAACATTTTGGACCCTGGCGGGAATCCAACCCGGTACCATCGACCCAATAGACAGACAGATATCGACTGATAAAGTGTCGGTGGGTTTATTCCTATTGTTAGTTTATTACATTTTATTTTAAGCATCGCATCTTACTTCCATTCGGGTTATACGCTTATGTACTAATTACGCTAATGGTTTTAGGGATTAGGAAGATTATACTTATAGGAATAGTACCCGCATTTGTGTGGAGGAGAGTGGAAAACCAGATTGTAAAAACACCCTCAGTACACCCAACCAAGATTCGAAACTCCCAAAAAGGGATTAGTCTACTGTAGAGATAACTTTTCATTGGTGCCTCACATTGTCGAGTCAAGTTGAAGAGTGATGTTTTGTGCTCTTTGGGGATCCTTCTTGGATATCCCCGTTGGGAGTCCTCTGGATATCCTCTTGGAAGTCCTTCTCTGAATATCCCCGTTGGGTAGTCCTTCTCTAGATACCTCATTAGGAAGTTTTTCTGGATATCCCCTTTGGGAAGTCTCTCTGGATATCCCGTTGGGGAGTCCTCTGGATATCTCGTTGGTTGAAGTTCTCTCGATATCCTCGTTGGTTGATCCTTCTCTGGATATTCTCATTGGAGAGTCTTATTATTAATCCAGTTGGGTAGTTCCCTCTGGATACCTCGTTGGCGAGTCCTCTCGTAATCTTCGTTGGTGATCCTAGTGATATCCTCGTTGGCGAGTCTCTTTCGATATCATTCGTTGGGAGTCCTCTGATATCCTCGTTGGCGAGTTCCTACTCGAATCCTCGTTTGGGGGGAGATAACTTCTCTGGATATCCGTTGGGAGATGCTGGATATCCACGTTGGTGAGTCCATCTCGATATCTTGTGGGGATCCATTTCTAAATATCGTTGGATTTTATCTGGATATCCTCGTTGGGGAGTCCTTCTATGGATATCTCGTTGGGATCCTCTGGATATCCTCGTTGGGGAGTCCTCTGGATATCCTCGTTGGTGAGTCCTCTCGATATCCTCGTTGGGAGTCCTTCTCTAAATATCCTCGTTGGGGAGTTTTTATCTGGATATCCTCGTTGGGGAGTTCTTATCTGGATATCCTCGTTGGGGAGTCCTTCTCTCGATATCCTCGTTGGGGAGTCCTCTCGATATCTTCGTTGGGGAGTTCTTATCTGGATATCCTCGTTGGTGAGTCCTCTGGATATCCTCATTGTCGAGCGAAATCGAGAAGTGGAATGTAGAAGATTGTATGATTCTCTTCTTAGAATCCGGAGTTGAAGTTCATCGTGATGATTATATGGGTTTGGTATTGACATTATTTATATATAAAATACGTTCATTTGTTGAAATTTATCTTTTATGAATTTAAATCAAGTTTATTAAGATTCCACACGATACGGCAGCTTAACGCGTCGTGGACCGTTCCTCTGTAAGGTTATAACATGATTGACTAGAGAAGCCTTCTTTTCGGGTGTATCTTTCAGAAAAAATCATTCTAGTATGTTTTTTATCTATCTTTCTTTCTTTCTTTAGTTACACCATGCTCCATTCGTTCTAGAAGAGAGGGAGAGAGATAAAGAGTGTTTTCGAAGTTATGTTTCACAAGTATTTGCAATAGGGCACCCTCACACAGTAAAATGAAAGTACGGCTACAGTCCAAATCTCATAGAATTTTTTTTTTGTGGCCAAGATTAACAACATTTTACAAATAGTGATTTTATAGGTAGTTTGCACGATTGTGTCGTACAGTTATCTATAATAATAAAAGAAGTTTGTCTCTGTGTGTGTTGTTTGTGTACGTCCAGCCAAATCTACGGCACCAGAGATCCTACATTTTAACATAGGTGGACGGAAGGGGGTCCGAATGTACCTCGAAGCAGGATTTTTACATCTTTGATTAGCTATTTTTTTAAAAAATTAAAGAAACTGTTTAATCTGGTTTAGAATAACGTTTCCATTTGAAATCGGGCACCATGGGGCGGGATTGCTAGTTTACTAATGTTATCTTATAAGTATTGATAGTACCAACAAAAATGACAGTTTCAGATCACATAACTTGACGTACGGATACCTGAAAGTAGACTAATAGTTTATCTGTCAGAAAAGGTTATTTCTAATTGGACTCTAGCTAGGGAGATTTATATTTACATGTTTACTTTTGCTTTATTTGGTTAAGAATGAGATTCAAACAGCAAATGCTTTAAGCCATTTTGAAATAATATTATCAATGTTTATAATACACTATTATTTCACTAATGTTTACCTTAAAGACAAAAATTTATATAATATTATATTCTTGTCATTTTCATGAATATGTATTTTAGTTTTGCTTAGGTTCAAATAACATTCAAAGCTAATAATGTTATTAGGTATCCTTTTAAGATAGCGCCTCTTTTTTTGAAGCTTTGTAAACAAAGTAAATTGGTACTAGTCACGAGAAACTTTGATGGACGTTATCTAATACTTTTTTATTAAAAAAGAAACATTTTCTAGATACCACCAAATCAAGCTTCAAAAATAAATGTTTATGCCAGTCATATCTGCGAGAAACGTCAGCCACTTTTCAAAACTAATAGGTTCACTGTGCAGTGGATGTCAAAAGGGTTGGTCGATAGAAACGCGTTTGAAAGAGACTTCACTCACGTCATGTCAAGAATACCAGCACTACCACGTAGGGCTGTGCAGGGCTGTGCAGGGCTGGAAGGGGTAGGGTGATTATTAATAACATGTAGAGGTGCGTAGCGTGAGAAAATGAACTTACCGTGCAAGGACGACATTAACAAATCTCAATGAATAAAATATAGTTTTACCTTTACATAGAAAAAAATATATATCGTGGAACTACAAAGCTTCATTAAGTTAATAAGCACAAATGTAAAGGGGGAAGAAAAAAAAAGGAAATACGAACATAGATATAAATATAACTCCAATCAACACTTTGATCTCGACAGCTCAACATAACCTTAAATAATGCAACACTGTCACCCTTCTTTTTTCTCCCCTTGGCTTTTTATTTTCCGACAAAATATGTTGACAAGTGACATATTTCGAGTTGGCCGATAACGACAAAACTAGAAACATATGATATTGTAACTCGGCACGACAGTTCGTGCGACGAGCGCGCATTCTAGTGGCGCGATGCACGAACTTGAAGAGGAAACGCTACTGACGTCATTAGCAGAAATAGACTTTGGTTTATTGTCAGCTTAGGTTGAACCCTTTTTTTGGTCAGTTTTACAGCGCTTAGCAGGTAAGTGTTATTAGCTCAATGGAAAATACTGATTTGGTATGATTGGCCAATCGTGTCATGAAGATAGCTCAAATTTTAAGATCTCTTCATTTTAAGACCCCTGCCGGAATAGGCGCGTGAGTCCTATGAAGATCCTCTGAGTTTGTAGGGCATATGCCAAAACAATAATTATTACTTGAAATTTAATATTTTAAATATTACAACCCAAAAAAGTTTGTCTCGGGGAACCGGCTAAAAATACAATAACAAGAAAACACTATTTTTTACTTTCACATGTAGATCAATTATTGTAATTTTGAACATTTTCAACCTTAATTTTTTCTATCCTATATAACCAAAAGGGCCAGGACCCCCAGTTCTGTCCCCTGTATGTAGACTATCAGTCGCTCTGGTGGCACAGAACGTTATTCAGGGTACAATATAGGAGGTTGTCTACACGTACCAGCAATGAGACGATGAGATTATGAAGCTGATGAGACTTAATATAACTTAAGCCTAACCAACTCAACCCTGGTGACCGTTAGGATCATTCCTCTTAAAGGAAAAATAAAAAGGTACCAGCCGGGAATCAAACCCCTGACCCCTAGACTCGTAGCCAGATGCACAGACCACTACACAACGTGAACGGTTGAACTTGAAATCATGGTGGATTTTGAAGTGGCATGTGTTGAAAAAAGTGGGTCTTTCAATTAATTAATCTGACTGTACCTGAGGTTACAGCGAACAGGGTTCGATAGATTTCGATCAAACTTGATAATTAAAAGTTATTTATATGGTTATACCTTGAGGCCAAATAGTAATTTCAGCTCTAGCTCTAAAATTAAGGGTAGTTTATTGATGATTAATTTTGGAATATTTGAAATTGTTTAAAAATAGCTCGAATAATATTCTTCAAAATGGATTATAAATAATCTTTGTTCGTTTTTCTAAAAAATATTGTTTGTCCACAATATCTCAGTATAGAGCATTGGAGAACAAATCCTAGGTTTGATTTCCATGTCCAAATTGACATTTTAAATTTAAATTAATTACATTTTAGTATCAAGACACCCTGTGGATTACCATCACATATCAGTTTGTATTACATAATGAATTATTTACAGGTAGTATGTTCCCTTTTACAGTATAATATACTAGTAAAGACAGTATGTGCTATTGTGACGGATCATTTAATTCTATCCAAGCTTTGGCAAGGCGAGATCACGTGTTTATTGTGATTTAAATTTAATCTGGCAGACTAGACTTTTAATCCAAACCTGTTGGCTGAGTTAATATTTTTCACCACATTTAAAGCTCAACTTCTTAAACAATAGCGCGGCAACCGCTTTGTATACATCTTTATCATACAAACTTATATACGAATTTACGTAATTTAAATTTTAGATCTAAGTTTAAGTTTGATGCCAAGTAAGTATTTGGTTTGTAACACATTAAAAAGTAATATCAGTTTCATTTTTGAGAAAACCAATATAGTTGAGTTAAAAGTGTCATTAGACTTCCTGAATAGTAAACTATGAAATAGTTTAATCCAGCAATTGCATTAAGCTTTTTAGAGATTTAAACCTGCAGGCTTCGTAAGTGGAAATCCAATGTTTTTAATGGCATTACAATCCCTTTAATTTGGGGGGTAAAAATGGTGCCAGTATAAGATTATTTAAAACCACATCTACTAGCGCCCTATTTACTAACAGTTTACGCAATTTTGAAAAAAAAAATTGCAGGCTACAGCTTAAATTAAGCTAAGTTATAAATGATTAGTAATAATTTCACTGGATCATTAGTTTTATTATTATAATAGTATTTTTAATGCCGTGAATAAACTATATATAGTCTACCTTAAGCTTACCTTACCTTGCACTTTTTACACATGGGTTAATAGTAACTTAATCTTAGGGCAGGGGCAAATAGGGTAGTTATGAGGAAATGTAGCCGCATTAGCGTCAATATAAGATAGGAAAACCACAGCGAAACTCACAGGGGGAAAATTACTTTCAGTGAGCTCAACCGATATTCAAACCCTAACTTCCTCAAGAAGGGCAGCCAAGTGCAACGAGAGTATAACGCCATAGCTGTTATGCCCAACTGCAGTTAAAAAGCTTTTTAAATATTATGAAATTAAAGTATTTCTGACAAAAATGTAAGCAAGAAAAAACTGGTTTAAGTTGGGGTAGTACTAAACATAGGCTAGGCTCTCTCACTAATACTATGCCCACTGACACATAGGTGCACTAATATACAAAGGTAGATTCGATCTTTAAAACCTGTTAAAAAAGAAAGAACGATAGCTCTGGATCGTGTTTTAATATATACTACTTTTGTATGTGTTTAGAGACTTAATACACGTACAAAATATCCGGATATTTATTTAAATAAGGTTAGGATATATTTTTTTTAAATAGAGAAAATATACCAGCATTTAGGTGCAGATAAAGTAGAAAAATCAATTTGGGAAAAAACACTCAGTACACCTGGTCAGATTTCGAGCCCCAGCCTCCGGAGGAAAAGCCCCGGGCGATGTTGATGTCTTAGCCTGTGTGTCCATCAACACGGGGCTGTTGAATTTTGTAAGTCCAAACAAATCGAATGCAGTCTAGTGTAGTGTAGTGGTTTTCAGACTAAATACCAGGTTAGGTTTCTGTGCGTATCTTTCGGCTAGCGCCGGAGAAAATGTTTTGCACCCTTTAGTGAATCCGGCCGGTGCCACTAGTGCGTGAGACTACCGCGTGGCACGCAACCCTCAGACGTGCAGAGTAACATATCACACAGGGGCAGACTAGAAGGGGGAGAGCGGAGATTGGAGGAAACACCGGTATTTACTGGCCAGGGTCAGTCGATGTGGATGTTATACGAGCAACGTACGGAGGCGTCTGGTTCCAACATACGGACACACCACTGATCAATACAGCTCTGCAATATAAATGATTGTGACGTTAACATACCTCATTTAAAAAATTATAATAAAACTATACCTTTCTTTACTAGAGTAGTTTAATGACAAAGGGCCAGTTTTGTAGTCAGACTTAGGGCCAGTTTCATAGTCAAAATTAGCATGCCTAAAGTGCGAGTCGATACTAAATACAGGACGACACCTACCTAGACCAAAATGGAATGGGCCAGTTTCGCCAATGAAACTGGCCCATTACATTCAATTTCAGGTAGGTGTTGTCTTGTATTTAGTATAGCGCCGCACTTGAGGCGTACTAAATCTGAATATGAAACTGGGCCTTAATGTGCCTCAAGTGGAGCGCTATACTAAATACAAGACAACACCTACCTAGAAAAGAATGGAATGGGCCAGTTTCGCACATGAAACTGGCCCATTCCATTCGAGTCTAGGTAGTTGTCGTCCGGTACTTCGTCTCTATGAAACTGGCCTTTTGTCCAACAGTAACATGACAATTTTGATAAGTGTAAATATTTTGTATATGTTGTTATTTACAAATAAGCACAGACACATTTTTTTTACACTTTAGAAGCCCTTGGCAGGGGTATTATTCAGAAACAACTTTTAAAAATACATATTTTGACAAAATATACTTGCATAAATATTTTTTCAAAGTATCACTAACTATTATATAAGACCCATATTTTTAATACTTAATCTTTAATGTTGTAATGTTATGCTTCTTTTATAATATTTAGAATGTATTTTTTTATAGGTGTGATATGCATTAAATTGTTGTTTGAGTGCCAAAAGTTATTATATGACCTTAACAAAAATTTTAACACAAAGCATAATAGTATGGTGTACCTTTCGTTTACCCAGTAAGGTAAAACTTATAAGATAGAATCATAATGTAATCCTTCAAATTAAACTTGCTGCTACCTTGCAGGGTAAAAGGAGTGTAAATATATTTTCAACTATCACTTCATCTTTCATAAAAAGCTGAAGTTATTGAGAAAACACCTAATATCTTCCCCTACGTCTGTAAGCTAACATTTTAGGGTACGAGCTTTTTGTTTACATCTTATATTCGTGCCACCCACATCGGTGGCCGTATGGTCTAACACGTCAGTTACTCTCACAAAAGACTAAACTAACGGTGGTGGAGAGACCATTGTTAGAATCTCGATCGGGTATACAGAGGCTAATTTCCTTAAATGTTTTCCCACTATCTCTCTCGACGAAAATGCGGGTACATTTAATGTAGATCCTACCTTCTTTAACCCTCCTCCATTAGTGTAAATATGCGTGTATCCTTGACCGACACTAAGACGCGTTACACCAAAATAAATAAAATATACTCTCACTGGTGGACACGCGGTGTATGGTGTAGGAAATGTAATAGAATAGATAGGTATGAGTCTTACCAGAGTTCACTTGGGGTTTCCCACATGTGACTTATCACTGTCGTTTTCTCATCCCCTCTACACGTTAATGATGGTACACTTACTTTTAAATACCCTACTCATCCCTACCTCATTGGTTAGACTGTCTATAGCAATGGCGTTAAACTTAATGTAGTTTTTTGAAGAAATTGTGTTAAGAATAAAACCCATGTTTCCTAAATCTGGTTACAGTATATTAAGTACACAGTAGGAAAGTAGTTATCTGATAGTTACAAAAGATAATAAAACTACTCTAATATATCCACACGTAAAGTCATATTTAATGACTGTATATTAAAAATGCCGCTAAATTAATATTAATATTATGGCTACATTTTATAATGGTGATACACATCAAAAAGTATGTTCTTAACCACCCTTTTATTAATACAACCAAAAAGAATATGTTCTCTGTATGCTCGTAGAAGTGTCTGTTGATCCATGATGCTTTGCAGCGACAACTGGGAAAATATTATTAACAGCACTTTTGTTGTTGTTGATAACACAGAATTTTAACAGCTTATTAATTAATCTCTGAGTTTGAAGAAGATTGCGCACAGCATTCCGGGACCACCAAATATCTTTGTATTTTTTTTTAGCACCACGTATTAATATCCGTTTGGGTTATAGCCTTAAGTTCTAACTAAGCCAATGATTTTTAGGGATGATAAAGGTTATATTTAGAGGAAGTGTACACGCATTTTCGCGGAGGCCAAGTAGAAAACCATTTTGGAAAAACTACCCTAAGCAAACCCGACCGAGATTCGAATCTTGATCTCTCTGTCATCGGCAATCTAGTCTATTGCGAGAGTGACACCTTAGACTGTGCAGACACCGCAGCAGGTGATTTTCTTTTTTAAATTATAAGGTAAATTTAAGAAGATAAAACATAACGAGGATTCAGCTAAGCTCAAGATTGATATCCGTTGAACTTAATGATTATGAGCACACATCTTTGAGTTACTTTGGTTCGAAATAAGGTGTAATCAGAGCTTGTGAGTATAAGCATACATCTGTGTGTTACTTTGGTTCGAAACAAGGTGGAATCAGAACTTGTGCCTATAAGCATATATATGTGAGTTACTTTGGTTCGAAACAAGGTGAAATCAGAGCTTGTGACTATAAGCATACATCTTTGAGTAACTTGGCTGGCTCGAAATAAGTAAGGTGGGATCGAAACTTATTATTCCCAAGGCGTGAAATCAGGTAGGCTAAGAAAAGTAAGAATAATTCAGAGCTCATAAAATCGATGTAAAGAGTGGTATTAGAACCACATGACACATGACACATGAACACACACACGAAACGGATGAAAAAAGAAAAGGTAGTTCTGCGATGAACCATACCTAAAAGCAGTGGGAAGGAAGTAAGTCCTAAGAAGCTCCCGGCTCTACTCTGAGGGAGATGAAGCGAGTCTGGGGACGAGATTAAGTGCAAACAGGGCGGAGAAAGTTGGAAGAGAGAGTAGAAAGTGCTCCGAGAGAAGAAAGTTATTAAGGAAGTAATTCCCTATGGCAAAAGCCACGACACGCCGTCACCAAAGTTTGAAAAAAAAAAGTGAAAGAAAAGGCTTTTCGGCCTTCTTTGTTATACAATAAACCGAATAAACAAACACCTTCTGCAGAAGAAATTATTTCAAGCGTCAAGTTTCTTTGTTTTAGGGAAGCTTTCATTCTAAATGTCAGTAATCAACATCAAAATAAGGAGATGAGATCAGTATTTCAAAGTATTCTTAAAAGTCTACACGAAAGTTATTTATTTGATTAGTATAGTTAATGTAAACTTTCTAAAGAGAGCACAGCACACGACTATAAATATACCCTGATTTTGGTCGGAAGAAAGATAGAGAAAATTCAAACTTTTTTTTTTTGCAGCCAACAATCATCACATGTTAGTATATTATCAATGGTATTTTATAGGTGTTAATACTATCTATCAAATGTGACAGCTGCAGCTTACATTACTTGATGTATCAATATAATAAAATGGTTTTAGTAACTTTAGTAACTAGCATCTACCGTTATTCCTACCAAAATCATACTATACAGCCAACTAGGAGAGAACACATACATCCGTAGTGACCAGGGCTGTAAGACTACTATCTATACACATCCATCCGTAGTGACCAGGGCTGTAAGACTACTATCTATACACATCCATCCGTAGTGACCAGGGCTGTAAGACTACTATCTATACACATCCATCCGTAGTGACCAGGGCTGTAAGACTACTATCTATACACATCCATCCGTAGTGACCAGGGCTGTAAGACTACTATCTATACACATCCATCCGTAGTGACCAGGGCTGTAAGACTACTATCTATACACATCCATCCGTAGTGACCAGGGCTGTAAAACTACTATCTATACACATCCATCCGTAGTGACCAGGGCTGTAAGACTACTATCTATACACATCCATCCGTAGTGACCAGGGCTGTAAGACTACTATCTATACACATCCATCCGTGGTGACCAGGGCTGTAAGACTACTATCTATACACATCCATCCGTAGTGACCAGGGCTGTAAGACTACTATCTATACACATCCATCCGTAGTGACCAGGGCTGTAAGACTACTATCTATACACATCCATCCGTAGTGACCAGGGCTGTAAGACTACTATCTATACACATCCATCCGTAGTGACCAGGGCTGTAAGACTACTATCTATACACATCCATCCGTAGTGACAGGCTGTAAACTACTATCTATACACATCCATCCGTAGTGACCAGGGCTGTAAGACTACTATCTATACACATCCATCCGTAGTGACCAGGGCTGTAAGACTACTATCTATACACATCCATCCGTAGTGACCAGGGCTGTAAGACTACTATCTATACACATCCATCCGTAGTGACCATGGCTGTAAGACTACATCTATGTGATGCGCTAAACTATGTATACTTCGTTTACACCGAGAGGTTCCTTGTATGGTTCCAAGATGATGTAGGTTACAAATAGGGCCACAAGTCAAGGTAATACTACTAACTTACAGGGTAAACGGATTGTACCCTTAATTTACCCCGAGAGGTAACAAACTTACATTGCAGGGTTCCCTAAGTTCCGTAGCTTCCAAGGTAAGGCCATGGAGAAATACGTCTTGGAAAGACTGCTAGCTTTCCGGGTAAACGGAGTAAAATTGTAAAATGTAAAATTGTAAATTGTAAAATTGTAAAATGTAGATTGTAAAATCCACTCTCTGGGCCAACACCTTATCCCTTCAGTCATACGAGGAGATGCATGAATACACCCAAGAAGATTTAGGTACTACATTTTGTCCCCACTCCATCTTACTACCCTTCCGGCCTATGTTCATTGTGTTAAACCAATGGGGCAGTAGTGAGGAGGGTAGAATAGAGAGTTAATGTATCCGCTTTAAATTTGATTGGAGAGAGAGCCCCAAGCTCTCCATCACCGTCTAACCATACCAGACTAGGTTTCCACCTTAGCCCGCGCTTCCACCGACACGGGTGATGATATGCTCTTTTACATTATTTATCTAGGTATTTAACGTGCACTTTCTGATCATTATGATAAAATCAACACAAGAGACTTTCTATGAGCGAGAGCGAACGTGACTAACAATTTTGCCGGGAACACATACCGTCCAGGATTATTTTACATGCCACAATCGACATGGGACTGACGGCTTTATTTCCCCTCTGAAGGAGGTTGTGCTACGGATTTTTACCGTTCAAGAAAAATCTAGCAACCCCGGCTGGGTATGAACCCACGAACATTGGGTCCTGAGGCGAACACTTTACCCCAAGACCACCGAGGTAGACTGCTTTATTTGACCTCGAACATTTATGTGATATTGTCTTCTTAGAATGGAATTGGCTGTGGGAAGTTTAGGAAACTTTAACCGGGCATGTCGACTAAATGTCAAGATTATATAGTCCAGTTCAATGATGACGGGGGAAGTCGGGGTTTGAATCCATTTCGGGTGTATTTCAGATTTTTTTTTTTCTAAATGGTTTCACACGCTCCACGAGAACGCTTTATGAATCCTACCTACCTCAATCCTACTCAATTTTTGTTATTAAATCCGAAGAGCACAGAAAAAAAAAGGTTTAAATATGTTTATTAGTCAAAAATCGTATAATGTAGCGATGGGAAGAATAAAAACTCACGTAATCCTCGATTTTATTATCATCTCACTAATAAATAAAACAAAAAGGATTAAAGCCAATCTTTCTTATCCTTGTCAACCACTTTTTAACTCAATACTAAACAAGCAATGCCTTGCATATAACGTCCAAACTTAACGCAATGATGTGCAGCCAACGGTAGTGCGATCGCACTAAAGTATTATTTTATTCAAAGGAACCTGTGCCACTCTGTATATAAAATAAACGCTCTTCTCCTATTTCCATGAAGCCTTTTACTCTTTCACCTTACGTTTACAGAGAATTTTTGGCGCCCGATAAATGTTTCAAAGACTCTCAAAATAGCCAAAATCATCTAGTTGAACGTAACATTTGCTTGTAGGGTTACAGGGGTTTTATGTATCTTCTTTGTCATACATAAAATAAATAAATCGGTAGCCCCTTGATAGTTCGATAGCCCTAATGGAGTTTATTTTTAGCACCGCGTCTTACTACCCGTTCGAACTACACGCTTATATACTAATTATACTACTGTGTTAGATATCAGTAAGGTTGAATTTAGAGGAAGTGTACCTGAATTTACGCGGAGAGATAGTGAGAAACAATTTAGGAAAACCACCCGAGTACATCAAACCAGCACCGAACCACGAGCTCATCATCATCGGCTGTATTGTCTATTGTGAGAGTAACGCCTAAGACCATGGAGCCACCGAAGAGAGTATCACTGACTTAAAGTATAGTTCAAATGTTTTATTTTAATTGTTCGTGTAATGGTTCGTACAGTTTACCAAACATTAGATGAGTGTGCTCGGATTAAGCTTCAATTTAGCCAAGTTTTACAATCCAGGAACAAAACTAAAAGCCAGTTACGTAATGATTTAAATGTTATCATTTTATATGACTTTTCAAATCTACTATATTATTCTTATTTAAAAAATAATGTTTACAATAAATAATAAAGGTGGACCTTGAACAGTGTCTTTATTACCGTTAACAGCTCAAGGAAAAAACTGTCACGCAAGCACATTTTACTACATAAGTATCCGTTAAGTTATAAGTGCAGTTATATTTCAAATTAGTTTAAAAGTTGAGAACTGTAATAAAACTTTGCTGTAAATAACTGCCCCCGATTTAATCGGAAGAGCGGTTAACACTCCTGAATGGTACTGAAGGCACGAAGGATCTGTTCCGACTGGCTGTATTAGGGATATGTATATTTTTAATACAATATGCTTTTACACATTATTTTAAAGTGAGTTATGATAGTTATGATAGTTACTTAAAGTTCACCTTTCTAGTCCGTTTAAGTTAACAATATCCAACAATAGAGCTACAACAAACATGTAAAACGACATTAATATCGGTTGCATAGTTGTGGAGGGTTTCACGTATAACGCAGTGAACTTGGAGGGAACGCAATTCAATCCTGAAATGGATTGGAGGTTGATAATATATAGCACAAATTGTTCTTACGTCACATTTAAAGGTTGGCGTGTAAATTTTAATAAACTTGATATCATAATTCTGATTACTTAATAGTAAAATGTTTTAACAGCTGCCTTAAGAGCACGATGAAAGAATCTAAACCTGCCAACTACTCAACTAGCTATTTAAAAATGCGATCAATGAACTGTCTAGTTTGGTTTTCTGGTCACAGGGAGGTTAAGGTTTCATTCCAAACCATGTGCACTGAGGGTTTTTTCATTAACAGTTTTTAACTACTTCCTTCGCGCAAATGCAGGTACATTTTCTTTAAGCTATACATTATTTTTACCTATCCAATACAGCGTAATTAAAGTACATACAGTCCGGATGGGTATTGAGACGCGGTTAAAAAAGCCAACTAAAAGTCGATTATTCAACACGTGGCGAGAAACGTTGCCCCCTTGGTACCTAAGCGCATTCCTCCACACAGTAGAGTATAGCGCGTGGCGAGAGGTGTCCCCCTTAGTACCTTGACGCAGCCCGCCACACAGGAGAGTATAGCGTGTGGCGAGAGAAAGTGCCCCCCTTGATACCTTGACGCAGCCCGCCACACAGGAGAGTATAGCGTGTGGCGAGAGAAAGTGCCTCTTCCTTGATACCTTGACGCAGCCCACCACACAGTAGAGTATAGAGTGTGGCGAGAGAAAGTGCCTCATCCTTGACACCTTGACGCAGCCCGCCACACAGTAGAGTATAGTGTGTAGCGAGAGAAAGTGCCTCCCTTGGTACCTTGACGCAGCCCGCCACACAGTAGAGTATAGCGTGTGGCGAGAGAAAGTGCCCCCCTTGGTACCTTGATGCAGCCCGCCACACAGTAGAGTATAGCGTGTGGCGAGAGAAAGTGCCCCCCTTGATACCTTGACGCAGCCCGCCACACAGGAGAGTATAGCGTGTGGCGAGAGAAAGTGCCCCCCTTGATACCTTGACGCAGCCCGCCACACAGGAGAGTATAGCGTGTGGCGAGAGAAAGTGTCTCCCCCTTGATACCTTGACGCAGCCCACCACACAGTAGAGTATAGTGTGTAGCGAGAGAAAGTGCCTCCCTTGGTACCTTGACGCAGCCCGCCACACAGGAGAGTATAGCGTGTGGCGAGAGGTGTCCCCCTTGATACCTTGACGCAGCCCGCCACACAGTAGAGTATAGCGTGTGGCGAGAGAAAGTGTCCCCCCTTGATACCTTGACGCAGCCCACCACACAGTAGAGTATAGTGTGTAGCGAGAGAAAGTGCCTCCCTTGGTACCTTGACGCAGCCCGCCACACAGGAGAGTATAGCGTGTGGCGAGAGAAAGTGTCTCCCCCTTGATACCTTGACGCAGCCCACCACACAGTAGAGTATAGTGTGTAGCGAGAGAAAGTGCCTCCCTTGGTACCTTGACGCAGCCCGCCACATAGGAGAGTATAGCGTGTGACGAGAGAAAGTGCCCCCCTTGGTACCTTGATGCAGCCCGCCACACAGTAGAGTATAGCGTGTGACGAGAGAAAGTGCCCCCCTTGGTACCTTGACGCAGCCCGCCACACAGTAGAGTATAGAGTGTGGCGAGAGAAAGTGTCTCCCCTTGATACCTTGACGCAGCCCGCCACACAGTAGAGTATAGAGTGTGGCGAGAGAAAGTGTCTCCCCCTTGATACCTTGACGCAGCCCGCCACACAGTAGAGTATAGCGTGTGACGAGAGAAAGTACTCCTTGGTACCTTGACGCAGCCGCCACCAGTAGAGTATAGCGTGTGGCAGGGCCAGCAGCGGCAAGAAACTCCCTCCTCTTCCCTGACAATGATTGATACAAGGTTAGAGCTCGCATCGTCCATCACAAGTTTGGCGACACTTGCAGTCAACGAACATTACATCTTTCTCTTTCCTCTTCTTCCTTCGTTGGGAAAAGGGAGTTTCATTCTCGACAGAAGCATTAAAAATATAGTGAACCGGTCACAGCAGTCAACCAGAGCTCAAGTTTACACTCTCAACATTTCTACAATGTTTCAACATGGACATGCACTTGCTGGGCACAGTTTATAGCTACATTTTTACTTTCTCTCGACACCTCGAGATAAAGTATTGTGATCGCCAAAAAATTCGAACTCATGATTTTGATAAATGTTGACGTTTCATGACTCTATGAAACCAAAAGAGTGGTTTTCGCAATAGTCTGTCTGTCTGTAACTCGGGCCAGAACCGAAACTATTTTACAGGTCGGGTAAGACTTGGGTCCCACCTGAAGGGTTTTGGAATTAGATGTCCAACCATAAATTTAGTGGTAGTTTACTCAAGGGGAAAAAAAGAAAAAATCAATTTTCTCGAAATTAGCTATAACGATTTTGATTAAATGTTATATCTAAAACACTATTTTTATTATTATAAGGAAGAAGGAACTCTCATTTTCTCATGAAAATTACTTTGGGGGGTACTTTACCTAAGAGAATTTTCCAATTTTGATCATTTCTCAGCAACTACTTGAGGTACTAAATAACTTATCATTGTAAAGATGTAGTACTGTTAAAGATATAATACGTTATTTCAAAATATGTTTTTATAAAACCAAAAGTTTCTGATATATAATCAAATATATAGGTCTACTTTTTAATTCAGGTCTTTGAAACTGAATTTGATTCTTACGCTCTTTGGTAGACAAAGATGTTTATCTTTTCTCTATTTTTCTGTTACATTGTTCCTAGTTCATAATTCCATAGAGTAAGTAACAGTGTATATTATTTCATTTATCATCTTAAATGTAATGTTTCTACAACAATGTATAGAGTATTATTTCATTTCACAAATCTTATGAGTTTTTAGTAAAGGTCTATTTTAAGATAAAAGCGAGAAAAAATATGTGCGGTGCGTCGTTCCATTTATTTAAATTAAGTAGATTTAACGGTACAAAGGGCCTCAGGCGTGTTCGATTAGATAATTGAGGAGTGTATTTAAGAGGTTATCCACATAGGTGGTTATTTAAACAAAGGCGTCAAGCTCGTCCAGTCAGATTTGTCGGAACGGGCATTTCGGGGTTTGAATCCCGGCCCAGTGTATAGAGGTGTTTAGTCCTTAATGGCTTACCTTCACGTTAATACGAGATTTTGTTTTTTTAATTTACCTTCCTCATTAGAACCTTGAACTTCACATCACCGGCAAATCAGACTAACTGAGGTTGACGCCTTAGCTCAAAAGCCTACCGATGGGGATAAAATTTGGGTAGTGTTTATGTATTAATTTGAAATTCGGAATAAATAATAGTCCAATTGAACAAAGCGACTTTGCACTACTGGCAACTCTAAGACCTGCCCTATAAGAGAAACAGCGATGACGTAAAGCTCTTCCATTATGTCGGTTACAATTCTCATTCTGTTCATCCTTTTCGTGCAGTCACCTTTTGTTTGAGCCCGCCCTCTCATCCTTCATTCTTCATAAAAAGTTTTAGTTTATTCTCCCGTATTTCGCTATTGTTAGCATCTTTCCTTTTTGTTTGGCGCAGTTGGTACGCGTCTTCCCCCTCCTCCCGCCCAAACAGTCCTTGTCAGTCATCCCCGCTCATTTCCGCCCCGAGAAAGCCGGGACTTCCCCCCCTGTAGTAATACCCCTCTTTTAATAGCACGGGGGGAAACATTGGCTGAAGAAACGCTCGGCTGACTTTAAATAATATCAGCAGCAAGACGACGTTCAAAGGAATCCTTCTGTGTGTTGCTTTATTATGATTAAGTTTTCTGAAGGGTGTTGGTTAAACATTTATTAAAGAAAATGACGAGATTTTGAGGTGACGGTACAATTAAAAGGAACTAAGTCCACAAAATGGCGGAGACGAAAACACTCGTGCAATAATCACCAAGCAGTTAGCACCTGCGTTTGTCGAGAATTAACCTTTTATTTTATTAATCACATTTTAATCCGCCCAGTTCCCTAGCCAGTGAAATAGCAGCGCGTGTGATATCGGCTAGCATATTCACCCTGTCCAGTACAGCGATAACGCTGAGTAAACAATTCATTAAAAAATATACAAGTGATTTTAATTTTTAATTATAAACTCATAAAATTTTTCCTTAACGAAATATCCGCGCATAAACTGCGAACAAGAACTATATGCGGGTGCCCGCGAGGAATGAACCGCGAACCGTTAAACCGCAAATATAGACTAACCAACGGGAACTGTGAAGAATAACAGAAATAATGGCGACCAACGTGTAGACGTGAGAAATAACATTATAGCATTTTTTTTATTTTATTTTTCATTTGGGAGTTTGGGCCCCCTATCTTCGGAGGCACGCGACAAAGTCTACTAAGTGAGAAAGAGTTTTTATTTTTATCTTTGACCATTTATCTCCCAATTCCACTCACGGCTTATTAATTTTTCTCCCTCACTATCAAATGCATTGGCATTTCAGTATTTTCTTCTTCTGTCATTAGTGTTTTTTTTTTTAGCAACGCGTCTTACTACCCGTTCGGTTTACACGCTTATGTACTAATTACGATAATTATTTTTAGGATTAGGAAGGCTATATTAATAGGCAATATTGCCGCATTTGCATGTAGGGAGAGTGGAAAACCATTTTGGGAGAAAAAAAACACTCAGTACACCCAACCAAGATTCGAACCTCGATATCCCCGTCATCGGTAGTCTAGTCTACTGGCGAGAGTAGCGCGAGACCACGCGGACGGGTGTCATTGGTGTTAAATATGATTGTGTACAGCGTTAATGGCCACTTTCGTATCTTATCGGGCTAGCTTTAAACCCAAATAGAAGAAATATCATAACTTTGTTTTAATTTTATTTTCCTTTATTATAAATTTGACAAGGTAAGATAATCTAGAAATAATTATTGACACACATAAAACTCGGATAAAAAATTAATAGGATTTGATGAAATAAGTTGTATGCAGTCATAGTATAACGAGAGTAATGATATCATTGATTTGAATAAAACATAATATAAGCGGTTTTTATAAACATTTTAAAGCAAACACCAAATTAAAGTATATATTATGATAAATATCGATTTCGGTGAAATCTATCAGCAGCCTAAATTACTTTTGAGATTGTAGGAATTATTGAAAAATAAATAAGGATATGAAAAACCCAAGAAGACATATAAATGTCAAAATAAGCTTCTATTAAAAATTAATTTTAAAAAATAATTAAAAGAACAAATTACTTTCCTGATATGTAATTTAGCCTATTCAAACTTATCTCTAATATGGACGGGACGATTTTTTTTATTGGGTACAGTCCAATTTTACCATGAAGGGGTTAAATGACAGCAAGAAAAGTTATTAATTTTACTTTCACGTATCCAAAAGTCAAGTCATGTGATATGCAGCTGTCACTTTTATCAGATATCACCAATATTAAATTATGAAATAACACTACTAAACTACGGTAGTGATCAATTTTGGCCATAAAAAAGTTTATATTTCTTAAAAGTATCTTTCTATGAAAATTGTCCTGTATATATTTATATTAATAAAATGAAGAGTTTGTTTGTTTGTTTGTCATGAGCGTTACATAATATCTACTGCATGCAGAGATCTGACAGTTAAAAATGATTAGTCCCTGTGCCCAAACGTACACCTCGAAGCTGGAATTTTAAATGAAATGAGATTTTATTTCTGTCTGTTTGAAGCAAAGAAAAGTGTTTACCGGGTACTCGAGCTCTGGACCCTCCAAGCGAGTATATCACACGTCAGCCGCCCCGAGGAACGAAGAGAGGACCAAACAATCTCGTGATTTCTAATTATAGATTACAACATCACTATCCCACGACGCAAGTCATTATCCATCCTTACCCCTGAAGCTTTATCACTGGTTGACATGGCAGTGACGCAACGCTTATCCAACCCTCCTCAAGTTCTTATCTCGTGAGCGAATCTTGGGCGGAGGCACGCGACGCCAATCGGTGGTATTACAAAGCTACGCCCTGGGGCAACTTCCCGCGACACACGAGGCCTGTATCCGTACAGATGTGGCTATGGAACAATATTGCGCGCTAGTATCATGCTATCATGGTATCTACTCGACTTGAGAATTGAAATTCCCGACTTTGTCCCTGATTTCCCCTGATCATTTCCTAAAATTCCCGACTCAAAAGTATGTCCCACCCTTCTATCCCCCTCCTCCAACCCGACGGTTTTTGTCAATCTTTTTATTTGTATTAAAGTAGTCTATTAGGAATTAGAGAATTATGAAATATATTACACAGCTACAAATAAAAAAGAAAGTTTGAATCACATTGTAATTTACTGATTTAATGATTATTATATTTCATATTTTGAGTAAAGAAACATTTTCCCAGATTTTTTTTTAATTTACCAAATTCCCGACTAATTACAGTTTTTTCCCAACCACTTAAAATTCCTGGCTATTTCCAGTTTTCCCGGATGGTAGACACCCTGGCTTGACAGTCAGCTGGTGGAGCATGCGCAGATACCTTTTCTGCAGAGCTCGTACAAAATTACAAACTTTATCAAACAGACCTTTATTTTTAGAAAAGCAATACTGCTTTTAAAAAAACAGCCAAACATTTTCAGTAAATACACTAACCCCTTCTGTGGTCTGTTTAGTGTTCAGAGTCCCTGGCTACATAAATATATACAGAAGTTCCGGGTTCGATAGTCGGAGCTTTTATATTTTATTTATGAAGCAGTGGTTCTATAACGGGGTCAAACTCTGCCTCGTGAGGACAAATGAGGAGCTGCTCGAATAAATAGGTAGCAGCTCTGGTTTAGAAAACTGAGATTAACGGCCGTAGGGTTTCTGTGCTGACCACATACACACTCTATCCACAAATGTTGGCACCATCATCGCTAACAGCGCGACCGCTCGGTCGGTATAGCTCGCTAACGGGCTTACACCACTGAGTTTATAGCAGCCATAGGAACCAACAGTCACCAGTTTTGCTATTTTTGACTTTATCACCAAATACCTAGCACAGAAAATAGACTCAAGAAAATGCTAAAATCCAAACAAATACCGTTTAGGCCGGGGACTGTGCATTTATCGATGGGCTCAAAATGTGTTTATTACTTGAAAAAGGATAGGGAACACATAAACAGAGTAAAATAATAAACATAAGCCCTTATTTTATAGGAAAACCACTTTTGACTACCAACATTGAGTGAAAGCCACTAATCTTTGGCATTCTAGGAATAAGTATTACTGTATTTGATTAATTTTATTAGCTATAAAGTTCATTATAAAGTTATCAAATGCTTTCAATAATACTTCCTTGTGGATCAATGTCCGATTTATCTTCAAATTATTAATTAAACATATTAAAAATACAATAATTGTAATATTTTTTCCCGGCACTTACCGTCATTTATTTAAGGGACATTTCTTTCTAGTATTTAACGTTATAACACATGTTATGTATGTATGCACACAACATGAGTCTTTTGAATGGTTTCTTAACGTGTTTTTCAAATTTCTAAAAATGACTTCTGAGTTAAAGATCATAAATCGAATTTTTACACAAAACAAAGTATACAGGGTTATTTGTCATACCAAACACTCCCAAAATATCCATTTAGAACCAAATCGTTAAGGCCATTTAAAAAAATAAGTTTTTTAATCAATCATCAGTAAACTACCGATAAATTTGTTCTTAAACCCAAAACAAGCATACATTATTATTTGTTATGTCAAACACTACCAAGATAACAATTTAGAGTAGATCGCTAGAGCCATTTGAAAAATATTTTCAAGTGTTTGAACAATGAGTCATCAGTCTACCCTTCAATGAATTTTTGCCCAAAAATAAATTATATAGTTCTATTTGTCATGTCAAACAACTCCAAAATACGCATTTTAAACAAAATTGTTTGATATATTTTCGAAAAATTTAGAATTTTAAAGGATTACTCATCAAAGAAATACATGGGGGTGAACAGAATTGTAAAATAACTTTTTTGGATTCGTGTTCACATAAAACGTGAACATTTGTCATAATCTCGTGATCGATTTTTTTCAAGATCACAATATTTTCTCTAGAAAGGAAAAAGTAAAAATAGGTACTTGAAGCCTTTTAACACACTAGATGAGCAAACAATTATATTCTGTGAGGCATAAGACACTGGTCGCAAAGTGGGGTAGAACATATAGTCCATTGCTTGGGTTTAGTACTTTGTTTTACCCTATATAATCATATACATACATAATCTTATTTAAGAAATGTATTAATTATTGTGTGTTCTAAAATGTATGCTCATATTAGAAGTGTTTTTAACATTTTATGAGGAAAGTGCGAAACGATGGACGTACAGTAGCCCCATGGCTTCTTTGGTGCTGACTGACAGCTCACAGCTGACGGCTTTGAAAAGCTACCAGACCAAATTATGTATCCCTACCCCAAACCATATGATCTGCAAAAAAACATGTGTGGTTTAGCAGCTGTCACTTATGACAGTCAATATTTAGGTATATACCTAAATATTGACTGTCATAAGTCAGCACCAAAGAAGCCATGGGGCTACTGTAGACTCAATTTACCATGAAAGATAGTAAGATTACCTTACACGTTTCCACTATGGCGTAATTTAAAGGATAGGGCCATAGTATAGTCCATACAGGAATGTCTAATACCTGTTCAGATTATACGCGTATGTGCTAATTACGATAGTGGGGTAGGGATGAAGACGGTCAAATTTAGAGGTACCTGCACTTGCGTGGAAGGCAAATGTAAAAACACTCAGTAAAAAACTCCCGTAATTCCGATCGGCAATCAATACCAGATCTCCCTGTAATGGGCAGTCCAGTCTATTGTGAAAGTGATGCGTTAAAGCATGATCTACCTATTCAGGTTCGTTTACATTCAACGGTAGCTCTAACATTAGGTAAGAACAAACAATATCCTACTGATTAGTAAATCAATGGAAAAAAAGAAATGTTATACCAGACACTAACAAACTTTGTCGGATCGAAGAATTGCCTCACACCAAAGCCGGAGTACATCCGTATAATCCAGAGATTCTCATCAACTTTGTTACAAAAGAGTTCAGGCTTGCTGGAAACCCTTTCATGGGAAAACATAATTTCCCTTCTAAAGGTTCATTCTGCGGGAAATAGGAAAACACCAAGCAGAGAAAAGCGTGGAGATTGCAATCTACCAACACAACAAACTTTTTTTCCTTCTTCCTTTGAGGTTCACCAAAAAGTTATTTGCTGTTGATAATATTTCTCACCCCTGTGAAAGAAGAAAGAAAAAAGAATTGGGGGCAGGGCCGGCTACGCTGGCGGCTCGTTTATCATCGCCAACCAATCTTTCACCGCCAAAACCATGGCCTCGTGTGTGTTTATTATTTGCTTGAAATTGATTTCCCACAACTACTAGTACTACACAGTCAAAAAATAAAAGCTGTTTCCACGTAACATGTCCAACAACGCGGAAATGAAATATCTACATCGTAAGCCTAGACAGTTTATTCCAAAACAAATTGCCTGAGTTGGTTATTTCAATCTCTGGATTAGTAACACTACCAAAAAATCAACTTAAGGCGATTGACCATTTTCATTTGGCGTGGAAATGCAGAGCCAAGGGAACAAACGGTTATCTTCAATAATTTTTTATTGTTTTGCAATTTTTTTTTCGGAAACGGTTTGATCAAGATTAGAAGCATGTTGAATAAGTTATACTTTTTATATACACACCTCCTCTATAGTTTTAACAGTGATCAAATATCGATAAAATTGACATTTTTCAATAGAAAAATGCCGGCTTCATAACAAAAAATAAGAAAATGTAACTATTAATAAACATCGATACATTATCTTAGAAGAGGTGTTGAAAATATTACTATAAAAATTTCACTCGTTCTCGAGAAAACTGATATTTCCAAACGTATGATTTCTACGCAAGACCTGACCGGTAGCTAGCGCCATCTACGGTTTCCATGATCCATCTGTTCTTGTTGGCGCGGAAGGATAATTTGGTCGGTTGTGAAGCCACGCCACGCCTCTCACCCTCCTGCCCAACATCCCACAAAATAGGTTTTAGACTTGCACTCGACAGGGCCAAAGGCCTTAAGATTATCATCCACACCAATAAAACATGGTTATATGACGAGATTACTAAACAATGTTACTAAATATATTTGTACATTTTTTATATTTTACGAGACATTTAAGGCAGCGTCTTTCAAACCATGCCCCACGAAGACCTTAGTTATCTCAAGTCTCCAAGAAGTAATTTTTTAATACTCTTTATTTATTTTTCATAGTATAAAATAACATCAGTAATTAGTATTACCAATTTTTTTCAAATGTGAAGATAAGACGTTTGACAAAGGCGCAGCCAGAATATGTGGGATTTAACTATCGTTATTGAATGTTCATAAGGTTAATGAATTTTTTTTTATGAGGACTCCAGCATTTATGTTGTTTTTTAAATAGTATGTTTAACACGGATCATTAACATATTAATCTAAGGTGAAGGAATAAAAATTAATCAACTAATCTAGAGGAAGTGTTATCATGGCGGGGATAGAAAAATCTCAATGATAAGTCAGACATAGAAAATTACACCCAATGTGGCCGGCCGAAATTATAATTTTTACTTTGACCTTGTGCGAATGGAAGTCCGACAGCAAATCCCGCGAGACTACCCATGCAAACTAAGAATATCGTCGACATTTCTTGAACAACTAGCATCCCCCTAATAAGAGATAGACTTACACGATCAAAAATAACAAACATATGTATTCAATATGTGAGAGAAACAAGTGTTATTTTTTACTGTGTAGGGTGAACAGGGGGGAAGAGGTGGCAACCTGGTGTTTTCTTTGAACCCTAATAAAAAAAGTTAGGCCAATAAAGATGGAATAATAATTTGTCTCCCGCCGACAAGCGATTCTTGGCACCTCATCATGTAGTTATTGCATGGGGCTCGGGCATGTAGGGCGTGTGATCACTTTTGATAGGATCTTCTGCTTGGCGTTGACTAATACAGTACGTTCCATGTACAAGCGTCGGCCTCGACGTACAGTCGCACCAAATGAAACCAGCACACAGCATGCAGAGCGTTTGCCTGCCGGGGACTTTTAATTACATTGTATAATGTGTACCGAGTCTCGCCAACTGTCCGTGTACCGAATCTCGCCAACTATCGGTGTACAGAGTCTTGCCAACTGTCCGTGTACAAAGTCTTGCCAACTGTCCGTGTACCGAGTCTCGCCAACTATCGGTGTACCGAGTCTCGCCAACTGTCTGTGTACAGAGTCTTGCCAACTGTCCGTGTACAAAGTCTTGCCAACTGTCCGTGTACCGAGTCTAGCCAAATGTCCGTGTACCGAGTCTCACCAACTATCGGTGTACCGAGTCTCGCCAACTTTCTGTGTACAGAGTCTTGCCAACTGTCCGTGTACAAAGTCTTGCCAACTGTCCGTGTACCGAGTCTAGCCAAATGTCCGTGTACCGAGTCTCGCCAATTATCCGTGTACAGAGTATCGCAAACTATCCGTGTACAGAGTCTCGCTAACTGTCTATGTACCGAGTCTCGCCAATTGTCCGTGAAATCAACATATAATGTGGAAGTTTTTGTTCAAATTCCAAGACAAGTAGCCTACTCAAGAACTGTTTTGATTACTATGTAAGGAAAATTAAACCAAACATAGCTACTGAAGCGACATTTTACCGACCCAATTCAGTGATCGAATAGTCTATGGCGCCACTCTCGTGGCCTGCTGAAGACGGGGATATCAGGGCTTCGAATCCCAATCGGGTGTAGTGATGGTGGTTTTCCTAATTGGTTTCCCACTCTTCTTCCACGTTAATACGCGTAGGTTACCTCTTAAATACTTACTTCCACATACCTACTCAATTAGAGTAACTATTATCATATATGCGTATAAGTAACCTGAACAGATATTAAGACATGGTGACAAAAATTATTTTTATTAAGTATCGTCAGTCAATATTTTCAGTCACTGAAACAGTAAAAATACGGTTCTTTTCTCGCTTTCCCTTTCAACATCCCCGATTGGCGACACACAATTTCTATTTATTGTTCTGGTTAAACCCCCCCACCCTGTCGCCTGCTTGTGCACGAGAAGGTCCGTTGCCGGTGACACGGCACCAATCACAACCAGCAGGTACAACATATTTGCGTGACGGACAATTTGTCGTGATCGACACTCCCGCAGAGAACAGTGGCGCCAGTCGTAACATTTCCACTTCGAGAAATAGAGCCGAGGTCAATTTGTACTCGTCCGCTCCGATTACAGTACAACCTACTTTAGGGTACGAGTATGAGTGTGAATTTTAAGTAGCTACGTCTTAAATTCACTCGGAAAGAGAATGGAAAATTACAATTAATCTTAATCAACTTAAGGTGGGGTGCTAGTTATCGTAAATTAAGGGCAGTATTTTCAAAGTTTTTATAGCATAAACATTTATTTGGCCAAAATAAATCAAATATTTCTTCTATAGAAACATAGAGTTTAGTTTTCCACACCTGCTAGTCTCAACAGTTCTTTAATATCTGTCAAGGGTGTCCTGGAATTTAGTGACAACTTTTTCTCTGCATTTAAAAAGTTTGTCACCAAATGCCGCTATGCTCATGAGAGATATTCAAGAACTCTTGAGATTATCATGTTCAGAAAGCTAAACTCTATGTTTCTATAGAATAAATATTTGATTTATTTTTGCTAAAAAATGTTTATGCTATAAAAACTGCAAAATTAATGCACTAAACTGGCGCTCACTAGCACCCCACCTTAAGTGATCAAACTTTATATTTCTGTGTCAGACTGGGATGTATTAACCACCATTCTAGCTAAAGATGGGCACTAACCAGTATCGATTTATTCTATGGTACTAAACTATCGACTTATTCTATAGTTTAAAAATCATTTGAATGAAAAGTGTTCAGATTAATTTGCGTTGTTGCTGATCGATGTCAACCTTACTGCTGTGAATGTTTTACTTGTCATATTTACACAAAATATTCGTTTCCTTAAAGTCCAATCTTGGGGAGCAGTACCACGTTCTTCCTTGCTGAACGATAGTCATCCTTAGTATTTATAATGTATTCCTTGTTATACTTATGGAAAATATACATTGCTCTTAAGGTTCTTATAATAAATCTGGCCCAAAACCCAAATAAACTTGAATGATCATATATCCTACTCTTATTATATGCAAATTGTGCTTATATTTTTCCAAATTGAATGATAAAATCACTTTAATGATTTAATTTTCATAATTCTGTGTGGATAACTTTTAATATTCAAATAATGATGGTTTTCAAACATGTCTACCATAGCGACAATAGTTCATTTACACGCTTCGGTGGCCGCATGGTCTAAGGCGCGACTATCACAATAGACTAGACCGCCGAAGACGGGGAGATCCAGGTTCGACCCCAGTCAGGTGCACTGAGGTTTTTTTCTGAAATGGTTTTCCACTCTTCCTTCTCGCAAATTCGAGCGCACTTCTTCTAAATCGAACCTTCCTCATCCTTAGAAAATTAGTTTAATTATTACATAGGCGTACAAACCAAACAAGTAGTAAGAAGCGGTAATGAAAAAAACAACTTTTTTATATGATAGCAGCTAGGGCTCTTAATGCATAATAAATATTTTGGAATATTGTATTCATACAACAGGATATATTATTAGCTTATCTTGAATATTTTAAATTCTGTTTGCAGTACACGGCACAAGCAAGAGGTAATGATATTGATAATATACCTTATTGTTTTGAATAGTTAGATTAGTTATCATTAGAGATTATGACGCACGTAAGATTGACTATCGATAATAAGCTGAGAACGAATAGATAGCTCATTTCAATTGAATACAAAATACAAAATGCTCTTGTTTATATAGAGTAAAAATTATCAAATAAATATACAAAAGTTTTTTAACAATAGATTTTTATCATTAGATAGTTTAAATCATTCGAGAGTGTCCACTACTAATTTTAGCTGCCGAAACTAATCATATTTTAGTGTAGTGATTCTTAATTTAAGTGCCATGCACCCTCTTTTTATGAAACGTTGAATTGTGAGACACTTTCATGTACTAGGCCTACTTCTGAAGGGGGAAAAAAGGGCCTTCAATGGGAGTGTTAATAATTTAGTCCAACACCCCAGCTGATTCGTTAGCGTATCTGTATATATATATCTACTGAGCAAAGGCCCCGGGTTCAATTCAAGGCAGGGTCAAAAAAATAGCATCGGTGGGTTTCCCCTTTCACAGTGATGAATTATCGGCCGGAGGTTGGATATTGTTTATGTTCTAGTTCTAAGTTAGTTTATAAATCTTCTGATATAATCAGTCGACTCAGAAATTGCATCTTAAATATCTATAGTAAATGGAACAAAAAGAAATTATTTTTCTAACGAAATACCAAATATAGTCTACTGTAAAATTTATTTGTGTTGAATTTAAAAACCAAACAAAACATATCATGATTTAAAATAATATTCAGATATATTTTGTTAAAATCAATGTAAACAATAATTTAGGGATCAGGCCCTTGGATCGCTCGAAGCTTGGCTTGAGGCCATCGATGTTACTATAAAGTAACAAACCAAAGAATTTTGCTGATAACCAAAACATGGGAAACGATTATTTAAAACAAAAACAAAGGTATTTTAATAAATACACACACCTATCTTGTAAAATACGTTTGAAAGAGTTAATATCCAAATGATTAGCTTAAGCTTTTAATAGTTGTAGTAGTGTAACACTATTATATGTAGCTACACTTTCATTTAAAGATTCATTTCCAGCCTACGATATATCACGGACTAGCTAGGGTTCATGAACATCACTTTGAGTACCACTGTTCCAGTGGAATCTAATATGTTAGTGTGGTCCATGAACATCACTTTGAGTACCATTGTTCCAGTGGAATCTAATATGTTAGTGTGGTCCATGAACATCACTTTGAGTACCACTGTTCCAGTGGAATCTAATATGTCAGCGTGGTCCATGACAAGGTGTGCAGCCAAGCTATATCTTAAAATTCCCCGACTTTCGCCGGTTTTCCAGAGCCAATTTCCAACTTTTCCAGTCACTATACTATAAACATTATTGTATTAAGATCTCAACTTTATGTAATTATATTTTAGACACATACATATTTTGAAATTGTAACACTCTGTGAAGGGGTTATAGGATGTCAACCTAAAGCAATGGGTCATTGGGTCGTGCGTTCCAAGTTAGATTTGAGTTAGATCCTATTGAGACATTAAAAAATCAACTAATGACTCAACTTTGGGTAAAGACACGATAGAGGGGTGGAAAGATTAGATGAAAATCCCATGTTGACTTTGAGAGTTGAGATTAGTATCTTCAAGATGGACAACTAAACTAAAATAAATTCACAGCGAAGAAAAAAGTTTTTTGACAGTTATTTTATTGTAAATGAAAGTAGCGTAGGCCTATTACTTTAGTGACTAAGTGAAAATTCCAGAAATTTGATCAAATTCCCTGAATTTTCCATGACTTTTCCCTGAAGAAGCAAATTCCTTTACTTTTCCTTGTTTTCCAGGTTTTACAAGTCACTGGACACCTTGCATGAACATCACTTTGAGTACTATTGTTCCAGTGTAATCTAATGTTAGAGTGGTCCATGAACATCACCTTGAGTACCATTATTCCAGTGGAATCTAATGTTAGAGTGGTCCATGAACATCACTTTGAGTACCATTGTTCCAGTGTAATCTAATGTTAGAGTGGTCCATGAACATCACCTTGAGTACCATTATTCCAGTGTAATCTAATGTTAGAGTGGTCCATGAACATCACTTTGAATACCATTGTTCCGGTGGAATATAATATATTAGCGTGGGAAGCAATGGTTTACATAACGTATTGAAGTCTGTCTTCTTGAGGAGTTTGTGTTTTTCTAAAGAGGAGAATTATTTCGCTCTATTAATACCCGTGTTTCGGATTCTAAAATGAAACAAAACTTAGCTAGGTCAAGACTTAACACTAAGACTAACAAAAGACACCGACAATGTGCCAAGTTAAAAGGACTAGTTCAACCAGTGACCCAACCCAGGTCATATCTCGATGGTAGCTTTCCAATATTTAACTGGAGTTGTTCTCAACCATGAGAGGGGTCACGTGATTTACTTCGCGTGACTCGCAACTGGGACGCCGAGGGTAGAATCTTGGCAAAGAGCATTCTGGGTGGTTTTCTCACCCCAGACCAATGAGGGAAAACTCCTTCTTAGCTACTTTCACCATTCCTACCAATTGATACTAACCAGCTAATATCCCTTCTAGTTATATTTGTTTGTTGTTAAATTACCTTTTATTAAATTTTAATATATATAAATTTATTTACATCAAGCATTCATCTAAAAAAAAATGTGATTGCAACAATTGGGTTCACGGATAACTTCCACTTCCCACTACAATTAACTCGGGGAAAGTAAAAACAATCTATAATACTACAAAAGACCCAATTTGAGCACGGGACTCTCACAAGACCTCCGGGTCATGTTGGGAAAAAAAATGTAACCTTTACTGTCCAAGCAGACTTACTAAACAATCAGATATTTAATAAATAAAACAATTTGAACTCTTTAAATATATAAATACTATACACATTCATTATGATCAATTTCCTCAATGAGGTTGTTCGGTGGATACAAAAAAAACAAAACAATGAATACTAAATAAGGTTATTGCATTTTGTCGAAGTCGATAATAAAAGGTTTCATTTATAGAGTCAATTGTGGAAACAGAATATTACGTTTAGGGGAAAATTCTACTGTTAGTGTGTTGAGTTGAAATTAATATTATTCTTTGATTTTGGAGTAATAAAGTTTTTAAAAAAAATGATGAAGTCCAGTCGAAATTGTAGCAAAAAAAGAAAAACGAATGATGACTCACGAATAAAATTTATATTGAAATCACCTCATGTTAATGGAGTCCTGTATTGTCTTCTGTGTTGAATATGTTAGTGGATCAGATCAACTCACTTGTAGGTCATAGCCGTGGTCTGGAAGTAATAAAAACTGTACCAAGTAGTTGTACCATATTTCCCTGTCGTTTGGAATGCTTTTTGTGTAATTGACACTAATAAAACTGGTAATTAACACACTGATTTATTCCATTGAATTCTTTACAAGTCCGCGTCTTTTTGGATTCAAGATGCCAAGCCACGCTTCCTCTTTGCTCTCCCCCTTCCCCCCTGTTGGAGTCATTTTCATTACTCCTTGTATAGGGCGGCCATTTCAAATCTCATAGAGGATGATAAGACGGATAAAACTCCAGTTTAATAATAATAATTTCTTTATAAAATAACTTTACAGGCATTATTATTCTTGGTTTCCTTCGACGCAATGCAATGACCGTTGGAAATAGTAAATTTAAGATAAATAACCACTTAAGGATAATTAAAGGTAAATAAAAGTATACCTTGATAGAATTAAAATTCTTACAAAACGTACTAATAAAAAGATAATATCAACACATTTTATTTTAAAAAGAACATTAGTACGATATTGTCCTTCTATTTACATCGTTTATGTTAAATCATGTGTGAAATAACGACTTTAACGTTGTTTAAACTCCAGCAAAACTAACCCGAATAATCAAATAGCCAAAGCTATTATTTATGCTTTTAGTGAGGATTACTCCATCTAAATATCATATTCTGAAAACAGAAAAAATGACACCTGGACACGGAAATCGAAATCGGGACCTTTGGCTTAGTACGCCAATGATCTAACCACTGAGCTATCTGGGATTCGTCCCGTGCTATTTTAAGGCAGAGTCTATGATGGACGTGCGGAAATCGTCGGCTACAGCATTGGTTAGAGCATTAATTTTTAAAATAAGAATGATTTATCCTGAGACTAGTATTTTCTGAGTTAGTAACACAACAACATTCCCCGGGGTGATATAAATTTACTTGCACTATACAAGATACGAACTCCAACACACATTTCAAGGTTTTATGATGATATAGTTCCGTATAGTTTGAGGTAGGGACACGCCCTGGTATTAACGGTGCGGGGGTTTGCGGTAAAACAATGAGTACAAGTAAGAAAACACTTAATGGTTTATTTTAAAATTCTAATACTGTGTACGGTCTAACTTTCATAGGTCTGACAGCTAAAAAGTTACTAAAATTACTTTCACGTATTCGTATATTATACATGCGATGGTGAGTTGTCACTTTAAATATATATTATCAATATCTATAAAAATGACAATAATAATATTGTATTGAGCCAGGTAAGCTTGTTACCTTTAATGCTAAGCGAAGTGAACATAATATTATGTTGAGATGCAACATTATTTTTGTATTATGTAAATTGTATATACATAAAGTACTTTTTATATTTAAAAAAATATCTACTTATTGATATTTTTTCTGGCTATTCTGTGAAATTCGAGTTTTCCTATGTCAAGATTCTCTGCAGTTTAAGTCAAATCCTGATATAACCCTATATTTAGAAAGTACACATTAAATAGTCCATATATTGACAAAAAATGAGATTTTTGTGTGCCCACATTACGTTAAGCCTTCAGCAATAAAAGGAATATTGACAGACAAGTTAAAACCCTTCCTGCTGATCCGGCGAATAAACTGAGTTGTCCATCGCTTTCCCATCCGACTCTTCCGTCCGGACTGGATAACCCCCCCTCGCAGAGCCAATCAATGAATCAACGGCCAGTGAAAGAGAATAAAGAAAGGGAGGGGGGTTTGATGTTGTTTGTAGGGCAATAACTCAGAGCTTTGGGCCGAAGCAGCTCTACTCCCGACACTTGGAGGAATGGCTCGTGTTGTTTCCCCAATCCACACGACTCTTTGAGGCATTGCTAGGACCATTCATCCAGCGTAGACAATATACATAGGAAGGGGGCCGGGGGGGGGGGGGAGGAATGTAAATAAAACACACACACACCTTTCTTGAATGTCCAGTTGTTTTTTTAAGCACCACGTCTTACTGTATCCGCATTTGGAGGGAGAGTGGAAAACCATTTAGGAAAAAAACACCCTCAGTACACCCGACCGAGATTCGATCCTTGATCACCCCGTCATCGACAGTCTAGCCTAATGTGAGAGTAGCGCGTTAGACCACGCGGCCACCGAAGCGGGTGAGTGTATAATTAAAGGCACCAGTGATCACACGAACAAAGGTGTCAGTCTTGTTTACTAGTCTGATTTTCTGGCGAGGGAAAGGGTGGGAATCGAATCTCGGCTAGTATATGAATCCTGAGTAATACGTGGGGAAGAATCGTATTGTCAAGGTCAAACAGTCACCGAAACTATAGAAGAAGCCAGTTTCTTCAATGATAGTTGAAGGGCACGCAGTAGTCAGATAGAAATATATCTATTTTGGTTTTTAATTACTCATATATAGAGAAAGTAGTGTAATCGTGAAAACTTGTCCGCATAAGTACTACGACGGGTCTTGATAATTCAAGTACTCCAAACTAAAAAAAGGTATATTTTAAAATAATTCTGCTTGTCTGTAAGTCTGTGTCTGAACCTGGTACCACAACCAAGACGGTTAGGTAGATTTTGTTTAAACTTGATACTTAAATGGCATAGTGTCATACCTCCTGGGGGGAGGGGGGGATCATTTTATTTTGAATCCAGCCCTACAATTAAGGGTAGTTTATTTATGAATGATGTTAAAAAATTCAAAAAATTTCGAAAATGGCTCTATGATTTTGTTCAAAATGAGTATCTGAGTAGTGTCTCAGCCTTAAATTGTAAATAAGAATGTTAGTTTTTTTTAAAAAATAACCTTTTAAGGGTAGTTTGCTTAATACTGTTATTTGAAAATGTATATAATTTTTAAAATAGCTACAGCAATTTTGTTCAAAATTTATTTCGGAAAAGCGTTTCAAATAATGATCAAAAATTATATTATTTTCATAAGAAAAATTATTAAGTGGTGTTTACTGATAGCCGATTTTTGAAAAAAAAAAAAAAAAAAAAGCTCACAATATAATAAAACTATTTGAGAAAATATGTATGATTTTGTCATATCATTTATTAGTTGGTATGTGTTGAATCTAAGCCAAGCCATACAATAAGTTTAGACGCCGAGACCATATGAAGCGATCACTGACGTTATCTTTCATCCCTCAACCACGAAATATATCAGTTCGCCAACTCAGGAGGCTGACAAAACTTGTGCGAATTAATTTAGCGGGAGGGAAAAGTTTCACCTTTCACGCCCACCCCCTAGCCTTCTCCACTGAAGAAACAAAATAAATGCATCACTTGAACGAAGAAGAGACAAAAAAAAAATACTCCCAGGGAAACGAGCAGGCATCTAAAGAAATGGTATAGTTTATTTGCTGTCAGGGGTGGTTTTGGCCCAACCCCTTCATTTCGGCCCATCAAACCAGGCACGTAGAGAGGGGGGAATCTGGCGCGAGGAGTTGAAGATTTATGAAGCACCGCGGCGTTCAACTGTCGGCACCGCCGCGGTGCAACATGTTAATCCATCAACCGCGCCGCTTCTATCAGACGAGGTACTTTTCAGTAGGTCGTCCGATACACCGGGTTGACCTATTCTATAGAGAGCATGTCATTCGTCACAAGAAATATGGAAGAGATTGTAAATTTTAAATTTTGTTTTGTAGTTAAGACAAGCATCATACGTTTTGCTCCGTTCAATAAACAAAATTGTATAGCTCATAAAAATATTATAGGTTTAACATTTGACTGTAGATTAACGAATTAAATCTATTTTAGAAGTTTAAAAAATGTTTAGAGGTACTCGTTCAGAAATAGTCTAAAAGAAACTAAATCACTTTTATGTTTGATAAATAAAAACACCATATAGTGCCTGATGACTCTTTGGCTTTGTGGAAAATTAAAACAAATGTTTAATATTAACTTGCAGTTTGGCCCATTATTTACACGGGTAAGACATAAATTTTTATATCAAATTGATTTGCTCCCCACCCAGTTTTTAGTTGATTAAAAAATATAATCAAAATTTTAAAATCCCAGCTTCGGAGTGCACACATTCTTGCACAGGTCTACCAAATTTTTAAAATTTCAGGCTCTTGGATGCGGTATAATCGCGCAAAGCTCATGACAGACAAATAAACTCTTATTTTATTATCAAGTGTTACTACCCGTTCTGGTTATACACCTCTGTACTAATGTGTAAGGATAAAGAAGGTTGAATTTATAGGAAGTGTACACCGCATTTGCGTGGAGGGTAGAGTGAAAAACCAAATTTGAAAAAACTCTCAGTACACTCGAGTGGTAGAGAACCTCGATTTCCCCGTCATCGGCAGCCAGTCTATTGCGAAACTGACGCCTTAGATCATGAGGCCACCGAAAGGTTTCATTTTATTAATGTAGACGAATTAAAACCAGTATTATCTTACGTTTATCAATAAATATTCAATTATGTTGGAAAAAATATTTAATGCAACTTATGTGTGGTAGGCTATGATCGACCCCCGTACCATGCAGATTTGTACATTTTAGAAGATATTACTTGCACTTAATGTTGGACAAATTCGCGAGGTGCGCGCTTTCAATGACGATATTCAGGTAAATACATTTAGGATGTAATGTCCCAGCCTTTCTTCGTAGCCGAGTGGTTAGCGAGGACAACTATAGAGTCCGTTTGGACACCCAGCTAAAATAATCTAAAGCGTGCGTATTCTTGTGCTTATGCTTCAAATATCTTCAATAAAATTGACCAAAAGGTTGGATATCCTAAGCCAGTGTAGTCAATTGGAGGACCGCGGGAAAAACGTGGCCCTCACAGTATCCTGGAGGAAAATTAAAGGGAAGACCTCGGTGCCAGATGTAAAATATCTAGTTATTCATATAAACTTATTAATTTTAAAAGGTCATGATTAAATTTTACTCCACATTTATTTGATCAGTAAAAATATGTATTAAGGATCGTGTTTATTATTATTATTGAAGGAAATGATTTCAAGTAGTTTGTTACACACTGAGCAATAACAAACAACTAATGTGTAGTAAGCTACTTGAAATAATTTTCTTCATTAGTAGTATTTATAATATTCAACTATACCTACCATCCCCCCCCCCCCCTACACACACAAAAAAAAAGCTTTTTCCATTCAATTATAAATAGACAACCCAAACAAAAGAGTAGACGAGCTTCAAAAAGGAGATAGGGTATAATGAAGTGGACTGGATAGAGCTAGATCAAGATAGGAGAGGGTGTAATGAGGTGAACTGGATAGAACTAGCTCAATATAGGGATAGGGTGTAATGAGGTGGACTGGATAGAACTAGCTTAAGATAGGGATAGGTGGTGTACCTTTCTAAGTGCGGCAATGAACGTTCGAGTTCCTAATGCCATAGAATATTACATAAGGAAATGTAAAATAAACAGATATATTCACAAGCACAAGATTAGAAACAGGACCATTTTATGTTATTTAACAAACGCTGCTTGTGACGAGCAAAATTCTGACAGTAAAAAAAAACTCCACATCAAAGTTACTAACAGACTGTTGGCAAACTCACAACAGTGGACACGTGGGCTAAATGTCAGGCTCATCTGGCCTAGTTTTCCATCGAAAGGAAGGTCAGGTCTCAAACCTCTGTCTCTAGATTCTACTTTATTCAATCCTACACTGTCAGATAAATTAAAGCGGTGTGTAGTACTTACGGTTCGTATGAAGAGACGGAAAAAAATTGTCAGATTGATATTTTTGAATAATGTTTAAAATAATGCGATGATTATCTTGGTTTCGTAACATATAGTTAATTTTTAAAAGATCGTAATCATGGAGACACAACCATTGGAAACAATAGGTGAGGGTTCGCAATTAACTTGGTTACGTTTTCGTAAACAAAAATGTCGGTTAAGTAGAAAAGATATAGCAGCTGGTAGGTTAATTTATGTAAACATACATGTACTACAAATCGACGGAATCTCCCCCCCCCCCCCCCCCCCAATGGTTTCCCGTTCTGCCTCTACCCAAATGCGGGACAATTTCTTCTAAATATTAATTTCTCATCCTTAAATCAATGTTATGAATATGCGGACTAGTCCGAACGGGTAGTAAGACGCTGTGCGTACACACAGGCCACGCGAGCGCTACCAGATATCGCGAACATTTCCTCTAAGTCAGGCGACGCGCTGACCACGCACGTCCATTGAAACACAACCTTATTGTGTTTGAACTAAACGTTTAATCATCTACCCGACATGGTTTGGGTCGAACTAACAGTGGGATATATATAGGTATGCTTTCCAAACTGTTGGCCGTCGGTGTGTTTACAGTAGCTCCCTGTTTACTCGTCATTCATTGAATCTTTCGCCCCAGGGGATGGAACCCGAGACCCAAAATCACAATGACGCCAGGGCCATAATTGGAGTCAGATGAGATCACGTGGATCAAAGGGACCCAATCGTATAATTAATGAGCGCCCACTTGAGCCAAGAAAGACCGTATCGCAACGGGAGGGCCCCTTTCTCCATGGATCACCCGCAACGGGGATAAGGGTAGCTCTCAGTGTTGACTCGCCGACAATGTAGCAGTAGTAGCGAGATTATATGGTGGGTAGGAGAGCGTTCTAGATGTTTGATGAGGTTGCATTGAGTCACAGAAACAGAGGTATACAATTACAAGTCCACAAACCAACGATTAGTTGACGCGTGAGCCACATAACATGCAAGCGAAGGACAGTCACTTAAGGTGGGGTGCTAGTGAGCGTAAGTTTAGGTCAGTATTTTTGAAGTTTTTATAGAATAAACATGTTTTGGCCAAAATAAATCAAACATTTCTTCTATAGAAACATAGAGTTCTTGAATATCTGGCAAAAGTGTCCTGGAATTTAATGACAACTTTTTCTCTATATTTAAAAAGTTTGTCACCAAATGCTGCTATGCTCATGACAGATATTTAAGAACTGTTGAGATTAGCATGTGCAGAAAACATAACTCTATGTTTCTATAGAAGAAATATTTGATTAATTTTGGCCAAAAAATATTTATACATAAAAACTGCAAAAATACTGACCTAAACTCGCACTCACTAGCAGCTCACCTTAAGGTGGAATGCTAGGGAATGCGAGAAAAAGCCAGGGTTTTTGAAGTTTTTATGACAAAACATTTTTTTTACCAAAATAAATCAAATATTGCTCCAGTACAAACATAGAGTTTAATTTTCTTCACATGTTTATACTAACAGTTCCTGAATATCCATCATTAGCATAGCGGAATTATCAAATAAACTTTTTAAATGAAGAGAAAAAGTTGTCATTAAATTCCAGGAAACCATCGACAGATATTCAAGAAATTATGAGGTCAAAATGCGAATAAAATTAAATTCTATGTTCGTACTGGTCAAAATAAATGTTTTGCCATAAAAAATCTGCAAAAACACTGGCTTTTTCTCGCATCCCCTGTAACCCACCTTAAGGAGATAGGAAAGTCGAACGGAAATTCATAAAAGTCAGTAACTAGGTGGATTCATAACATTTTTGGGTGGGGCTTTCCAGCAGTAGGAGAAAAAAAATGCTAATACGGTTTGTCTTGTGATTCCCCGATTAAATTACTTCATTTGAATCACAAAGATCCATTCTATTCTAACCAGAGACGTTTCATTTCCAGGGTACTTAGGTCTTAATGGTCAATATGTGTTTTTTTTTATGTTTCAGTCATGATAGTTGTATGTTTGTTTGTGTAAAGGGCCGTGTAAATTAGTTTTGTATTAATTCCAGTCTACATCAATATCGTGTGCTATTAAATATTTTATCAATATTTAACCTAAGTGCAAAAAGTGATTGGCAATATTTCGTATACCTAAGAAGCCCCCTTGGTGGCAAAATTGATCCGTATAGTCAAAATAAAATTAGGTGTACCTACCCAGAAAATCAGTTAGCTCTGAAAAGAAAGCAGAACTTTAAGGTATGATCAATAGAATAGTAAATCATACTTTATTTATCAAACGAAAGTTATGAGTTCGTAAATAAATACATAGATTTAAGTAAACCAATATCATTTCACATATGATAGGTCGATAGCGTAGTGTGATGTAACAATTTCTACCTTCGTTCCCCTGTACTAATTTACTTTACTTTATCTAGACTATATTATTTCTCAAAAATCAGTAAATACATGTTTATGTCCTTGCTATATGCATTACGCGGGTATAAACCACATACCTTCACAATTAGATTGACGTTTATTTTATTTTAATTCGAATCTTAGGCAAAGTATTTAAATTCAAACAACTACCAGTAAAATCTAATAAACCTCATTAGTTTAAATATAATTGAAACCAAACAAAGTTTTTAGACAAAAAAAAAAGGCGCATAATTAATCATCAACAAACGATAGAACTTCTCCTTCCCCTGAGGCCGCAATCTCATTAATGGCCAGAACTTTAGAGACGTTTCCCGGTGGTCAGCCGCAGTGTGAAGACGGGGGGGAGTGCTTGCTCCCCCGGGCGATCTCCCTTCTCTTCAGCCCTTGACAGGTCAACAGACGGAGCTGAGCCTGTGACAGAAGACAAGGCCCTAAGTCCTCAGACTCCCTTGAGAGAACCCTAGACAAGGTAAGACGCAGCCGTCACCTGTCCCTGAGACCTAAACTTGAAACACAGGGGAAGAAAGAAGGAAGACTTCCATGTAATGCGAGCATTATTGTATAGCTCTTTCGTCCATAACCAGGGTTGGATCTATTTTATTTATACAAAATTATCAGTAAAACTTAACTGTCATTCTTTATTATACTCTGTTAATGTTTCATATGTTTATAGAAAGGCATATGAAGCTGCGACAGGCCTAACCAACCGGTAATGGACCAAATAAAAATAGCTTAAAACAGTAATGGATGTAAATATATGTTTTTAACAGTATGAAATTGACCTTGATGAAGAAATATCTACAGTTGTTTCAAATAGAAGGGTTAAGTCGGAGAAATAAGACATGTATTTTAATCAGGGTGTTTAATTTTTCGGTACGTTTTTTCTTCCATGCAAAGGCCTACTATTTAGAGCTAACAGTTTAATTTTTTATGTATACAAATATTCCAGTATATATTCAGTTTTTTTTTTATCGTATGGCACATATGACCAGGAGGGACTTTAACATCCAGGTGAGGTGACCTGGTGTTCTAGGGGTAAGGTGTCATACTTCTGTGCTGAGGGTCCGGGGTTCAATCCTCGGTTCCAGCACAGATTTATCTGATTGCCAAACCCTTCCTTCACCTCTGACAAGATGTGTATTAATCACAACTTGTTAATGTGTGGAATGCTAGGCCTCCACCGTGGTTCGGATCCCACGTTAAACTGTAGGTCCTCCATTTCATCTCACAATCACCCTACCATTACACATTAGCGTAAGTGCGTATAACCCGAACGGTTAGTAAGACACAGTGCTAATAATAATAACATCCAGGTTCGGTCGCCTTGTGTGTAGACTATTAGCCACTCTGGTTGCACAGAGCTTTGACCAGGGTATATAGGAGGTTGTCAACACCTCGTAACCCCAATGAGATGATGTGATGATGGTTATTATGGAGCTGTGGAGCCGAGGTGAGTCTTAACCTAACTTTAGCCTCATTAACGAAACCTTGGTGACCATTAGGATTATTTCCCTGAAGAGAAGATTACCATCCGGGAATCAAACTCGGGACCCTAGGCTTGTAGCCAGGTGCACTGACCACTACACAACGGGGACAATTAAGGATGATGTAGGTTAAATTGATAGGAAGAGTACCCGTATTTGCGTGGAGAGAGTGGGAAATCATCTAGGCAAAGCCATCCTCAGTACACCCGAGCAGGATCGAACCTCGATATCCCAGAAAAGGCAGTCCCATCTATTGCGAGAGTGACCCTTGGATCATTGCGGCCACTGAAGAGGACCAATGACGCTTTAAAAAAATTAGAAGTAGATTGTTACAACTTTTTCATTGTCATCAAATATCTAAATTACCATAAACAGCCTATAGTTTGGACAAAAATATTAAATTTAATAAGGCAAAGACAATATCAAAACAGATTTTTTTTACACAGAAAAAAAACCCACTGGGCGATTCCATTAACGTAAGGCAGCAACACCACGGGCATTGCTGGCATCGGATAGGGTAAGTAAATACTAAGGACCCCTTTCACTCGTCCACCCCTTAGTTCAGTTATCGCGACTCTACAATCTCTTCAACCCCTCTTGCATCGACCCTCTCTATCTCAAGACACGAAACCCCCCATTCCCAGAACCATCGCGCACCTCCTTATGCATAGACCAACCCCCGGCAAGAAATCCTGCAGTTAGGACAAGATTTAAACGCCTAATAAACAGTAGGTTATCTCCCTCCCTCCTTACCCCCCCTTTGCCCTTATTCTTATTTCTCACGGGTAAGTTACAGCCGTATGGCCCCTATAAAGATATCCTCTGCTCCTTTCTGCGACAATGGACTTGTATGCAAAGTACACCCTCCATAGTGCTCTACAACGAGTGTCAGACAAACTTTCTTAGAAGGATGTGATTTTCGTGGGGGGTCGGGGGTATTGATATGGCCAGTAAAAAGAGGACGCACGAACAGTCATAAAGCACTCATAAAAGCATAGTATATATATATATGAGTATATACAATATGAGGGGATGCTATCCTTAGATTGTTTGTGGTGGGGTTATATTAAGTTTTTTTTTAAGAAAAAAGGTGGGAGGAGTGTAAGGAAACGTTTTATGTTCTCTTGCGGTGGAGATACGACGCCGTTTACAATATTGCTGAAGGTTTTGAGGCAGGGATAGAAATCTGGCCTTTATACTAAAAATGTGAGAAATATTTTACGCACCCGTATATGGGCTTGGATGCGAAGGGCTTATAGCGAGGAAAATATAAAAGCCGGAACCGACAGGATGAGTCATGTGTGTGCCTTTACGAGAGGAAAGGGTGTAATTTCTACCCTCGTCGAACGAGGCGGGATGATTTTCAGCGTATCTTGGAATATTTCTTGATATCAAAAGTATTTTAGGATATAAAATATGCAATTAGTGCTTTAATGAAAAAAGATACACTCAATACATGCGCGACCTCTCGATTGTAATCCACTTCGATCCACAAGGACCCTAATATACAGGTTGAGTAGTAATTGGCGGATACGGATAGTATCAGACGATTAGGGGGGGTAAATATAAGTCGAAATCACTATTTGGAAAAAGTCCGTTCTTCCCAAACTTTTTGAGAAAAACGAAATTAAATTTAAAGAGGGGTGATGTGGCTACAATGTGCCTGAGACTTACATCAAACGTATATATGTTAGTTCACAGAAGGTTGTTCCTCGCAGGTCTATGCATTGCTCCAAACGGCGTATGGATTAGATATGGACGCGCCGAAGCATGTCTACGTCAACTGTCGCAACAGCCTCATGATCCCGTGCCACAGTGTCCTCGAGCGACTGCGGTGGTTCGTCAGGTGGGTACACAAGAGCTTTGAGGTGACCTCCCCCCTCCCCCAAATCGCGTGGTGTGAGGTCTGGTGGCCATTACATCAGCCCCCCTCCCGAGCCAATGGTTGGGGTGGACTTCATTAATTAGTTACCGCACTTGTGCCCCATAGTGTGTAGGGGTACCATCACACTGATACCACATGTCACACAAGCAATGGTGTGTCCTCCAGCAGCCCAGATAAAACCGTGTCAAGGAACAGACGGTATCCTTGGGAATCCAAACGATCTGGTGTCAAATAGGGGCCCACGATCGTATCCCCAACGATGCCTGTCTCAAACATTAACGCTTCCAAGAAAGCGATCAGCGTACAGCGGCACTGCAGTTATGACTCGACTGTCAGATGCTCCCATACCCCAGAATTCTAGTTCATTACCGCTTACACAATACTGACCTCACATTTCTCTCTACATCTAATCACCGATAACTATGAAATCTCAGGCACAGTGTTGCAACATCCCGCCTCTCTAACTTTAATGTCGTTTTTCTCAAAAAGTATGGGAAGAACGGATTTCCTGCAAAGAGTGTTTTCAACTTATATTTACCCACCTAATCATGTGTCACTGTCCGTATCTGCGAATTTCTACTCAACCTGTATATAATAATAACAACACGGTAGTAAGAAAAGTAGCTTACAGTTACAAAATTTACTAAAATGACTAGAGCCATTACAAGTATTGTATTTATACGACATGTGCATTAAGTGGTTTTTGCATTTCCGTCTGTCTGTCCGTCCGCCCGTCTGTACCTCGGAGTAGATCTTAAAACTATTTTACCGATCGGGCTAAAACTTTATATCTAGGGTTTTCAAAGGATTGCTTCGAGGGTTTTTTGGAATTGGGTATCTAACCCTAACATTAAGGATGGTTTCTTGAGGGGCGAAAAAAAATCGATTTTATCAAGACGGGCTCTAACGATTTTGATTAAATTTTATTTTCAAGCATTGATCAATGTTACAAACAAAATGGCTACGCTAAATTCTTCGTCAAAATTACTTTAAGGGTTCCGGTCTGATGCGCTGATGCGTAAATTGTATTTTTTTTATCATATCTCAGTGACTCTTTGAGATATGAAATTACTTATCATTGAAAATATGTAGGATTATTTATGATAAAAATCTTTTATTTGAAACATTTATTTATAAAATCAATAACTTTCAAGATACACACAAATATACATATTTTTAACTTTTAGAACACTAAGGTAAAGTATTGCGACCACAAAAAAAACTAACCTGAGACAATGTAAGATGTCAACGCTTCATGACCCCACCTCCACACACCCCGAACCCTAAAAAGTTGTTTTTGCAATGTCGTCTATCTGTGTGTCTGTTTAACCCTAAAATTAATAGTAGTTTAATTAAGAGCGAAAAGAGAAAAAATCGATTTTATCAAAATCGACTCTAATGATTTTGATTAAAATTCGTATCTAGGCATTGATTAAGATTAAAAATAAAATGGCTATTTTCATTTTCCCATGAAAATTACTTTTAGGGTTCTTCAAAGAAGTGAAAATTTCCGTATTTTCGTAATTATTTGAGATACTAAATAAATCATCATTGCCAAACTTTAGTATTATTAAAAGTAGAAACTTTTATTCTAAACATTTCTATATAAAAACAATAGTTTCTGAATATTGGAAAATACATTAATACAATTTTGTGAGCTTTAGATGTAGAAAGGTACTACTTACAATAGTCATTATCTACCTTTTTTATTGATCTAAATTTTAAAATGAGAAATCCATATAGATGTGCAATCTCTAATAAAATTTCGAGAACTTTAACCGGAAGTCGAAATTTTAGTACGAAGTGGACTCTTGTGGACCCAATATCAACATTTTTTATTGGTCCAAATATACAAATGAGGACTTTAATTCTTTAAAAATAAAATTTAAAACCGTTGAATCAAACAATGTTTTACGTAATTATAACGCAATTTTTGATCGGGTTTGCTAGTGTATATTATTTCGTTTCACATAATTATATTACGAGTTTTGAATACATATCTCATTTTTTAAACAATGGAGTGAGAAAGTCCGTGCAGAGTTCAGTATCATTTATACTTATGATATGTTCCACGGACTGAATCACCGCACCTTAAAACGTGTGTACACAAACCTTTGGATGCGCATTTTTATTTGTCTGGTAAGTCCATTCTAGCGCTAGTGTGCAATTTTCAGCACTTAAAAACAATATATCTTTAAGATGATGACAACAAAACGAGATTTGTTGAGATTTTATTTCTATGTTTTTACATCTTCTAAAAATATTAAAAAAAGTAGACAAAAGTTGAAAAGTTGACAAATAATGTTTCAGGTTAAATAACAATAAAAAAATGTTCGGTAGTCAGTGTGTGTTTATTATTTATTTGAATATATGCTATTTTTTGTGCCTTTTTAAGTTTTTGAGTTTTTACTTTTTTATTTGGAAGCTCTTGTGCATTAATTTCTTTTCTTTTTTTTAGATCAAATAAAAAAAATGTTTTAAATTTAATCAAATTGTTTGGTAGTATTTTGACTATGCCGAAACTTGATAGCGCAAATATGTCTAGAATAATATTTCTTGTAAGTCTAAGTAAGACAATATAAAGAAATCACAATTCGAAAAATAGACTTAAAAAAGAAGTTGCAAGTGGGTAACGCCTCTTTTGCTTGGAAAACCATGGCTACAACCAATGATGGTGTCTGACCACCAAACTTCCTGCTACCAAAGTAAAGACGAGGGAGGCATCAGCTAGCAAACAAACCTCGGTCAAACCACCTCCTTCCTTCAGAGTCCGTGCGGACACACTTGGCGAGGGCCGCAGACCACACTGGGTAGGGTCACCTCTTACAAGTAGCAGAGGGGAAGTTTAGGGCAAAGGTTGTTTGGCGTTACATAATGACGGACCAACCAAAGTTCTCAGATTCGTAATTAGTATCCTATGTAAACTCAGTCCATCCTGAAAGGTAGCAGTCTTACCTTGACATATTAAACTATGGTTCTATCTTATAAGCTGCGCCATAGTGGAACCATTCATTGTGGGTTTGATACCTAGGAGGGTAAACGAAGAGTATACGGAAAATACATAAAAGTTTACTTAATTTATTAAACTCATTTTCATCTTCTCAATGATCACTCCTGTTAGAAAAGCTAGGCTCAGCAACTCAAACAAACCAAGAACATAAACTTGTATACTCGTGTGTTATGGATAGAGATATGTTTGGGCAGTTGAGAGTCCCAGAGTTGGGTCAAACTATCCCATTAGTCCCCCACTTTGGGCAGTTCTGGCTGAGGATGGTTTTTGCATTATTCCTCTATGCAGATGTGGGCACATTCCCACTACATTATAGCTTCGCTATCCCTACTCCCTTAGCGTGATTAAATGCGGATATCCCGGACGGAAAGTAAGGCGTGGTACAAATAAAATGTATAGCTCGCGATCCTCACAAAAAAGAGGTGGCGATTTGTATTCAATCCACGTTTTGTCAGGTTTTGAGTTATAGCCACAGATATTTGCAGACATATTTCCTGGTTTTACTAATCAGCTTTATGAGCTTTCATATATATATATATACTAGCGGACCCGACAGACGTTGTCCTGCCCAAACGTTGGCATTTCGTTTGGGTGGCATAATTGATTTCGATAATAAAACAAATACTATGTGATCATCACAATTACAAACTCACAATGAACTCAAATTAGTGAGTAACACAAATATTACAAATTCAGTGTTTGTCAAGACAACATACAAAATAAAACATCTTTTTATTTTTGGCATTTCGCCCACAACTCCACAAATATCAGCTGTATCAAAAAACAAACATAACTATGAATCATTCTCAGAAGTTCAATTATTCATGAACTTCTCAGAAGGTTTTAACGGTCAATTATTGATGAACTTATGATTTTTTAACGGTCAATTATTAATAATATATTCATTATTATAAATAGTAGGGGTGGGGTGAAATTTAGAGGTTACATGTTCTGATATGCAAAAAATCTATAAAAAAATTCCCTAAAAAATAAAAAAATCCTAGAACCCGATTGCAGCGCCACCTACCGGGTCCAATTGTGAATCTAAACCATCTACGGACCCACTAAAACACACACAAAAAATTTCATCAAAATCGGTCCAGCCGTTTAGGATGAGTTCAGTGACATACACACGTACAGAAGAATTATATATATTAAGATATATATATATATATATACATATACATACAAGGCCACGTTAGGGGCGAGCGAAGGGTGCGGCCGCACAGGGCCCTGCGATCTGGGAGGTTCCGAGCTTACTTAGCTGACAAAGGGAAAACACAAGTTGGGGTAAGGGATTTGTATTTTTGCGCTCGTATATTAAGCTCCCTGTATAGCCGATCTAGCAAATATTGTCAAGAATGTAGAAACAAATTAAAACATAATCATGTGGTTTAATTTATTGAACGAGTGAAGCGAGTTCTCAATTTTAACTCCATCAATTTGCATTTGTCTGTCTGTCTTTGGTGCATATGTCTCACGATAACTTATTAAAGCATTGAATGATGTAATTGAAACTTTGCACAGTTGCTCTTTGAACTTTGATGTAGATCGTGTTTGTTGGTGAAGACAACCGAACTAAGTGTTGGGAAGAATCAACCCTTATATGTATAAAAACACGGCCTCTAGCATTAATGAATGTATTATATACTAACTTTCAGGCCATTTCCTAATACCCTCCCTATACGGCTGAAAACTGGTATATAGGTGAAAAATTCTGTAATAACATTTATCAAAAATCAAATTTCTATTTTTGGTGGGGCGGAGGAGGGTAGGTTAGTAACTGGAGGCCCCGGAAATGAAGTTTGCCCAGGGCCCCACGTCTGCTAAGGGCTTACTTCACGTTTGGGCTATCTGACTATTGGTATATGTATGAGGTTACATTAAGAGAAAATGTACCACAATTTGCGTGTAGAAAGAGTAGGAAACGATTTAATATATTAAATATCAAATATTAATAAACTAAATAGCTTCATATTTTCAAGTTATTTTTGCTAGATAAGTGTACTCAGATACTTATTTTTGTAATAACTGGTCAACTTTCTCAACAACTTTTACAAAAACTGGTTAGGATGTATAATGAAGTTATCAATTTATCGTTTCTTTATTTAAATAACATCAAGTTTAGCGATTCATCATAAATGTGATGGGGGAGAGACATAATAAATTATACAAACACTTGACATTATTTACCCTCTACAAACATAATTAATCAAAAGTTAGAGTTAAGTAAATTTTATGTTAAATCCATTTAACATTCAATTAGAGGGTAGCCACGTTATATTGCCGCAAAAATGTATGCAAATATTTCCTAAATGCAAAATATCTTGGAAAAGAGAATTCCAAAGTTTTCCTCTCTGTTGAAGAAACCTCTGTACCCCTCCACAAACCAAAGTGTAAATACCATCGGGACAAACAGGGGCATAACGAGACACATAAAGAAAGGGACTAACTGACTCTCCCAATGGGACGTTTCCATGAGTACCAACTTTATACATGTTCCTGATGAAACTTGCAAGGAAACTTTCCCTTCTCAAAAAAACAACTTATTTCCCTACCCCTCGAGTTTCTTCTGGAACAGTGCAAGAAGACCAAACATATCGTAAAACTTTTAACTTCCGACTCAACCCCACCCCCTACCCCAACCCCCTAACCCCTTTCTATGCTTTTGTACAGTTTCTGTTATGAATTGAGCAATGTTTTTTATTTCGTAAATATTTTTATCCCAGAGAAATTCTCGTTATATATATTTTTCTGTGTTGTGTCGCCTAGGGCGGATGTTTTTTTTTCCCGGGGTGATGGTGGGAGGGGGTGGAAGGGAAGGGGGGGGGGGCTACGGTTTTCTTGCATGCTTGTTCTTGAGTTTTTCTTCTTCGAGTTTTTTCTTCTTCCTAGAAAGTGATATAAATCTTTGAGTAGGGCGCTTTTTTTTTATACCTCTTCTCCTTTATCATGCTTGCTTGCTTTAGCTGTCTTGAAGTATAGATTTTGTCGATAGTTCCTCATAACGTTAATGTATAATGACAATGTACAGCCACGAGCAAATAAACCCATCAATATAACACGTTGTTTTCTAAAACAATAAACAGTATCTTTCTTGTTGCAAATTGATAGTCCAATTTTAATAGGAAAGGCCTTTCAAAAAATACAAACATATCGGATCGTGTTTAACATATATAACATTTAACTTTATTATTAATTATTATTATTATTATTATTATTATTATTATTATTATATATGTAGGTACTGATAATATTTAAAAAAAAAAGGGATGGATGCAGATCATATGACTTGACGTTTGAATACTTGCCGACTTAGAAACTTGTTTTTAGCTATCGGATAAGATTCTTCCTATGAAAATTGGACGCTATTAACACCAATGAGGAAAAGTAAATCTAACTAACTAAACTAGATAATAAACTAAAAGATAGATACATGAAGATAAAACTTATTTTGTTTTAAGTTTGTAACTGTAACCGTAACTGGGATTGTACTGTAAGTTGTATGGTGAGTTACAATATTCTTAACAAAACACAAGGGCTGTTTAAAAACTTAAAAATATGTTGTTTATTTGTCTCTGAATTTTTTATTCATAGTTTTCCTTCGTTTACACAAAACTTTCATTTATGTTAAGCCAATTTTAGGTTAGAAAATAAGATAAGATTAATGTTTATAAAATCGTAAACGGATAGGAATCATATTTACATAGGCTTATTGGAATATTTACAAATGCTAAAAGCCTTTCTAGAACAGTGATTATTCTGCGGCCTGGGGAGTAGAGAGAAGGTATAGATGGTTCACGATAACTTTGGGTTATTACGTTACCTTTAAAAAAAATCAATATGTATTTATCTATCTAACCAATATATTTATTCCCTTTAACTTAATAAAGCTTTTTTTTTAGTACCACGTCTTACTACTCGTTAGAATTGAACACATATTTAATAAATAAGCTTATGTTTTAGGAATGAGGAAGGTTGAACTTAGATGAAGTGTACCCACATTCTCACAGAAGGAGAGTGGAAAATCATTTAGAAAACAAACCTCTCCGTACAATTAGCCCGGGATTAGAACCCCAAAATTTCCATTCATCGACAAACTAGTATAATGCGAGAGTAAAGGCCGGTTCACAGAGAACGCCAAGTGAAGCTAATCTAAGCAATGGTCCCTCTTCCCCCTCCAGAATTCATTGTTGTTTCTTTCTGGTCTGCTCCAGTGAAGTTTAGTTATGGCGCTCTCCAAAATGTCTTGTTTGAGTTCAGATGATAGTACTGAGGAAGATAAGATGCTGCTTAGCAGCTGTTTTAAAATAATAATAATAATATTTAGCACCGCGTCTTACTACCCGTTCGGTTTATACGCTTAAGTACTAATTACTCTAATGGATTAGGAATTGGGAGGGTTGAATTTAGAGGAAGTGAACCCGCATTTGCGTGGAGGGAGAGTGGAAAACCATTTAGGAAAAACCACCCCCAGTTCACCCGACCGAGATTCGAACCTCGATCTCCCCGTCCTCGGCGGTCGAGCTCAACACGACAAGCGCGTTAGCCAACTACGCCACCGAGGCGGGTCTGTTTTAAAAGATGAAGAACATTTAAAAGGCGGAGGTTTGACTTGTACTATTAACGCTTCCATTTTAATATAAAACATTTATTAAATATAAAACCTAAATAGAATATTAATTAAATACACGTAAGACAAACAGTCAACAAAGCTTCAACATGTCTTTGGTTATTTTCACCAAACTAGCATTGCGTCTGTTCAACATGGAGCCTCGTGGGGAGGGGGGGTGTCCCCCAAAGCGGGTGACTGTTAAGATGATTACATTACTTGTCCAAGTGACAAGACGGTTCTAGGCTATATTGTTATTTGTCGATAAGAGACAAAGTTACCGTGAATGGACAGTGAAAGTAGATCTGGCACTGAGGCGGGCGGCACGTAAGGAAAAACTAGTCTCAAAAATGCATCTCACGTAATGTGTGTGCCTTATGACCAAGCATCACGTTTCACACAGGATCAATGTCACAGAAAGGTAACGTACTGCTAAGGGCATTTTTTTTAACCTCGCCTCCTTAAGTAGCGAACAAAAACACCATCACCCTCTTCCCTCACCACCAAAACACTTTCTAAAAATAGTGGCCCAATAATGGCTTAGGGTAGATTGTTTCGTGATGATTATCTTGAATCAGACGCAGCGCAAGTATTTTTACAGTTTTTATAGAAATGAAATTTGTTGGCCAAAGTAAATCAAATATTTCTCCAGTAGCAATAGAGTTTAGTTTTCTGCACATGCTAATATCAACAGATCTTGAATATCTGTCAAGGCTGTCTTGGAATTTTGTCAAAACTTTTTAAGTAAAGAGAAAAAGTTTTGACAAAATTCCAAGACAGCCTTGACAGATATTCAAGATCTGTTGATATTAGCATGTGCAGAAAACTAAACTCTATGTTGCTACTGGAGAAATATTTGATTTATTTTGGCCAAAAAAAATGTAATGCTATAAAAACTTTAAAATTACTTGCGCTCCCTTCGGCTGCACCTTTACTCAGTCGGTAGCGTGTCTGCCTACAAAGTTGAGGGTCCTGGGTTCGATTCCCAACATAGCTGAAAAATGGATCATTGGTGAAACGTGGGTTTCCCCCGTTACGGACATAAATTAACGGCCAAGGGCTGGATGTTGTGTATTTTCTACAGTTAAGTTTATTTCTAAGTCGTGTGTTGATACAATCAGTCGGTTCACAAAGTGCATGTTAAATATCTGCCTCAAATATAATCTTATCTCGAGGAACTTTGATTACTTCAGGAATACGACGAACTCCAAGTGGAACAATCATAAAAGTTGAAACAAGAATAAAGTTATCGTTATTATTTTATTAATAATATCAAAGTTGTATAATGAGTTAGTCTTGTGGCTAGATCACAAATCACGATTTGCTAAAAATTCGGCTCTATAAACCGTCATTATTTTTCAAGATCAAACTAAAAAACTGTGCTTACTTTTTTCTTTTAATTGTTTCGTTTAACACCAAGGTTATTAAGAGCTTAAGTTAATGGATGGGTACGAGGAAGATAGCTTAGAGTGAATACACCCTTATCACCAAGAATAAGGGATGGTAAAACCGTAGTAATAAATCACATGTGCAGAGCCACCCCTAGTTCACTCAGCCGAGATTCGAAACTAGACCTCCCCGTTACCGGAAGTACACCGCATTGCGACCAATGATGTGGCTGACAAGTTATTGTGAAACTTTGAAAATCTAAATAGCTTTCCTTTATCACCAAGTTAAAAGTATAGGCCATTGCGATAGCACCTTTTTGGGTGCAGAGACGGGGGAACGTTTTCGGTTTGGGAGGATAAAATTTGAAATTATTGTTTAAATTATATGGGTGCTTGGCAAAGCTTTTTAAGGTAATGGCTCCCCCAGCAACTCCCCTCCAACAAACTAGTCAAATATTTGACGATTGGTTGTCTCTAGAAAATTTGTAGGATGTTATTAATATCAGAAAGATGTTATCATAGTTAAAATTTAGTTTTTCATGCAGTTCACATTAAAACTTTTACAGCAAATTTACATACTTTTCCTTTACTATTTAGGCCATGTATTGCCGAAATTTAAAGCCATATGAGCTACAATGAAAAAGATAGAGAGAGGTTTCATGATATACCACACCTTTATTTTTAAAAAAGGTGCAATCATGACAAAGTGGAAAGAAATGTAGTTTAAATAAAAGAAAAAAAATTACCATAAAAATTTCACAAAAAAAAATTGTAAAAAATAGTTTGATTAGTAGTATTGATTTTCACCTGATAGTTTGTTTAAGTTGAGGAAATAATTTGTGACAGCCAATCTTAAACGATTTTCGAAGTTAGAATCAGTGAGTTTTTTTAAATATTTATTCTTGATAAAATTAATGTTCGAAAACGCAGATTCACTTAAGTGTGTTAATACAAATAGACATGATATTTTCATCACAATATATCATAATAAGTTCTACTGACTTTCAGTCACATTGCGCAAAAATCCCAATCGATCTTTTGAATGCTAGCAATTCATTCCAAAGTCATTTAGTAAATAAATTATTTCCATTTGTAGGTTTTTTTAGCACCACGTATTACTACCCTTTCGGGTTATACGCTTATGTACTAACTACACTAATGTTTTTAGGGATTAGGAAAGTTTTATTGAGAGAAAGTGCACAGTAATTTGAGTGAATAGAGTGGAAATTCATTTAGCAAAAAACCACCCTCAGTGCACCCAACCGAGATCAAACCCCGATCTCCCCATCTTCATCAGTCCAGTCCAACATGAGTGTAGCGTGTTAGAATACTCTGCCACCCAAGCGGGTCATTTGTAGTTGTGTTTTGTCTTGCCCGAACTGACCACTAATTAACATTGGAATAATTTAAACAGAAGTCTTTTTGTAAATAAAAAAGGACATTTTACAATTGGTTTAATTTTCCGAAATTTGAAGTTGCTCAGTAAAATAATTAAAACTGTCACATCAATCTCTACTGACAAGTTAGGAAGATGTTTAAATTCACTTGCAATCATTTTCAATCTCCATGGCTTAAACGTTTGCCAAAGACGTGAATAGCATTTATCATGTGCAATATGGATCTATATTTGCCTTAGAATTCTAAATGTAGTACATTTAACCTAGTTGTTATAAATGTAAGAAACGCTAGGTCTCTAGCTAAGCCATGAAAAATCACTCAGTTCATCATATTGTTGATGTTGCTCCTGGAAAAATTAAATTATTTGTGGCAGCAGATTTCTGAAACGCTAAAAAAACCTTTCCTTTAGTTAACCATCGCACCTCTGTATGAAATAATAAGTCACCGTATTTAGCATGAAGTTATTCAGTTAGCTCTTTGAACAGACGTTATGAGTTAATAAGGTTCACAACTAGTTTCATAACTGAATTCATGCTCAGAAATTTCCCCCAAAGTACCTGCTGGTGTATTATACAGTGATAATTCAAAATGTATAAAATATTGAAATGCAGTATTTTTTTTTCAAAGTGCCACAAACGTACCCGTTAAAGCTGGTGCCGAATCGGTGATGATGCTGACTAGTTTGTTAAATGGGACACTGTTTTCATTAATAAAGTTGTCAATGGAATTGTAAATATCTGGACTCCATGATGTATTTCGAGTGTCAACAAGTCTAAAAGTTCTTCTCTGATATCAACATTTTGGAACACCATAAGCAGAATTATTCCCAATTGAGTTTATCAACTACGTCTGTGGATTCATCCAGTTGCATTGAAAAATAGATGCAAGACTCTAGGTCAGTTTTCACCTGAGAAACTAAATCGCTAGCCATCGCATCTACAACTCACGTAACAGTTTTAGCTGATAATTGCAGTAAACTTATTGCATTTATTATCTATGATTTATTTTTAAAATCATCAAATAATGAATCGGCTGCCTCTCCAAGAATGTTTGTTTTATGTATTCTCCATCGTTGAATGTTTTTCCCTTGATGGCTACTAAGTTGCTTCCACGAAATGATGCAATAGTAACTTCTTTTAAAAAATCGTCTGTTGACACTTTCAGGCGGTATTTCAATTCTTGTACTTTCCTTCTTCTTCTTGACTCGCTGTCTAAACGAAACTCAGTGCTCATGTTTTTATGTATTGATTAAAATACCTTTGATTATTTCCCTTTTTGCATAGTGATATACTAGAATGGTAAATGTGGTACACGCGCTTTTCATTTTCACTAGTAAAAAAAAGTTCGAGTTGCCATTATTCATGAAAATGGTAGTTTATGGAACTTTTTTCGATACGCTGCAACCAATACTTATCTCAATGGTTATTATTTTACTAACTCTGATTATGGAAATAAAAATAGGACACGGTGTAGGTTACTTGGCGCGCCGGTATGATTAACAACTATTATTGGGTACTGACTGTCCCCTGGCTACTACACTGACGAGTGGCGTCAAGTGTGGTCAAGACATGGGAGTGGTTGCAAAATCCATGACCTTGACCACTGCCATTGATAATTGTTGATATTATTTGCCGCCAATGGTCGGTTATCGGGCACAAGCACGAATTACATTATGTTATTCTACCTCGACCCTTTAAGATGTTCGCGATCGACCACAAAATGTGTCGCGATAGACTATTTGCCGACTCTTGGTCAAGGTATTAAATTTATCTAAGATTTTGGGTGGGTACAAATAATAATGCACCGACCAATCAACATCTGGATGGATACAGCACCCCCCCTCTCATGTTTATTCCTAGCATTGCATTGTTCACATTATCTATATAACCGTCATTATGTAATTCAATAATACATCTGTATGTGACGGTTAATCAACCTCTATTAACGTTGGTTGAAATTACTTCCCGAATCCACCAACCCATGGTGATTAGCGACGGTCCCATATAACTCAATCAATCATCTCCCAAAATCCAGCAAAACAATACGTCAAATTGTGTTTAAAGTGAACATAAAATCGATCAACTATATTTAGGACATATGAATGCCTTATTACGTAAACCGGAACATTTCTGCTCGACTGGTTCAATAAAAAATCATGTGTTAGTATAGATATATATATTCTTCGATGCGGGTGTGTTCATAACAATGATTGGAGGGGGAGAAATGGGGGGGGGGGGGAAGGTCATAGGAAGGTGAGGGTTTGGGCCCGTCAATGAGCTGTGCTGAAAGCTGTCCAATGCAGCTGTTGGCATTATATAAATCACTCATCACATACAAAAATCACAGATATTGTAGGAATAACAAAAGGAAAAAATAACAAATTTTTTCCTCTCTATTTTATTGAAATATAAACGAAACCGTAAGGCTGGTTCGTGACGTTTGAATGTGATATTTTAATTAAATTGTTTCAAACTAAATATTCTGTTTATTTTTAAATGGCCGCAAGTGCTTGGCGTTGCCCGAGGGGTAGTTGGCGGTATCGTGAGATTTCTCTTTGGATTTCAGGTTAAAATATTTCAAGAGTCAGGTAGAAAAACAATGACTACAATAATCGTTTATAACATCACATTCTTAAAATCAATTATTATTTTTAAATACCGTCTTATTAGCACAGATCGGTGGTCACAACAACATAAGCGTCAACTCGTACTGCATTTAAAAGTAAGCCAATACTCCCCCCAAGTAGACATTCTTTGGGTTTCCCATGTACGTGTGTCATGTTTCAACATAGTTATTTTATTGGTTTAAAAATTGCAACGTTAACACACACACAAATACAAATTACATCCACCCGTCACTTATTTATTTACTCTGTGGCATTAGGAAATCAAAATGCCACAGCCGAACTTACAAAAAACACCACCTATTTCTATCTTGAGCTAGTTCTACTCAGTTCCCCCTTCACTATTAACACCACCTCATCCCTACTACTTGAGCTAGTTCTACTCAGTTCCCCTAATTACAACCATCCTATCTTGAGCTAGTTCTACCCAGTTCCCCTAATTACAACCTATTTCTATCTTGAGCTAGTTCTACCCAGTTCCCCTCATTACAACCTATTCTATCTTGAGCTAGTTCTACCAGTTCCCCTACTATACCCTATCTTATTTGAGCTAGTTCTACCATTTCCCCTCATTACACCCTATCCTATATAGAGTAGTTCTAACCAGTCCACCTCAATACACCCTATCCCTATATTGAGCCAATTCTACCCAGTCAGCCTCATTACACCTAATCTATATCTTGAGCTAAATTATGTCCATAATGTAAACTGCCGCTCTGGGGAAATATGTGAGAATAGGACGTCGGGGATCAGGCCCAGTTCAGACAAAATTTAATAGTAAAGAAACTTTAACTTAGGTCACAATTTTAAATGCAATACCGATATTTGCCTAGTGTCCCTTTTCACGGCAGGTTCTCTCTTCTTTGAACTCAGCCTCGTAGATACCCAAACCAAAGCCAGTCTCCACTAAAATATTAAATACTATCGCAAACCCACAGGTGAAGCTATATTACAAATCCCCCTGACAACAAAAGAAAAGGTCATCAGTGTTTCATTATCCAATGAACAAATGGCAAATGTAATATTCAACATTTCTTATCAGATAGTGTTGAATTGGTCAATAACAATATATCAACAGTACAACACTATAAATACGTAAAAATAACCACTTGAGATTATTTGATAAGAGAATGGAGTGTTTCTAAGGTGTGTGCATGATGAACCAGAGGCATAGCGACAAGTTGGAGCATCTATCCATATTAGTATGACGGTCAGCAGTTGTATTGTGATATTGCTGTCAGCATTTCTTTGTTTGCTGCAGTGGGCTGACCAAGTTCATGGTGAGTAGAGATTGAGATTTCTCGATAAATTGTATGTACGAAATTCGTATATCACCAAATCACAGAGTATGGAATGTATCCCTAATGGTTTTGAGTTTTAAAGTATTAACTTATCTGGTCTATAGCATATCTGGGAACCTACTAGTGAGATTTTGATTTACATCAACGCTGTAGTACTACGGTCAGATGGAACTAGAATATTTGTAATTGCTTTATTGGAACTTATGTGAAGATGTTTCTGGTGTTAACTTTCTCAGGGTACACTCTAAAACTTGGGACATTTCAATCGCATTCGTTCCATTTAAATAGGCGGAAAATGTTATGAAAAATTTACATCTCGCATCTCTGACGGCGAGAAGCATGAATTTCGGTAGAATGGAGGTTTATTATTGCGGAAATCAACTAGTTATAGATACTTTGTTTCCTAACAGACTGTAATGCGTGTGTCTAGCTCAAGATGAATTACCCACAGTATATGGATACTATACTGAAGGTGGCATCACTTCGGGGCTCGAGGCCACTCCAGACGCTTTCCTGCTCAACGGTAAAAATATCACCCTAATCTCAGGAACCATCCACTACTTCAGAGTTCATCCTGACTACTGGAGGGACCGGCTGAGGAAGTTGAGGGCCGGAGGATTCGTAGGGGTTGAAACGTGAGGGGGGGATTAACTTTATATTTAAGGTGGGATGGAAGGGTACGTGAGGAAAAGCCGGTGTTTTTGCAGTTTTTTTCGTCAAAATAAATAAAATATAGCTTCTGTACAAACATAAGAGTTTAATTTTCTTCACATGGTGATATCAACAGTTCCTGAATATCCGTCAGAAGCATAGCGGTATTAGATAAGAAACTTTTTAAATTAAGATAAAAAGTTATCATTAAATTCCAGGACACCCTCGAAAGATATTAGACAACTGGTGAGATCACCACGTGAAGAAAAAAAATTATGTCTGTACTGGAGAAATATTTTATTTATTTCGGCGAAAAAAAAGTTTTGCCATAAAAACTGCAAAAATAATGGTTTTTCCTCACACCCCCTTCCATCCTATCTTAAGCCGACCCATATAAATGTAGTCAATATATATATATACTGCATTTTGAGTTTTGGTAAATAAATAAAATTCAAAAATACATTAAATGTAACTAATGTTTATCATGGTTTGTTGCAAAACAAACTTAAGACAAAATCAAATGAAAGTTAAAATGTAACTGAACAATTTAAAACTAATATATCAAAATAACAAAGTACAATATCTCTTTATGTATATTAATCTGTTACATTTTTTAGTAACGATTCTACAAATGTGAATAGCTATAGCAAGTTATGTAGTTTAATAAGATGTAGAGTTAAGTGTATATTTATTCCTTATCTAATAGCTAAATCCTCTTTCTCCTGTGGATGGCAGATGGTTCCACCACAAGTTGAATCGCCTGACTACTTGATGCGAATCAAACCATATTGTAACAAAACAGGCTATATCAATTATATAAACATTTATATTTTCTTTTCTTATCAAATTATTAAAGAACCCATATGTACTACCGATGTTTACAGGTACATACCATGGAACTTGCACGAGCCAAGAAGAAACGTGTATGATTTTGGAAATGGAGGTAATGACTTATCCCCCTTCGCTGACGTTGTTAGTTTCCTGAAGATAGCTCAGGAGGAGGATCTGCTAGTGATCCTCAGACCTGGTCCATTCATTAATGCCGAGTGGGAGAATGGAGGGTTGCCCAGGTAACACACAAACACTGAATATTGTGAAGGATAAATATTGACTCAAATAAGATGCTATAACTTAACATAATTTCCTGTTTAAATAGGCCATTGTTTCCATCATAGAAATACACCAGATTAAAATAATGCCGAGTATAAGGAAGTTGGAGTTAAATAATGTTCTATCAGCCAGGTGATGACAGTTGCAGTTCAGGAAAGTGATAATGGTAATGTAAATAGTAGTCGAAGATGTCAACATTAATAACTATATAGTCTCAGTCTCGTGGCATGATATATTTCATATTTGGTAAATAAACTGGACGTGCGCGTCTAAAGAAAAGAGTAAACAAGAGTTTTGTACTTAATAACCCGGACATCTAAATGCCACTCTATTGTCCTGCTATACAATATGTAGTAGATTTAGCAATGTTCATATCTTGTACAACTATACAACATTAATTAGAATAATCACTGTTCCAATACTACCCAAATATAAAACAAGTCTTGTTCCTAGATTTACCCGCCTCGGTGGCGTAGTTGGCTAACGCGCTAGTCATGTTGAGCCCGACTGCCGAGTACGGGGAGATTGAGGTTCGAATCTCGGTCGGGTGAACTGGGGGAGGTTTTTCCTAAATGGTTTTCCACTCTCCCTTCCCGCAAATGGGGGTTCACTTCCTCTATTCAACCTTCCCAATTCATAATCTATTAGCGTAATTAGTACTTAAGCGTACAACCCAAACGGGTAGTAAGACGCGGTGCTAAATAATAATAATAATAATAATAATAATAATAATGTTCCTAGATTTAGACGTTAGTACTACTATTATCAATTTCAACATTCCAAGTAAATTAATTGAAATAATTCGCATTTCTAGCTTATATAACTTAATAGCTTGATTATTGATACAATTAAGGAAAGTGAAATAGAAGTTATATAGAGGTTTATCACATGACCCCAATAAATACATTATGATGGAGGACCATGTGTGATTGTTATTATCTTTAAATATATGTATTTTTGAGTAACAAAACAAAGATATAAAAGTCACTACGAAACAATCTAACGTTATGATCATATAAATACAATATTAGCACAAGGTATATAAAATATATATGTTACAGGAGAAGTAGATTCTCCAGTAAGAGTCGACTTTATCTAGGCCGAGTCGACTCTTACTGGTATTTTTAGTAAAAGTTGATTAAAAGCGAAAAGTGATGAATTTCGATCAACATTTACTAGTCAGAGTTGACCGTACCTAGGGAAAGTATACTCTTATTACCTTGAGTTAGTAAAAGTTGACTTTTTGCAAGGAAATGGTCTACTACCTAATAAAAAACAAATGAAAAAGCAAAACCTTTATGATACAAAGAGAGATATAAATATTATTTATTACAGCAAGGTAAAGATTTGTGACACTTTGAGTTGCAGAGCTAACATAACCTAACCTAACCTAACCTAACCTAACCTAGAAAACAACAGTAAACAAATAGAGCTGAGATATTCAAAACAAAGATGTGCGCGCAAAGTCGCATGTGGAGAGCAACATCGCGGATTCAACTTTTACTAAACCACAGCAGGCATAGTTAACTCTTCCTAGGAAAAGTTGATCTGTTTATTCTCTATCAACTTTTACTGATACTTTTAGTAAGAGTCGACTTTACCTAGGCCGAGTCAACTCTCCCTAACAATCTACTTTTCCTGTGACATATACATAAGGATAGTTGAGAACAACGTGTAAAACAAGATGTTCATATGTTTGAGTGAACAAGATTGTCCTTTGTTTCAGCTGGTTGTACAGAGATGCCATGGTGGTGACCAGATCATCAAACGCTCATTATATCACTTACATGACAGAATACTTTAACAAACTGTTCCCGCTGATCAAAGATCTTCAATTCACTTCAGGTGGACCAATCATAGCGTTCCAGGTAATTAGGTGGTTGTTACCTCAGTCCAAACACTAGCTTTCCTTGCAAATGCACAAAACATGAACCTTCTGTGTTACAAATATTTTATAGTCTGTAAAAATCATTTGTTACGGTTTAAATACTATTTGTAAACTAAGTGTGTTATGAAGAATCCAAATCCTAACAAGAACTATATTTAGGGGAGTCAAAGTTGCACAGTTCAGACAAATCGTGTTATTTCTTCACATAGCATAGTTATCCATGTGGGCTGTAGCTTATTATTTAAAATGTTAGGAAATATTCTACAGTAGCTCACAGCCTATGAGCGCCATCTAAGTGAACTAGTATTTTTAAAATACAAGACAAACCCATAGATTTAGCAAGGTTGGTTACCAAACATACCAATATCTCTGTATGTATTTCCCCACATTATTCCCGAGTCAGACGTTCATGTAGCGAGGCCAGTGGTATGTTTCACATCGTGTGTTTAGGTTGAAAACGAATTTGGCAACAAAGCGAGAGGCCAATCTCAACCGGACACGGCGTACCTCAAGACGATCATCAAGGTGATGGAAGACAATGGTCTGACGGCCCTCAAGTTCACAGCCGACAGTGTCATCTCTTCAGGGACTGCTGGGTCCGTGGAAGGAGGTGGATTAACACGAATAATAATCTTAGATTGTGGAAGTTTGTGGGGAGCTTTCAGAGGATAGGACATAAATGAGAGTATACCTGTAAATAATATTATTCCACTGTATGTCGCTTAAAGTACAAAACAGTGAGTGTATCGGTTTACATTGAGCAAGTATGAAAATGACTGGAAGATAATTATTGCCAAGAAAAGTCTAGTCAATATATAATCCTCTTGAAATATCACCACCAATTTCCATTGGATTTTCGAATATGATAGTTTCTAAAAAAAATTGGCAGTTGCTAATCAGTGTCATTAGATGTCTAGTGTGGGAAGGTTAATTTAATTTAAAGTTTTAAATGAGTAGATTGTTAATTTATTCATTATAATAATACACCTTAAGTTTTAAGTTGGTATAAAGCACCATTCTGTATCATTCTGTAAAGAGAATATTTGTAACTGTGATCTGGAGTACCTGATCTTCTTCACTTCTACCTATTATCGCAGCGATTATGACGGTTAGTTTGACTAGAACCTCTTTGTATTATCACAGCGATTATGACGGTTAGTTTGACTAGAACCTCTTTGTATTATCACAGCGATTATGACGGTTAGTTTGACTAGAACCCTCTGTATTATCACAGCGATTATTACGGCTAGTTTAAATATAGCCCTCTGTATTATCGCAGCGATTATGACGGCTAGTTTGACTAGAACCCTCTGTATTATCGCAGCGATTATGACGGCTAGTTTGACTAGAACCTCTTTGTATTATCACAGCGATTATGACGGTTAGTTTGACTAGAACCTCTTTGTATTATCACAGCGATTATGACGGTTAGTTTGACTAGAACCCTCTGTATTATCACAGCGATTATTACGGCTAGTTTAAATATAGCCCTCTGTATTATCGCAGCGATTATGACGGCTAGTTTGACTAGAACCCTCTGTATTATTGCAGCGATTATGACGTCTAGTTTGACTACAACCTCTTTGTATTATAGCAGCGATTATGACGGCTAGTTTGATTATAACCTCTTTGTAATATAGCAGCGATTATGACGTCTAGTTTGACTATAACCTCTTTGTATTATAGCAGCGACTATGACGGCTAGTTTGATTATAACTTTTATGTATTATCGCAGCAATGATGACCGCTAATCTTGGATCAGGAGCGTCACAAGCGCTCACTAAACTTAAACAGCTTCAGCCGGACAAACCCCTATGGGTGATGGAGTTCTGGACAGGATCCTGGGACCATTGGTTCGAGGAACACAGCACCAAGACCGCCGCTAGTGAGTTATAGATCATAATGAACCAGACATAGCCCCCTCATTCCTTGGATAGGTTGGAAGCTTAGTGACAAATAAATTTAACGATTATATAGTATTCATTTGATTTTACTTAACCTAAAACATATATACAGTGCATTAAAAGTATATTAAAAATTGTAATATTAAATATGAGTAGCGGAAATTGGATGATATCAAATTGTTCAATACATACATATATATGTATATGTATATGTATATACATATACATATATATGTATATGTATGTTATACATATATATGTATATGTATGTATATACATATATATGCATATACATACATATACTGATATAATTTGTATATAAAATATACTGTAATATATGTATAACTATATATGTATATAATTAATACATAAATTATGTATATTACATATACATATATTGTTAGAACATACACATATATATGTTATAATCATATATAACATATATATGTTGATACATTAATATACAAATAATTTAATGATTACATATATCAATATATGTATATAACATAATACATATATACATATATAGTATATGTATTGATATATAATATATATAAATTGTATATACATATATACATATATATAGTTATATACAACACCATGATGAGAGTATTGTATGTACCAGAAATAATCCATATTTACCATTTATACATCTCAAGTCATGGTGAGAGTACTGTACATACCATGGATAATTATTATTTACCATTCTATATATAACGTGGAAATTAAAACACTTATTACTTTTTTTAGTTCTAAGATAGCCTATATTTGCATAAACAATGTTCACAAACAGTTCCAATCGAGCTCGTTCTTGTCAAATATATATATGGATAGTTTAAGTAATGATGATGTATTCTATTACAGGTTGTGCGAACACCATGAACGCCATTTTGAGTTTCCCAGCCAACTCAACTTGTATGTGTTTCATGGGGGTTCCGACTTCGGTTTCATGAACAGTGCTACTTACCAGAGTTCATTCCCCACTTACCGCTCAGATGTCTCAAGTTATGGTGAGAGTACTGTACATACCAAAGAATAATCCATAATTATACAAAAAAACCACACAATCAAGTTATGATGAGAGTACTGTACATACAATAAATAATCACTACATACCATTCATACATCTCAAGTTATAGTGCGAGTACTGTACATACTAGAATTAATATTTAGCACCGCGTCTTACTACCCGTTCGGGTTATACGCTTAAGTACTAATTACGCTAATGGATTAGGAATTGGGAAGGTTGAATTAGAGGAAGTGAACCCGCATTTACGTGGAGGGAGAATGGAAAACCATTTATGGAAAAACCACCCCCAGTTCACCCGACCGAGATTCGAACCTCGATCTCCCCGTCCTCGGCGGTCGAGCTCAACACGACTAGCGCGTTAGCCAACTACGCCACCGAGGCGGGTTATATACTAGAAATAATCCCTATTTATTATTCAAATATATAGTGTTATAGTGCGAGTACTGTATAGGTTACAGGGAAATTTGAAGATTCAATGAAGGTTCACAGTAACTAGTCTAGTCAGTGACGACATTCACTGGACCTTTTAGAGAAAAAAGAATAATGAGATTTAAATAAGATAAATCTTCAATTTTCCTAGTCATTATCAAGAATCCCTAGAGAATGTCAACCTTCCCTGAATGAGTGAGGGAAATTGATCAAAGTAATAGGATGTGAGTGACTTATATACAGTACTAAGTTATGAACAAACATAATTTGTCTGTATAAAAACATCCTTTTATTGATACAATGGTAAACTCTACTACAGTTACATCTGTAAATTGTGCTTTATTTATATCAACAAGTAATATGGTATGAGTAATATTTAAACTTAACATTTAAGTAATATTTCAAGTTTTTAATTTTTTTTAAATATAATTTTTAAATGTTTATTTATTAAAACATGGTAATACATTAAGATACCTCGAATTACAAAGTACATAAGTTTTCTTACAAATGAACTTCTTTGATTGGCACTTGGGTGGCAAGTACATTTTAAGAAGCCTTGCCCACTTCCAGTTGATTGTGCTGTTGAAACGGTCCTTAAATCCAAAATCTTGCCATTTCCTTTTTGAGTATGTTAATTGGACAAACACTAAATTGTGAATGAAATAGACACAATTTATTTGCAGGCGTTAATCATCATTAGACTAGAGGGGTAGAAGTGAATACAAAAAAAAATAAATAATAATAACACGGCGAAACATGAACACTTGTTAACTTTAAAAAAAAAGTATCGTCTTACAATTATTTTCTAACAAAAATTCTGATTGTATATATAACTAATACAATAACTACCTTGCATGAGCTACTTCAGTATCAACACCAAGTGTCGATTAAAAAAAATGCTCTTGCAAGAAAAAATATGTACTTTGTAATTTGGCATTACCAGGTAATAAATAAACAATTTTAAAATGAAATTATAAAAATCTTTAAAATTAAAAAACTTGAAACATTACTTGAATTTGAAGTTTAAATATAACTCACACCATATTACCTTGTTAATATTAATAAAGTATAGCTTAAAACTAATTGAGTTGACCTTTGTATGGATAAAAAGTATGTTTTAGGAAATGGCGGGAAACTAAAACCAACCTTATTTACTTGCACAACCTGGGGGTCAGCTTCTCTTGACGCTAAATAATATCTTTTGACGTTCATATGGACAAGTGAACCACAGTGATAGTTGAGCGCTCATGCTTATCATCAACTTTGACGAGCCTTTTCAGTGAATGTCGACACTGAATCGTCACTGTGTACATTAACCGAGTTTCAAATTTCTGTATAACATATTACCAGAGATAATTCCTACTTAACATAATGACGAGTTGAGCTATAATCACGAATGAAATATTAATATTTCAAACAATCCTAAGCGAGATATATTTAAAATGTCTTCCATATATTTGTATTTTATAGCTCGTGATGAATATCTAAAAACCAATAGTTACAATGTATATGTTTGCTGGAGAAAGAGGTAAATACTTTCGTCTGTCATGATATATCATGATGTAGTCGCGTAGGACTTTACAGCCCTTGTGTAATAGGATTCTAGTTGGAAGAGTAGATAATATGACAGTTATAAAAGTTACTAAAACAACTTATATTCATTATTAAACATCAAGAAAAATTATTTGCATCTGTCATTTTGATAGACATTATCAATACCAATAAAATGAATAAAACTTTAGAAATGAAGGAGGAGGAAAAGGACAAGGCCCATTGGCCTTCTAAGTTTACTGACAAAAGGAATGAACCTATCGTAAAATAGAACACATAATACTAATAATACAGTACAATTTTATCCATTTTGACAGCAAAGATATAGTAGGTCTATATTTTTAATTTTCAAACCGTTCTTCTTATTATAATCTTAAGCGGAATCTTTTAACAAAATACTTCATTTTAGTAGTTAGAATTAACTTACATTTTAATATAATATTAGTGTTATTTTATAGGTATTGATACTATATAGTAGAATCTGTCCTATGAAAACAAATATAGTAATGTACCCTGTTGTTGTTACAGACTATGACGCTCCTCTGACAGAAGCTGGAGACTACACTGATAAGTACACAGCACTTGTAGAGTTGGTCAGCAAGTACTCTCCTGTCAAGTTTCTGACACCAGAAATGCCGGAGGAGAGTGTTAAAGAGGCGTACCCTTCCTGCTGAGATCGTAGGCCAGATTACTCTGGATCAACTCCTCAACACGCTGGTAAGGCTGCATTCCAGATCAGAGTTGAACTCTTCTCTAATATTCAAAAATACCCCAACGTCTTTGCTTAATAGAACATAATCACAACTTCGTCAGTAAAATTACTATTTAATTAAATGAACAAAAGTGCAAATTTTGTTTAACTGTGTATAGAAATAAATTGCAAAGTCAACATTAATTTTTTATTCAAAAACTAAAAGAATAAGCATAGGAATTCAATGCAACTATGCCTCATGAAAACGGATTTTTACAAACTTGAAAATTATATCTAACATTTTGTCCGCCCTAATTTGAATGTGGGGAAAATTAAATGCCTTAAGTTAATATTTATATACACCATGTAAGAAGTAGTAGGTATGTCTATTATTTGTTTATATTAACTTATTTAATATGATAAGTAATACACCATGTTTATATATATTATATATTTATGTTTTTAAGAAACTGTAATCCTTACTAAATTTAATCTATACTTATGTGAGAAGTAGCTATCCGTATTCAAGCTCCTTTAAATTGATTATTTGGAACAATTAGAAAGAGTTTTTTATAAACTGTATAGGACTATGAAGCTACTTTTTTATTATTATTATTATTATTATTATATTTTATATATATATCAATACAGAGTTCCGATCATCTACAAATGTGAAAGCCATGGAGCTTCTGGATATTAACGACAACAGTGGCCAGAGCTTTGGGTTCATCGTGTACCGCAAGACAGGGTTGAAGATCTCCTCTGGTTCAGAACTGAAGATCGACGGTAAAGTGCGGGATATAGCTATTGTTCTTGTGGATGGAGTCAGGAAGACAGACGTATTCAGCTCAATGGACCAACAGAAGGGTTTCGGATACTTCGACGCTGACAGGTCACACATTCAACTGTTTTATTACTATAGTTACGACCCTTGTACACGCAAGGAAGACAGATTTATTCATATAAAGTTAAGATCTTCAGGTACTTGAACACTTCACCAAAACATTAGGTTGGCAACTTAATAAAAGAACTCCGTTCTATGTATAGTATAGGACCACCAACACGGTTCTAAATTCTAGTGAAACTTTTAATAGGTCTAAGCTATCTATGACTAGTACTTGTATTCTCGCTCAATCTCCAACTGAGCCTTTGGTTGGGATTTCAGCAGGCACGAAAGAACATTGTAACTGATTAAGCAGACTGAGATTGTAGCTGGTTAAGCAGATTGAATTCTTAAAGTTCTTTGTATCGTATAGTCATATTTAAAACTTCAAATATCATATTTAAAAATTCAATATTTACATTTATAGATTTTCCCTATTTTTAATTAAATTCTCTAACATTTCTCTATTTTCCCTGACATCAAAGCGTTCGTGAGATCGTCCCTAATGGTTCTCTTCACGAAATACGACGACAATATTGTATGCTATAAAGTGTTTAATGTGTCATCAACAGCGACGCCAAGCTGACTCTATATGGTGATAGTGCGGGTGAGAGTCAAACCCTGGACATCCTGGTCGAGAACTGGGGACATAGAGACGACACCAAGGGGATTATCTCCGGGTCCGTTCTTTTGAACAGTGTTGCCATTCAAGACTGGGAACTGTTCCCTTGGAGTTAAAGGGAGACTGGGTCAGGAGGTAAGTTGGCAACATCCCACCATATCACGTGGAAACAACTTCATCCTAGTTAGTGATAATAAATACCGTACCTAATACAATCCCCAAAATATTGCATTTCTGAGACTAAAGTAGTTGGAAGAAGGTACAGGAAAGGTGGATAGAAACATATAAAAGGAACGAACACAATATGGCTTTTAAAGTGAAAAGAAGAACACAGTTCACACTTTACATTGCTGCCAATAGACAAAGAGGTAATAGTTGCCTCTTAAAGAAAATCGATCGTCACTGCCCAATCCCTCGACCCAGGTTTCATTCTATCGGAACTCATCAGGGAGGAGTGTGAAACGCGCAACGCAACTTCCTAAAAGAGGAGACCAAAAAGCACAAAAGGGAGAAAATGAAAAATGTCCTTTTCCTGTGTTTGTCCTTTATGTTTTACCATTTACATGTTCCTATCTATGTGTCCTATCATTCTTTACAATTTTTCATTTTCTCCCTTTTGTGTATTTTGGCCTCCTCTTTTAGGAAGTAGCGTTGCGCGTTTCACACTCCTCCCTGAAGAGTTCAGATAGAATGAAACCTAGGTCGGGGATTGGGCGGTGACGATCGATTTTCTTAAAGAGGCAACCATTACCTCTTTGTCCATTGGCAGCAATGTACAGTAAAGTGTGAACTGTGTTCTTCTTTCCACTTTAAAAGCCATATTGTGTTCGTTCCTTTTATTTGTTTCTATCCACCTTTCCTGTACCTTCTTCCAAATATAATACAATTGCCTCATATAGCAAAAAGAGGTTTTCCTTATTGAGATATGAGACTAAAGTAGGTAATATTTAATAATCGTTGTTGTTTTGATTTTAGTTGACCGATAAAGACGGCTTTGATGATTAGCTGATTCAATTTGTCATCATTGGATGACAGTCGGGTGATCACTATAGCTTTGTGCCCCGCCAAATATTGAATTTTTCCGAGATTCTGATTAAGAAAAGATCATTTCAAACAAGCTATCTCCTTGTCTCCAGTCTGAGTGGTTGGATAACACCGTCAGAGGCGCAGAGTCCAGCTATGTACCGAGCCACGATTGATGTCACTTCTCCCCATGACACCTTCTTGGACATGTCTTCCTGGGGGAAGGGGAACGTGTTCGTGAATGGTTTCAACATAGGCCGTTATTTTCCCGCGGCCGGGCCTGCCAAGACCTTGTACATCCCTGCCCCTCTGCTCAATGCGGGGACCAATGAAGTGAGTACTTAGTATACTTGCCCGACTAGCTCTATCCTTTTCCTTTGGCACTAATACATTTTATGGAACCGGCATAGATCTACTGGATATAAGCAAAATAAGGAGAAGCATCTTGTCTTTTGTACACTAAGTTTCCCTGAAAGGTAATAAGATTATCTTAATTTATTCCACTATAGTACAGTTTATAAGATGTAATCTGTCAAAATAAGATTCTACCTTTCAGTGTAAGTGAAGGGAAATAAACTTCGAAACCATATCAGCTTTTCGTAATCCAATGAAAATACGTTGCTCGAAAACATTTGATAATTTCAATTTTTTTAAATAACACTATTCCTAATCACCCCCTCCATTCAAATAGGAAAAATATGAGCGATCTATTGTGGTAACTTCAATTGGTTGAAACCATTATTATAGCTTAGCTAGTAAAGTGTTGGTTATGATTGGATAGATATAAATTGGAAAACATCTATGAATATTATGTAAAATAGTTTATTTATAATTTGGAAGATAAAATAAAATTTTAGTAGAGTTAATCAAAGTATATTTGCGGCGTGGAAAGCGAGTTATTTCAATCGCAGTGTTGGTATTGCGGGATTTAATTATTGAAATTAGGAACCAAAGAAAATAATTACTATGAATAATATGCATGGTGATTAAGTTGTAAAGAAATTATAAAGATACTCCCAATATTTTGACCCCCAATAACCTTATAGAAAGGCTGTCAGACCAGAATTTTTTTAATTTATAATAGTGAACAGAGGAGAACACGTAGCTCAATGGTTGATGAAAGACCAGTTTTAAGGCATTAATATCCCTCCTCGTTTGGTCGAGTCGTGTAATACACGAGTGTGTTGGTCGTATATCTTGATACCACATCAGCTAAGATACAGTAGCCCCATGGCTTCTTTGGTGCTGACTGACAGCTCACAGCTGACAGCTGAAGTCTTTGAAAAGCTACCAAACCAAATTATGTATCCCTATACCTAACAATATGATCAGCAAAAAACATGTGTTTAGCAGCTGTCACTTCTGACAGTCAAAATTTAGGTACATACCTAAATGTTGACTGTCAGAAGTCAGCTGTGAACTGTCAGTCAGCACCAAAGAAGCCATGGGGCTACTGTAGCTCTGAATTGTGAATGTACATTTTTTAAGAATAGCTTTAGACGTGTTTTGGATACTTCTCCCATCGGTGGTGAGTCGATATTTACTCAGCGAATTAGAGAAGGTGGAGGTGTGGCCTTGTGGATGTCTGGTCGGTAGGTTGCCATGATTGAAAGGAACCTAGTCATATTGGAAAATAAGTATAAAAAGGGGAGGTCCGTTTGGTGGCTGTCGTTAGGAGATCAACATTTAATATCACGTACACAGTGTTATTATCGAAGAGCATCCTGGCCGATTTCTCCACTACGGCAAGGTGGTGGGGTGATATGATAGAAAGGGTATTGTAGTGTAGAATGTTAGATTTTATAAATCGATTGTAAATGATTACAATATCAGTGACCCTATTTTTTACTCTACAAAGAAAGATCCTATTTTAAAAATTATGTCACGATTGTTATTAATGTTTGTTTTTCAGATTCTGGTGTTCGAACTTTTCATGCCCGACTCTCAACTGGTGTTCAGAGATACTCCCATTCTGGGATAAACCCACCTGTACATCACAGTCGTAGCACAAGAACAACAAATAACAAAATATTCATTGTTGAAAAACAATGGAAATAAACATTCATTAAAACATCTTCTATCTAAATCACTACATATAAAATAATGTGAACATACATAATAAAACAATTTTAAATATTTCAAATGAAACTATTAAAACTAATAATCAATAATAGCTAGGATATTCGATAAGAGTTTTACACTGATACATATTTTTTCACTAACAATTCTTCTCCATCGGAAATAAGACCAGAAGGAAAACTATTCCTAGGCGCAAATAGTAGCCAGCACAAACATTTTAGGGAGGAATATCAAACATAAAATCTTAAGATGGGGTGCTAGTGAGCGTGAGTTTAGGGCAGTATTTTCGATGTTTTTATATCATAAACATTTATTTAGCCAAAACAAATCAAATATTTCTTCTATAGAAACATAGAGTTTAGTTTTCTGCACATGCTAATCTCAACAGTTCTTTAATATCTGTCAAGGGTGTCCTGGAATTTAGTGAAAACTTTTTCTCTTTATTTAAAAAGTTTGTCACCAAATGCCGCTATGCTCATGAGAGATATTCAAGAACTCTTGAGATTAGCATGTGCATAAAGCTAAACTCTATGTTTCTATAGAAGAAATATTTGATCTATTTTTGCCGAAAATTGTTTATGCTATAACAACTGCAAAATTAATGCACTAAACTGGCGCTCACTAGCACCCCACCTTAATAAGTAACATAAGAACATGTCTAATATTTCTTTGATTTCAAGAAAGCTATTCGAAATAATAAAGTGAGACAAAATAAAACAATTACTATATGAACAATCGATAGATGCATCCGTTCAATGATTATCCATCTTCATGACGTATTGCCGAATGCGATACCGTGGGTTGAAGAGCAGTCAATATATCTGGTTGTGTACTCAGTTTTAAGCTTTAGATAAGTAAGTATTTGTTAATAACTTGTTCCCATTCTCCTATCTCGTTCCCCCAACATCTCTATAGCCTCATGTATCCTCAAACAACCCAAGATATAATAAAGAACCTTTTCATTTGAATGGACCATTGTTGTAGTGATGCGTTAATGTGAGGTAGGGGAGGGGAGTAGCCGCGATAAGGTAAGTATTTTTGCATTTTGTTTTATCAAAAATGTTTTTGGTTAAAATAAATAAAATATTGCTCAAGTTGATACACTTGGTTTGGATCTGTATAAACACAGTATTCAAGAGTTCATAAATATTTGTCATCAACAGATTGCAATTTGCAAATACATCTTTGTGACAAATATTCAAGTCCTATAGACGTTAGTGTCCGTAGAGAATTAAGTTAAAGGTATACCTAGTGGAACAATATTTTATTTATTTGGATAAAAAAGTTTTTTAAATAAAAATAGTAAAAATACTGACCGTAACTCGCGGCTTATTCACCTCAATGCGTATAACCCGAACGGGTAGTAAGACGTGGTGCAAAAAAAATATATATAGAAAAAACACATTCATAAATACCACTTCTGCTATGTTTCAGTGTGAGCTGAATTGGTGAGGTGACGTATTTATTATTAGTTTTTTATTAGTAAATTCAACCCCGAGGCCATTTAAGCTACGTTATCGATCATTACCTAGTTATTCAGTTAAATGAAATCATCTTCTACTTTCTGCTGACATGAACAAAAAAACTTCGAAATTGTTAGTAAACAACACCAAAATAGAGCAAAAGGGCCGATATTAAACTTGAAGCTATCGTCTATATATTCACAAATGATCTATTCTGGTCTCCTCAGATTTATTAACGTGAAATATCGATCAAAATTTAATAAAAACAATTATTTAGAACTGAATGGATAGCTTTATTTTAGTTTGGTGTGGTTATGGCGGCCCAAATAAAACCGGCCCACCGGTTTATAAAGTACGTGTGTTTAGAATGTTCACTATAAATGCCCCAAATTTTAAAAAAAAGCATATTTTAAAGTATTAACAAAATGATTTTTTATCGTTTAAGTTGAATGCAACGGGACAAAAACATAATTGTTTAGGGATTGAACCTGAACGAGTGCTCCGGGTGGTTGTTCCGCTTTGTGGTTTCTCATCCTTTGTTCAACTGAGTTATTGCAAAATTCTTTAATATTCAAACTACTAATTAATACTGTCCCAAAATGATAAATAGTTTAAATCAAAGATCGTCATTACCAACCTCAATCCAAACAAATGACCTCGAGACAAAGTTTGTATTAAGGGCCAGTTTCATAGTCAGATTTGGTACGCCTCAAGTGCGGCGCTATACTAAATACAAGACGTTACCTACCTGAAATTGAATGGAATGGGCCAATTTCATATGCGAAACTGGCCCATTACATTTTGGTCTAGGTAGGTGTCGTCCTGTATTTTGTATCGACTCGCACTTTAGGCGTACTAAGTCTGACTATGAAACTGGACCTAAGACGTAGTTATGAACATGAAAACAGGCTATACTGTGGCCTATTTTGTTCAGTTGTAGGCGTCCGATTGCCCGTTTGGACTTTCCGCTACTTTCACAACGTCGACAGTACGGAGAGAGTAGGGCGGGCACTGTCGGATTAGAAATCAACCTGGTAAAAACAAACACGTTACGTTTGAGACAACTCTGGTGGTGACATTGGTGAACTTTTATGCCAATCCCGATCGATGACGTCAAATATAAGTTTATCAGGCAGGATACGAGTGGTTGAGTTTACTGTATTTTAGTGGCTGGAAAATGACAATAAAATTTATAACCTATGTCAGGAGCTTTAAGGCATTGAGGCTTTAATGTTGTCTGATGAGACGCTGGCACGAATCCCTGTGAGGCCAAAATTAGTATGAAATCAGATTAGATGTGAGCGATTGAGATTATCTTAAAGTGCCGCTAGAGGCCTACCTTGTATACAGGAATAAAATCAAATCATGATGGAAAAGGGACTAAGAACCAAAAATTCAACTTCAAAGTTACGTTACTTTTAAATATATTCTAATAAAACCCTGCACCGGTTGGCAAGAGGAAGGAAGCAACCATCTTGTTTGTATTGTCGGTGAGGGATGGGTCAGAGTTTACTTGTGTGGTTTTCCCAAAATAGTTTCTCATTCTACCTCCCACTCCTAGGCAAATGCAGCCACACTTCCTTTAAATTATACCTTTCCCCTCCATTCCCCATTAGTGTAAATATGAGGATGACCACGGCAGGTATAGTAAGGCGGAGAGCACAAAAATGTTACAACTAAACCATAATAAAAAAAGTGTATGGCCCTGTTTCACGTTTTGAAGCCTTTTATTAATTAAAAGGCGAGACTGTAGGGAACACGAGTAAAGGGCAGTATTTTCGCACTTTTTCCATCGACACTTTTTTTGGGACGGTCAAAATATATCAAATAATTATCCAGTAGAAACATAGTTTAATTCACATGGTGAGATAAATAGTTCTTGAATATCTGTCTAAGATATCCTGGAATTTAATGATATATTTTTATCTTTATTTAAAAAGTTTATATAATGTCGCTATGCTCGTGAGAGATAGATATTTAATAACTATATGTATGACCATGTGAAGAAAAATAAACGTTATGTTTCTACTGGAGAAATATTTTCTTTATCTTAAAAAAAAAAATTGCTGTAAAAACTGCAAAAATACTGACTGTCCTTAGCTCGCATTCTCTGCACCACCATGTTGAATGTAGCCTTTATTTGATTGGAAATAATGGCGCGTGATATTTTGCAGCCAGCGCTGGTTCAAATGCGTTGTCCCCCCTGTCCCCTACCCCCGATGTAGTTACTGCAGAGCAATGAGACTACATGATGATGGAAAACCCCGTCCCGGTCTGTGTTAAAAAACTGCCCGCCACACCTGCCCTGTTGCACAATATAAATCAATCAACCCCCATTCCATGACTGGTCCACTCGTTCACACATCGTCACGGATAAACTCACCCTTACCGCTACCCCTATCTACAGGGATGTAAATAATCAGGACCATCCCTCGGTTCCCAGCGGCAAGTCTGGTCGCAAGGTTTGTTTGGCGGACTGTTGTTCGAGGAGAGGTCGGAGTTTAAAACCAGCCAAGTCAACTTCCATTCCACACTCTTTACTAGAATTCTGAAGCATTTCCCATTAATTTAACCCTCTTATTCATGTTCCTTTAAATTAGATATTAGACTAACCTAGATACCTAGACGCAGATAAGAGGATAACATAATAATGGACCTGAAAAGATATGGTGTAATGAGGTGGACTGGATAGAACTAACTAAAGATAGGAATAGGGTGTAATGAGGTGGACTGGATAGAACTAGCTCAAAATATGGATAAGGTGAAATGAGGTGGCCTGGAAAGAGCTATCTCAAGTTAGGGATAAGGTGTAATGAGGTGGACGGGATAAAACTAGGGCAAGATAGGGATAGGTAGCGTACTTTTGTAAATGTGGCAATTAACTTTCAAGTTCCTAGTGCCATAAAGTATGTAGAACTCATCGATAGTTATAATTATTAACATTAGAGGGTTCTATTAAAAAACTGTTTTGTATAAAACATTGAACAAGGTAAAAATGGCCACAAGGATAGTGTGCCCGACTCTAATCATTGAGGTTGGGTCTCAAAGGACAACAATCTGCTACCAGCCCTTCTTCTTTAAAACTAAGCCAATAATTGCTAGATGATCAGATTTGTATATTCAACAAGCTTTTGCAGGTTATCTTTTACGCTACCCCTACCTTACTTTTCATTTAGGTTATTTGAATATTCACACTAATAGACTAGGGACAGGGAATATATAATTTAGAGATATACACACATTTCAGTGAAGGCAGCGTGTGAAACAATTTAGAAATAAATGGTACGGGTCATACATACTTTCTGAATAACATTTAGAAAATTGGCTTATCAACAAAATAATTTCAAATAAGTTGTTTTTTTTAAGAAAACCAACATATAATTTTATTATTTATATGAAATACTCTTCAGAAATAAATTTTGAATATAATCTTAATAAATTCATTTAAAAGAAATATTTATTTTTAAAACGTCATAGGTAAATTACACTTAATTTTTAAGGAAAACCAAGATAGCTTTAAATTAATACTGTAGAACATCCCTGAACAGAACTTAAACAAATATTTAAAGCCATTTAAAAAAATCCAATTTCCATAAATCAGTTTTCAACAAATTACCTTGGATTTATCTCTCCACCCCTTATCAAAATGTGATTTTATTAGAAATATCACAGGCATCGTATACATATTTCAATTTGAATAAAATGTATGAAAAAATGCGAAGATATTTTAAGCAAAATCAATTTAGTAAAGAGCTAATCATTTTTTTTTAAATTGTGGACACTCATTAAATATCTTAATTTCAGTAGAAAGTAGTTTTAATGTTGTTCTAAAGTTGTAGAACCCTATTGTGTGTTTATTGAGCTTGATCAAAATTATATTTTTTTTAATGTTGGCCTACCTTTGACTTCTTTGGGTGGAGTAAAATTATTTTGATTTCAACATTTTATTTTAATAGTCTCGTAATCAATTTATGTGTATGTACTTTTTATTAGTGTACTAGGATGCTTTATGTCATATTGTATAGTTAAGCAATAACATAAAAAAAAATCAAAGTTGAGGACAATCTTGTGTCGGTTAACATTAGCCCCACGAACGAATTAATAAAATTAACTAAGCTAGAGCGATGTCTATGTAGACCTGATTTGTTTTAAATCAAATGGATATAAAATATTACTATCCGCAAGAAGAAAAGGAATCAATTACGTCTAGTTTAGTTTGCCGGTGAGGGGGAGGTACAACCTCAAATTTTGGGCGGGTGTATCAAGGTGATTTTTACTAAATGATTTCATCTTCTTCCTTAAGGTGGGGTGCTAGTGAGCGTGAGTTTTAGTGCATTAAATTTTGCAGTTTTTTAGCATAAACATTTTTTGGCAAAATAGATCAAATATTTCTTCTATAGAAACATAGAGTTTAGCTTTCTGCACATGCTAATCTCAAGAGTTCTTGAATATCTCTCATGAGCATTGCGGCATTTGGTGACAAACTTTTTAAATGCAGAGAAAAAGTTGTCACTAAATTCCGGACACCCTTGACAGATATTAAAGAACTGTTGAGATTGGCATGTGCGTAAAACTAAACTCTATGTTTTATAGAAGAAATATTTGATTTATTTTGGCCAAATAAATGTTTATACTATAAAAACTTCAAATATGCTGCCCTAAACTCACGCTCACTAGCACCCCATCTTAAGCAAATCCGTAAGGATAGCACAGATGAATAGTAAAACGCGTTAAAAAAAAAGAAAAGAAAAGGGAGATGCATTTGTTTTAAATAAAGAACTGATACTATCTTGACAAAGAAAAGAGCATCCAATACCCCACGGTAGTTTTACTACCCATAAGGACGAATATTATCTGGCCATCCAGAAGACGAAACACCAGATCGAACTAGAATCTTTCTAACCACTCGGCCGTGGACATAATTATTGCTAGTATAATATTTTAATAGGTTTGCGAGAGTTGAGTCCCAAGGTCAAGTCTAGGATACGAGAGCGCGATAAATGATGATGATAGCAGCACGCTTGTAGCACTGCCCATATATTATGACTTCTGGCATGATTTATACGACCAGAGGATGTCGATACTGCCCCACTTGACTGCACGCCACATTCAACTGCCCGTGCTTCCCCTGGGGCTAGGGGCCGACCTCTTACCGGGGTAGGGGTGAGGGGAGGTTTGAGAAGGCGGGCTTTCTCCTATCCTGAGAGGCACCATCAGTAGAAACTTATACACTGCGACTTGATTCAAGCTGAAAACCTTATATTAGACTACGCAAGTAGTGCCTTTCTAGAAGTGACATCATAGTATTGTTTTTTATCCACCATTATTCCCAACTTATTCATCAACTAAGAAATTTGGATAGGGATGAAGGTAGATTTCATAAAAAAAGGTACTACTATTTGTGTAGGAGAGTGGGAAACGATTAAGTAAATATCACTCTCAGCAGACTCAGCCTGGATTCAAACACCGATCTGTCCGTTACCAGCAAACCAAACTAAATTAGTTTTTCCATTCAGACCGAGGGCTCACTGATGTGGGTCTTATTCTAAACTTATTCTAGGACAAACATAATAACAACCAATACCTTTACCACGCAGTGAAAGGGAAGAAATCATTTGTAAACCCTTAAAGGAAATCGAAACTGGAGCCTTAAGATGGGGTGCTAGTGAGTGTGAGTTTAGGGAAGTATTTTTGAAGTGTTTATAGCATAAACATTTTTGTCCAAAATAAATTAAATATTTCTTCTATAGAAACATATAGTTTAGTTTTCTGCACATGCTAATCTCAACAGTCCCTGAATATGTCAGATGTGTCCTGGAATTTAATAACATATTTTTCTCTTAATTTAAAAAGTTTGTCACCAAATGCCACCATGCTCATGACAGATATTAAAAAATTGTTGAGATTAGCATGTGCAGAAAGCTAAACTCTATGTTTCTATAGAAGAAAAATTTGATTTATTTTGGCCAAAAAATGTTTATGCTATAAAAACTGCAAAATTAGCGCACTAAATTCGCGCTCACTGGCACCCAACTTAAGATAAATAGGTCAGACTATCTACCAGTCGAGTTAGATGTAAGTGGATAAATAAGTGTTATAATGGGGCTACCATCATGGTTGGTTGAATAATTAGTATGTCAGATGTTCTTGTTTCAATCCTGAGCTGATGCACTGAGAATAATCAATCACCCATTCTCCTTCAAGATGGGTAAAAGTTCGGATTCTCGTCTATTTTCTCTTAGACCCTTTGAACAAGTGAATTAAAAATGTGACTCGTCTTAATAAATTGATTTGACAACTTTACTGCATTGCTGGCATTGTGGTAAGATACAATAGTGACTTCATGCCAAGTCATTGTGTTTTGACCTGAGAAGACTAATGAAGTATGTGTTTATTGTTTACTTGCCCTACACCTGTTCCAACCAGTCGTTAACATTTTTTTGTGCTAATGGAAGACACATATATTTTTTAAATTTAATTTGTCAGCTGTTCCCATTCATTTAAAACGGCGATAAGACACTGCGTAGCTATTTCAGTCCTACCTTAATGAGGTGAACGATGACTAGAGAAAGAAAGACGGTCTAGTTTCTAGAAAAATTATGTTTTTCATTGATTGACTTGAGCATTCGTAGATCCACGGAGGTTGTATATCAATGTCAAGTCAATTAGAAGGAAATGAATTCCAAATTTTTAATCTTGGTAAAACAAAGATAGGTCCCTTCTTCCTTCTAACAAAATAAAGGTGTGAAAGTATGTACTGTGTTTCATTCGCCAAATGTAAATGTTAATTTTCTAAACATCTGTAGAATAACTTTTGTACCTGTTTAATTTTTTCTTTGTGTCTATCTAAGAAAATTGCTAAACATTCCTATTGAGTCTTGAACTTTCCTTAGTGGACATTTGGATGGCCTTTTTCCAGAGTGAACTATCTCCAAAAATAGACATATTTAGTTTTTTATGTGATCATGTTTAGAATTTTGGTCCTCTTTCTTATGCCATAGTGCACTATGCCGTACGCCAACAAGAGACCAAACAGTAACATAATTTTGTTTTGCCATGAGGTTGGTAATGCTGTATGCTATTCAACTTTGAAGATGTTTTTTGAAAAACATTGGTTTTGGCTGATAGTTCACTATGGTTTAAGGCCATCCATTTGTGTTCTTGCTTTAGACAAGGTGACAATGGGTGGGTATATTATGTGGGATAGAGTCAAATTTAATCAATGGCCTAAATATATCAATCGTTTTTAATAAACACTTTCCACTTAAAAAGTATTAAATGTATCAGTTCTCGAATGTTGATAGTCAACTTGGCTTCGTTACAATCCGAAGCAAGACAAAAACGTATGCAATAATGCTTAATTAAATAAGGAACATTAATAATGATTATATATAATTAGTTTATCTTAGTTTAGCCTTAAGATGAATATATTCATATCACCGTTTCCCATGTCAAAGATATAATGCTTAGCTCTTTAAATATTACATGTGTACATTAAATTAACTGATAGGGGGACTACCAGTCTGACACCTCAGCTCAGACGGTAGCGTGTCTGTCTATTGAGCTAAGAGTCCCGGAATCGATTCCCGGCATGGCCGAAAAAGTATAGTTGGTGAAATGTGGGCTTAACCTTTCACAGTGATGGATTTGAGGCCTGGGGGCTGGATGTTGTGTTCGTTCTAGATTTAAGTAAATCTATAAGTCGTCCAGTTGGTTCAGAAAGTGCTTGTTAAATACCTCAAATAAATGAGAAAATAAACCCATAATAATTGTATACAAGAGTTTAACTAAACGCAATCATGTCTGAATATTATATGAAAATTCTTGCATTTTATATAAAAATGTGTACTTTAAATAATTAGATTGGAATAGAGATAAAAACTTCATATTCTTGAAGATAGCAACAAGTTATGAGGTCGCACTAACCGCTCTTTATGTTGTATGAAAACGGCTGATGTTGCTATCATCCAAAAACAGACACACAACTTTACTTCCCGATGAGAAAGAAAGACATTATGTTAGATTTTATTCAAACCGGGGTATTTTAATACGTTTTTCCTTTCTTATTTTAATTTACGTGAAAACGGCACTTATAGCATCCAGTTAAATTTATTGGAGGTTATAAACAGCTGACTTATGTCTTAAAACAACAGAGGGACTGTTTTGAAGTACTTTGTAGTTTATCTTAATTTTATTAGTTCTGGAGTTAAGGCACTTCCGCTTACTACCCAGTCATGTATATAAAAAAAAAAGCTCGCTCCTGAATCCAGACCAAACCGCACCTCGTAAAAACATCCCAACTCCTTCAAACTAACATAAGAGGCTAGAAGGAGAACAACACGACCTGGCTAATAATAAAAATAACAGGAAACTGCCGCGTTTCTTCCCCTTACCCTTCACTTGAAGATCGTGAAGCGTGAAGTAAGGGAAGCTGGGGACAGGGCCTGGGGGAGTGCTTGCCTCGCTCCGCCAAGTATCAGGAGCGGTACGGGGTCTTCCTGTGTGTTAGAGAGGATTACATACAAGTCGGCATTCTGTCTGGGTTCTTCTCTACTGGTATGACACCTACCTCACCTGTCATTTCTTACACGCCACCACGATGCCTATTTCCTTGACATATCCGTCACGCCTTTTGTATTTTTACTCGCTCTCTCCCCCTCCCTCCCCTTCATCGTACTGTTATCTTTTTCCTCGCGCTCTCTCTTTCATTAGTGTTTTCCCGTATTTTTGTGTCAGTTTTTAGTTATAACGCTTGTTCATTTGTTTCACGTGTCACTACGTTTTTCGTTTCAGGCCTATTATTCCCCTCTTCCCTTCCAACACGTGTTGTCTATTTTCATCCGTCACTTTGGGCACCATCCGTTTGTTTCTTTTTACTTTGCCTCTATTTGTATTTCTGTTACTGTTACGTCACTATTTAACTAATTATTTATTTTAATTAGAGTATATTTATTTTTACGCTTCTCTTTTACACGTCTTTCTAGCTATGCTTCGTTTATTTTAGGACTTTTTAAGCATGTTACTCAATAACTCTCCCCTTAATTCTCTCAATCTATAGCTAGCTTTATAACGTCCATATTTTGTTATTTTCAAATTGATAGTACTTAAATTCCTTGTTTATGTTTAAATGTATCTACAGTAGCCCCATGGCTTCTTTGGTGCTGATTGACAGCTGATGGCTTTGAAAAGCTACCAGACCAAATTATGTATCCCTACGCGAACCATATGATCTGCAAAAAAAAAATGTCTTTAGCAGCTGTCACTTCTGACAGTCAAAATTTAGGTATATACCTAAATGTTAACTGTCAGAAGTCAGCTGTGAACTGTCAGTCAGCACCAAAGAAGCCATAGGGCTACTGTACATTTTCTTTTTCTCCACTCCTCAATCACCTCATATTTTCCATCTCTTTCCAATGTTCACATCACAATAAGTATTTATTATTTATCCATATACTCATATTTTTCCTTCCCTTGACTCTTGTTTCTCGTTTCTGTAACTTTTTTTTTTCCATTTGTTTGTAAAGTTACCATCTGAAACACACATGCCAGTTTGCTAAGAAACCTAATAATATTCCTGTTAGAAACAGACACTACGTTTCCTTCTTATAACTCTCAGAGTATATGGAGAAAATGCTGCAAAGTAATTTCTTATTTTTTTAATGGTATGTTTTGAAAAGAGAGCAGACAAGGACAAAGCAGAGTATCGAGAGCTATATTACCCCATTCTCGAGACGTACGGTGTTGTTGTAAGTTAAGATGATAGTGGGGGGTCGGGAGAGGTGTCTTGGGACATGAGAACGAACACGGGGAGGAAGAACACATAAATTCATGAGCAGGCTTCATACATTTTATACAAACACAAAATGGCTATGGTTTTTTTTCCACGTTTGTATTCGTTCAAGTGTTTTGAGAAATAGCTATGAATATTTATTGACACAAATAAATTGTTAAGTGTAACAACGGTCATTAAATTAATAAAAGGCAACATGTTTGCATAATAGGCGTTCATGTGTTTGCATAACTCAATACTCTTATGTTTAAAAGTTTGTTGTAATGTAGTGACCTTCAATCCCCATTTCTTAATTTTTTAAATCGTTTATTTAATCAAATTTACTGTTGTTATTATTATATTATTATTATTATTATAGCACAGCGTCTTTTTACCCGTTCGGGTTACACGCAATTACGCTAATGTGTGATGGTAGGGTGATTGTGAGATGAAATGGAGGACCTACAGTTTAACGTGGAATCCGAACCACGGTGGAGGCCTGGCATTCCATACAATCACAACTTGTGATTAATATACGTCTTGTAAGAGGTTAAGGAAGGGTTTGGCAATCAGATAAATCTGTGCCGGAACCGAGGATTGAACCCCGGACCCCCAGCACAGAAGTACAACACCTTACCCATAGTACCGCAAGGTCAACCAATTTGCTGTTAAAGTGTGAAACAATATCTTGGCGGATTCTTCTCAATGAAAATATGTTTAGAGTATACTATGGTTCATTTGGGCACAAATAATCCCAGAGCGGTACGTCATTGTTAGTTTCTTGCTAAAATGACAGTGTCCAAAGCGTACCTTAGTTGGAAATTCTACGCTAATTTCTTAAATATGTAGGAATATACCAACAAGTAGCTTAGAAACGTTAATTAAATAAAAAACAATTTATTAAAATAAATAAACATTTTTTTGTAAGCATAAACATTTTAGATTACAAGGAATAAAATTTCCCAAATTTAGCACAAAAAACAATTATTGATTTTAAATTAAAATACAAAAAACATTATTTGTATTAAGTTATGTTACTCATTAGTAAACAAAAAAGCGGTTGATTACGAATCGAAAGTAAACAATATTTTTTTAAATAGAAAGAAATGGTTGCCCAGCCCTGATTCTACGAACCCAATGATAATTTCAAATGGTAGCTTGAATTTTTTAAAAATATTTTAAAAGGTTGGTCAAAATTTAATAATAAACTTAACAGTCTGAGACTAAAGGACCCACGTGCACAGTTTAAATCACAATCCAAATATACAGATACAAAGACATTGCGCTCTGTGCCACCAGAGCGACGAATAGTCTACATACAGGGGAATGAACTGGATGTCATGTCTCTCACGGTAAGTAATGCCATACGATAAAAATAAGAAAATAAAATAGAACTTAACCCAAATACAGACAGTATTATTATTATTATTATTATTTCAAAGCGTCTTACTACCCATTCAGGTTATACGTATATGCACTAATTACGCTAGTGTGTTTAGGTATGAGGAAGGGTGAAATTAAAGGAAAGTCTACTCGCGTTTGTGTGGAGGAAGAACGGAAAAACCATTTTATGATCAACTACCCTCAGTACAACCCGACATGGAGTCCATACTCCAATCTCCCCGTCATTGGCAGGCAGTCCTATATTGCGAGAGTGACGGCTTAGACCAGGGGTAGGCAGCAACTGGTCTATTGCGTAACAAAACTACATCGTCATTAAAATATGATCTTTGAGTCTTCAAAAATTTGACTTGAGTAACAAAAAGAACCTTTATCAGTCATAGCTTGTATTATTATAAAAGCACGGAGTTTAATTGTAAAAATATAGCCTAAATTTTTTAAATAAGGACGGGACTTAAGTAGATACCCTGATTATGATAAGTAAAATTATTGTATTTCGATAGATAAAAAGTTGTATTTTGATATTAAAACTCTGTAAATAAAATCATTTTTTGGCTAAAAATGGTATAAAAATCACAACATAAGTGGTATTGCGCTTATGGATAGAAGAAATATAGAAAAATGTATCATTCCTAAATTTTAAATATTTGCCTTGTTCCTACCACTGAGCTACCCAGGAGTCGTCACGTGCTTGGAGTGATTCTTCACTGAGTCTGTGATGGACGTGTGGAAATCTTCAGCTACACATCAGTGATCGATTAAGATCACGAGGAATCAGATAACGCAGCCATCTTCAACTCGGAATGGCCTTATGTTGAAAATAGTACAATAAAAACTGTATGAATGCACATTGGCGTGCTTAGCCAAATCCCGGGTTTGATTCCCGTGTCCAGGTGTCATTTTTCAATGTATAGAATACGATATTCAGATACGGCTATAACCGTAATTAGCAAATATAATAGCTTGGACCGATCCTGGATAGTTCAAAGGTAGAGCAATGCAACACTAAGCCAAGGATACGAATCGGTGTTAAAATGTAATTATAAGCACATTTTAAATAATTAATACATTTAATAAAAAAACCGTTCCGAAAGTGTATTCTATAAACCAAATATAGACTTTAAATACTACATTCGTTTGAAAGAGGCCTACACGAAATAAAATCACTACAACGATTTGGACCACGAAAAGAGACAAGTCTACCCATTTGTGCAGCTTAGGATTTGAACAATTCTCGTGACTTAAGCGCCAGAAATACCAAACGTCTTATTTAGTTAGATTTTTTTTGACAGTGTAAAATTTGCTATTTGGTAATTTAATGCATTCTCTTCCAAGAGTGTTTTCAAGATAAGAATTCAGTTTAATCGTGTACGTATGGTTAGCTCAACTGTTTTTGAATATGTTATTTGAGCAGATATATTTTGAATTATAGGAAAAGTCTTGGTCAAATTCCGCGATGACAATAACCAATATTCAAGTACTATCGAGATTACTATGTGTAGAAAATTATACTAAAACGTATATACTGAGGCTATATTATAATTTACCCACCTCGGTGGCGTAGTTAGCTACGCGCTAGTTTCATGTTGAGCTAAATGCTAAAAAACCCGGGGATCAAGGTTCAATCTCACTCGGGTGAACTGAGTTTTTCTTCCCTAATTGATTTCAAATTTCCCCCAGAAAAATGCGGGTTAACTTCCTCTATATTAACCTTCCCAATTTCCTAACCCATTAGCGTAATTAATATGTAAGCGTATATAACCAAAACGGGTAATAATTTATATTGGCGCCAAAATAAATGTAGTAAAACTGTAAAAATATGATCTTCATCCGCTTTGCCTTCCACCCAATTTAATTGTTGTGAGAACTAGACAAAATATTTGCTATACATTCGAGCACCTCCTGAGAGGAGGAGAAACGCTCCTGCTCGGAGGCCGCCTTCCAGAAGGAGGAGGAAGGAGGAGATTATACTGGGCGAGTTAACTGTGGAGTTTAGTCCCAGTTACAACGGCGGTGTGGCAGGAGGGAAGGGGGACGATTGTAATACCGGGGGATTACTCGATGGGGACATCTTCCCCGAGACAACAGCAGGAGAGGTAGAGTGTCGCGGTTACACCCCCACCCCTCCTCACAAACCTCCCTCTCCTTAATTACAGGGGTCAATAACAAGTTCCGGTTGAGAGGCATGGCCGAGGAGGAGTTCCTTGGTTCCTCTGTACATCTACAAATCCGTTCATGGTTATTCCTACTTTTACCGAGGTGCGTCCAAGACCCCACCCTTTGTTTTTGTTTGATCATTGTAACATCCATGATGGTTATCGTGAATGGTTGAAAATTAAACTCTCTGACATTTGCGCAGTTCTGACTCTTTGAAATGATATAGGAAAGGGTTCGATCACAATGGAAGATAGCAATAAAACGTACGCCTATAAACTTTATTTTAAAACAATTAAAGAATTATTTTTAAATAAGGGAAACTGTTTAAGAAAATTATCATGGAAACTATTTTCAAATTAGTAGTCGAAATTTACTTTTTACCTTAATATTTCACTAGAAAACATTTTAAGACATTGTTTTTATTCCAAAACATAACATTTTGAGTTTTCTTGAATATATTACTAGGTTGAGGATGGTAAGAAACAAGCACCTGTATATCTAGTTGATGTGAACACAAGGGTTATTAGCATAAAAAGGGATACGAAAGTTATTCAATATCGCATTTAGAAAAATATCCTTAACGCATTCATCCGGGATTCAATCTATGACCTTTACGTCAACGGCAACCAAGTGCTGTGCGAGTCTTAACACCTGATACCATGTTATGATCCTTTTTTATAACTCCCTTTCTGGCCGCTACAATTATTACACCGGTCGTCCCTTTGGGTCGCCCGAGTATACCCCGACGTGCTAACACGAGAATGCCAGTTTTTCTCGGTCCACCCTATTTAAATCCTCGTTGGACCGCTAAAAACTGGTCATTATTTCCACCCTTCCTCACCTTGTTTGAATTGCACCAATGGGAAACTACAAATTCAACTGCGAAGAAGGCATCGAAGCTACATTTGCCTCCCTTCCTGACGGTTAGGCCACCGACTCAGTTCATCATCTGTCGACCCCTCTCCTTTCACCAGGAAAGGAGACAAATCAACGTCGTTCTTCCACATTCAAACATTACGACAAAATGTCTTCTCAACCATCGTGCACCGCTGCGCATGACACTAACATAATATGTTTAGATACTAAATACTGTGTCACAATTCTGAAAATATTGAAGTGACAATTATCGTCAACGTAACCACCTATAGACTATGAAAACAATAATCTATTTGGTGTTTTTAATAATATTAATGAAAAGTCTAAAATGTTAGTGGTAAGTAAAGATTGTATAAATAATAAAACCCGATAAGTATTATTTAAATCAATAAATAATGATTATTTTATATAAATGTAATAAAGTTTAGCAATTTTTTTAATTTGTCTATTTCTGTGGGGTTTATTTTATACAATATAAAGCCAATTTATATTTGCATATCAAAACGAGTATTTAAATGTAATTTACATTTCGAATCTGCAATATAAAGTTGAGTTATGGCTAGTGCAAACATATTTAATTATTTTTGGTCAAAATAAATAAAATATTGCTTCAGTAAAACATAAAGTTTAATTTTCTTCCCATGTTGATATCAACAGTTGTTGAATATCTGTCATGAGCAATGTGGCATTAGATGATTAAACTTTTTAAATGGAGAGAAAAAGTTGTCATTAAATTCCAGGACACCCTTGAAAGATATTCAGGAACAGTTCATATCACCATGTGGAGAAAATTAAACTATGTTTTTATTGAGCAATATTTTTTTCTGGATAAAAAAAGTTTTGCTGTAAAAACCGCAAAATCACAGGCTTTTTCTCGCGTGCCTACATCCCCACTTTAACTTATTTGGTGCCACTATGGTGAAGCATATAAAATAGGGCCAAAGTGTAGTCTACAGTAGATAATACTCCTAAATTTCAGTGTAAACGGAGGGTTAATGTGTGATGCTACCATTTTAAACGCAAAGGTCTTCCCAAACTCCTCGAGTGAGCTTCAAGAACTACATTAGGAAAGCCAAGGGTAGCCTGCTTTGTGATGTAAGTTTTAAAACAATGATTTGAAGACCAAGAATGAGGTTCAACCCAAGCAAGAACCTTTTTGCACGTTGTGAAAGGTACTAAAACAACTTTAATATGTTCATAAATCAAGTCATTTGATATGCAGCTGTCACCTTTCATAAATAATATCAATATCTTTGAAATAATACTAATAATTAGAAGTGTACGGAGGTCATTTTTTGAGTGCGAATAGAAGTCAAAGAAAAGCTTGAAACATGCGAAGAAAAGTCAAAGCCAAGGTTTTTGCTGTCGTTTTATTACACTGAACTTAGGACCAGTTTCATAGTCAAACTTAGCGCTTCTCAAGTATGGCGCTATACTGAATACAAGACGACACCTACCTAGGTTTAGTACAAGGCGTCACTCTCATGTTAGACTGGCTTGTTGATGATGGATAGATCGGTGTTCGGTTCCCGGTAGAGTCCAACGAGGTTGGTTTTTCATAAATGGTTTCTCACTCTCCTCACACGCAAATTCGGGTGATAGATAACTTATTAAATGATTCCTTCTTCCTCCCTACCCATTAGAATAATTATTATATATGTGTACAACCTGAACAGGTAGTGAGATGCGGTGATAAAAAAAGTACAATATATTTGTTTTTGTAAAAGTTCCTTCCTAGCAGAAACGTGGTGTGGCTGGCCCCTGGCAGAACACGTGTCCGAAGTCAAATAGAGGGGACAGAAGATGGAAGAACGGGAGGTCCAGGCAAGTATCGATCTCTAGGTGGAAATAGAAGGAAGGTGAAAGAAGACTCTACTCGGTGAAATCAGTTGGGAACCCCTGAGGGGTTCGTTAGCAGAGACCACGTGTAATCCCGGCCAAAAAGAGAAATGGCGGTCCGGGGAACGGCGGACCGGTTGGGACGACAGCGGGGGATTCAAAAAGGTATTAGCATGGATGAAGGAGAATGGGAGCGTTTATAAATCTCACGATAAAGATATTAGGCTTTCAAATGGGGATTTTAGGATTTTTAATTAGTCGGTATGTTCAATTACAGGGTTAACAGCGGAATAATCTTTGAGAGGGAAATATTTAGATTTATTATACTCGCATTAACGCGACTAAAAGATGGAAAAACTACACTAGTACCAAACTACACTATTACATTACTACTAAAATTCATATGTGGACCCAAACAGGAATGAAACCGTAACCTCTACAGCAACGGCGACAAAATGAAAAATCATTTACGTGAACTGAGCCAACTGTAGTTTATCCGACACTCGTTTTAGGATCGAGAGGTTAACACTAACAAACGATAGTTCTATAGCCAGTATATTCATATTTGTAATATAGGCCTTTTCTATATGGAGGTACTTACTCTATGGTACTAGGAACTCTAACGTCATTGCGACTTAAAAAGTACACCACCTTCTCTACCTTGAGCTAGTTCTAACTAGTCCACCTCATTACACCCTATCCCTATCTTGAGCTAGTTGTATCTAGTCCACCTCATTGCACCCTATACCTACTTGAGCTAGTTGTATCTAGTCCACCTCATTACACCCTATCCCTATCTTGAGCTAGTTCCATCCAGTCCACCTCATTACACCCTCTCCCTTTCTTGAGCTAATTCTATCCTGTCCCCCTCTTTACACCCTACCTTTTTAAGGTCCATTCTATGTTATCCTCCCAGCTGCACTTAGGTCTGCCCAATGGTCTCTAACCATTGGGTTTGCCAGCCAGTACGCTGAACAAGGTTCTAGAATCTCCCATTCACGCTGCATATCCTGCCCACCGTAATCTACAAGACTTGAGTATCCTAAAAATGTCTTGTGATGAGTACAGGGTATGTAAATTATCATTATGTAACCTCCTCCAATCATTAGTAGCCTCATCCCTTTTTGGACCAAATATCTTCCTAAGCACTTTGTTTTCGAACAGCCTAATATTTTGTTCGTCATGTGATATAAGAGATGTCGTTCACACCATATGCTAGATTTTGACAATAATTACGGATAGTGAAGAACGTACGGGGCCGCTTGGCCAGTTTCTCCTACGACCCCCCACACCCCGGGAAACTTACAATGACCCTGACTTCGAAGCCCATTTGGTAGAAAAAGGCACTGTTCCGAAAAGGCCGGGGTTCACGCACGAGGCGTGGCCCGGGAGACCCCGTTTAATCCGATGTTCAATCACTGAGAGTGTAGAACCGAATCGTATAACAGACTGGGGGCTCCCTGCCCAAAACTTCAATAGATATTCACCTGAAGGGGTTCACCTCCTACTTGTTTGTTTGGTCGTATTTATCAAGTAGCGGAATGGCTACTTTCCCTTTCAGCACGGAGTTGATCTTTCAGGTAAACATAATTTGCAACAATTTACCTAACAAAGCGCCTCTTCACCATTATGTAACATACATCATGGAAGTTGCTTAAGAAAATATGAATCGGCACTCTGGTAATACCGTCCAACGTTATCAATGTTTACTCTTACTTAACAAAACCAGAACAACGGAAGAATACAACGATAATTACACTAACGGTCGTTACAGAGACCACGTTTCACACCAATAGAGAACACCGGTAAAATTAGTGTTTTCTATATTTTAGTCTTACCCTCCTTGGCAGCAGGCGAATGTTAACACTTACCTTGATAACTGAAGATTATAAATTATATATAATAGGCACTGAATTAAAAGTTACAATTAAAACACATTTTAACATTTAATTGTAACGCGAATTGCAACCTAAGTATTCTTCCTTTACTAAATCTTGCGGAAAGATCAGCCTGTGAGCCGATCATCATTCCTTCGTCTCCTTCCTTTACTAAATCTTGCAGAAAGATCAGCCAGTGAGCCTATCATCATTCCTTCGTCTCCTTCCTTTACAAAATCTTGCAGAAAGATCAGCCTGTGAGCCGATCATCATTCCTTCGTCTCCTTCCTTTACAAAATCTTGCAGAAAGATCAGCCTGTGAGCCGATCATCACGCCCAAGCTAAGTAAGAATTTTTTTTATGTGCAGCTTGAATTACTATCCATCCATGCTATAATTATATTTTTACTAAAAGGGTAACTCTCAGGAAGGTAATATTAGTGCTGAATCAACTCAGAGTATAATAATATGGTGTATTAGGGCAAAGATAAACCCAAAGTAATATAGGCTACCGTTTTTAAATGACTGTCTAGAGTTTACCTGCGCAGGAAATAATTTAAAAATAACAATTTTTGTCATTGATGTGTTATTTGGTTGAGACAAGTCAGAGGATACTTAATTGTCTCCTAAAAAAAGATGTACCCGCATTTGTGAGGAGATAGAGCAGAACATCATATAGGGAAAAATCTCATTAAGTTACATTCGACCTATGTTCGAACCACAACCTCCAAGTCTGTCCATTACGAGAGTGACATCTACTGGGAAGAGTCAGTTCTTGACCACCTTCACCCAAGAGGTCCTTCTACACAATCGTCCAGGGCTTCGGGCATCTCTCTCGGTAATTGTTTCATTATTCAGAGATTAAAACTATTTGTACAAGTCGTCGTCCATTATCCGCATCTGCTAAGCTCGTTCAGGGGGTCGTTCCGGAAACGGGGTTCTTAAAAATACAAGTCTCTCCATTTACGTAGATAATGGAGCTCGCATGCGCGGTCATCACGACTTTCGAGAGCCAAGTATTATGGCATCGACAGTTTGTGGTGGTAGAGAATGGAGACTGCACAAAAGATTTGATCGTTCGGCTATGTAAGAATATGGTATAAAGAACAGTATTTGACACTTTTAAAAGCTAATTTAACTAATTTCATACATTAATACTACAAAACATTAAATATTAAGCTTTCACTTTTGATAGATAATATAAATTATTATTATGTGTTATGTCTTATGATAGGTCCATTCCTTTTATCAGGGAACTTAGGCCACTAATGTGCTCTGTCCTCTGCCTCCATCTTTCAGAATTTCCTTCTTTCTTTCAAGTAATCCAATATTTGAATCCTCCTTCTTTCTAAGCTCCTCTTTCTTTCTAAGCCCCTCTTTCCCTCTTCATGACGTCGTGCAGAAGACAGTTCTTCCAATCCAGTTGGCTTTGAACCGAAGAACCAAAATGGCCCTCTTCTACACACTAATCTCAGGAATTCTTCATTTGACACCCTGTCTGTCCACCTGATCTTTTGGAGTATCAATATCTATAATAAATTTCAAAATTAAATTTCCTTTGTTATATTTGTGGCCAACAATCACAAGGCCTATAACAGGCCAGCACTAAAAAGTTTACAAGTACCTGACATATGAGCATAATTATAGATAGTAAAATAAAATAAACAATCATAGCTGAATAATGATAAATACAGTTATACAGTACATAGTTACTAAAAAAATATTAATAAATGAATAAATAAATACAATGTTGTAAAAACATCGAATTCAAAAAAATTGACATAATTTAAAAACAACAAACAAAAAAAGCAGAATAATGTTAAGTTTAGATATTTGAGGTAGTACATTTATTAGGTACATTAATGATAAGAGAGTTCATTAAATAACTCTGAGTTTGGCTCTTCTTTTGTTATGAAAGTTTAATTCGAAAAATGTAGAATTGGCGCTATGAATACAACGGCCTCCAGGGCTTACCTTATAAGAATTATTGAGAAAATAGTTTAGAATTACGAAAGCCCCGAGAAGGGACATGACCAAGGGCAAATTTACAAAATTTGTTATTAAAAATATAACAATAATAATGATAATAATAAAATGATTAAATGTTGTCGGTAGGCTTTTTTAAGCATCGTGTCTTACTTCCCGTTCAATTTATACGAATAAATACTAAATAAGCTAATGTGTTAGGGATGAGTAAGATTGAATATAGAGGAAGTGTACCCACATTTGCGTGGAGAGTGAAAACCCAGAGAAACCCGCCCTCCCCTCAGTGCACCTGACCGGGATTCGAACCCAATCTTCCCGTCATAGACATTCTAGTATATTGTTAGAGTGACGCCTTAGACCATGCGGCCACCGAAGCGGGTTGTTGTCAATGTTGACCATATTTTTTATTTTCTCTCTATCTTACAGGTAGAGAAAGTATGGTGATCGTCAAAAAATTCGAACTCGAGATTTTGATGAATCTTGACGTTTCATGACTCTCTGAATCAGAAAAAGTGGTTTTTGAATTTCCGTCTGTCTGTCTGTCTTTCTGTCTGTACCTCCAACTAGAGCCTAAAATATTTTACCGATTGAGCTTAATCTTGATATCTAGGGTTTTCATAAGGTTGCCCCGAGGGGTTTTTGGAATTGGATATCTACCCCTAAAATTAAGGGTAGTTTACTGAAGGGAAAAAAGAGAAAAAGTCGATTTTCTCAAAATCGGCTCTAACGATTTTGATTAAATTTCATTTATGAACATTAATAAATATTACAAACAAAATGACTACTCTCAATATTTCGGCAAAATGGCTTTAAGGGCTCCGGTCTGATGCGTAAATTAACATTTTTTATAATAGCTCCGAAACTATTTGAGATATGAAATTACTTAGCATTACAAATATGTATATATATTTATAATACAAATATTTTATCCGAAACATATTTTTATAAAATAAATAACTCTCAATCTATACGCAATTATATGAATTTTTTAAAACTTTTTGGAGATTAAAGTTTAAGTATTGAGACCGTAAAAAAAAACTAACCTGAAATGTTGATGGATGTCGACGTCTCATGACCCCCACAACCCTAAAATAATTGTCTTTGCAATGCCGTCTGTCTCTGTGTCTATAAAAACTTAAAATTAAGGGTAGTTTACTGAAGGGCGAAAAGAGAAAAAATTGGTTTTCTCAAAATCTGCTCAAACGATTTTGATTAAAATTCGTATCTAGGCGTTGATTAAGATTATAAATAAACTGGCTATTTTCATTTTCCTATGAAAATGATTTTTAGGGTACCTTACAGAAGCGTTAATTTCCGTATCTTCACAACTATTTGAGAAACTAAACAAATTATCATTGCAAAATTGTAGGACTATTAGAAATAAAAAACTTTTATTTTACATATATTTTTATAAAAGCAACAGTTTCTGAGATATTTGCAAATATATTAATACAATTTTCTGAGCTTTAGTTGTAAAGATATACTACTTAAGTCTTAACGCAATAATACTCCAATGCCATAGAGCAATTAAATATAAGTAAGTATCTAAAAAAAGTATGTTATTTTTTCCTTAAAGCTCTTAGTAGAAATGTTTGCACAGCAATGATCTATCTCCATTATAGACTCAATAGTCAATATTTACATTTTTTATTGGTCAAAATGTATAAATTAATAATTAAATATCAATGCGATGACTTGAAGATCTGCAACACCTTATAAAATGTTAAAATTTTAACCAGAAATCGAAATTTTAATACGAAGTGTTGACCCTTGTGGAAGACATTAAACTGTTTGAAATGTTCTAAGGTGGACAAAGATGCGCCTATTTTCTCATTGATTATATATCATTGTATATTATTTTATGCGTGTTCTTATGTGGAGTGGTGATGATACAATGTACATTATTCCGTTCAGAAATCTTACGAGTTTATAGAAAGAGAGAGAAAGTCTGTGCGGTGCGCCGTACCATTTATTTTATATAGATGTTATAGAAGTATCTATATATTTACAGCTACAAGAGTGTTTTCAAGAATTTAGCACTTTTTTAGTATATCCCACAATTATTATTGGTTTTTCAGTTCAAAATATTATTTGCGTCAAAATGGAGGCGAAAGGTAAGATAACAACTGGACATCTAGGCACTGTCAATCTTATATTTTTAAATTACATACATTAAAACAAAATACATGAAAAGCTAAAACTAGATAATTTATAACGACGTAAACTGTCGTAGTTCTGAAACTAAGGTAAATAGTACAGTTAAGTAGTTATAGCATTCCTTGAACAAATGCAGTCCTTTGTTGTTCTGGTAAAAAGGAAGACTCCTCACGTCTTGAGTATTATTTTCACGGTCTGTGTCGGTGATAGCAAGGTCTGGATGTCACTTTAAAAAAATTATTTGTCGATAACTGAAATATCGAGGATAAAATCGCAGTCTGATGTGGTGATGGCACTCTCCCTCCACGCAAATGAGGGTAAATTTCCTCTAAATCAGAGGTTTTTGATCGTAGATAGGGGATATCCGTATGTAGCTCGATCTCTGAACAGTACAAATCTCACTAGTTGTAGCTAACTTGTTATGTAATTTTCTATAAATAGATATTGTAACGTGGGGCTCGTCGCCGTGCGAACCACGAGTTCTCTTTAAGGATATTGGGACATGTTGCAGGATGAATACTAAAATACTCGCAGATCACCCAAGGGTTTAATTATTTTAATAAAACCACACGAAAGAAACATTCACAGAATTCCATATCCAGATAAAAACAAACACAACAAATTCCATCGTCAAGGTAGTAGTCTATAAATTAATAAACAAATGAAACAAAATAAATAGAATAACGATGAATCAATGATAGCTAAGCAGTCTCGTTACAATATGATAAAATCCTTTTGATTTTCTTTCATCTGTTCTTCTTCTTCTTATTATTATTATTATTATTTGAGATATTTAACGAGCCCTTTATGAACCGACTGATTATATAGGCACAAGAGAATTTCTATGAGCGAGAGCGAAAATGCCTAACAATTTTGCCGGGAACACATACCTTCCAGCGTTCTTTTACATGTCACAATCGACATGGGATCAACGGATTTACTTCTACTCCGAAGGAAGTTGTGCTACGAATGTTTATCCCGCCAGAAAACTCGTCGACCCCATCTGGGTTTGAACCCACGAGCATCGGGGTCATGAGGCGAGCACTTTACCCCAAGACCATCGAGGTCGACTTAAGCTGTTTTGCTCCTAACTATCCATAGGTGAAGTAAAACCAAGCTATTGATATATTTGAAACTTTATTTGGTGAAGTTATACAAGTACCTAGTTGGACTGGTAATTATTATAATGGAAATGATAATTTCGACAGTATGGCTAAATGGGTATATATATATATATATATTGGGAAATACATTGGGGCTTGTAATAGTAAAAAAAGGTTTAGAGCCCCTACTCTAAACTCTAACTTCCTCATCCTAATGTCAATAGAGTGGATGTGTGGTAGTCCAAACGGGTTGTTTTTGTCGCGATACACACAGGAGGATGTCACATGACTGAAGAAAGAACAGAGAGAAGAATGATAGGTAGTGTGTCACTACCAGCTCTCAGACTGAATCATGGGATCATCGTGTCAGATAAACATAAAAACAAAGAGAGAAAAATAGGTACAGATATAGACGAAATAAATATGTATATAAAGAAAAAAAAGTTAATATAAAACATGAAATAAAGGGAATATAATAAGTCAAGGGGAGGGAAAAAAAAAACAACAGGTAAAACAAGATGGGAAAAAAAACAAGTAAATAAAAACCCTCGCACAATGTCCCTTCGCCATTACCCATCCCCCTTCCAAACCTTTTGATAAATAAATAACACAAGATGAGACGTAGAGGGAGGACGTAAAGGGGTTAAATCTCAATGGACTTTTTTAGAAAAATAAAAACAGATTCAGCCCATCCCCGTTCTCTGGGGTTTTTTTTCTACACCCGCGTGAAGAGTGCGTTGAGGGTTTTACCTCCTGGGAGAATAAAGCGAGGTGACACAAAGGGAGACAAACAATCATCGACAGCTCGAGTACAGCTCGCGTACAGCTCGCGTCCATACTGAGCGGCCGACGTTCTGGACAACAGGAGTGTTAGTGGGGGGAGTTTACTCTTGTAGCGAGATTAAATAGCAGACGTTGGTTTGGAGCAGTACCGGTCACACTTCACGGAAGTAGAGCATTATTTTAAACTTTAACAAAAGACAAATAAATAAGAAAACTTTTAGATAAAAATATGAACGAAAAAAATAAATATTTGAAACATAATGAAATAAATGACACGGTGCACCGCACAGTCTTTCTCCCGCTTTTATCTTAAAATAAACATTCACTAAAAATTCGTAAGATTTGTGAAAAGGGATAGTAGTGTAGCCTCTTTTCCTCCTTAAGGACTAAGGCAGGCGTACAATAGATATACATAAAATAATTAGGACAAGAAATTTGCAGAGCCGAAAGGACGTCCAAAAAAACACATATATTATCAGATAATATATGCGATCCTGGTGTCGCCAACCCACTCAGCAATTATGGCGCAAGGGAAAAAAGGGGAACTTACCAACAAAATAGCTAAAGGATGGTTCCAAAATTTGGGAAGTAAATACTTAGTTTAATGAGAGAAGAAAAAAATATCAGCAGCTAGTTAAATGTGAAGTTTTAATTATAAACAAAGGTAAGTCAAGAATTATAAATTAGATAAATATAAATATATATATTATATAAAAACAAATTTTAGCGGTATTATACAAAGTTTTTTTGAACTATATTCGACATTATTAGCTATGCAAATGTGATGAGGATCCAAAAAATCAAATGGTAAGTTATAGCAATTTAAAGGATTAGGTATATTGTTTTCTCTCTCTTGCACAAGTCTAACAAGATAAGGACCTTAAATTTATTAAATATTATTACAGTCAAAAGAGTTTTGACCATTAAAAGAATCAGCAATACGTAAGATTACAAGGGCTTCAAGTGTTAACAAAGTGAATATAAAAAGTATTGCCCAAGTACAAAGAACTCGGTGATTTGAATCCAATCATTGTTAAACTAGTCAAAAAGGACTCCGATAATCATACCAATCAAAATATTATCTAAGTCTAAAAGATATCAAAATTTGACCATATTAAATATTTCACAAGTCTAAGGACTCCCAAAAATAAACGTTCCAAACGTTCTAACCTTTTCTTGAGCCGGAAGGACTCTAAAATGTTAAACATAATAAATATTACAGTGTCAAGTTAAACATCTCAATATTACTGCCTTGTCCGCATGAGTAGTTTGAGTAAATGGTTGGTGAGGATGAGGAATTTGCAGGGAAATTTGTGTGGACTGACGAGGCACAATTCGAACTTAACGGTACTGTGAACAGCCACATTTGTGTCTACTGGTCTTTTGAAAATCGTCATGTTCATGTGGACAAGGCAGTGAATCTACCGAGGCATAATGTGTGGTGTGGTTTGTCATCGCGTGGTTTGATTGGTCCCTTCTTCTTCGAGGGTACCATAACTGGTCAGTTGTATCTTGATATGTTTCAGACAAGGATTTTGCCTGCCATCTAAACCATGTATGGTGATGAAATGTTTTACATGCAACAAGATGGAGCCTCACCTCACTACCATCGAGATGTCAGGTCGTACTTGGATGGCACTCTACCCGGACGGTGGGTAGGTCACAGAGGTGCTTTTGAATACCTACCTCGGTCTCCTGATTTGACATCTCTGGAATTCTACCTGAGGGGGACCATCAAGTTTGACGTGTATCGACAAAAACCAGCTACAATCAACGAGCTACGTGAAACAATTGTAGCGTCATGTGCTGCCATTACGCCACATACACTGACACGCGTAGTTCGGTCTGCAGTTCGGCGCCTTCGACGTTGTTTAGACGCTGCTGGTGGTCATTTCGAACATATACCATAACTCTCTCTCAGTGCCAAAAATTGTACCTGCAAGTAAATTTGTCAGAATATATGGACTATCAAACAGTGAGTACATTTTTTTGGACCCCTCTGTAGTTCATGTAATGAAAAAGGTATTTCAGAAGATACTTCGTAATAAAATGGAGTTATAGTTTCTAGTATAAGTATTTCAAGTTGTTTTTCCACCGCGTCTTACCAACTGTTCGGGCTGTACAGTACACTAATGAGTTAGGGGTGAAGAAGATAGAATCTATAGATAATGTACCCACATTTGCGTGGAAAGGTATCTTGAGCAATTATGTAAATAACTACCTTTGTATACTCAGACTGGATTCGAATCCCGACCCACCCGTCACAAGAAAACCGGTTTAAACAAGCCTGACGTTTTGGTCCACGTATCCACCGATGTGTGTAGTATTGTATTATGATTCGAAGGTAAGCAGCCTATTGACTAAACTTAGTTCTGACTTACCGTATGAACAAATGTACAGTCAACACTCATGGGCAACAAGAGACTTCTACATATTGACAGCATACCTCCCGTATGAGTAAATTAGTGCTTTAACAATTGCGTGGGGATAGTGTAAAACCAACTAGTTTGGGCTAGGAGGAAGATAAGCCCTTTTTTACAAGACTCGATACCATTATCGTGCTTAGTGAGCGTAGGAGTGGGTGCGGGACGTATCTGTCTAAACATTACCCTTAGACAGGAATATAAATAGGGACAATAGCGAGTCAAAGGTCTTCTGCAGAGCTACTCAAATACATGACCGTATACCCTCACGATCAAGACACGAATGAAAAGTAACGGTACATTCAAACTAATTTATTAGATAAAATAAATGTAAACATCGATAGCCAATAAGGGACAAGAACACTAATGTAGGTCATAACCGGGTGAGATTTTTTGTATAAAAACCCTCGCAAATAGGAAATTTGTTTATTCTCTTTCATAGCTTCAAGCCGCAAGAACCGAAATGAGTTTCAACAACCCACCAAGAGGAGGCCTGCCAGACATATTAAACAAGAGGTCGGTGTATACGACGTATAAAAAGTTGGATGAAGCAACAACCCATACTTAATTATATGTTTGTGAGTGTGTGCCTAGGCGGTTGTATTCTTTCAGTGGTGGACGAATACGATGAACACCCTGAGCCACTATCAGAGCTTTAAACATCAGAGGGCATCTTTCGAGAGGAGCCTGCACCTTTATACAGTTGGTCTATTTTTTATCTTCAAAGGGAGGGCAAGCTGAAATTTGCTGTGGTAACTGTGCGTTTCTCTGTTTAAGACTGGTGGTGTGAACTGTCGATGCAGCCCCCTTTTCAGGACGCCTATTTGTTGCCCACTGTTTGCCATGCTGCCAAGAGCTGAAGGAAACAACCAACTGCCACCCACGCCGGGACAACATGCGGGAGTGTTCTTCTCAGGTACCAGAGGGTGTCTTGGCCGCTGTTGGCTTGCTGCCACACACCATCTCAACCAGACAACATGTTAGTGGTGTGATAAAGAACCCCGATGATTACTTATATATATTATAACCACGTCTTTCCTACCTGTTTAAGTTATACGCATATATGATAATATGATATGTATATATTTTAAGGGAGGTTGTTCCCATAACCACCCTTACCATCATTACAGCACTAACTATGATTATTTAAGATAAATAAGAGCCATCATCACTCTATTATATTCTAAAACTTACAAAGTAATTGTTTAAGAAGCGTTGCCAGTCTCAACAGAAACAACAATTGTTGTCTTAGCAAATAGTTTCACCCAGGATACGTACAATGCGCTCTCTACCCTCCCACAAATCAGGGAGGGGCTGTTATTTTCCCATTTATTTATTTAATTTGCTGGCTTCACTTTGAGATTAAAAAGATTCAGAGAACTGAGACATAGCCTACACAAAGTATAGTCATGTAAGCCAGTCGATACGTTATTTTGAATGAATGTGCACTCCATTTAATTTATATGGTAACATCCTTTCATTGAGATACTATTCTATGATCTTAAGGCTGCCACCTTTAAGGATAAACGAATGAAACATTTCGTTTACCTGGAAGCTACAGTAGCCACATGGCTTCTTTGGTGCTGACTGACAGTTCACAGCTGACTTCTGACAGTCAACATTTAGGTATATACCTAGATTTTGACTGTCAGAAGTGACAGCTGCTAAACACATGTTTTGTTTGTAGATCATATGGTTCGGCGTAGGGATACATAATTTGGTCTGGTAGCTTTTCAAAGCTGTCAACTGTCAGCTGTGAGCTGTCTGTCAGCACCAAATAAGCCATGGGGCTACTGTAGTAATCTTACCTTGATGGGCTACTCTATGGCCCTGTCGTTTAAGCTGCACCATAGTGAATACAAGCATCGTTTAGCTTGTTACCTTACAGGGTAAACGGAGTGTACATTAAAATATAAAAGTGTTGTCTCCCTGTCGCTCAGCAAAACCTCAAGGGTGCCAACACACCATGATTCCCAGGAACTAAATATATATGTACATGGTTAGAATTTGACATTAAAAATTTATTACATGAATTCCCTAAGCAAAAGAAAAAATCGAGGGGAGAATATTAATTAATGTGTCAGCATTCACTAGTAATATTAAAAGTCACAATGTTAAAAAAAATCAATGCACCCACAAGTGACTTTCCTGGCTTCCAAGTAGGAGTCCGGTGAACTATCTGTGTGGCCACATATCATCTTCAACCATTAATACAACATTTGTTTCCACGATTAGAGCTTCAGAGATTCTCAACATTTCCAACTCACGGTACACTGAACAAAGCATAAAATAGTCAAGGAATATTATCAGTTTTAAAAGAAAGATTTTATCATTAAATAAACGAGTATCAAGAGTAAGTTTAATAGTTAAAATTATAATCTTGTGTTATTTTTTTAAATAATTTTCATCATAGATTTCAGAATATTTATTTTTAATCCTCTATTTTTTTATCGGTTCATTTTTACCTTTGCCAAAACTAGAGAGATCAAAAATTTCCGGGAAATTTTGAATAGGAAAATTTTCAAAATTTCCGGGAAATTTTGAATAGGAAAATTTTCTGCGGTGGCAGATAGCGGTGGAGGGGTTAAATTGTAGAGGTGGTACCTAGAGCCTATTATACTTCAAAATGTAGTGGGCTATAAGAAGGGGGAAGGGGGGAGGGGTTGGGGAGGGATAGATAGGAAGGGGGGAGGGGGAAACAAATGTCGGGCCAATATTAAAATTATTTTAGTTACCTTATTGATGATAAAAAATTGAGGTATGATTTATGAACATAACGGGTCTACAAAGGTTCGCATTCATTTGTTTCTTTACTTTTTTTTTTAGCACCACGTCTGTTAGGGTTATACGCCTATGTACTAATCAGGTTATTGTGTTAGGGATGAGGAAGGTTGAATTTAGAGGAATTGCACCCATGAGAATGGGAAACTATTTAGGTAAAATCGCCCTCAGTACACCCGACCAGGATCGAACACCAATCTCCCTGTCATCGGCAGTCTAGTCTATTGCAAGAGTGGCGCGTTAGACCATGCGACCACCGAAACGCGTTTGATGATGTGTCTGGTGTTAACGCCCTTAGGAGAAATTATTAATCCTATGTATAAACGTTGATATTTGGGATATCTATAGCTTGATTACATTAGTTCCATTTAATCAGTTGAAATTATTTTACATAAATAATGATTGAAAATTTTCCGGAAAAAAAAATTCCAAAGAGGAAAGCTTTCCACAGCAAATTTTACGTCTCGAATCTCTACAAAAACTCCCAAGACATATATGCTGACCTATTGAAAAACGCTGCTTTAGTGAGTCTGGTCTTATCAGTTTGTTTTGGCGTGTTTAATTCAACGATAGTATATTTCACCTTTGTAAAGGGGGAAACTACACTCTCCTTACAACCACACATAAATGGCTAACACCCTAGCGACCTTAGCTAAACGGGCAAATCAGAGGAGAAAACGCGTGACTCAGCATAGCCTCCCAATCAGGGCGACGCTAACCCTTTTGATCCCGAGACGACGGACGGACGGGCGCCAGGAGGCTGAGCTGACTAATCTAGCCCGCACCCTTGCCAATACCCTCCTTGCAATCATCTCCCAGCAGGGTGTGTAGTCCAAACACCCCCCCCCCCCCCAAACATACGCGCGCTCTAACGTCAGAAGATGTCGCCAGACGCCCTCATTTATGGACGGAAAGTGTCCTGACAACATCTAGATTAATTTATTTTCGTCTACTTGTTTCCGTTGTCGTACTCAATGACGTATAATTGAAATGTTATAATTTCCTTTGATCATCAAAAAATATTCCGCACTTCAGTAGAAATGTCAGTCAATTAGTCAAACTAAAGGAACGGAAACAAAAAATTAGATAAAGGCTTGTTCCTTTATAAACATAGTACAATGTTGGAATAAAGCAATTATACAAATTATGTATATCTGAAAGGTGAAGCTTGGGGGATGAATGATTATAATCACGGAAACTAGACATATCTGAGGCATAATTTAATAAAGCGAAAAAATGATACCTGGACAAGCAAATCAAACTCGGGATCTTTGGTTTAGCGTGCCAACGCTCTACCACTGAACTATCAAAGGATAGTATCGTGTTCTGAGTCATTCTTCGCCCATATTTTAAGGCAGAGCCTGTGATGGACGTATGAATATCATCCATACTAAGAGCTATCATTTATATCACAGCCACCGGCGACTCGGTAGTTGGTAGAGTACAAATACATTGTACATTCAAAGCTGATCAATATGGAAGAAAGTAAAGCTATACGACTAAATTTATATGAAAGGCGAAGCAACAATGTGCAACGTGCATCATGGGCGTGGTTTTTTTTTTACTTTTACAACATATATTCTGAAGCCTAACGCCTTATGCCACCTGATCACCGGTGAAGGTAGCTCAAAAATCAAGAAATCCAGATACTATTTCCTGCTTAGCAATACTATCCTTTGAGATGATGCTTCCAAGGTATGTGAAGTTAGAAACTGACTATAATCCGTTCCTCTCCAAAAGGAAGTTTGAACTTAATCCTTTTCTTTTGACAGTTATTTTCACTGTCTTGGTTTTACTGGTATGGAATACTTCCCAAACTCCCCCGGTACGAGTCTCTCCCTGGTTAAATGTCCCCCTCCCCAGTAAAAATGCTGAAATTCCACCCATGAATAAAGGTAAAGTATATTCCATTCACGGTTCGAATTACTCTCTGAAAGATCTTTTTTCCTACCAATATCCTACTATATAATAGCTTTCTGGTAGGGAAAAAGGCCTTTCAGAAAACAATTCCTACGGTGAACAGACTTTATACAAGATGAAGGTTAGAAACAGAAACTAGCTTTCCAATATTTTTTCTGAATGTAATTGATTTATTCTGATTTTTTATCGCTCTTAAATCACAATTAATTGAAATTAACATTTTGTTATCGATTAACGTAATTAACAAATATTTATTTAAATACTTTCTGAAGTATTACACTTAGATACGAAGAAAATACGGGATTCCTGGTTTAATTATAATGTTCAGGCGTTTTTTCAACATTTATTTAAGTGAATAATTTGAATTAGATTTTTCCTTAGATTTTTTTTAAATGTTCTAACGTGAACTTTCAATATTGTACGAATATGGTGCATTTTAATTACTGAAAAAGGTACCTATACTATTTATAGGAGTAAAGAATAATTAATTTGGGGATTTTTAATTTTAGGACCTAAAAAAGTTTCAATGCATATTTTCGTCACTTTCTAACTCTTTGTAATTAGAAACTTGAAAGTTCATTGCCGCACCAGAGTGGCTACAAAACATATTTTAAAAAATTCCCTGACTTTTCCAGGTTTTCCAGGCAACATTTTTCAATTTTCCCTGACTACTTTTTTTCATTTTTAGTGGTGGATGATGGCTTGTTTTACTTATTATTGATCACATATTAGAAAAGTTTGTATCTACTAAACATAAACAGTTTTATCAGTTATTTTAAAAATTAAAGTGTTATTTTATTTAGGTATTATTAGCTTTTGTTTTAGTGTTTGGTTGCGAAATTAATGGGCTATTTTAGACATTTTTTTAAATTCCCTGACTTTTCCCTATTTTTAGTTAAATTCCCTGACATTTCCCTGTTTTCCCTGTCATCCAAAAATTCCCTGACTTTTCCAGGTTTTCCCTGTTTTCCCTGTCTGTATCCACCATGCACACTTACAAAAATACGCACTCTATCCCTAGCTAGTTCTCTCCAGTGTGCCTCATTACACCCTATCTCTTTCAAGTCCATTTAATGGCATATTTTCGTTACATTTTTAATACTATCAATAGCACATTTTTTTATAGAGGTCAGCTTTGGTAATACTGACGAGGGACGAGGAAAATTCAACAACGTTCGCAATATGAAAAAAAAAAAAAATCACAACGCCATCTACTAAACTTGAAGTGGAGCCAATTGAGTCTTTGTAAACATTTTGGTGAGAGTGAGGTATTATAGGATAGTTTAAAAAACACAAAGTTCATTCCATGAACTAGACAAAAATATATTCACGATTCACAGTTGCTGTAAACTTGAAGATGGATTGCAGCCCCTCTGCCGCCATAAGCAAGTCCATGAAGTACGCAGAGGAGACTAATCTAGAGGCACCCTTTCTGTTTTCAATCAACCCCCTTGTGCTGCATGTCGCCGATAAACCAGGGGAATGTTTGCAATAAACGGCTCGCGGTAATAGACTGCGTGCTGACGCATAAACAAGCTCGCGTCAATTACTCCGAAACAGCAGTCCCCTTCATTTAGCATGTCTGAGTGTGTTTCTATAGTGCTCACCACGATGCACGTCCTCTTCATTTATCATGTGAGTGTGTTTCTATAGTGCTCACCACAATGCACGTCCTCTTCATTTACCATGTGAGTGTGTTTCTATAGTGCTCACCACGATGCACGTCTCCTTCATTTACCATGTGAGTGTGTTTCTATAGTGCTCACCACGATGTACGTCTCCTTCATTTAACATGTGAGTGTGTTTCTATAATGCTCACCACGATGCACGTCCTCTTCTATAGTACTCGCACCCGATATTGAAACTCATAAACATTGGCAGGCAAAGCGTATGATAATCCGAACAGTTCTTAGTGCTAAGAACTCCAAGATGTTTTGGTCGCTAATTAAACTAATAATAAACTGTGTTGGAAGTAACGTGTAGAATACGGATGTGAGACAGCCTCGTTATGGCGTCGCGCGGGTGGTGTTACATCAGTCCTACCCACCATCCCTTACTCCCACAAACCCTCAAGACTCTGTACTGTAGCTGTTGAAGTTGTAGCGAGTTGTAGAACCAACCACCCCCGGGCCAAACACATGTTCCCTGTCGTATCGGCAACCCTCTCAACAAACCTCCTTGACAGCTACACTACAGCTCACACAGCTTGAGAGAGGATGTTGTACAACTAAAACATATATATATATATATATATATATATATATATATATATATATATATATACAGTATTGATGAACTGTTTTAGCAGTCATAGCCGGCAGCCGGACTTTGATGATCTAAAAATATGATCAAAAAAGTACATATAATTGATCAAAAATGAATACAATTTTACCAAAATGTACCTAAAATTATGAACAGAAACTTATAATGAATGCCCACGAACTCACTTCAGTGGCCGCATGGTCTAAGGTGCTATTCTCGCAATAGACTATACTTCCGATGACGGAGAGATCGTGGTTAGATCCTGGTCGGGTGTACTATGGAAGGTTTTTCCTAAATGGTTTCACTCTTTACACGCAAATTTGGGTACGCTTCCACTAAATTAAATCTTCCTAATCCCTGACTCATTAGTGTAATCAGTACATAAGGTATAGCCCGAATGAGTATTAAGACGTGGTGATAAAAAGAACTGCACACGAGTAGATCGAACACGCATTTTAAAAATGGAAACTAGAACATATTATATTATGTATTTGAAATGAAAAGCTTACTCTTGCATCCTGATGAATATAATATCGATTTACCAAAACCTGCTTCAATTTCCCAACGTAACGCTTTTCAGATTAACAATAACTACAAATTAATACTGTGTCTAACCAGGAATGTGTATTTTACAACTGCTTCAATTTCCCAACGTAACGCTTTTCAGATTAACAATAACTACAAATTATTGCTGTGTCTAACCAGGAATGTGTATTTTACAACTGCTTCAATTTCCCAACGTAACGCTTTTCAGATTAACAATAACTACAAATTATTGCTGTGTCTAACCAGGAATGTGTATTTTACAACCATACAAGCAAAGAGGATACAAAGTTCATATTCTCTGTCCGATATCTGTGTGTTTAGAACATATACTTATTCAAGATAAATGTTAAAAAATGATGCATACAAAGAATTTAGGACCTAAGAATAAAAAATTACAAAAAATCACTAATTAAGGATTTATAAAAAAAATTTCACAACCAGGTGATCATGAACAGTATTTATGTACACATAAGTATTGTCTGTAATGCACGGGGAAAAAAGCAAAAAAAATGGCTTAGGACTTTTATTTTTATTTATTAAGATATGTCTAAATTACTAAATGCCTTATACAAATATCTATTCTTTATATTCTACCTGTATTTTCTATTCCTCTATCTTGAACTTTCTTTAGCAATTCTATGATCTAATAATACACAGAAGTGAGGATCCTTAAGGGGCAGCCAAAGGGAGCGCAAGTATTTTTTACAGTTTTTATAGAATTGAATTTTTTTTTTCCAAAATAAATCAAATATTTCTCCAGTAGCAAAATAGAGTTTAGTTTTCTGCACATGCTAATATCAACAGATCTTGAATATCTGTCAAGGGTGTCCTGGAATTTTTTCTAAACTTTTTAAATAAAGAGAAAATGTTTTGACAAAATTACAGGACAGCATTGATAGATATTCAAGATATGTTGATATTAGCATGTGCAGAAAACTAAACTCTATTTTGCTACTGGAGAAATATTTGATTTATTTTGGTCAAAAAAAAATTAATGCTATAAGAATTGTAAAATTACCCGTGCGCCCTACTGCCGCACCTTAACCTAAGTTTAATTTAACTTAAAATTAATGCAGCTTACTGAATTAACAGCTTGGATGTTACAGGTAGTCCTTGTTGACCTCCCCTACGAGATGCTTTTACTCCCAATTTGATGCTGCTACTGGCTGAACTAGGTGGTTGTCAAGTCGATGTCCTGGTAACCCATCATTGCCGGCTTCAGATTACACTTGTTGTCGAGTGGTCCGAGGTCATGGGACATCATAGTAGAACCAATCATCCTTACCCTGAATATCTCTTTGCTGCTATGTTTTGCCTGCTGGTATATCAGGGCCATTCTCCGGTCGTCAGATACATTGCTGCCCTCGGCAGACCTCTTCAGGATACCTAGAGACAGTGAGACATTTGGCTTTTCCACATTTCATAACTACTATCTTAATTCCTAGGTCTTGTGTTTTCCGTTTTCCCTTTGTCCGTCTAGTTTACATGTAGAGTGTCCTCTCAATCACTGTCATCGTCCGTGTCCTTGCCCTCTTCTATACTATTGTTTTTTTCTTAATGTCTCTTTTCGTTAGGTTTGTTAATATAATCGTCACGTTCCTTGGGTGATATTATAGTTGCGATATCGTCGAGTAGTTTCCATAGCACGCCGTCACGTAGGAAGTCCTGGATACGGTGTCCCTGTAGCATGTCTTGCTGTTGGTTCGTCAGGTGTTGCCTGGTTCCACATTCCCAAACAACATCCTCAGCTGTTGCCTCCTCTCCGCAGTCACAGTTCCTTGTATCAGTTAGTCCTCTGTCATTGAGAAGCGCTTTGTACGGCCAATGTCCTGTAATGTAGTGCACAAGCCCCTGGATAGGTTGCAGGTGTTTGAGCCTCTGACGTTCATGTAGGCTCGGAAACATGTCGTAGGTTTGCCTACCCTGTTTGCTGTCTGCCCAGTTGTTTTGTCAGTCGTATTGTATATTTCTTACATCTTATGACATCGTCACTCCGATCCTGGTCAGTTTTTCTACTTGGCGGAAGTCACGTTTCTTCAGCCAGTACATTGTACCTCTCCGTTTGACCTCCAGATCCAGCGGGATTATACATAGTGTGACGCTCAACGCGTCGGTAGATGTAGTTGAATATGCGCCGGAGATCCTCAGAAGAATAGGCCTACCTCTCCGAAGCTTCCTTAGCAACTTATCTGATACTACGTTTCTCAGACGGTGCGCCAACACGCTCGCCCCGTAACCCAAAATGAGAGTAAAATAAAGCCCCGTGATACCTCATTGATGGTATAAATAGGGAGATGTGATCTCCTTTGCCCTGTGCTGATTATTTTATTCAGCACGCATTTTTCTTTGCCACACACTTGCTCCATGTGGGCCTGGAAATTGGGTTTTTCATCCAACATCACATCCAGGTATCTGCTCCAACAGACTAAGTAGTCAGGCACATCTGGTATGGGTCTACGCTGACTGAGAGGTCGCAATTCAAATTTCGACAGGGTATACTAAGGTATTTTCCTTTAATGATTTACTATTTCTCCTCCAAGTAGATTCGGATGATTTTCTTTTCAACTCTACTTTTATATCCCTATCCTTAATTTTATTAATTAATTTGTTTCTAACCACTAACATACTATTTATTAACTGTGGATATAATGTGTATTAGTTGGTCTTAAAATAAAAAATTGAATTTCTTCATCGACTTTTGGACATAGGCCTAAATCATTGTAAAATAGCTAGTTATAATAGATTATACATTTATTCACTAAGTAATTAAAACGCTTACCGCACGTGAAATTAATCGAGTAGTCCCTTGAAAGAATGTCGTGTGCGAGACTAGAGAGTGCTGCGTTTGGGAAAACTTTTCAAATGGTTGTGCCAGCAAACCAACCATATATTTATCACCTATCAAATATCTAAGGTGAAATGTTAACACGGGAAAGAATAAGCACATGATTCCAACAAACTGATTAGGAATATCCCTCCTCCCTCTCCCTAATACAATGAGATTTTATATTCTAACTCCAGGCGAATGCTGGAATCCTTAAAAAGTGTCACATTTATCATGTTTTATTAAATTAGATGATGACCTGCATCAGTGGAAACGCGGACTATAGCGACAATCTTCATTGGTATGGTTTATAACTCATAAATGTGAGTATTAAGCCTCTGTAATACAAACTAACCTCATTCCTAGCCAATTAGTGTGAATATTCAAAGCAGATGTCCAGGACGGGGTGCAAATAAAATACCAAAACAAGTAAAGGCGATTTGACTGTCTTCCCTCTCATCTTAGCCTGTACATCTTAAAGAGCTCTTCAGGCCAAGAAAGAAAAAAGAAGACTTTCTCTAAGTCCTTTCCTAACACAGAACGCTTCGGGATCTTGGAAACAATACAACATAAATCAACATGCCTTGGAGTTTGGAAACTGTCGAGGAAGATATAACAATTATAATTGGGTCGTTATTAAACTCTCAACAAATCAAAATATTACTAAATATTGGTCAGCAAATTTGTAGCATAAACACTCAGTTTATTTTTAGGATAAATTTCTTAAGAATAGCTACATGTTTTAGTAACAAAATTGTTCAAAGAATAACTTCGAAACTAACAGCCTTGAAATTAAAACTCACTAAAAATAGACTCCATACGCGACAGCATAGAAAAGTTGTTGCGTCAATTGGAGAAATTATATTAATGACGTCACTTTATAAAGTGAAAATGTATCATATTTGCAAGTGGAGTATTGTAAAATAAGAAAGAGAGAAAAAAGCTGTTTTAGTTACACTATTGTGTGAGGAAGGAAACTTATGTTTATTATTGTTTTTACGTCTATAAAATGAAGGAATAGGTCATTAGCAGAGCCCTGCTTTTATGGTGAATAAAAAAGCCCAATTTCGTTTTTAAGTTTCCCAAAAGCGGTGAATAAGTGGTGAATTACAAAAATCCTATTTTTGCGACGAAATTATCGAATTAAGACAAAAGCGTTAAAAAAGTGGTTTTTACCAAACTTTCGTGATTAAGGTGACTTTGTTGGGTTAAAACTAGACTTCCAGGACAATGTTTGAAACAGGTAAACTAAACATGTTGAAGTGAAAACCAAAAATTACATTTTGTTTGGACAAAACGGTAAAAAACACTAATCCGCAAAAAAAGTGCTGTCAACTTATTAAAAAAGTAAGATTTAGCGGCAGCTGGTCCGGGAAAAGTATGTACAAGTCACAAAGACAAAATATTACACAAAAATCATCTTGTTACTTCACAAAAATTGTGACTATATTTTTAAATCTCAATTTAGACTAGAAAAATACAAAATAACTAATCAACATCACCTAACTGCAACATGCCGAATACCGAAAATCGCGACTAAATCGCGATTATCACAAAACATCGTTTAAAATCGCGAATATCGCGTTAAAACGCCAATTTCGCGATTATCGCGCAATTCTGAGCATATATTTGCAATCAGGGTAACCTGAAATGTGAACATTTGAAAGAAAAAATGCCATATCTAACATTCGCGAATTATCGCGATCACCACAAACGCAGGGCTCTGGTCATTAGCACCAGGACCACGTTTTACTGATTTCTGAATATCTCGTTCTGTGTGCATTTTGTTATCACGTCGTGTAGAGACCGCTATCCGTCAAAACCAGGATTTGTACCAGTCTCTTAGAGAATATTTATTACAGTCTGAAGATGATCGGTCCACCACTCTAAATCCCGAATAAGGCCTATTGAAACAAAATGTTACTAATAAAAAGTTTAGCATTACTTCGAAAATTGTTTGAAAGTAATATGTTATTAAAACTATTAATTTTTAAGTCATGTATGTTTTAATATATATGTATACCAATGTTTCACCTTTTCGCCAGTCGTGTACCCCTTTCAGGGATAACCAACATACTTGTTCTTGTTTTAAGTAAAGAAAATTAGAAAAAGAATCCACTACCTTGTAAAATATAAATAGTGGTTTTAATTTTAATAGACTTTTAGCGGTGAGTGAAACAAAGTTTTGACAGAGGGAGAGAAAGGTTTATTAAAGTCCGTGACATTAAGTTAAAATCCACGTCAATTTGTTTATTAGGCCTACTATTATCAAACAATATATTTTAATTACTAATTAAACTCAGAGGTACGTCGCGTATATCTGGAATTATTCGCGTGGCCTTGGAGATACACGTACCACAGTTTGGAAAACACTGGTTTAGAAAATTCATGGTTTAGGCCTATAGTTGGTTCATGGTAAAGGTGCATTTTTGACAGTTAAAAATTTACTAAAGATATAGTTTCGTGTTCATCCACAATGCAAAGTTGTGATGTGTAGCGTTAGCAAGTGAAGTCACATTAGATCACGTCTTGTAATATTAGCATACCACATTTCCCAGGCGCAAAAAACATGTAACTCTTTGTAATAATCTTACATTTAGTATAAAATAAATGGTACGGTGCACAGCACAGACTTTTTCTCATGAGTGTCCACCAAAGAGCATAACAAATAATTTAAATTTATAAGTGCCCCATAATATATATATATACAGTATATGTTTGCTTAGAGCTCAGAAACTGTTGGTTTTATTTTTAAAAATTCAAATAAAAGCTCCTTAATTATAATAGTATTACAGCTTTATAATGATAAGTTATTTTGTATCTCCAATATTGCGGAGATACGAACAAAGTTTTAAATTTCCTATTATGTAGAGTACCCTTCAAGTCATTTTCATGGGAAAACGAGTATATATATATATAAATATATATATATATTTAAGGTTAAACAATGCCAAGAAACAAAATTTAAGCAAAATCATCAGAGCGGATTTCAAGGAACTTGATTTTATCTCTTTTTGCATTTCAATAAACTACCCTTAGTTTTAGGGTTGGCTGTCTAGTTCCAAAAATCCCTCGGGGGGGGGGGGGGGGGGGACCTTATGAAAACCCTAAATACTAAGTTTTAGCCCAATCGGTGCAATGGTTTCAGCTCTAGCCTGAGGTACAGACAGACGACATCGCAAATAAAACTTTTTTTTTGTTTCAGAGGGTCACTAAAGGTCGACATTTATCAAAGCCTTGAGTTCAATTTTTTTTTATCACAATACATTTCTCTCCGAAGAGTCGAGAAAAAGTAAAAAACGAAATTTCTATAAACGGAATATAAACACGTTTACTCCAATTTGTTTTTGGTCTTTTTTTTTTTTTCAAAAATGAAAATATTGTGAATGAAAATTACGAACGTATGCGGTAATGAAGGCTTGGTAAATTATTTTAGACACCTACTAAAAGTAAACCCAACCCTATACGTACGACCCTAAATTCTGAAATCCCGACTTGCCCTAAAGATTCCAGTGGACGAGTAGGTAGGTTATGATGGCCGAAGTCTTCACCCCCAACCAATTACCGCTCCCTGGGGTACCCCACCTCCCCCACACACATACATTCCCTTATAGCCGGCCGGATAGAGGGGTGGTCAGTTATTGCTACAAAACATGCAACATATGAACTATAAGTAGAGAGAGGGAGGTCTCTTACGGAGAGCAAGGTATAAAGAACACTAGGAAGGTTGACGCTTTCGATCTTAAGGGTCGTTTAAGCGTGAGGGTGCTTTATAAAATATATTTATTTAAATAATTCATGTGGAGTAAAATGTGAAAAATTCACAACACAAAGGCTACGTATTTTAAATAGTGTTACTAACGTTTAACCACTGTAAAAATAGTTTACTTCAGAAGAAATAGAGAGACTCAAGTTTTCTAAAAAAAAATAAAAAAGTCGAGTTATAACATATTATTTTAAAAACTGAGATACTATTATTTGGCCCAAGCTATTCAATTATGTCAGTGTGAGCTGCCAGTTTTTAAAATTCCCACCAAAATGCTTTAATCAAATTAAATGATCAAATGATGAAGCCCATCTTATGAAACACATCATCAAAGAATAAAAGTATTTTCTCTTTAAAAAAAATCGTACTGTAGCCCCCCCCCCCCCCCTTCCTTTCCCCCTGAGATGAAGAAATATGATAGACCAACATGAAGTGTCCTGATGGTGATTATGTGTATCTCAAGTTTGTTCATAATCCGTCATTTATCTTAACAGATATATACAGATAAGCCTCCCTTAGAAAGGGAAAATGCCAAAATATAACCTAAATTAGACACATCTAACTCTATTGAATTAATTTAGATACCTTTTCGAACCGAACCAGAATTATCTAGGTATGTAGTCAACCTCTTGAACAAGTTGGTCACGGAAGGCTTTCAAACACTCAACCTTGTAGCGTTCTCTGTACCTTGAACTCGATGGTACTACGGATTCATCAGCCCGATGAAGATGAGACCTGTCAATACCTCAACAGCCATATTATCTCCTGCAACAAGCACTTCATCGTTTATCAATCCATCACATGAGTAGAAGGTTCTGTGATGATGTGATCACATGTGTGATGACAGGCGTACACAGCTCACAATCGCAAGATTACGTACCGGCATCATTTTCACCAGTACACAGGTGCAATCGTTGTTCCAGACAGCTTGTAAACGGTTGAATAGGGTGTGCGGTGACGTGTCTGATTTTTACCCAAAAGACTGGATATATTGGAGAGGTTTCCCTTATATCCCCTAATTATTTTATCATCCCGCTTACAGGCAAATACTGGAGCATTTACCAAAATAGTTTGAATATCCTATTAAAAATAACATCTGGTATCTGGTATAAGTAGCTCATTTCCAATACTGGCGTTCTCTCTGCTACCACCTCACCCAGATTAGAATCTTGGAATTCTGAGGGATACTCGAGGTTTCGAAAAAATAAATAAAAAATATTCAAGATTTTATTTAAAAAAAGGAATATGATTTGTTTAAACGCTCCTTATTGGTAGTTTAGCATACAATAATAGTATGACAACATTAGAAGCCGGACCCCGGACATATAAACAATTTATCACATTAAAGTGGGGATGTAGGGAACGCGAGACAAGGCCAGTGTTTTTTGCAGTTTTGTAGCGAAATATTTTTGGTCAAAATAAATTAAATATTTCTCCAGTAGAAACATAGTTTAGTTTTCTTCACATGGTGATATCAACAGTTGTTGAATATCTGTCAAAGCTGTGCTGGAATTTAATGAAATTTTTTTATCTTTATTTAAAAAGTTTGTCGTCCAGTGCCGCTGTTATCATGACAGATATTCAACATTACTGTTGATTTCACCATGTGAAGAAAACTAAACTCTATGTTTTTACTAAAGCAATATTTTATTGATTTGGGCAATAAATGTTTTGCTTTAAAAATTGCAGAAACATTGACTTTTTCTCGTGTCACCTACAACCCCACCTTAAGTGAATGTGTACATGGTTTAAAAATGAATATATTGCTACGAAAATTTTAACACTAAAGAAATTTGTATATTTTCTGTAGCAACTAGAGAAATAATACGAACAATATCAAAATTGAAGATTGTGTTTTCTTTTTATTTATTTATTATTTAGCACCGCGTCTTACTACCCGTTCGGGTTATACGCTTAAGTACTAATTACACTAATGGATTAGGAATTGGGAAGGTTGAATTTAGAGGAAGTGAACCCGCATTTGCGTGGAGGGAGAGTGGAAAACCATTTAGGAAAAACCACCCCCAGTTCACCCGACCGAGATTCGAACCTCGATCTCCCCGTCCTCGGTGGTCTGGCTCAACACGACTGGCGCGTTAGCCAACTACGCCACCGAGGCGGGTTGTGTTTTCTTAAAGTCATAGGTAAAATGAATATGCAGATTCGATAAAAAAATTTACCATCTGTAATAATAATAATAATTCAATATATTTTATACATCACTGGGTCACTGGGCACAGTCAAACAAAATGAACACAAGCTCAGCCAACAAAAAAAAAAAATTTTAGAGAAGATTTAAAAGTTAAAAAAAAAACTTTTTTCCAGAACAAAAAAATTGTTTTATTTTTTTCAGTTCACTTTACTTGTAGCTGACCATTTATTTTTTAAACGTGTTTAATTTAATGTTTTACAGTGAGTATTATTCAGTTCCTCTCCAAAATAGTTATTGTAGTCTCATAAGTAGTTATTACAGTCCCCTGGACAGTTATTCGTCCCAGTAAGTTCCTCAATCCCTCGTGAAAGAAGGATTGCCGCCTGGCAGGTATCAACTCATCAATGATTCCATGGCCTCTCGCAGTTCTAGGTCAAAGTTCAATGACGAGATTGAACAACCGTGAAGTACATTAGCTTAGCTTAAATTTCTATTTCCTCAACTTTCAACAAAATATAATACGTGATACAAACATAACCCAACCACGAATAGTTTTCCAATGAAACTAACAAGAGGAAATAGAAAAAAAAAACTACCACAATCCGCTTTCATAAAGAAAGCACTAACTTTAAAAATATATATATATAAAAAAGGGAGGGTTAGAAGAATACGGGGGTGGGGGGGGGAGAGTATTTCGTAAAAGAAAATTGCCGACAAGATTAATGTAGTACCAGGCCTTTCTTGAGCGGGCATTTAAAGCCTTTCTACACCAGATTTCTTCGCTTTCACTGCAACATTTATAACGCCAAGGCAGAGCATGGAACGTCGAAGAAAAGAGTCAAAACCTTTCCCTATGACGTGAACTAATTTTTACATGGCAACGGCCTTCCCCGCCAAGTAATAGCTTCAAGGCGGCGCAACTTAAGAAAATGGGGGCAGTTAAAACACGCATTGTGTAATCTAAGCTCGAAAACTTTCTCTCTCTCTCTCTCTCTCTCTTTTTTTTTTGTCTTTACCGTGAAGTTTTGATAGATTTCTTCGTTGTTTTTTGGGGGGGGGACATGGGGGGTAAAAAAACAATGAATTTTTAACTACCAAGAAGAAATGGCATGTGGATTAATTAAGAGGAAAGTTTCGGGAGACCAAACAGAACTGAATAATTGCGGGCAAGTTGGAAACGTCAAGACAACGTTTTTGTGGTCGTTTTTCATTTGTAAAAGACGAAATGAGAGGTATTAAGGGTTTTAAAACTGTGATCGAACGCCCGACCACTACACACAAACAAGTATCTGTCATTTTTTTTTTTTAATCTAATATGAGAATATGTCCTAAAACTCTCGCATTGGTAAACAAACTTTGTTATAACAGCCAAGTTAAACGGTATAAATAATAATATTAAAGGAAAATGGCTTAGTTATTTAAAGAAATATACTCGTGAAACAAGTTTGAATAGTAAAAACCATTCCTATCTCTCATAATTCGATCAATATGGTTATATTTTGTCCAGGAAACAGTGATGGGAAATTAATATTGAAAGGAGATGCGAATGAGGTAGTTTGGAATTTCGGTAGCGCAAATCGGGTTCGATTCTAAGCATGGATTTACCCCGATTGTTGTGAAATAGTACTTTAAACCTATAAAAATAGTAATAAATAAAGCATTAGTTTTTTCTTAAGATTGTTTTTTGGAAGGGAATGAGAATGAATAATTGCTTTCGATTAATATTCTTGTTATTTTCTATTTGAGTGTGTTTGGCTAATCTGCCAACAGTAATTGTTATTTCACTTCTCTTAGGCCCATATGAAAGAACGAAGCTTAGCGAAGAAAGCGAGTTGATTTGCTTATCTTCTTACGGAAGCCCATCTACCCCGCTCAACCCTATGTTCCGTTCAACCTCGGTCTCGAATACGGCCCATTATACTTAGCATTTATGTTACGTTTAGGGCTGTGGGATCGTCCCAGATATTCGCCTTCCATTCCAGTTTCCCTAGAGCCAGAATGACCAGTAGACCCAGGGGTTTGGAAAAATATAAATTAAATTGAGGGCAGAATGAAAATTTGTAAAATTGGTCAAACCAGAACGTAAACTTTCTTGAGTTTGGACACGACAGTCAACCATGCATTCGAGTCTAAATAATCTAAATCAAAAATAAAATAAGGCGTTTCTTTTTACTTTCTCTCTATCTTACAGGTAGAGAAAGGTGATCGTCAAAAAATTCGAAATCGAGATTTTGATGAATTTTGACGTTTCATGACTCCCTGAATCCGAAAAAGGGGTTTTTGAATTTCCGTCTGTCTGTCTGTCTGTACCTCCAACTAGAGCCTAAACTATTATACCGATTGAGCTGAAACTTGATATCTAGGGTTTTCATACGGTTCCCCCAAGGGATTTTTGGAATTGGATATCCACCCCTAAAATTAAGGGTAGTTTACTGAAGGGAAAAAAGAGAAAAAGTCGATTTTCTCAAAATCTGCTCAAACGATTTTGATTAAAATTCGTATCTAGGCGTTGATTAAGATTATAAATAAACTGGCTATTTTCATTTTCCTATGAAAATGATTTTTAGGTACTTTACAGAAGCGTTAATTTCCGTATCTCCACAACTATTGGAGAAACTAAACAACTTATCATTGCAAAATTGTAGGACTATTAGAAATAAAACACTTTTATTTGACATATATTTTTATAAAAGCAACAGTTTCTGAGATATTTGCAAATATATTAATACAATTTTGTGAGCTTTAGTTGTAAACATATACTACTTAAGTCTTAACGCAATAATTCTCCAATGCCATAGAGTAATTAAATATAAGTATCTAAAAAAGTATGTTATTTTTCGTTAAAGCTCTTAGGAGAAATGTTTGCATAGCAATGATCTATCTCCATTTTAGACTCAATAGTCAATATTTACATTTTTTATGACTTGAAGATCTGCAACACCTTATAAAATGTTAAAACTTTAACCAGAATCGAAATTTTAATACGAAGTGTTGACCCTTGTGGAAGACATTAAACTGTTTGAAATGTTCTTAGGTGGACAAAGATGCGACTCTTTTCTCATTGATTCTATATCATTGTATATTATTTTATGCGTGTTCTTATGTGGAGTGATGATGATACAATGTACATTATTCCGTTCAGAAATCTTACGAGTTTATAGAAAGAGAGAGAAAGTCTGTGCGGTGCGCCGTACCATTTATTTTAAATACGTTTACATTTTATTGATATAGATTTTGTTGTTTTATTCTTCTAAAGACGGATACCTCTCTATATATAAAACATTAATTTATATATTCAAAATATTTACAGACTAGATTTTTACGAATATAGAATTTAATTTTTTTTTCAATTTCACGAATGAACGAAAGTATAAAGGTCCCTAATTTATCACAAGGATTCTTCAACGGACACACTTTACTTTACATCCATTAGTGTTTCCAGGTTTAGGTCAGTTTTTTATTCAAGTAAGATATTTTCCCACTACCGGCTTGCTAGGCCTGTCATATGTCATATGCCTTATAATCTAAGACTATTATAGGCACAACATACCGTCTCCAGTCGTTAATTTATCACTATGAAAGGGTAAACACACATTTCACCAATGATAAATTTTCGGCCATGCCGGGAATCGAGCCTGGGATCCTTAGCTCAATAAGCAGACATGCTATCGAATGAGCTAAGATAACTATTTTAATACCACCGATGATGATTTGTTTAATGTAGGTAACTATACTTATGTTTACATAAATATTCATAGGCGGGAAACAAACTCATGTATATACATTCTCAGCCCAATATTATTTTATACTCGCAATCCCGCAAGGCGTTGCCCGTGACCCACTGTGGTATAACAATTACTACAGATTCAAAATGAAACGTTATCTCTGAAAAGTCTTTTGTTTTCTTCTTGTCGATTTCGTACTTTTTTTTTTCTAGGAGGATGCGGCATATTTTTTATCAAAGTTATCTCTGAAACGTCATTCTAAACCAGATTAACAATATTTTCTTCAAAAATTTGCTAAAAATAGCGTAATTATAAAAATCCAGCTTCGAGGTGCATTCGGACCCCCTTCCGTCCACATATGTTAAAAATGTCAGATCTCTGCGTGCTGTAGATTTGGGTGGACATCGCACACAAACAAACACTTTTATTATAAATATATTTATATATATATATAAAGTATATATATATATATTTAAAGTAAATATCTCGCCTAAGAGTACAGGATGGAAATAATAAATTTGAAGGAAAGCCAGTAATTTGAGTATAAATAATATTTACACGTTCAATGTAAGCAACAATTAACTTAGCACATAGCTTGGGAGCACATCCCAGTACTCGCATCGATGGATGGGTGGCTAAAGTTCTTGCTTGCACTTTGTTGCTGTTGGCGGGTAGATAAGGGTGTACATCTCGGTAAGGTAAATTTCAATCTCCTCGCAACATAAAGGTTTATTTTAATTTTTTCCCATTTTATCTTCGCATTAAAGGGTATACATCCTTCTAAGCTACCCTCCTCATAGATACCCATCTCATTCATCAAGTCATTAATCACGTTTGTTTCAAACGAGCGAATAAAAATAAAGTAGCCCCCCCCCCCCCCCTCCAAATCAAAGTCAAGCCCGCTAACCCGCCGACAGCATACCTATATACGTGTCGTTTAGGATGAATTATTTGGGTTCCCCGCACAAAATGACGGGCGTATGAGCTAAAACTTCCACCGCTCGCCGGCGAATCCATCATCTCTTGAAATATGACTCCCGTTCTCCTAGAGAAGAACAATAGCTTCTCTGTGATCCTCATCTCTGGTAACATTCGCTCGCTCAAAGGGCCCTCCCTCCCCCTGGTCTCTTTACACGGGGTTATACCCTCCCCACACCCCCTTTCTAAACTAAACTATTGTTTAAGAGGAGCTACGGAGGAATTTACAGTGAAGTACAGCAGATACAGTCACGGCTACATAAGTCGGCTGTACGAATACACAGATCACGGCTACGTTAAATGAGACGCGCGTGTTGTCCGTTATACAGAGATTTATTGTTTTTCATTTTATCCCCGCATCTTACTATATGTTCAGGTTACAAGTGCATATGATAGTTACTCTAACGAGGTAAGAATGACGACGGAATCATTTTAAAGGTAATCTATCCGCATTTGCGTGGAAGGAGAGTATTGGTCGCCATGACTACAACTGATCTAATAAGCTAGCATGCCCTACCATAGACTTAATAAAAACTAAGAATTTACTAACCCTGTCTAGTACAAACTAATGTTTATTCACCTACATAACTTAAGAAATACTAATCGTCCAGATTACCTTAGAATTTACTAAGGGTAGTGTATTCTAAATTTTGTATTCACATAAAACCTAGGAAATACTTGAAAAAAGCTTAGTATTAGCAAATACTAGTTTTTATTCACTTCACCCAATGTCTTAACTATTTTCCTCTGAATTAACTAGATTAGATTTTATTTTTATTTACTTATTTATGGTATTTAACGTATACTTTCTGAATCGACTGATAACATCAACGCACGCGAATTTCTACGAACGAGAGCGAAAGAGCCTGCCAATCTTGCCACGAAACATATTTTCCCATACCTTTCAGGGTTCTTTGACCTTCCACAAACAACATGAGACCAATGGCTGTACTTCCCCTACGAAGAAAGTTGTAATTCGGATTTTTATCGCTCAGGAAAGATCCGTCGACTCCAACTGGGTTTAAACCCACGAACATCATATCGTGAAGTCAGCACTTAAGCCCAAGACCAATAAGGTTGAAATGAGTCGACTAGAATCAGAAAGAGTTGTTGCTTGTATTATATCCCTGTGATTGTACTAGAGACTCAGAAAGAGTTGTTGCTTGTATTATATCCCTGTGATTGTACTAGAAACTCAGAAAGAGTTGTTGCTTGTATTATATCCCTGTGCTTGTATTAGAGACTCAGAAAGAGTTGTTTCTTGAATTGTATATTCATGTGACTATACTTTGGAATAGTAAATACTGGTTTATTTCAATATATTCCTGTGACTGTCCCAAAGACTCGCAAAGAGTTGTTTCTTGCATTATAATCCTGTGATCCTGTGAGAGCCCCAGAGCTTGTTGCCTGGAGTTATTAATGCCGCACGTTAGCTGACTGGTATTGTCTTGTGTGAGAGATGGAGGCGACACAACCACACTACATAGTGTACAGTTGTGTTTCACACACTACACACACTCCCTGCACGGACCGCTTGGGAAGTCTCTTGCTCGTATTCATCACGGGCTTGGCCGTGGACAATAACCTAGAGGCATTACGCTTCAGATGGCGACTAAAACTCGATTCCCACGTTCACCGAGAATATAAAGCAGAATCTGCTTGAGTAGCGCAACAATTCACACGCTGTGTTTTGACCCATGATGCATTGCAAAGCTAACTTAAAACAGCTGATTATCAACATATTTATTTTCTAATCGATATACATATAGTTTAGATTTCTCTACCGATGGATGTTTACAATTATAAAGCTGTGTCGCGGCACAATCCAATACAAAATAAATACTGTAGAGCATGCAATGAGGCTACTAATCTATAGGTTCCGGGTTTGATTCCCAGTGGTAACGTAGGTATTTTTCCCGAAAGAAGTAGTGTTCCTGTGGGCACCATGGCCTGGTTAATTAGGCTTAAGTTGGGTTTAATGTTTTCACTGGCTCCACACCTCCATAATCACTATCATCACATCATCTCATTGCGGATATGACGTGTACACCACCTGTTCTGTTTCCCATAGCGTCTAAAAGTCTACATACATAGCGGCCGAACTAGTTACTGCATCTCTCACGGTCAAATAGGCCATGTGGAAAAAAAAACACGTTAAAATAGACCCAATATCTTTTTTACAATTTGTCAGATAGTGGCAACTACAATGAAGATTGAAACCAGAGTCTTACCATTCTTTTTATATTAGTAGGCTTATCACCATCTTTACTAACGACTTAATAAAAGTAAAGTAAATGAGGAAGGTAGTTTAGAAAAATTCACCCACATCATCGTGAAGCGAGGATAGGAAAAACCAAAGTGAACGCCATCTCCGGTACACCCTGCAGTGATTCGAACCTCGGTCTCTCCTTCACCGGCAGTCTCGTATATTTAGAGCTTGACGCTTTAATCCGTGTAACCACCAATGCGTGTTTTAAAATGTTTTAGCAGATAATCTTGAAGAGAAGACGTAATATTCCAATTTAAAGAATAAACAAAAAACATCCTAGTGAACAGAAGGTCAAAGCCAAGTTTTGTCATCTTCGATTTATAACGATCAGACATACAATGTTGCTGTGCACAAAACAAAGAGGTCAACACCAAGTCAAATGATCAATCGAAACTATGACGCAAACTGCCGACTCTCGAGACCAATGAGCCTACGTCTTCGAGCTGAGGGCAAGAGGACACCCTCTACTATTTGTTCAAGGGTACTTTGGTCTTTTGATAGAGATCAAAATCTAGTAAAATTAGGGTAGCCACTATTTTCTTACCACAAAAATCTATGCTTTTTACGAGTTTTCCAGAATATATTTTTTTTCCCAGACAGTTTAGATTGAAGTTTTGAGGAACTAAATTTCATTTTATATAAAATTGACTAGCGTAAAGTTTAAATGGTGTTTAAAACAAATGTAATTTGGGCTTGATGTGAAAATATTTACAGTGATTACGCAATACAATGTGTAAAAAAAAGACGAGGGGAGGGGTGATAATACATGTGTTTGAATAAACGTGCTTAGTCGTTTAGTTTGTTTGTTTTTCTTTCCAAGGATATACAAATTTAAAACTTGCAGTTGACTGTCCCAAATTTACAAATATTCCAATATTTTTATTAGATTTGTATTTTATCCAGGAACAAAACCATTCACTGTGTTTTCCTGCTTTTCCAGACACTTAAAATTGTAGATTCGAAGAAGGAAATGTCACTACACTTTAAATTGTTGAGTGACTTTTAAACTTTAATAAAAGGTCATGACCGCCATGAGCAGTCTGCACAACAAATATGAGACAATGGTTTGGCCCGAAGTGACACCTAAAGATAATCTAACATCTCTATTTGTGGTAAGCCTCGTGCCTCTGTGCCTACAAGGATCCGAACTCCACTCTCGACCGGGTGAAATGAATGCACGCTGTTGTTTCTCATACTCCTTCCAAGTTCATATTCAGTATTTGTATCAAAACGTAAACCCCTCTTTGGTTATTGTTTATGTATTTATATTAATGAGTTTCGAATGACACTGAACACGGTATGAACCTGAATGGCTAAGTGGTAGATTATTGGCGTGCCAAGTCTAAAGATGTTGGGGCTTGATTGCTGTTCCCAAGTGTTTAACCAAAAAGCCTATATCTGAACGGTGGAATATCAGTATTAAACTATAGTATAAATGTACTTTATTTAGTTTGTCTAGTATTAAATATATGTATCTCCCTGTATATAACTTTGATGTTAAAATTGAAAGCGCTGCCATTGAATGTATATTATGTAATTTATTTATGAAAAACCACAGAACCCTTGAATTTACGTGCCCTTAACCTCCCCAATGAGCTATCTCGGCAAGTCTCTTTCCGATGGTCGCTCTCTTCGATTAATTAAAAGGGAGAGTTTTATGTGGTTTACTATTAGAGAAATGAGATGTAAATAGATTTCCATGATTAAGTTAGTCTTTAAAAAAATCATGACTCGGGGTTATTCTTAAAAGTAGAAATCATGTGAGAGTTAATTATTTAATTTTAATACTTCGGTTAGTTAATAGGCCATGGGTTGATATTAAAATGTTTGCGACACGTGATCTTAAACATCAAAATAAAATACATTAATATTTAATTTAACTTGAGGTTGACCTCGGTGGTCTTGGGGTTTTTCTTGAGCTATACAAATCGGTAGCACAACCTCCTTCAGAGGGGATACAAAGCCACCAGTACCATGCCAATTGTGGAATGTAAAAGAAACCCTGGAAGGTGTATGGAAACACCTTTTCCGGCAAAATTTATAAGTCCTTTAGCTCTCGCTCATAGAAATTCTCGTGTGCTGATATAATAATTCGGTTCAGAAAGTACACGTTAAATACCTCAAATATCTAATAATAAACTTGAGCAAATAAAATACTTTCAATTAATATAGAATTTTAATATAAAATTTTAAATTATTATTTATTTATATATATATATAAATAATAATATATAATAATAATGTATCATATATTATATATTATTATTATACATATATAATAATTAGGGGAAACCAGGCTAATATGAGCAGGTGTGATATATGAGCATACCCGTCTGAAACTCTCCCCTTGGCAAGTATATACTGCCACCTTATTGAAGAACGTTCAACTGCATCATAGCAACATAGACGGAAGTGCATGGTGATAGTTAAAGAATCACAGCGTCCTGTATTTATCAGTTTATGAAAAGGTACGTTTAAAATTAAGTTACTAAAATGTTTCCCATAGTTTGTATAAGCAACAGGGACTACATTTATCTTTGGTTTGGTCGTTATTTAAGTGCAAATGTAACATAAAACCTATTCATTGCATCCCTTAAAAGAAATTAAAGTTAACATCTCACCACAACGAATAAGATGGCGGAAAAGGCGAAATGGCCCCAGTTGTTTATATGAGCAGGGGTGCTCACAATACCCTGATCTTTTTTAAATTGTGAATTTTTTACACTTTTCGCGGTGTCTACAGCTACATCATGCTTAAGATAGTCAAAACAATAGCAATTAAAATAGTTAAAATAATAATAATTAAAATAACGTAAAATAGTAATAACTACAAGCAGGATCAACTTCACAATGCTCTTCAAAATTCCGAGACCTGATTCCGATTCCAGCTAAGGTACAAGGAAGCCTTCTACCAGAAGAATGGCTCATTCTATTATATTCACGGATAGTCCTCACAAAAATAGCGTCTAGAATGCCAAGAAACATGTGTTATCACTACCAGAAAAAAGAACAATAAAGTCTTCAAATTCATCATCTGCTAGGAAGTCAAGAGATGTAGAAGATGCAGAGTGCATTTTCTGTGGGGATCTTTTTTACACAACAGGTGGTGATTGGGTACAGTGCCAAACATGCAAAAAATCGGCTCACGTCGAGTGCAGTGGTGTTTTTAAACAACAGAAGCGTTACATTTGCGACCTTTGCTCAGACTAGCAAAATAGACCTATCAAGACAGAAATTGAATATCAGTAGGGATTAGTTTGTGCTTGTAGGATACTAAGAGAGTAATTATTATATGTTATATCTTTACCACTATTTCCCTGTGTGTATATGGCCTATTGAGTATTTCTGTCTGATATTTAAATCATCGTTGTATGTGTATATCAAATTATAACACGATGCTCATCTTACCCCCTGGGTGTGCTCATATTTTCCTCCCATGCTTTTAATATGAGCACTTGCAGATTCTTAATTATTATTTTTTCTAGACCAAAGATATTAAAGTATCATTCATACTTATTGTATTTTGTAGACCTAATTGAATGATCAATTGAATAAAATATTATTACTTTTAGATAGCCATACTGTTTCTTATGAAATAACAGATTTTCTTAAGGTGCTCATAATTGCCTGGTTTCCCCTATATATATAATATTTATATATACATATAATATATATATATATATATCGCTATGTTTGGAGGCATGATGTTAAGTTTCAAATTCGACACCTTAGCTTAGTCAGTAGCTTTAATACCTATGACTGGTAAGGGCCCAGGGTTTGATTACCAGAACCCTAAAAATATGTAATAGGTGTAATTTTACAGTGATTAATTAACGGTCGGTGAATCGGGTGCTGGGTCTGTTATCTCATGAAATTAGTTTATTAGATATGCTCTGATAAACTTCTTCACTGATTAATTATAAGTCAAATAACTTAAATTATTTAAAAAAATAATCTACTAATTTTCAAATAAAACCGTCAAATCGAGCCAGTAGGAAGCATGTTTGCGCTTGCCCAACAAAGCCACACCGGTGGGAATTGGCTGCGCCCCTGACATAGATGTCTACGCAGTCACGAGCAACAGATCTGACACGCTCATGGCCTATACTATCATCTGCAGGCGGTCATCACGTTTTCCTTCAAGAAGCCACCAGAGAACTTTGATACCGGGAAACTCAAATCAAGTTATCTCAATCATGGTTGGTTATCAACAGTAGAGCAGCTGAATAATCTTGACCATAGCTGAGGTTTACAATATATTGCATTATTTTAAACGAATATAAATGGCTTATTAATCTCACTAAACAAACAACTAATCCCATTGTTTTAAGTCAGAAACCTAAACTAGATTAATTTTTTTAGAGTTATATTTTATAAATTAATATTTCTCTCATTTTGATTAATTAATCAACCATGATGTTATATAAAATAATAATTGATAAATTAATAAACCAAAATGAAACCTAGTTTTATATTTTATTAGTGATTTTAAGCATTAGCAGCTCTAATTACAGCGATAGTTAAGTTTTATCAGGCTCACGAATAAATTTGTCTGTACACTCGAAGTATAATTTATTAAAAGTGAGAAATTTATTTTAGTTTCAGTGTATTATTTCCAAGTGTTAAAAATTAAAAGAAAAAATACATATATGTATATATCATATAATTAGTAAATGTAATAAGATTTAATGCCAGCTTTAAGGTGGGGACGTATGGGTCACATGAACAGGTCAGTAATTTTGCAGTTTTTATAGTAAAACTATTTTTGGGCAAAATAAATAGAATGTTGCTCTGATGGAAATAAAGTATGATTTTAAATACGCGGAAATATCAATAGTTGTTGAATATGTGTCATGACCATAGCGGAATTAGATGAGAAACTTTTTAAATGAAGATAAAAAATTGTCATTAAATTCCAGGACACACTTGGCAGGTATTCAAGAACTGTTTGTCACCACGTGAAGAAAATTAAACTATGTTTTTACTGGAGAAATATTTGTTTTGTTTATACAAAAAATATGTTTTGATATAAAAACTGTAAGAACACTGCCCTTAACCAACGCCCCAATCCACCTCATATTAATGAAGTTCATTTTTAGTTTGAAAAGCAAAAACAACAACACCAGAACCCAGATGGTTGATTTCTCACCAGCAACTCGGACAAGACGATACGACGTAATTTTACCACAAGCACACTTGATGCGGGTGACTGTTAAATAAAACTCGAGGAAAGAGAACAAACCCATTTATGACCCTAAATGTGAATCAAACCCGTGACTTTTGAGCTCATTAGTTAACTTTATTTATTTATATACAACCCACGTGTTTTGTTTGTTTTTCGGTACTCAGGAACGACTACGCAGGTCAACTAATGTTAAGTTACAGAAGGCTCACAACTAAAACGTAGACTTCTGGGACCCTTTTATCTCTCCCTTTGCTCGATACGTCACTTCACAACTTTCTCTTTCCTTCCCTGTTCTATTCCGAGCAGGACAGACAGAACAAAACCAAAGCTTGTGGCGGGGAGAGGGGGTAATTTTATTGTGAGATACTTTTTATAGAAAAAAAAAAAGAAGGGGAGGGAGCCTCTGGCTGTAAATTTCAATGGCGGTGACCATCAGTAAGAGTGAGTGAAAATTGCTCTATTGTGGTCGAGAGAGGAAGGTCGGATGTTTTATTGACCTCCCCCTCCACCCCGCTTTCCTTCCAATCACACAATACAACAGCTGATGCAATTACTGAGGGTTGCTATTAAGAGATGAGGTTGCTGGGGACCGGGAACTTGACATTTTAAGGTGGACGGTGGGTGGTGTGGTCGTCCCGCTTCAGTGAGAATCTACTTCAGAAAGCTTAGAGTGTTATAGCAAACCAGAACCTAAAAACTATCAGTGGCTCTGTACAAAATAAACATATTTAGAAATGTATTATATATGCTCTGTACTAACCAATATAACCACACCACAGCTCACTCCTGAATGACTATCCAATCATTACCACGCGATTGCTGGTACACTCCTCTAAATTTTACCTTTCTCACCTCCTACTTTAGTGTAAATATTCGGTTAGCACAGACGGGTAGTAATTCGCGGTGCACAAACAACCACCCACACTATGTATGCATTAATATATTATGTTGTAATATACCTCTATCATAATTGACTCACTGATCTGTTAGGGTGAGCCGCTGGTACTTGATATAAGTACTACATGGATTTTAAACAGTCGCAACAGGAGGTGGGTTAGTCATCTTAAGCACAACGACCTTACAATCCTGAACCCATGAACTCAACCCTTTATTACTCAAACTACCCAAATTACCCTTTTACTCGAATTACCCTTCTTACCGAATTACCATTCTTACTCGTAATTATTACCCTTCTTACTCGAATTACCCTTATTACACGAATTACTCTTCTTACTCGAATTACCCTTATTACATGAATTACTCTTTTATCAATTACCCTTACTTACTTCATAATTACCCTTATTATCGAATTAATTACAACCTTCTTACTCGAATTACCCTTATTACACGAATTACTCTTCTTCCTCGTGTGTAGGAGGTCGAGACAAAATATAAATGACGTTGAGTGAATAGATAAAAACATAAAATTTTCATAGGACAGCTATAAGAGCTACTAGATCTATTTTACTTATTCATACGTAGAGTCATGTAAAATGCAGTGTCATTTAATAGATATTAACAATACCTATGAAATTAAACCATTAAAATAGTAAAATGTTATCATAGTTGACCTCAAAAAGTATATATAATTTTAATTTCAAAAAATGTTTTACTAAAGCATACAGTACAGTCGGATCACAATGGGAAACATTTATTTGAAAGTTCAAAAAGCTATTGTTCTACTATCGTGTATTCCATAAGTCCAATTCATGTATCTTGTGGTAGATGTGTGGTTTAGTTGTTGACAGTTTTAAGATCAATATATTTCCATTTTATAATAATGGTTAGTCTACATCTATTGATGATAATTGTTTTGTAAAAGTTCCTTTCCATGGCAATCAGGATAAAAAGGGTGATATTGTTTTTATTTTATTTTTGTTTATTTAGCACCGCATCTTACTACCCGTTCGGGTTATACGATTACGCTAATGGATTAGAATTGTGAGGGTTGAATATACAGGAAGTGAACGCACATTTGCGTGGAGGTGGAGTGGAAAACCATTTAGAAAAAAAATACCCCAGTTCACCAGACCGGATTGGAACCTCGAATCTCCCCGTCTTCGGCAATCGAGCACAACACGAAAGCTAGCTCGTTAGCTAACTACGCCACCGAGGGGGTAATATTATTTTTACTTTCATAAAATTAAAAGAGCAGAAGTGCCCGACGGATGGAATATTTTACTTCCCCCTCCCCTTACCCCCCAAGGTAGTTTCCTACCATCAGAGTTATCAAATCCACCTTCCTGAAAAAATGAAACATAACCAGGACTTCCTCCCTCACCCCCGTTATGAAAACAACGGCGCTGAATCGTTGTCCTTCTAGCAGTTTGTGTAATTTGCTCAACGGTTTGCCCTTTTTTTCCCCCCCTCCCAGTTTTATTTGAACTTCTGCTCTGTGGCCGCGGCGTGTGTTGGTTTTCCCATTGTTACTCTACTACCGCCCCACTGGCCGAAACGTTTTAAAAACTTATAAATGCTTCAGACCAAAAACATGTTAGGTCTGTTCCATTTTGTTTTTTTTACCGAAGTTACTGTAGATTCTGCGAGCAGAGCCTTTCACGATGTTCAATTATTCAACTATGAAAATATTACTCATCCCCAAATTGCAGTAAAGTTGATGATGGAGCTCATAATGTATTTTAAAATAAGCTATAGGCTACATCAAACCAACTTGGAAAGAAACTTCCCAGACCAACAATCCATTCAACCTAGAAATAAGTTTATTTTCAATTAATTATCTCTGTAATAGTAAAATTACAAATATGATGGCTAACATACTTGTTTTAATCCGCAAACTTATCTGTGAGTGAATCAACCAAACTTTTTAAATGAGTAATTTAACCATAAACAAAAAATTGATTTAGTTATTACTACTTTACTAGCAACTATATAGATAATTTTAAAATAATAGTATTTTACATTAAAAGGTTGTAGAAACATTAATTACAGAAGTGTCCTAATTATTTTAATTAAATACAATATTTTGATTATTTGAGGTATTTAACGTGCACTTTCTAAACCGGGTTTATAGTAATAGTTAAAAAATGCAAAATGTATTAAAACACCTCAACGTGCAAAACGACTCACAGCTGTGTATAGCTGTTATATATAGTGTAACCAAAGTAGTAAGGAATTACACGGAGTTAATTATGTTGATTGACATACTGTAATAATGGTTTGATCGTAGAGTGAGTGTGTGGTGTATGATGCATATTAGTATTCGTTCTTCAGTGATGTCTGCTGTTGACTCCTGTAGCTGCCGTCTCACGTTCAGTATAAAGTAAACCGCAGTGCCTCACGTTCATAATAAACCGCTTCACTTAACGTACAACAAATTCCTTCTGACGATCATACATTTTAAGATTTACGTGATGAAATCAGTAAAACATGTCCTTTTATTATTCATCCATTGGACCAAATTCTTTGTATTATTAAAATTAACACAGTATTTTTCTATATACTTAAGTGTTATATACCATTGCAGCTTGACACACAAAGTTTTTGTAAAGCGAACACAACAAAATTCACTAATTAAAATATTATTTATATTTCAACATCAGTTAAGGTGGTAAGGTATATTTTATTGAATTGCATCTATAAAAGATGAAATAAAAAATGTTATAATTTAAATTTAGAATAAATTATCTTAAAAATGTATTAAAATAAGTGACTAAAGAGTATCCGGAATGATCGCCATCCCATGACTCAAGAGTTGACAAACAGTGGTGTTGAAATGAGTGACAGAGAATGTGACGTTCTCCTAGTTGACAGACTATTTCATTATTATTTTTTAATTTATTTGAGGTGTTTAACGTGATTAAACCGTCTCATTATATCAGCACACGACTAAACTTAAAGCTAGAACAGACACAACATCAAGCCCCCGGATCGTTAATTCATCACTGTGAAAGAGGAAACCCACATTTCATCCATGATTTTTTTTTTTTGTTGCCATACCATGATTATAACTCGGACCCTTAGGTTCAGCAGAAAGACACACTACCATCTGAGTGAAGGTGTTAGACAACTATTCAATAAGATGCAAAATGAACTCAGGAAAACCCTCCCTTTGGTCAATGATTTCTAACCCTGGACCAATCATCAACTGATTTCCTGGATCTCTATCTCTTGTTCCCACGAATTACGTTTGTTAAAGACTCATTCATTTGTTCGTCATTCGGGTTGTTTCTGGTTTATCAGATGCTGAGGAATCGTTTACTTCACGGCAAGAAATCGCTATGACCTACCGTCTTAAGTCTAAACACATTTAATATTTTCACAATGGTTATAAAAAATAAGCAACAACACTAAATACACAGCTCTAGGGTAAAAATACAATAAAATAGCTTGTTATTCAAGCAAATCTAACAGGTTGAGGAAGCGCGGACTAAGGAGTGTGGTTTGGTTCAACGGTGACTAGGTGGGAATCAAACTCAGTCTGTTGTAAAAGGGTGGTTTTTTTTTCAAATAATTTCTCACTCCGCCTCTCCACGTGAATGCGAGTATATTCACCTTGACATTCCAACTTTTTCTTCTCTATCCCATTAGTGTTATTAAATACTGATAATTCAGGCTATTAGTGAGAAGAATTAAAACATAATAGTAAATTTAACAGGACAAACCCCCCTCCCCCACATAAACTAATTGATTTCAGTGAGCCACCTCCAGGATCGAACCAAAGTACCCTATATCCGTAGTAAGAAAGGAAGTTGATAAAGAGGCACATAAATAATCCCATATTTACACGAGAATATCTCGTTCTTTAGTTCTTCAGCGACCAATGAGAGCCAAGATAGATCTCGGTCTTTGTTGCACCCACCAATTCTATTCCTCGGAGAGTTCCTGAACGCGAGCGAGAGCACCCATTGTGCGAGTCTCTCCATTGTGCCTCGTCTCGCTATAGACTCGACGGCGCACAATGCTGCTCTCTTGTTTGCACTGCACTTGCGCCAAATTGGTCTTATTACCCCGAGAATACTACACTCCCAACGGTCTACATAGGATATTCAGCGGATGTGTTGTTACAGTTAGTCCACGTCTTCAATCATGGTTAAGATGTGAAATCGTCCTTGTGAAGCACACCTAGTTTAAAATGGGCAAATAAATAGCTCTTCTCACCCCACGGATATCACATAACTTAGGTAGGTAATACACCTTTAACCAGGTGTCATAGAGCACTGAATTAAGCTTCTGAAGTGTTCATTAAAAAAGAGTGAAATTGAAGCTGGTTAAGCAATATTAAAATGTAAAAAGAAAAAAGGGAAATTGAAACTGGTTAAATAATATTAAAATGTAAAAAGAAAAAAGGGAAATTGAAATTGGTTAAACAATATTAAAATGTAAAAAGAAAAAAGTGAAATTGAAGCTGGTTAAACAATATTAAAATGTAAAAAAATAAAATAAAAAAGTGAAATTGAAGCTGGTTAAATAATATTAAAATGTAAAAAGAAAAAAGTGAAATTAAAACTGGTTAAACAATATTAAAATGTAAAAAGACAAAAGTTTTTACCTATCCCAATTGTGCTGTAGCTAATATTGAAAAATGCAAAAGACCGCAATTCGATTTCAGGTTAGAGCGTAATCTTGTATATAATATCCCGGTTAATCGACCGTAGGATGGGCTCCGCCTACTTGAAGAGATAGTCCCTAACATTGCGGTATATTTTAAGATACTGGTAGTTCTCTAATTTTAAAAGCACTAAAACAATCCACAAATTATCTTGAAACTTTTTGTCATGGTCTAAACCAAATACTATTTTATTTATTTGACAATCGGCCCCGTGGCGTAGTAGTCAATGCACCTGACTGCGAGCCTAGGGATCCAGGGTTCGATTCCCGGCTGGTACCTCGGGTATTTTTCCTCAAACCCAAAGGAGAATCAACTCAACGATCATCGTTTGATTATTTGCTTTTAAGTTAGGTTCAAGTGTTTCCACTGGTGCCGCATGCTCACTATCACCATCACCTCACCTCATCTCATCGGGACATGGAAAGAGACTCCACGGAAAGGATGTACGATTAGTACATTCAAGCGTCCCTTGGTTAACGGTACATTAGTACTGAGTAATCTTTCCACTAATAGGCTACGAGTGGTGTAGTACAGACCAGAAATAATTGGTTTGGCGAAAGCTATATCTATGTTCCTCACAGTTTAGATTAATCTAATTTGTGTGAAACTTTGTTAAAATTGTGATAATTTTACCTTTAACTAAAATCTTTTTAAAATTTGTATACATACTTTTAATAAGCTTTTTATCTTAAGAGGGGCACGTTGATACTCTTCACCTACATTTTGAATGGGACTATTTTTAAGTTAAATATTGCAAGATTTCTGTACGACTTTAATGTGTTCCAACGCAAGCGTAGGCTTCCTCCCGTAGCGAAAAAAAATAAAAAGTTTTCTTTTATTTGGGTTTGTATGTTCAGTTAGGAAATACACAAACAATGGACTTATCATTTAAAACTAAGAACCAAGGCAATTCATTCAAACCCGTTTCGGTGGTCAAATAGTCAAACGCGTCACTCTCGCAATAGACTAGTATGCTGATGACAAGGCTCGAATCTCGGTTGGATGTACTGTGGGTGCTTTTTCCTAAATTGTTTCCTATTCTTCGGGTACATTTACTCCATATTCTACCATATTATTTTCTATTAATATAATTAATATGTATGCGTATAGACAGAAAGAGTAGTGAGACACCCGCCTCGGTGGCGTAGTTGGCTAACGCGCTAGTCGTGTTGCGCAAGACTGCCGAGGATGGGGAGATCGAGTTTCGAATCTCGGTCGTGTGAACTGGGGTGGTTTTTCCTAAATGGTTTTCCACTCTCCCTCCACGCAAACGCGGGTTCACTTACTCTAAGTTCAACCTTCCCAATTCCTAATCCATTAGCATAATTAGTACTTAAGCGTATAACTCAACGGGTAGAAAGACGCATTGGTAAATAATAATAATAATAATAATAATAATAATAATAAAAAAGTAGTGAGACAAGATAAAAATAATTATTCAAATTATATAATAGTAATATTTAGTTATAACACAACTTCAACTTTGGAATATATTAATACATTTTGTGTTAGAGCGTAACAAATATAATAAAATAAATAAATAATTAAATTTCAGACGATTATGAACGGTACAAGTGTGGGTTTGAACTGTGAACTATAACTTTAGACTAGAGCATAAAATCTACGAATTAATGGAATTTAATCAAAATTGTTGGTCACATTTTTGAACAAATCTGTTCTGTGAAGAAGTAAATAAAGACATATAATACAGATATGCCAAAAATTAAATTCCAAAACAGAGGTGAGATAAATAGTATTTTTACATCGATTTCATTAGATCGATTTTGTAGGTACCGTATAACAATACTTTCCTAAACTTCACAATAATTAGAGGGTAAAAAAATTAAATTTTCAGCTATAGACCTTTGTAAAGAGGTATAAGAAACTGAATAAAAATTATAATTTAATATTAGACTATTATTGGCCAGCGCTATGATTTGACAGATTAAATTAATGATAAATTTAGTCATAAATAGGTATCTAGTGTGATTTTTTTCTAATAAAACAAAAAAAAACTGCGTCAAGTGTGTCCCGCCGTACTTGTGAGTAAAAGTACAGTCATATGTATGGATCGTACGGCACAGCCCTATTGAAGAATTTATTTGTGTAATTCTTTTAAACGGCAGCTCCGCCAATTATACTCGGCTCGTCTTAAGAATGTTTCATGGCATGGACAAATAAAACTAGAGTGGTCAGCACTGATGAATGGTTACTATAAGTTATTAATCTTAAGCTATCCCAAAAAAAGGGACAGCATTTGTGAGAAATCACAGTTGCAGTACACATCCCTTGGCCTATGAATTACAAGATTTTGGTAGGAAAATCCTTTTATAAAATACTAACTTTTTTTGCGGTCAACAATGACAACAGGCCGCATGGTCTAAGGCGTCACTCTCGCAATAGATTAGACTACCGATGACAAGGAGATAAGGGTTCGAATCCCGGTCGGGTGTACTGAGGGTGGCTTTACCTAAATGGATTTTCATTCTACATCCATGCAAATGCGGGTGCTCTTCCTTTAAATTCAACCTTTTTCATCCCTAACTCATTATTATAATTAGTACATATGTGTATAACTTGAACAGGTAGTAAGACGCGGTGCTAAGAAAACCTTATAAACATTTACTAAATTATTAGTGCTATTTTCAACATGTAGGCACAGGACATTGAAGGTCTAAGCTCACTGACAAAAGAAAGGAGCTGTCGTAAGACAGAACACCTAATAGCAATATTAGTGTTGTTTTATAGATACTATCTATATCTATAAAAGTAATAGCTGCCAATCAAACAGCTTGACGTGAAAGTAGAGCTAGAAAGTTCTCTTAAAGCTCTTCCTACAAAAATTAGACTTCACACTGTTTACCCAAAAGGCAGCCTTCTCACTTTGATAGATTAAGCTATAGCCCTAATAATATTATTTAGATTGAAAAATGACACATGGACACCATCATAAAACTCAGGACCTTAAGCTTAGTATGCAAATGCTCTAACCAATGTCCCAGGCTCAGGGTCATTCTTCACTCATATTTTAAAACTAAACATGGGACGACTCCTGGATATCGCAGTGGTTAGAGCATTGGCGTAGTAATATAAAAGTCCCGGGTTCAATTCCCATATAGAGGTGTCATTTTTCAATCTAAAGAATATAATATTTAGAAGCGGCTATAACCATAATTAACAATTAAGACTATCGCTGATGGATTAAATAGCCAAGCTATCTTATAAGCTACATCATAGTGATACTTTGCAAGGTAAACTTACTACCATTCAGGACAAACGAATTAAGGTTTAGTTATTTTTTTGAAGTCAGCCAAATCGCCTCTCATATCGATCCGACTATAGTTGTGGAGACAATGCCCCTAGTTTTCTCAGAAAGTGGTGGAGTGTGACGCAACGCTGCTGCTCAACAGAGCAGTTATCAGGGACGTGCTCTATTGTGGCTCCGGTCTGAAGAGCTGAACGCTCCACTCCAGAACAAGTGGAGTCTAGGAACAATGGCGGAGAACTTGAGTCCAACAACTTGGGGACACAGCGCCGCGACGTTGGAGCCCAGAACTTTAGAATATATACTCAACGTCTTACTAACCACAGTTCAGGTTATTAACGACTTATCTTGATTCAAGGCCGTTCACGCTAGTTTTGAATTATTTTAACAGTATTTTTTTTTAAACTATCTTTGTACTCTCTTAGTGAACAAACTTTGGTTCTAAAATAAACATCACTTCAAGGACCTCGCTTAAAATTTTCGTTCTAATAAGGATAGCTTCAACGTTTTAGTTGAGGTTTTACTAATTAATACTAAAAACTTGAATAAATAAAGTAGTATTTTTATAAATGAAAATACTAGCCAAGTTCCCCAACAATGTTTGTTTTATAAAATAAAGTTTTTAAATCAGTGCAAGTGGTTTCCTTAAGGTGCGGTCGAAGGAAGCGCAAGTATTTTTACAGTTTTTATAGAATATAAATGTTTTGGCCAAAATAACTAAAATATTTCTCCAGTAGTAACATAGAGTTTAGTTTTTTGCACATGCTAATACCAACAGATCTTGAATATCTGTTAAGGGTGTCCAGGAATTTTGTCAAAACTTTTTAATTAAAGAGAAAAGTTTTGACAAAATTCCAGGACACCCTTGACAGACATTCAAGATCTGTTGGTATTAGCATGTGAAGAAAACTAAACTCTATGTTACTACTGGAGAAATATTTTATCTATTTTGGTCAAAAAATATAATGCCATAAAAACTGTTAAATTACTCGCGCTCCCTTCTGCCGCACCTTAAGTAAACAAAATGTTAGACATAGTTGTAAGCTCACTCTAACATCCTCCTGGACAAAATATGAAGACGAAATTTAAGGAAATAAACTAGCATTTAACTTGGGAGAAGATATGAAAATTACAAAGTTGAAACCCAGTGCGTCCGGCCAGGATTCAGTAACCAAGTCCCGAATTCCCGGGTCAGAGCTGGAGTACGCCAGTCGATCTCACTTGCATTGAGCTAACCCTACCGTTCCAAACACTTTAGGAGGCAAAACTTCCCTCCAATATCTAAAAAAAATCTTGGTTACGCTTTCATTAAGTATTCAATGCCTCGACAGGCCACCAACGAATTTTACTTCAAATGAAGCGCGTGTCGTAGTAATTAAAATGAACTATTTTTTACACTCATTAGCATTAGCAAACAAATGTATATTTTCTGACATGTGTAAATATGAGGAAATGACATGTATGATAAAAGTATCAAGGACTCATTACCCATCGGGAGGTTCAAAGGGCTTATGGCCCAGGTGTGTTAACTGGCTGAGAAGATCCCGGTAGTGTCTTGTGCGCAGCCCTGCGTGTAATTAGCAGCCCTTAGAAGAGAACAAGCTACAAACAGCTGAGATTGCCAGCCTTACAGGCCCCCTAATTAAAAGCCCGTCTGTCTACTCGCAGATTACATTAAACGGTCCGCGTTTTGCGTCAGAATTAAAATGGCCTCGCGTCTCTCACGACGTAAAGAAGTGACAACCCTAAGAGTAGCCAAAAATATCTAGCTATGGTGGGTTTTTATGAATATTAATTTAAATATTCTTTATAAATGAGACTAATTTAATGTTTCTTTTAATTGGTTTTCCTACCTTCTTATTTATTCTTTTTTTTACCGCCGAATCTCACAACTTGTTCGAGATATACGCGGATATAATTATTAATTAAGTTAATTTTGAATGGATGAAGAAGCTAGAATTAGAAGAAATGTACCGACATTTTGCGTAGAGGTAGAGTGGAAAATCAATGAGTAAAACTACCCAAAGTACACCTGACCGGAATTCAAACCCCAAGATCCCTGTCATCGACAGTCTCTAGCCTATTAAGAGAGTAACGCCTTATACCATGTAACCACCGAAACTAAAACGGGTGTCAGAGATTACACTAATTATGAGAGTTACGTTGAAGCTCACCCTTGTGAACGGGGTTAGAGACAGAATATAATTATAGAGAAGCTTATTTCTTGAGTATTTCTATATCTTCTTCATGCTAATGCGAGTACATTTTCATATAGACCTTATATTTCTCATCCTTATACTAATAGTGAGAGATACACTTCGGTAACAGAGTGGTCTAATGCGCTACTCTCGCAGTAGACTAGACTGATGACGGGGAGATCAAGGTTCGAATCTTGGTCGGGTGTACTGGGGTGGTTTTACCAAAAGGGTTTTCCACTCTCCCTCCAAGAAAATGCGGGTACACTTCCTGTTTTTATAACCTTCCTATTCCCTAGCTAAAACTATGAGCGTAATAGTAAATAAGTGTATAACCCGAACGGATGCTAAAAACTAGTGCTAAAAACAATTAGTGAAATTATTCAGATAGCTCGGATGGGTAGTAATACGAGAAGCACGTAATATTGACTGGTTATGTTCAGTTTATATAATCCGGTGTACCATGACCAATGGCAGGCGTGTGTGTGATCTGGATCTGAGCCTTTTGACCGGGGTTATATTTTAAATAGGGTAAGATAAGGAATTTATTTCGCCTCACATTTCGTTCAACATTTTCTACAGGCAAATTCTAATGTACTTCTCTAATATTAACGATACCTATCCTGTTCCTTCCAATGGACAGCCGCCAATATCAGCACAAATATGTACTAAAAGCTTTTGACTTTGAATAGAAGAGGACTAACGTTTTAATGATTACAATGTATGGATCTGTATTTTCACTTGTAAGTTCGACACAAAGGTTATTAGTGACTAGGGACGTATTTATAGTCGAGATTTGGAAGTCAGCCAATACATTTGTTTAGTCTTTATTTCTTTATATTTCATTATTTTGATATAAATTTCATTATTGTTTACTTAATTAAATATTTCTTATATTAATTCATTATTAATTCATATAATTATCACATTTTTCCGTTTACCGCCCTTTTTAAGTAATTTATTTTTGTAAGGCTGGTGTACATTTTGCTCTCTTGTGGATTTACCGCGCGTTTTTCCTCTAGTCCGGAAAGGGTTGTTCTCCAAGGCAGACGTGCGTCAGCTCGCGGCTCACAATTAGTATAACTTATTTTAGTAATCATAATAACCCATCTTTCTCGGAGATAATTATGTGTATGTGTGTGAAGTGAAAATCAAAGACGTGTGGATCTTAAAGTTCATTATCGCAACCCCAGGTAGGCCTACTTGGGTCACTATCAACGGATCGTCAGCAGCAGGTAGTATCAAATACGTCTACTTAGGGGGCGGCCATACTGAGCGAGCGACTAAAATATAAAATAGAAGACATTGGTTGTAATGGGAGGTGGCCAGACTGGAGCGAGCGCGCTTGAAAGATAGAACTGGTTCTATTTTTCAAGCGCGCGCGCTCAACCCGGTACAGTCTAGTTTACAGGCGCTAGGCAATATTATTGTATTGAGTGCTAGGAAAACTTCTCATTTTGACATTTTTATTAATATCGATAGGTTTAGCACACTTTTTACTAACGGCCTAATTTAATTGGTAAGATCATAAACTATACCTATATATATATATATATATATATATATATATATATATATATATATATAAGTGATATATTAAAATACTTCAATATTATCAAAGTAGGCCTTTACAAATAAGAATCACCATTAGCGTGGAGAGATGATGAGAAAACCACAACAATAAATCACTTGTTAAAACCCCCCTCAGTTCACTGAACCAAGATTCGGAGCCTCCTCGTCAACAACTAACGAGAGCTATCTGCTAATCACGCGCTCGCTTGTCAGTTTGGCCGAACGATTATGCACACATCAAAATAAATAACTCTCTCTCTCAATCAAATTAAAATCAACATTATTTACCCTAAACTGCTTGATATATTTTTAGCACCACGTCTTAATACCCATTTGGGTTGTAAGCATATGCATTAATTACACTAATGTGCCATAGATGAGGAAGGTTGAATTTAGAGGAGATTTATTCTCATTTGCGTGGAGGGTAGCAGGAAAACTTTTATGAAAAAATCTCTTCAGTACAGCCGACCGGGATTCAAACCACGATCTACACGTCTAAGGCAGTTTAGTCTGTTACGAGAGTGACGCCTTAGACCATGCGGTCACCGAAGCGGTTTACGTGTAATTCGTATACTGAGAGAATTGGTTGAAATACGAGCCTATTCTGTAAATACTGCCCTAAGCGCAAGTTGGAGGTTCAAAGTCGAGCAGCTTTGAGGAATTAAAAAGCGCATTGGCATGGAGAGAGGATGTTAAACTACAGCGGAAACAGACACTTGTCGATGGCGATCAACTGCGTTGTGAGCCTTACACCTAGTACTTCTCAGAAACCGGTGCGAGTATTTATTTGTTAAAAAGGGCATCACCCAAATAATAATCTTACAATCAGACTCTGGCATCGAAACAAGACATTTTAGTTCACCCCATGTGACCGATAGCGGGGGGGAAAAAATGGTGGGAATAAAGAGGAAATGAACCGTAAGCACAAACAAAACAAAATAGTTTGTACAATTTTGTGTTACAGAGAGGGAGAAAGAATGGCGCGGAAAAAAACGAAATAATTTACTTTCCATTTCAAATCTTCCGTGAAAATACAGAATTATTACATAAATTTACGGACGGAGACAGGTAGAAGCGAAAAGATTTCCTCCGGCCCATCCTTCAAGATGTCACGGGACGATAGTCGGAGACCATTTCCTTGCCACCCAGCGTAGGAGTCGCTTCTCACTGGCAGTCTAGCGGAATACATTCTATCTAATGGCGGACAATACATCACGGGCCTGTTTACAGAGCGCGCAAACAACGACGAGACTTGTCGATACCAAGATTGGAACAGGGGCGCTGTTAACGCTTTCGTTTGTATCGCGCACACCAGGATAGCCGTATATTTACATTACTGGAGTAGGGATGAGAAAGGTAGAGAAAATGTACCCAAACTCACGTGGAGGGAGAGTGGGAAAATAATCAAGGAGAAGAATCCATCTTACATTCAGCAAGGACCTTTCTGTCACTGGTAAACAAGACAATATGATCCTGAGATTTAATCCGCGTGCCTGCCGATGCGAGTAATTGATGAATATAGGCCCATTAATTTATAATAGCTAGTTAAAATTTTAAAATACATAATCAACCACGTGTCGTTAAGACTCAAATGAGCCAGACAAAATAGATCGATAGTCAAGGCTTGAAATGCGGAGCAGTAGAAATAGAATTGATTCTGCAACATTTGCGTGGGATAAAGATGGACTATATTGACAAATGAAGAGTAAAGACAGGCCTTGAGTCGAAGGGAGGGGGGAATAAAACCTTTCAAACAAAAGACAACCAGGCACAAAGGGGGCCAGCTATACACACACACACACACACACACACACACACATACGGACAGACAGGCAGATATATATAAAATAGAAAAGAGGATCGCGTTCGGGCAAACGAAGGGCGAAACGATAGAAAATCCATCTGGCACTGAGCCACTTTATTCCATTCTCGAGCTTTCCTTTGTTTTTCTAAGGGTTTTTTTTTTCCAGGAGGGAAACATTTCGTTTGTCTTTTCGTTTTATTTGTTTGTTTCCTTATTTCTCTCTCTTACTTTTCGAATGTAGAGTTTACTCCAATCTCGTCGAAGAATTGATAGGGCAGTGCGTTTTTTAAGGTGATGTGGAACCCCAAAATTTCGCAAAGATGCAATAGAGATTTACGTAACGAGACTGAATATGGTCAACTGGTGAGAGAATCGGATTTTTAAAAAAACGCATAAAATGAAGGAGGATCTATTCCAGTGTATTAAAATAAATTGGGTTAGAAAAATCTATTTTGGTTTTAGATAACTGCAGGTGTTATTTAAAGCCAAAATATATCCATCTAACACTATAGAGGCCTATAAGTCCAACACCTTAGCTCAGTCGGTAGTGTGTCTGTCTACTGAGCTAGGGTCCCTGCTTCAATTCCCATAATGGCCGAAAAATGTACCATTGGTGAAATGTGGATTAACCCTTTTCACTTTCCAGAGTGATTAATTAACAGCCAGTGGCTGAATGTACTCTAGATATAAGTTAGTTATAGAATTATAGGTCATTTACTGATACAATTTAAAAAAATTAAAAGGACAATTATTCAGGCTAACGTTAGCAAGATATATATAGAAAATAGCTTAATAAAATATTTAAAAATGAAAAGGTATACGTTCAGGCATAAATGCGGAAATCTTAAGAGGGATAGAAAAGTGAAGGCAATGGGAAACGAACCCTAGCTCTCCGGGTGCAAGTTCCCTGCGTTGATCGTGTAGCCTGTCTAGTTTCAGGAAACACCACAGTCTCGCTATGAAGACAAGCTGCCATGATAACTAACGTACAAAAGCTCGTTCTGAAAAGCACACACAACAATAAAAGGATAATGGTGGGCGTGGCTAAATATTGTCTGGGCGTCAGTGTAGGAAGCCAACCTGACAAATAAACAAAAAGTTATAAATTACGAAATTCACTTTGAAGCGAAACAGAAAAGAATGGTTACCAGATTGTTGAAGAAGTAGACAATCCTTTAGATTTTTAAAAGTTTGTTTTCTACTGGGTGTATCATAATCTATTTTCATATCTCACTGTGAAAAGGGAAGCCTTAATTTTAACAATTATACATTTTTCGGTCATACCAAAAATTGACCCTGGAACTCTTTGGTCACCGGAAAAATGGGCTAACGACTGGGCTATGGGGTTGGCACGTTACCCAAGTATTTGTACACGTTTTCCTTGTGATGTTGGTACTCCTGTTCTGTTGGTTATGTTCTTGGCTACACTGGGGGACTGACTACCTTGTAGCCACCCTCTCAAGCCAATCGATTGACTGGTGACCCATTTGAACAACTTAAAATTAAGAATAAAGAAATACAATTTAATTTTTAATCTAATTGGTTTTTGTAAAATCATATAACTTACATATCGGTAAGCGATGAATTGCCACGCAGACGTTTCGTAGTTTATTCCCTTATCTCTTAGTGACATGACAAAGGGTGGTTGTAGGTGAAAGGCGAAAGGGAGTATAAACTTAAGACTGAATATAGTAGTTCCATAAAACTACAGAGACCAGTGTAATTTAAGCAGCGTTGTCTGACACTTGAAAGCGTTTGATACTTTCTCGCTGACCGAAGCGGTCGCCTTGATGGAGGAGAGTATGCAATCATCACGCCACCTAATATTTTAGGATGGGTAAGGATTGAGCTTGATCAGCGGTGGATCCAGAGGAGGGCGCTCACCCCTCCTTCCACTTCACCGTAGTAATTTTCAGGTTAGTACTAACAATAACAATTAAAGAATTAAACCAATTAAATCTATATTATAGTTACCACTAGTTGTACTGTTATGTAATATATCACTAGCCAGATGCTTCACGTGTTAATCACTTTCAATAATTTATTTACAGTTTTAACATATAATTTAACTAACAAAAAACTAAGTTAATGACGAATTTATATGTGTTTTTTTAAATTTATAACTACCGTAATTTCTGAATTACTTAATAATGTTAAAGGATTTTTCCGTCAGATTTCCAGAGGGGAAACCTCCTCCCCCCCCCCCCCCAACCTAGTTCCATGACAGCACTCACACCCTATACCTTTATTAAAAATCCCGGCTGCGCCACTGGATCCGCTACTGAGCTTGATATAAAATGTTTGCTGAAAATAAGAGGGCAGAATCTGATTGAATGCATCAGCAATTCACAAGCTAGCAGAAACAAATGTTGATCATAATAATTCTTTGCCATAAAATGGAAACAGCTGATCAACGAACGACATGTTTTATTTTCCAGTGCATGGACAGATCATTTATATTAATATTACAATGGATTGTAACTGTGCCGTGATGAAATCAAAACAGATTAAGAACGACACAGACAAAGTCTCCAATTATAGAGTTATTTAAAATCATTTTACAACAGAAGAGTCAGCTGTCTGCTTGTATCTCACGTTGTAAGCGCATGCACAGGGAATGGTTGGTTTTGAAATTTGATTGGGTCTCCCAAGCTGATGGTGCAGTGAACTTATTTCAGGTCATTTTGAACAGCTAACGCTGATGAGGCTGAAATCTTGTGATTGGTTTAGAGCTCGTTATATGATTACGTTTCTGCTCTGCTTTTGTGGGGTTTTTTATAAGTACTTGTGAATCCACAGTAAGACTTGTATTTGAATCAGCATGTTAAGTTCTTTAATTTCAAATTTACTTCTAAGAAGTAAAAGGTCTAATATTACAAGTTTGTCCTTAAATTTCCCAAATTCACCAATATTTAGTTACATATTTGTTTTTTTTTATTTGTGAAATATCCTGTGTTTTTCCGGGTCTCCCGGCTTTCAGATAAGTGGCAATCCTGTACAACATACACCTACCAAAATTAGAAATAAAAAATACTGTCGTAAAATACGCATGGAAAAATAAATAAATGAATTCCAAGCTTGCTTTCAGAACTGACTTTATTAACATAATGTGTTATTCCCATAAAATCTCAAGTATAAGTGCACATCAATCAAAGATAATGCAAATAGTAGAAACAAATAAATCAGCAAAGATCTAACAGGATTTAGTACAGCTGTTTCACGTAAATATACAATAATACATTTTATGTATGATGTCAAACAGTCAAATAAAACACAAGCTATGAGCGTGTAAGGCGTAATGGGAAGCTCAGTGGACTTGATGGAACGTACAGTTGGAGTCAAGTTATACATCAGTGTGTCAGGTTGGTAATCCACTGCGAAGAAGCTATGTGGAGAAAGGAATTTATTTTTTTATTTTTAAGTGGAACGTTTCAACGCCAGCTTGACCCTTTACATATTTATTTAAATAACTTTGATGTACACATAAAAAAAGTTATATGAAATAAAGTACTAAACACATATTTTCAATTTAAGGTAAATATTGAGAATCGAGTTTTCTAAAAAATAGTGTGTATATTATTAGTTAAAAGCCTAAGATGATGAATTTCAAACTCATTTTATAGACAATATTATTTTATACTGTTCTTAAAATTACTTCACCCACATCGATGGCAGCATGGTCCAAGGCAAGGATGGCGAGACTTTCCCACCAGTATCCCACTTTAGAACTAGATGAATTTTGAGATAATCCACCATGGGACCTCTTATTTTAGTTTTTTAATAAGTATTTCAAATCAAAACCCATTGAATATTATGAAATGAAATCAATATCCCAAATAAAATGATAAATATTTTAATAATGTCTAAATATTAAAGAAGGAAAATGTGTTAACCAACTGAATGAAATCATTTCCTTCATAATTAGTATAGATGCTCCTTACTATGAATTATTAGAATGTTTTATAAAATTTTAAAGTAAAAACATTTAAAGTAGCTCTTTCAGTGTAATTATGGTAGTTTTTCCTACATGGCTGCCCACTCTCCCTCCATGAAAATAAAGGTGCATTTCCTCATTACCACCTCATGAGTAAATAAATATGTGGATCGTTCCAACTGGTAGTAAGACGCGGTACACACATACTCGTACATACACGACATTATTTCTTGGTGAAATTAAACTTGTAAAATGGGCATGCGGACAATGGCGTCGGACATTGCTAATCTGGTTTGTTTTTCCCTCTTCCTCTTCGTAAATGCAGGCATCTTCCTCATTCTTACCCAACTAGTGAAAATATTCGGATATCCTGTACTAGAACGCGGTGGACACAAAAGTACTCCTATGAGCATTTTAATATAAGCTTCTACAAGCCTATGTAGTGGGTAACTTACAATATTTAAGATGACTATTTTATGTCCATCCCTGTACTACACACACAGCGCCCTTCAATAACAGCTAAAAAAGAAATTACAGAAAGGGCATAAAGCAACACGAATAAAACATAAAAAAAGGGAGGGAAAGAGGATAACAATAATATAAATTTCCCGAAAGCAGCAATAAACAATGAAGTTCGTAATAAAATATAAAGGATAGCGTAAAATAAAATAAAAGTGTTTCAGGCGTCGATTTTCAAAGAAAGTGGAAGATGTATAGAAAGACAGAGAAATATAATATCTCTCGAAAAATTTCTTTGGAAATACAATATACAAAATAAAATAAGAAGAAATATGAAGAATTCTATAAAATGTGATTCTAACACTGAAAAAAAAAAAAATCCACACAATAAATTTGTTTGCTTGGTTTAAATTGTAATATTTGTCATTTGAATGGTTTAGATTGATATTTGGATACTATTTTACATGTTAATAGATAATGTTTGTTAATTTAGTAAATTTGTAATGTTTCAAAAATGGCCTTTAAGATTGAGTTAAAAATGGGCATCTGAGAATTATTTTCCATGATAAACTGTGATAGTAGCGCCTTGGACCATGCGGTTACTGAAGCGGGTATCTAGGGAACTTAAAATAATAAAAATTTCCCATTTTTATTATACATCCGCAACTATTTGAGAGACAAAACCATTTATCACTGTAAAGTTTAAATTAAATATATAATGTTTAAATTAAACATATTTTAATCCGTAATATATTTTTATACAAGCAATAGTTTCTGAGATATTGGCAAATATAATATTTAATACAATTTTGTGAGCTTTAGTTGTAAAGATAGACTACTTAAGTTTTAACGCAATAATTCTCCAATGCCATAGAGTAATTAAATATAAGTCTCTCAAAAAGTTTGTTATTTTTCCTTAAACCTCTTAGGAGAAATATTTGCATAGAAATGATCTATCTCCATTTTAGACTCAATAGTTAATATTTACATTTTTTATTGGTCAAAATTTATAAATGAGGAATTTAATAGCAATGCGATGACATGAAGATGTGCAACACCTAATAAAATGTCGAAAATGTTAACCGGAAGTCGAAATTTTAATACGAAGTGTAGACTCTTGTGGACCCAATATTGATCTTTTTTTATCGGTCTAAACATACAAATGAGGACATTAGTTCTTTAGAAGTAAAATTATAAAATTTAAAACCATGACTCGAAAAATGTTTTACACAAGTATAGTGCAATCAATATATGCTTGGGTTGGCTAGTATATATTATCTCGTTTCACATAAATTAGGAGTTTTTAGTAAATATCTCCATTTTTAAACCATAAAGCGAGAAAGTCCGTGCGGAGCTCCGTACCATTTATTTTAGTTCATTTTAGAGAGATTTCACACAAGGTGCAATGGTAGATAATAAATATTTAAAACAGAGGGTATATTGTGTTATTAATTGTAATGATACTATGATTTTGGTGGGATTAATTTAGTACTAGAAGGATATACCATTTTACTAATTTAATATTATTAACTTTTAAAATTATTAAATCAGAAGGAGTTTGCTGTCAATCCAGGGATATAAATCTACTATTTTATTTATTTAAATAATTTAAATACAAATTAATTAAAATGAGACAGATTGGAATTTGGTGTCTGTGGATTACTTCACGGGTAGTAAGACGTGGTGCTAATAATAATAATAAATAATAATAATAATAATAATAATATTAATAATGGATTACTTCAACTTAACTTTTGAGCTACTTGAGTCAAAAGCAGACATCAATGAACAATTAGGACTATATATCAATTAATAAACATCATTAACTCCATGTACCCACCTACTCCATTTCTCTTGCTGCGCCCTTACGATTATGTTATAAACAATGACGTTTAATTCATCAAGATAACTATGATCAATTTTGCGCGTAGCAGTATTCTCTTTTTGAAATATAGTATTGAACACTATGCGAAATAGTATTTTTTAACATAATTATTTTTGTAGAACCAGCACATAGCTACAAATATTACAAATATACAAATAATCACATTCGAAATTATTACTTACTCATTATATTTATATTTATTTGGCTTGAAATTCTATATTATTTTTGTAATAAACCACCCAAATTAGTGATGTGTGTACATCAAGTTTTGTTAAAACAGATAATATAGATTTTTCAGAAGTTTTATATTAATTTGGCTTCATTAAAATATTACTCATAAATTAATGTGTGAGTGTGGATGGTTTTCTTTATTATTGTTTTTCTAGCATGCGTGCATCTTTAGGTATAGTTTTCTTATGTTTATAAATATTTAAAGCCAATCATTTAATTTCGTTATCTTATAGCCTGGTCATTCCCATTAAAAGCATTCCAACTCTAATACATGGTCTGAAAATTTAAAAATGACACCTGGGCACGGGACGATTCCTGGATAGCTCATTTGTTAGAGCAGTGGCGTACTAAGCTAAAGGTCCAGAGTTCAATTCCCGTGTACAGTTGTCATTTTTCAATTTTCAAAATATGATAGCTAGATGCGGCTTAATCCGTACTAAAACATAAATAATAACTTTGGCTATTTGATTCTTCTAATACATGGGTTTTAATAACTATGTTACTCTTTTTCATTCCCAAAGCTGTTCTTTATTATTAAATTTTTAAAACCCTTGTGTTCCAGATTTTTTTAGCACATCATATTTCAGGTTATACGCAGGTGTGATAGATATTAAAAATTAAACCCTGAGGTGTTTTTGTATAGGCATATATGTGTTCAAAGTTCCATCAATTAGGCCTATCACAAAGACAAACGTGGTAACTATATGAATAATTTATTATGTAATTTAAAAATAAAGGTTGTAAAGAAATGAAACTATGCCCGTAGCTTTTTAATGTGGCTGATGTTAATTTTTCATAAAAAAAAAGGCTGAAGGTTTTGAAAAAAATAACATTGTGACAGTTCCCTTTTTCTGTAATCTGTGGTTCCACAGATTAATTTCCGCACTCGGGGCAGTTCCTTTCATAAATGAGCATCGCTCTCCATACGTTTATTAAAATGTCGAGAAGTTTTAAGAAGACGTATTCTTTATTGGGTAAGTTTGCTTCCCCCGTTTTACAATTTCTTGTTTACAATGTTTATTGAAGTGATGGTAACGTAGCCCAGCTACAGGTTTCAAGCTGTCTCACCCCCCCCCCCTTCCCCAACAGATTAGTGAGAGCCAAGCATTGCTAGGAGTGTGTGCTTGCAGTCCATCACAGTCCAATTCTCAAAGAAAGAACATTCATTATCTGACAACTAGAAAAGTTAATAGATCTACTTTCACGTATTCATACGTCAAGTTGTGTAATCTGCAGTTGTCACTTTTGATATATATTAAAAAAATACTATAAAATAATACTAATAGTGGGCCTATAGTAAAATAGTAATAGTATTGGCAGCAAAATAATGTTTTTATTTCCCAAAAGTTATTATAGCATCTAAGGTTATGTTTGTTTACAGTCTTGAATAATTTTAGAACTAACTTTCTATGGGCCATAAGGATTATATACTTTGGTGTGTTTCAATAATCTCTCAATTTTCTAACGATTTTGGACTTAGGCCTACGATAAAAACTTATAAGGAAGGTCTAGGTGCACTGGAGGGTGTATTTACCCTTGATATTTATCACTGGTTCACTTATTCATCCCCATCCACGCCAATGCGAGTGCACTTCCTCTAAACTATTGTCATTATCCTAAAACCCTTAAATTAGGCCGCTAATGACCATGATTCCAAACGTGAGCTTGACTGCCGAGGACGGGGAGATCGAGATTCGAATCTCGGTCGGGTGAACTGGGGGGGGGGGGGGGTTTCCTAAATGGTTTTACACTCTCCCTCCACGCAAATGCGGGTTCACTTCCTTAAAATCAACCTTCCCAATTCCTAATCCATTAGCGTAATTAGTACTTAAGCGTATAACCCAAACGGTTAGTAAGACGTGGTGCTAAATAATAATAATAATAATAATAATAATAATAATAATGTATCATCAATACATTCAGTCAGACGCTAAAAGCAAAAGCGTGTTTGTTACAAATAATGTCTCGTGTTAATATCTGTTCGGGTTGTACGTTCATATGATAATAACTACGCTAATAGGGCAGGGGTGAGGAAGGAATCTTAGAGTTAATCTGCCCGTATTTACATGGAAGGAGAGTGGTAAACAATTTGAAAAAAAAAACCTTTCACTAGACCCGATCAAGATTCGAACTCCGATCTCAGTCACCAGTAGACCAGGCTAACACAAGAGTAGCGCCTTAGATCATTTGGCCACTGAAGCAGGTCATTAGAAAATTAATATTATGAGTTGATAAAGAGGTTAGATATTGGAAATTGGTTAGGTTATTTATAAAAAAATATGAATAAAAAATTTACATTATTGAATACACTATTGAACAAGAAACTTTACGTTTACTCATGTTGTCTTGAAGTAGTTCAACTAACTAATTAGTGCCTTGCAATATATCAGCCAGTGATTGTCTTGAATTATTGATTTGCTATCACTTTCAAGAGTTTGGGAAAGATGTGTACACTCATTATAAAGTTCCCTAGGGAACATAAATATCTTGAACAAGAAAGGTCGACATCCACAAAGAACGAAGCTCCCCTAGATCGGCTACTCCAAGTCTTGTGGCCTTCTATCAACAATAAAGGTCGACATCCACAAAGAACGAAGCCCTCCTAGATCGGTTGCTCCAAGCAATGGGACATTCTGTCATCCCACCAAGAGCCGAGGATGAGCAAGAGAGGGACGTCGCCACTGCCACCGGTTATTAAATCCAAGATTCGTACGCCCCATCCCTCCCACCCCCTAACCATTATATCCGCCCCTCTCACCAAGCGAGGGATTATAATATCGCAGCGCGCGAGAGGTAATCGGATTTCCAGACGCTCCTTTTTCTTGTCGCGGACCTCTCTCGCACAGAAGCCCTGGCTACTTGCTTTCTCATACCCCTCTCCCCGTCAAGACATGGTGATGGGGGTGTCTTAAAAACTAACCAGTCGCAAGAAGGCCTCCCCTGTCTCGCACAGAAGCTCCGGCTACTTGCTTTCTTATACCCCTCTCCCCGTCAAGACATGGAGATGGGGGGTGTCTTAAAAACTAACCAGTCGCAAGAAGGCCTCCAACCTCGTCCGTGGGCGCGAGTGGTGAGAAACTGTGCAAGGTCACATCTAAAAAATCTTTGTTGGTTCTAATGAGTGGTTGTTGGAGATTCTATCTTGAGATACAAAAACAGATCATGTAAGAACGATTTGGGTCTATTATCAATGCATTCTAAGGTAATAATACTAGTTAACTTGTAATAGAATGCTTTAAATAGACCTATACATTTATAAAACAAACCTTACTAAGCGTCAACATCATAAGTGTCAGATAATGCATTCCTTAAAGTCAAGCAAATACTGCATTATAATGGCCAAGTCACACAATAGTTTGTTTCATTAAATATGTATTTAAAGTACTCTATATTAACAAAGGACTGTATCAGATAATGACTTATTTACAAACAAACTCAGATTTGGTTGAAACAGCACCACTGGCTGGTAACGGGGAGGTCGAGGTTTGAGACTCGGTCGGGAGCACACGAGTGTTATATCAATGTGGTTTCCCTTTCTGTTCTACACTCTAATGCAGGTGCATTTATTTTTAATAACTTCAACATTCTTAAATCATAGAATAAGAAGAAAAATAATTATTTGTGTTAAATAATATTATATAATATTTAGCACCGCGTCTTACTAACCGTTCGGGTTATACGCTTAAGTACTAATTACGCTAATGGTTTAGGAATTGGGAAGGTTGAATTTAGAGGAAGTGAACCCGCATTTGCGTGGAGGGAGAGTGGAAAACAATTTAGGAAAAACCAACCCCAATTCACCCGACAAAGATTCGAACCTCGATCTCCCCGTCCTCGGCAGTCGAGCTCAACAGGACTAGCGCGTTAGCCAACTCCGCCACCGAGGCGGGTCATTTGTGTTAAAACATATTACAGTATAACCTTGATAATCCGAACTAAATGGGACCGGGGGTAATTCGGATTATCAATTCATTCGGATTAGCAAGTATGTATTTTATTTTATAAACAATATAATATAATAGGGTACAGTACAGTAGTTGTTTTTAATCTCTCTTTACCAATGTGGAGGATTAGGACGCAAAAATATACGGCAAGGTTGCGGTTCTACCCAGCCAAGTGACATGTGGAGTATAGACGTTACAGTGGGCTCACGCGCTTCGCTCGCTAAAACGTTCATTTTTAATAGAAATTTGCTTCCTGTTTTCTACATTTCATACATATGCATTTTTGTATATCTTACTTAAGGTGCATTCGGATTACCAAAAGTTCGGACTATGAAAGTTCTACTGTAGTCAAATATGTTTTTGTTTTTTTGAAACACCAAACTTGGCGTCAGAAATAATTAGTTGTCATTATGGGACAACGCTACGAGCCTACACACACAGATATTAATTGATTTCAAGAGGCGCTTGGGATTGAATCTTTTCCCTCTACCGGTCTGGATAGCCTTAAAATACTCGGTAACGGGGCTACTTGATGCCAAGTTTGAAGAATGAAACAATTAAATTCCGTCCACCCCGAAAGGTAGCAGTCTCTACTTGACAGATTACACTGTGGCCCTACCTTATAGTTATAAGGTATACCATGGTGTAAACGTGCAAAGGTAAGCTTTTTAACTTTTAGGGTAGACAAAGGGTATCTGAAAACACCCACAGAGGTCGCATCGCGTGGTCAATGTTGAAAGGGAGCAATGGGAGGGGTTTCTAGAATTTGAGTTTCGGTATAGTTTGTTTTTTTCTCCGAGCCTCCCTTCAAGTCAATGTGGGAAGTTTTCTCTAAGCGACCCTTCTGATCTCTTCTCTTTTGATTAAGTCGTTAACACCCCCCACTCTTTCCCCCAACACTCAGTTGTGTGGGTAGCGAGACTGTCTACTGAGCCGGGGGGGGAGGGGGGGGTAACTGGTACAATTTTTGATATGGCCGAAATTGTACCAAAGGTAACGGGACTTTGTGTGTTCTAGTTAGTTTGCAAGTCGTGTGTTGATATAAACAGTGTGTTCATAAAATGACCGCTCATTACCACTAACAAGAAGGCTAGGTACATTTTACACAACTTTTTAGCTCACTTTTTAATTAGGGCTATTGAACGTGATCTTTATATATTATTACGTATTAAGTGTATTATGCTAGGCTTTAGTTTTCCTCCAAATTGTGTTTTCACATTCTCAATACACATTAAATCATTGTGGTTGTGGTACCAATACAAGTTACATATTTATTAATCCATTAGTTTACAACCTTTAATAGAGATTCGTAAAGTAAATATTTCGAATACAGAAAGTTTGTTTATTTAAATCTTAAAAACTCTTTGCCGTCGATTTTTGTTTAAGATCTTGTCAGCCACACGCTGAGATACGATAAACAACGACTCCAATTAATTATCTCAAGTGGAAGACCCTTTTCTCAATCATCCGCGTCAGCCGCGATGTACTGTATGGCTTTGTGTGTGTAAGAACGAATAGTTTGAGCAGAGAAACGGCTTGATAGTAACAACCAGGGCTATATAGTAAGGGCTGTCCCAGTTCTTTGATGCTAACGCTGCCGCCTTGGTTGCGCTAGTTGTAGGGGGGAGCACTGACGTGACGTCACCAGCCAGAAACAGCGCGGCGCCTGCCAAATCACCACGTGTTAATACAATAGTATTCCAATGCGTGATGTTTACTCATTTCGTTTTAAATTAAATGAAAAAAGTAGTAAGTACAATGCGAGTAAAAGGGGAAAAAAGGTTTATTACCATTTCAAAAAGGAATTTTAATATCGATAACATCTTTGTTTGGACTCCTGGAAGATGTACGTCAAATATACGACCTCAAGTATATTATGACCACACGCCTAACTCAAGATGTCCTAGAGAGCCTATTTAGTCAAATCCGTGGCGCTGGGCAATTTTATGACCATCCTAGCCCAACAGAAGTCATATTACGACTCAGGAAAATCATGCTATCTAACAAGATGCCAAAACCATCGCTCAAAATCAATGTCTCCCAAATTGAAGAAGATGCTAGCAACGTCTCAGTATACTTGACTGCAGAGTTCCTGGAATCGGCATTCGAACCAGGTGAAATCGAGGAAATGGCCAGCACGTCTGTGGAAGAAGCAAATGAGTTCAAGCTAGACGAGCCTGTTAAGGATTATGAACAACAGGAGAGATCCTGGGCTGAAGAAGAGGCTCTTGCTTACGTGGCAGGCTATGTAGCCTTCAGAGTACGAGACAAAGACCCTACACTAGGTACTATTTCAAAGCATATTTCCTCAACTTCCACTAACACTTGGATTGAAGCTTTGTCCCATGGAGGATTGACGGTACCGTCTGAATGGTGGAAGGCTACTATTAACGAGTTCGAGACCATTTTCAAATCACTTCATGGCGAGGAGAATTCATACAGCAGACAGAGAGGTATCATGAAAGATCTTAAAAAAATACTATCTAATAAATTTCCTCAAGTGTGTGCACAAGCTATTCATGTCTATGCAAGAGTTAGAACGCTCATTAGAACTAGACATGTAAATAGAAATAAGCAATGTAAGCGAAGCGAAACTAAGAAGGCTAAGAAATGGATACAATACAAGAAATAACAAATACATGTAAATTTGTGTGAGTTCCTTATGCTATAGATTACGCAAGTTATATTATTTTATTATTATTATTATTATTATTATTATTATTATTATTATTATTATTATTATACCAACAGTAGTATATAAAGTGTTATGTATTAGTTTTGCTTGTATATGTAGGCAGCTTATGCAAGGGATATTATAGTATTATTATATTGTGTACTTATTTTTCTGTGTTATTATTATTATTATTATTATTATTATTATTATTATTATTATTATTATTATTATTATTATTATTATATTATGAACAATATTATTAGAGGTTCTTGTAAATTTCAAGAAGGTTTGGCTTGAATTAATTCTATTCACTACTTTGTATAGTGATTAATATCACTAGTTTAAATATTATTGACGGACCAGTCTTTCTGACAAGCCTCATTCAGTCTATCTAAAACCAGGCGCGCTAAAATAGCTCGTAACTAAACACGTCAAACTGAGCAAAGTATTTAAGCTACAGAGATGAGTCTTATATCTAAATAAAATTCAGTTCATGGTCATCATTTCGTACGCTTATACTACCCATCTATTTCAATTAGGAAAAAACTTTTCAACAGAGTGAAAATGTGTCTGCAATAAAAACTTCATTATAGTTCTTTCATTAGAAAACAATTTTTTTAAATCAAACCAATTGGAATATGGGAATTTTAATAATTTCCTCATGTCTTAAAAGGTTTTTATAACAAATTCTGAAAATATGACAGTGATTGTTCGAGTAGTTTACGAGAAAATGTGAGTTATGTTTTGGAACTTTCGAGCGTTCTTTGTGTGTCATTCGAGCTCCATCAGGCCGGTGACGTCACGTCTTGAATGAGAGAGGACCACCTCCAGAGCCGTAGTGAGACAGCCCTTACTATATAGCCCTGGTAACAACCAGCATGTGAAACGTCCGTTTCACGTTGTCAGCAGAAGATTTAATCAAACAGTTAATCCCAATACAGGGGACCTGAGTTCAACCCCGACCAGATTCCCTGAGGATGATTTTATAAATTCTCTTTCCAGGCGGTTGTTGGTGAAAATAAGTAAAATCTTACTTCCTCGTCTTGTTACTTTAGGATTAAATAACTGATAGCCACAATCAACATTATAGCAAAATAAGCCACAATTAACATTAGAGCAAAATAAGCCACAATTAACATTAGAGCAAAATAAGCCACAATCAACATTACAGCAAAATAAACCACAGTCAACATTAGAGCAAAATAAGCCACAATCAACATTACAGCAAAATAATCCACAATCAACATTACAGCAAAATAAGCCACAATCAACATTAGAGCAAAATAAGCCACAATTAACATTAGAGCAAAATAAGCCACAATCAACATTAGAGCAAAATAAGCCACAATCAACATTAGAGCAAAATAAGCCACAATTAACATTAGAGCAAAATAAGCCACAATCAACATTAGAGCAAAATAAGCCACAATTAACATTAGAGCAAAATAAGCCACAATCAACATTAGAGCAAAATAAGCCACAATTAACATTAGAGCAAAATAAGCCACAATCAACATTAGAGCAAAATAAGCCACAATTAACATTAGAGCAAAATAAGCCACAATCAACATTAGAGCAAAATAAGCCACAATTAACATTAGAGCAAAATAAGCCACAATCAACATTACAGCAAAATAAGCCACAATCAACATTAGAGCAAAATAAGCCACAATCAACATTAGAGCAAAATAAGCCACAATTAACATTAGAGCAAAATAAGCCACAATCAACATTAGAGCAAAATAAGATATTTTTCAAAATATGATATCTTCAACCCAAAGGTTATTAACGACTTAATTAAAGAGAGAGGGTTTGAGGAAAAGAAATTGAAAGAAAATGCACACGCATTAACGAGAAGCGGGAACGAAAAACCATCCCCAGTACACCCGGTCAAGGTTAGAACCTCGATACCACCATCACCGGTAATATCATCTACAGTGAGAGGAATGTCTTAAACCATGTTAGCCTCGGTGCGGGTCAAGCAATAATGAACTAAAATTACAATCAACTACTATTATGTATCCATAACAATATTTCCAAAGCAATCTAAATTGCTGAACATAAATGTCGAAATTTAAAAAAAATCACACGGAAGGAGATTTAAATCTTTACCCTAGTTTTCTAGTGTTTATTAGCTATGCGCTTTTACGTACTACATGCTATTTTAATCATACACCGGATAAAATGATGTGAATAAAAAATATTGGTCAGCCATGTTGGTAGGAAGGCAGGCAGACCAAGACTAAGGCCAGAAGAGTAAATGTACAGTAGAATATGCTGCTAAATCTGGAGCTACAAATGTCGCAGCAAATGGTCAGGCGGGAGCGTGAAATGTCGCTTGAATCAGGCGTGAAATCACGCTCCGTCTGACCACACAGATGAGGAGCACCTCTTCAGATATTTCTGTGCGACCCAAATACACCGGCACACTTTTGGATCTACTGGGTTCATTAGTTTGTGGCCCTCTTTTAAGAGTCATTTACTGCTGTCTGGCCGTAGCCTAAACGTAAAGATCGCCTTGGAGTGGTTTCCCTGTAACAGGAAGGTCAGGGTTCAAATACCAGTTGGGTGTATGGAGTTTTTTTTTTCTAAATTTATCATTAATATCCCTCCACGCAAATGAGAGTACATTCTGCCTTCATCATCCCTACCTCATTAGTTAGATTAAAATCGGATTGCCCGGGTGGAAAGCAAGGCGCATCGTACACAAAAACAAAAGATGTAACAGTTCTGAATAATACTCCCGTTTCAGTTGATTACTTAGAACTAACTAGAGCCGCCACGGGGGGGGGGATTAATACCGTGGTACCGGCCCGATACTCCAAGGGGACTGGGGCCCAATATCCAGATTCATAAATTTAATAATAATTGTGGAAGATAAAATAAAATAAAATAAAACATAAATAATAATGAAATGCCTATCCATACTAAAGAACAGTGCATGCTCATGCTCAGCCCATTATCTGGAATATACTCCGGAATAACTTAATGACATTTTGTTTAAAATACATCATAGGTTCGGTTCAGTTATGGAAACTTTTTATTTTACTCAACATGGCACGTCAAAAGAGTCGGGAAGTGAGTAAATTTAAATAAAAATATGTTATCATGTGCGTGACATTCCAATGTTCAGTTACAGATTAATTTGCGTATATCGTATTTGTTTTGTAAAAGTGACAAAATAATTAGTTTTTTTAAGTACAAACCAGAGTAGAGGAGTGTTGGCATAGCAGAAAGGGGGAGGGGGTTGTGGAAAAGGGCTTTCTTCCCCTGAAAATAAGTTGTGTCCTCTTCCTCCCTGTTAGAATAAACTCGTCTACTATCCTGGAATAAAATTGCCCTTATCTAGATTTATTTCACTTCCCTCAGATATTATTTAATATTAAGCTGGAAAATGGTATTAAATTAAATTCCAAATAGCTTTTAGAGGCATCCAATTTTCAAAACTTTGATAGGGAAAGTCTACTACAAATAGAGATAAGAGGCATTTAATTCTAAAGAAATACAGGTGAATACCACTACACATAACTTCTAGAAGCACTTAATTTTTAAAAATGTGCCGGGTATAGACCATTATAAATAGCTTTTAGCGATATTCAAATTTAAAATCTAGATCTGAAGGAGGACCACTCCACATAGCTTCTAGTTTTCAACATTTTCTCAAAATATCTTCTAGAAGTATCCATTCAATTCTCAAACATTCGTGTAGGGAAAGTTCCCAAGAACCCGTTTAGCTCTGGGGTCGTAACCCCTCAAACAGCCCACCCCCTTTTTTTTTTGCAAAAATAATCTACTCTCTTAGAGAAATAAGATTCCGTTTCCAATGAAATCGAGTTAAACCAAGAGCGGGGGCCACAGGTAATCACCTGACGGCCTGCTTACAACCATAGAGTTTGCTAACACAAATTGGGGTCGTTAACACACACGCTATTAAGTTATTCACAAGTAGAAACACCAAGCCAGTCTTAAGAATAAGTTTTTTTTTATTGACCGCGTCTTACAACCCGTTCGGTTATACGCTAAGTAAATACACTAATGGATTAGAATTGGGAGGTGAAGTTAAGGAAGTGAACCCGCATTTGCTGGGAGAGTGGAAACATTTTGGAAACACCCAGTCACCCACGAGATCGAACTCGAACCCGTCCTCGTGTCTGCTCAACAACACGGCGCGTTATCATTACGCCACGAGCGTGAAAATATAGTTAATTTACCATTTAGTTAAAGGTAGCAATCCCAAATTCGAAATGATATATTTGTAGTCTAACCTGGATTCAGTCACGGTACTGTTAAATCACTGGACAGACGAGCAAACCACTGAGCTAATGGCTCGTACCGGTCCCGATGCAATCAGAATGCAAAGTCGAAGAAAAAAATGTGACGTGATAATAAAATACAGAAGGCGGTGATAGAAATGTCCTACGAGTTGGGAGTTTTAATCTCAGTGATAGCACGGATATCTAAATAAGATGACAGTAGAATAAAAGAAAATAGAGCGTAGTCAATCACTACTTACCATAATATCTCCATCAGGACAGCGGACAGCGTTACTTCGACCGATGATGAAATGTAGATGGTGAACTCTCATTTAACCAATGACTCTTACCTGAAACAAGGGAAGATAAACATAATTGAAACACATTGGGACAATATGATATTTTATTTATATATGTATTTTTTTAAATAAAATTTAATACTAATCCTTAATTCTTAAAAAAACTGTTTCATCATATAATATGGTATTTCGAAATTATAAATTAATATACTTTTTACTTAGAAGAACCATTCCCTATTTATTTTAGAAAACTAATCAAAAAGTATACTGTTACTTCATTTTCTTTTCTGATAAGTCCAAGATAATATTCTAGTATTATTATTAGCACCTCGTCTTACTACCCGTTCGGGTTATACGCACTTACACTAAAGTGTAATGGTAGGGTGATTGTGAGATGAAATGGAGCACCTACAGCTTGAAATGGAATCCGAACCACGGCGGAGTCGTGGCATTCCTCACATTCACGAGTTGTGATTAATACACCTCTTGTAAGAGGTGAGGGAAGGGTTTGGCAATATTCTAGTGGTATTTACGAATGTATATTGTATAATGAATATCAAGAAAAATTTACAAATCTCTATTCTATATTTACAGATAAAAAAAGTGCTCTATTCCAGATGTGAGTTTTAAGAAATCACGTTTGAAAAATATTCACCATTAAATTCAAGTTAGCTAACGTATATTTCTTAGAACATTTCTGGTTCATAGCAGGTTTGTTTTTTTCTGAATTGTTTGACTTATTATTTTGTCTTTATCTTTATTTGAATACGTCTTGATCCGTAGAAGTAAAATATAATTTCTTTTCTGACTTTGACATCCTTTCTTGATCGATAGCTCTTAGCTTTTGAATGCTATTTTTAACTACTTAATTTTACCATTTACGCCTTGAAAACATTGGCATGATTATTCATATAAACTTTTCTTGTTTCTTATTTGCGAAAGATATATGCGAATATGGATTATTTAATATACATCCTGGCAGGAAGACTTAAAAGTCATTTTAATAAATGGGTAAAAAATCTTAAGTTGTAGTGGAGCTATAAAAATAAGTTTACAAAAAGAATACTTTAAGATAAAACATTTGTAATTTTGTTAAATGTAGGTCTATTATTAGATTTTTAAAAGAATTTATGGTTTATAATTCATAGTTATTTATACGTGTATTTATAAAACTCGTTAATAGAACGTAAATTCATTAACTTAAGAAATTCTAGAGTTACCTACCATGACGTCACAACCAATCATTGCCATTAAAAACATTCAGGAGGAGGGGAGACATATTTTCTTGAGGCTTTAATAGTATGTGGTGTGTACATTTTTTACGGGCAGACGAAAGGGAGAAGAATTTCTGATGCGATTGTTTAACATATTAAGGCAACATGTGACAGGATATGAGCGTTTAGTTCGTTTTTAATTTGTTCGTGTGTGGCATAATTTTACCATCAGGAGGGTATAAATAGTCCAACATGACAGCTACCCCAAATATCGAGCAACATAACCCTTTAAAATTATATATTGGAGTAGTATAAACATAATTTTTACTTGTCAGTCAGTGGATAATTGTATTTCTAGAATTACAAAGAACATTATAACCTATAAGTACCAATAATGGTAGCTAGAGAGCATTGTTTCCGAACGGTACTACCCTCTATTAGAGATTGTTGGTAATATTTTGATATTAACACCTTTTAAACCTACAGATGACGCTCATTTCTAACAATTATATCGCAACGAGTAAAACAAATGTTAAGAAAAGAGTTTAAAATTCAGTGGGTTATATTATTATTAGTTTTATTTAGCGCCGTGTCAGAGTACCTGTTCAAGTTAAACACATATATACTAACTAAGCTGATGATTTACAGGTGAAGAACGTTGAATTTAGAGGACGTTTACCCAAAAATGCGCGGAAAGTGGGGAACTATTTAGGAAACCCCACCTAAGTACATCCTACCAGGATTTGAACCTCGATCTACCCGTCATCATCAGTTTAGTCTATTGAGAGAGTGACAAAGTGTAAATTATGATATTTTGTTAGTAATAAAACTATTCCCTAGGTTTTCTTAAATTTGTACACAAGTTTGGGCTAGCAGCATGTTCACACTCGACGAGGAAGTGACGAGGAAGGTAAATTTAGATGAAATGCACTAGCATATTTGTGGGGGAAGATTGGGAAATAATTTAGGAAAATCCACCCTCTGTATAACCAAACGAGCTTCGAAACTCTATTTTCATTAGTCATTCTGTTTCAATTAAATTATACTTATTTAATAAAATAAATCATCTTCATTGATTATATTATAATAATTAGTGAATAACATTAATTTGTGTTTGACAATATCAAATTACTATAATATTGTTCATGAGACTAATATTTTAATAAAATTTGATTGATATTATGATGTTTTTACCTTTGATAAAAGGGCTGTCGTGTTAAAATAAAATTTTCTACAAACATTCTTTATGATTTAAAATTAATGGTCATGAAAAATGTCAAACTTATCTAATTTATAATACAAATAGGTTTAATTTTTATTTTTAACAAATTTTCACTACCCCCAATTGATTTATAAATAATATATTATTAGTGTTATATTTTAGGTATTTATAATATTTATAAAATGTAAAGGATGCAAACCAAATGATTTAACCTATGAATACATGAAAATAGATCGAGTAGCTTTCCTAGCCTTCAGATAATGTTCTTAATACGAACTTTTAACTGTACTCTGTGTCCACGAGAAGCGCAAATATCTTGTATTTATATTAACACGTCGATTAATTACTATTCTATCGTTTGGTCTTACATATTCATGTATGTGGTTTGTTATTTTACTGAAAACTCAGGAGTTTCCAGAGATAAATAGCAAAGATAAGGCTTCCATTTTCACATACATATACCAATGATTGACGATTAATTTTTGCAAATAAACCAATTATTTAGACACAAAAAAAACTATCACGCTATTTTGAAACATAAATGAACTATATAAAAACAAAATTAATAAATGACAAATAAAAATACAGTAAAATTATAGTCAATGGCATGCAATTTTTCTAAATGCACTCTAGTGGACATTGTTAGTAATGTTTATAATTGAAACCATAAATGGTCAACAGATGTCGTGTTTATAAAATAAACTGTAAGATCTTGATAATCTTGGGTTAAACACCAATATATAAGTTTAGTAGGTCTAAAACTGTAAAAATATAAAAGCCAACTAAAGTAATATAGTTTAAAATAATATTTCATCTTCTATTTTAATTATTAATTTCATATTCTAGGTATTAAAACCTGAAAATATGTTGCTACGATACAGATCTTTGTTGCAATATAAATATTTTATTTTATTCTAATATATTTGATGTCCGCGGTAGGGCAAGTGGCTATGCCATGTACCGTTGAGGAGTTAGATGAGCAAATTAGTCGCTCTGATTCAGTAGAGTGAGAGGCCTGTAGTAGAGTGTCAGCCCGCGGACATTTTTTATAAATATTAGACACGTGTGTTTTAAACAACGGTAGATATTTATTTAAATAATGATGAAATATTGTTCAATTTATGAACTATAAGGAAGAGGGTTCGATCCCCACCAGAATCATTTGTTTTTTATACTTAATTACTATGCGTGTCTTCAGAGAAAAATGTGTTCTTTTCAATTAATCTAAGATAAATATGAGATTAAATTGAATAAAAATGTTGTTCCATGGCATTTTTACTAAACCGCACTTTGCTAAGTCAAATTACCATATAAAAGAGATTATTTTTACAGTGATAGAAGATACTAGATTTATTGTCATGAATACATACGTCGAGTCACATGTTTTGTAGCAATGGCCGTTTAGAGATATTATTAGTACCTATAAATTCAAACTAATCCAATAGTAGATTTTAAAATGTTCAATTAAAAAAATGTATTTTCTAAAAGGACTTACTTTAAAAAAAATATCGTGTTTATAAGTATTTTCAGATAATTAATTATAATTGTGTAGTAATGAGGATGGTAGGATTTTAGAGAAAGTTCATCTCCATTTGCGTGGAAGGAGGGTGGAAAAAATCATTAAAAACTACCTCTGTACAACTGTATTCGATTCGAAACAATTTATTAAAACACTCACCAGTAAACCAGACTGAAGGGCTTTTCACTCCTAAGGTGGGATGGTTGGGATTGCGAGTTAAGGGCAGTATTTTTTCAAGTGTTATAGCAAGGATTTTTTCCAGGTAAAAACATAAAAAAAGGTATTAACCCCAGTAGAAACATAAGAATTTAATTTTCTTCACATAGTGATGAAAACTGTTAACCTTAACAGTTCATGAATATCTTTGAAGGGTGTGTTGGTATTTAATGATTTTTTTTTCTCTTCATATAAAAAAGTTTTCATCAAATACTAATATGCTCGTGAAAGATATTCAAAAACTGTTGAGATTAATATCTGTAGAAAATTTAAATCTATAAATCTACTGGAGAAATATTTGAATTATTTTTACGAACAAAATGATTTGATATGAAAACTACAAACGCATTGACCTTTTATATAATCCCTTTACATCCTGACATAAATAGAGGACCTTATGATTAATTATTCCTCAAATATCGGTTTCCCTTAGCGAGGTTATTTAAATTATTTATTTTTATGAATAAGATTGCTTTATTAAATTATAATTGACGGATACATATTGTGACGGCAACATACACTAAAAATAATAATTGATTAAGTTATATATATATACATATATATATATATATATATAAATGAAAAGCACAACATATTTCAGTCTAACAGGTTTCCAATAATATCATGTCATAAGTCTCAATCCAATTGTGAGGAAAAGAATAACTTTAATGGGTGCTGTAGTATCCTGATAGTTATGACAACGCCTGAAGCGGTTAAAATGGAGTTACTTAATACGAAGCGTGGAAAAAAAATTATAGCTTGTTTTACCTCTTGAAATATTTAAAGTAAAATATGATCAAGTTGCCTTGATATAAACTTTTTTTATACTTGGGTATATTAAATTTAATATATTGTAAGATTAGTTTGAATTTATTCGTTAAAACTACCACGGGAGAACTGAAACACCCATTTATGTTTGATGGCTTTTAAAGTTGTCAGCATATAGTTTTGAAGAAAACAACACTGTTAAGCTAAAGTTTAAAACTGAAGGGCTATTTCAACTAATTATATATTTTTTGTCACAAAACACTTAGTAAATTTTAGTAATAAGGTCAGGGTTAGAAACATGGCCAAGTTCAATGACATGAGTTCAACAGCTTATTATGGTGTGTAGGCGAGGGTGGTAACGGAGTTTGGGAGCCATGTTGATAGTTGGAATCATAAACACAGGTGTATGAAGATAATAACCTTGCTTGGATTAGGACCGTTATGGAATCATTCTAATTATAATACCCGGAAATGTAAGGTCAGGTCCTATTTGAAACTTAACCAAGAAATCTCTCTAACAGTCGTGAGATATTAGTGCTGTGTCTTTCTTATTACTTTGATGCAGGGTTACTTGGTGTTTGGAGATTTAATAATAATTTTATAGAATGTAAAATAAAGGTTATTGTGCCCAACTCTTTGGACAGCGGGGTCCTGGGTACATCGCATCTGATCCTCGCAAATCACCACTGCTCAGCGACATATTTCCTCTTGGTCAAATGCAGGGCTCACACACTAAAGACACACTCAATGCTATCGTATTTCTGAACTTTATTATTGTCGTGTTGTACAAATCAATCCTTTGTTCTCCACTCCTCACGGCCACCAACAGGTTTCATCTACGATTGACCGAGGAGTACGATCCACTCTCTGAACTCAACACGTCCAGTCATGCTACGAGTCAACTCCGAGTTCAACTAAACTCTTGGTTCAACTAGACTCTTACTGCGAATGACCGAGCTCGAACCTCCAACCTTTCAAGCCACGCTGCGCAACCCTACGCCAGCACCGTCTGAAGGTGACGTCACTACATCTCGAACTAACATGTTAACCTGGTGCCAACCTAACCGGAACATTATAAACGACTGATTTTATTACTATAAATCTAATAACGTATGGATTATTGGGATATTTGTATAATAAAGTGAACACACATAAGAATGAAAAGAGGAGGGTAAAGTCAATGGAAAGAACTGACTTGAAAAATTATATTTAGTTTCACATGTAGGATTCAAACAGCAGCTTGATCATCAGAGGTGACGTGCAGTGTCTAGTTTATCTACGTTTAGATTAGTATTAATAGTAATAATATTAATAATAATAATAATAAAAAACAATTATTGGCGGCAACCAAACCTCTGTTGTTTTGCCATAAAGTGGGTAAACTTTGTTTAACTTTATAAGTTTTCAATATGACGGTATTCATTCTGTCTTAAGCGCAAAAATGTAAAATGCAGTCTCAATTAGACCTACATTGCAATTTAAGAGTGGAACGATCTAGATATGAAACTAACTCCTTAGTCTGCGTACCCATCTGTGTGAGTTTATGTCAATGCTGTTAGTAAAAATCTTAATACTATGTATATGTTTAATGTTTATCAATGAATAACAATTACACCAAACAGTTATATAAACAGATATATAATTATAAACGTGAATTTTTAGCAAATGAATCATCTGCAAAGAAAGAGTGTGTATATGTGTGTGTATTTTGCAAATTATATACTAACGTTATTAGTACTAACTAAAGCTACTAGCAAACAACTGCTTTCTAGTGGACATTTTGGTAACATTTAAAATAATAACCGTCAAAAAGCAACAAATGTCGTGTTTTTCCAGAAAACAGTGGGTTTATGGAAATCACATAATGTGTAAATTTAGTAAGTATAAAACTGAGAACCAAAATGCAGAAATATCTTATAAAATAATATTTCATAGATTTTTAAAATAACAATATCGTATCCCGGCTATTATTATCAAATATTTGTTGCTACGATACAGATTCTTGTTGCAGTTTACACATTTTTGTTTTAATTTAGTTATATTTCAAGTCCACGGTGTGTTAAATGGCCGAGACATGTACCGTTATAGAGCTTGATGGAGAAATCTGACGATCTAAAACTGAAGCATGCGATGTCGTCAGTGGCTATTCAACACTGCGGAAATTTTTTTGTAAATACTAAACACACATGTTTTACACATGAGAAACACATTTTTGAAACAAGGCTGAAATTATGAATACAAATATATAAGTAAAAAAGAAGGTTAGAACACAACCGGAAAATATGGTTTTTTACACTTAAATACTGTACGTCTCTTCTGTGACCAATGAAAATATTATTATTATTATTATTAATGTTGAAAATATTATTATTATTGTTATTATTATAAATGTTATTATTAGCACCGCGTCGTACTACCCGTTCGGTTTATACGCACTTACGCTAATGTGTGATGGTAGGGTGATTGTGAGATGAAATGGAGGACCTACAGTTTAACGTGGAATCCGAACTACGGTGGAGGCCTGGCATTCCACACATTCACAAGTTGTGATTAATACACGTCTTGTCAGAGGTGAAGGAAGGGTTTGGTAATCAGATAAATCTGTGCCGAGACTGAGGATTGAACCCCGGACCCCCAGCACAGAAGTTCGACACCTTACCCTTAGATCGCCAGGTCACCCAATGAAAGTAAAACTATCAGTTTGTTTGTTCAATCCTATTTTTAAGAAACCATTTCCTCCACCATGGTGGTAAAGAAGACTAAGGGTGGATTTATATTAAATTGAAGGTAATGGGAAGGTTGAGGGTTGGAATTTTAGCAGGGTAAATAATCGTAGTTTTCAACACGTGATCTATAATTGTGGTATCATTAAATTTTTTCTGACACAAAAGCATGTGTAATTGCAACAAACTTCTCCCCTCGTTCTTACTCCCTCTACAGTAGAGTCCAATAATCCGACACCCATATGACACTCCCTTCATTACAACTCGTGTTTTGGCTTCGTACTAGCGCCATTCATCTACCACTCAGTCTTAGTTTACATGTGTGAGATTATGTACCAAACCACATATTAATGAACATAATAAAATCCTCGACTTGTGTTTTTGTCTTTTAACCCCGCCGTTTCTCCATTCCAATTTTGTATCCAAGTGGAAGGGTGTATTAAGAGTGGAAATAGTAAGCTGGCACTAACGTCATTATTTTTGGGGACAGGTGGTGTCGCTGAACGATAAAACAATGCAGACGAGGAAAACTTAGGCCAGAAAGAGAGATAAAGAGATCAAGATGAAGAGGTGGGTAAACGAAAGGAAGATTATATAAAGAAAAGAAATTTCAGCTGTGATGGTATTCAAGAAATTGCTGATTTTGCGGAGAAGAGAAATGACGTGGGGAAAGGGGAAAAGGAAAGATAATAAAAGAAAAGAAAACCCGAATATTAAGATTCTTTTGTGAAATGAAAGAAAAGCTCCACATATCTGGTGGTTGGAATAGCGCTGCCTACTTCTCGGAAGACACGTGCACAACACGTGTGTTTGACAATCTAAATCAGTAAGACTTAGTGTCCTTTACATGATCGGCCACACGCAAAACACTCGGTTATTTCAGATCTATGAAGGATGTTGAAGAAGATGTAGTTGTATTGTTGGTGCTAAAGAGAAGGAAGAAAAGGTGTCGGAAGCAATGGAGTGCACCCAATTAACACTCCAAAGTTTACATTTGGTACTTAATATATAAAGTAAAATCAATCAAAATGTTTAAATTATTTCAGGATATTAGAACAATATGTGGATATATTTATTAATATCCTTAAAGAAATTTACGAAAGAATGATATGAATATGCAGGGGTTGGAATACTGACATGATGTACCAAATTTTTCTTTAAGTGAATTACCACTCTTCTCTTAGAAAAATACTGGTGCATTGCATTTAAATTATACTTTTCTTAACTCAACTCAATTAGTTTAATTTCATGTTTAAAGCCCAGATTGTTAGTAAGACGCGGTGCGAAAGAAAAAAATTAATTCGACTAAACGTTTAACAACCAAAGATGTTGTGTTATTTATGGATTTAAGTTAGTTTATAAGTTGTGTGCTGAATACTCCGTTTGTTCAGAAACAAAACGTTAAATACCTCCAATCTATATACATAAAAAGAAAATTCCTGACTCACGGACTGACTCATCAACACCCAGCCCAAACCCTTGGACCTAAAAAGCTGAAATTTTGAACAAAGTTCCCCTAATGATGTAGACAAGGAATAAGGCCGGATTTTTTGAAATGGTCATCGGATAGGGAATAAAGAGGATTTATATTCTTCCTTTAAAGTTAGCCTTATTTCCGTAACTATAATTATTGGAGACTTCAAGTTTGGCATGTAAGTAGGTAACTATAATCACTAATAACGATTTTCAGGATTTTTCTAAATTCCCCCGGGATAAGATAGAAAGCGTTGCTTTAAAGTTATAAAGCTAAAATTATGATTCCGTTACTATTGTTAGGTTTTATGATTTTTCATTATTAACTCGGGGTAGGGAAATATATAATAATAAAAGGAAATGTTTGTCTGCGTGTGTGTGATTTTGTGTACGATTCCCAGCTAAATCTACGGCACGCAGAGATATGCAATTTTTAACATAGGTAAACGGAAGGGGGTCCGAATGCACATCGAGGCCGGATTTTTAAATTTATAATTAGCTTTTTAATTAGGCTATTTTTAACAAATTTTTAATGAAAATATTGTTAATCTGCTTTAGAACTACGTTTCAGAGAAATGGCAAGTCGGGCACCATGGAGGGCGTACGGGAGGGGGGGGGGGGGGGGCATTGTATAATTCTTATACCACAGTGGAGCAAGGTCAACGACGTGCGGGGCTGCTAGTAAATGAATAAATTAATGTTTGCGATATGTGTATACTAGTGTCACCGTCAATATTATGTTCCTTGCATTTCCGAAGTGACAAATGGGTTGCATCTAAAAGTACCTCACGGCGCAATGAAATCACCGATATAACATGGTGAATTATTTTATGTTCATTAGCAACATAATAGTGGCAAATGGTTGGGCGGTTGTGAAAATGGTATTTTTTTCAACGACTAAAGTGTACGGGGTTCGATTCAAACCATGGTGGTTAACACATACTTTATCTTTTTTAAAAAAAAATTAATTCAATTCATTCTGTTTATTTTGATCAAAATTAGATTATTGGTAGCAAACAAAAAGAAGTTATACTTAACGACGTAGACTACTTGGAGATTTTGAAGCTATTTAGCGAAGCGTGTTGCATCTTAACTTGACGTACCTAAGCAGTTTAAGCACTATCACACTTAGACACCATCATATCACCTTTTCTTGTTTCCTATTTGCGATAGACTATGCTACCATGGACTTATTTAATCTACATCCTGGCAGGAGGACTTAAAAGTAATTTTATAAATAGGTAAAATAGCTTAAGTTGTAGAGGAGTTATAAAAAATAAGTTTACAAAAAGACTACTTCATGATAAAATAAATTGTAATTTTGTGAAAGAGTAGGACTGTTTTTAGATTTTTAAAAAGAATTTATAGTTTTTGATTCATATTTATACAAGTATCTATAAAACTCGGTAGATAGAGCGTAAATTCATTAAAATAAGATATTCTAGTTAACTACCATGACGTCACAGCCAATCATTGCCATTAAAAACATTCAGGAGGAGGGGAGACATATTTTCTTAGGGTTTTAATAGTATGTGGTGTGTAAATTTTTTACGTGCTGACGAAAGGGAGAGGAATTTCCGATGCGACGGTTGAACATATTAGGGCAACATGTGACGGGATCTGAGCGTTTAGTTCGTTTTTAATTTGTTCGTATGTGGCATAATTTTACCATCAGGAGGGTATAAATAGTCCAACATGACAGCTACAACAAATATCGAGCAACATAATCCTTTAAAAACATATATTGGAGTAGTATAAACATAATTTTTACTTGTCAGTCAGCGAGCTAATTGTTTTTCTAGAATTACAAAGAACATTATAAACTATAAGTACTAATAATGATAGCTAGACAGCATTGTTTACGAACGGTACTACCCTCTATTAGAGATTGTTGGTAATGTTTTGATATTAACACCTTTAAAACCTACAGATGGCGCTCATTTCTATCAATTATATCGCAACGAGTAAAACAAATGCTAGGAAAAGAGTTATCTCATTATTAGTTTTATTTAGCACCGCGTCCTACAACCTTTTCAAGATAAACGCATATTTACTAATTACGCTGATGACTTAAAGGTGAAGAACGTTGAATTTAGAGTAAGTTTACTCAAATTTGAACGGAGAATGGGAAACCATTTATGATTATCCACCTTAGTACATCCTACCGGGATTTGAACCTCGATCTACCCGTCATCATCAGATGAGTCTATTGAGGGAGTGACAATGTGTAAATTATGATATTTTGTTAGTAATAAAATTATTCCCTAAGGTTTTATAAATTTGTACACACGTTTAAGCTAACTGCATGTTCACACTAGATGGTTAGGTAACGAAGAGAAAGGTAAATTTAGATGAAATGTGCCAACATATTCGTGGGGGAATAATGGGAAATAAATTAGGAAAATCCACGTTCTGTAAACCTAAACGGGGTTCGAGACTCAATCTTCATTAGTCATTCTGTTTCAATTAAATATATTTATTTAATAAAATATGTAATCTTCAGTAGTAAATATTATAATAATTAGTGAATAACATTAATTTCTTTGACAATATCAAATTATTTGAATATTTTTCATGAGCCTAACAATTTAATGTAATGTTTGAGATAATGATGTGTTTACCTTTGATAAAAGGCCTGTCGTGTTAGAATAAAATTTTCTACAATCATTCTTTATGATTTAAAATTAATGGTCATGAAAAATGTCAAACTTGTCTAATTTATAATACAACTCATTTTAATTTTCATTTTTACTAACTTTTCACTAAGCACCAATTGAATTACAAATAATATATTATTAGTGTTATATTTTAGGTATTTACAATAATGATCAAATGTGACGGAAGCAAACCAAATAAATTAGCGTAATAAGACATGGAAATTGATCTAGTAGCTTTTCTAGCCGTCAGATAATGTCCTTAATAGGAAAATTAAACTCTAGTTTATGTGTCCACAAGAAGCGCAAATATCTTGTATTTAGTTTAACTCGTCGATTAATTAATATTCTATTGTTTGTTTTTACATATTCGTGTGTGTGGTTTGTTATTTTATTGAATGTATGTTTGAAACTCAGGAATCTACAGGGATTAATGGTAAAGGTAAGGATTCAATTTTCTCTTATATATAACAAGGATTGACGATTAATTTTTGCAAATAAACAAATGATTTACCAAAAAAAAACTCTTATGTTATTGTGAAACATATATGAACTATTTAAAATCAAAATTAAAAAAATTATAAATAAAAATATAGTAAAATTATAGTCCATGGCGTGCAATTTTTACTAAATGCTCTCTAGTGGACATTGTTGGTAATATTTATAATTGAAACCATAAAAGGTCAACAGCTGTCGTGATTATAAAAAAAAGTAAGATTTTGCTAATCTTGGGTTAAACACCAATATATATGTTTAGAAAGTCTAAAACTGAAAAAAATTAAAGAAAACCCAAGTAATATAGTTAAAAATGATATTTTGTCTTTTATATAAAATAATATTTTCGTAACCCGGGTATTAATAAGTGAAAATATGTTGCTATGATACAGATCTTTGTTGCAATATAAATATTTTATTTTATTCTAATATATTTGATGTCCGCGGTAGGGCAAGTGGCTATGCCATGTACCGTTGAGGAGTTAGATGAGCAAATTAGTCGCTCTGATTCAGTAGAGTGAGAGGCCTGTAGTAGAGTGTCAGCCCGCGGACATTTTTTATAAATATTAGACACTTGTGTTTTAAATATGGGTCGATCTTGATTTAAATAAAGATGAAATATTGTTCAAATTTATACATGTTTAGGAAGAGGGTTCGATCCCCACCAGAATCATGTGTTTTTTACACTTAATTACTATGTAGACTTTTTATAAGCAATGTGTTCTATTCAAGTGATATTAAATAAATATAACATTAAAACGTGTAAAAATGCCAATGTTAAGATTTAATAATACCCACTTTTATTACCTGGAGAGACTCTCAGCATATCAAAATTATTGTGATAAAGACGAGGAGGGTAGAATTGTAAGATATGTACCTTAATTTGTAAGACATGAAAGTTAAAAAATCAGTTAAACCACCTCATCTGGGTTTGAATTAAGACATCATCAAAACCAACCAGAAGAGAATCAGCCTTTATTTGTGTGTAAATAACAAAGTGAGCTTTACGGGAATATATTTGACAGTTTTCTGAGGTTAATCAGGTAAAGATGAACTTACCGCGATTTACTTCCTCTTCTAAAATTAACTTGAGTTTAAATATAGGTATATTTTATTTTATCTTATATTTTATGAATTTAAAGTCCACTAAACTAACTAATCATATCAGCACAGGACATGTAAATCCAAACTAACCCTGTAACCAAAACAACACCCGTCCCGCACCGTTAGTTAATCATTGTTAAATAGGAAACCCATGTTTTACTAATGCTTTATTTTGCACATACCAGAACTTTACCTGAGACACTCAACTCATAATATAGACAAACTACCAACTGAACAAAGGTATTTACAAAAAGGTAGTTAACCCTGAATGGAAGTAGGATTGTTGAACCAGCAAACAAACCACCTTATGAAGACACTCTCCTGTCAAACATCCTAGATCATATGTGGTTGCAATCAATAGCGACCCATCATCGGGCCGGGATGCGAACCCCACACATTGTTGAACTGTGAAGAAGAGGATAAAGTTTTCAACGATGTGTTTACCCTACATCATAATTACTAACTTCTCCTTTCATGTCATAAGTGTGATGAGATCATAACAAAGTAGATGTTGGGGGTTGGTCAAACGGAGGAATGCTTCAAGAGTCATAAAGAAAGTAATGAGAGATTAATATCTTTGGGTGACAATGACAACTGGCATACTATTGTCAAGTTTGAAAAGAAAAAAAATTTATCTATATGTATATTTTATATTAACATGTAATGTTTAGTTGTAAAAAATAAAATAAGATTAGTTTTTGTGTATGCTTTAAATCCAACAAAGAGTCCGAGCTATACATATATTTAAAAATCAGATCAGAGAAAAACAGAATTAAGAGTATATGATTCCACATTTATTATGTATAATAGTAGAGTAAAATTTATAAAAACCACTTACGTTGTATCCGGTAATAATTCTAACCTGAATCTCATCATAATTAGAGAAAGGATCTAAACTCATCTTACGCCTTTAACCAGATATTTAACGTTAGGGTTTCTTGTCGATACAGTTTTTTTTTAATATATATTCAATGTATATAATGGAACAAAGATTACACCATTCTTAGTGAAATATACAGAAATAGCAAGGTACATTTTAACAAATGCATCAACATTCTCCAATGAGAGGGACTGTGTTTGTGTGTTCCATAATAATTACTATTATAGTTAATAGTTCCTATAATAGCTACCAGATTGCAAAATGTGGGTAGTTTTACTGCTTTCTAGTAGACATTATTATAAATATTTCTGATTGAAACCACAAAAGGCCAACAGATGTCGTTAATTCAAAAGAAAGCTTTTATCACGTAAATATTTGAAAAAATAAAACACAATAATATATAGGTTTATCAATTAATAAAATGAAAAAATAGCAAACGCCAAAAATATATATTACATATTTAAAATTATATTGTATCGTGTAAATTAAATAATAAATTCGTATCTCATGTAGTAATGTCTGAAAATATGTTTCTATGATACAGATCTTTGTTGTAATTTAAGTATTTTATTATATTCTCATTAATTTGATGTCCGCGGTAGGATAAGTGGTTATTATTTTTTTTAACACCGCGTCTTACTACCCATTAGGTATATACGATTAAGTAATAATTACGTTAATGGTTTAGAATTTGGGGAGGTTGAATTTAGAGGAAATAAGTTTACATTTGAATTGAGGGAACGTGTAGCACAATTCAGGAAAAATCACCCTCAATTCACCCGACCGAGATTCGAATATCGATCACCCCGTCCTCGGTAGTCTAGGTAATCAAGAAACTAGTGCGTTTGGCTAACTACGCCACCAAGGCGGGGCATATTAAAATTACTTGGATAGGGAAGAGGAAAATAAAATTGAAAAGTAATGTACCTTAATTAACAAGGAGTGAAAAGTGAACAAACATCTGGTAGAAATAGCGCAGTGCTCTCACCTGGATTTTGAATACAGACATTTTCACAAGCGTAAAAACCAACCAGACAAAAATAAGCCTTTATCCGTTGCGAGTGTCACGGGAATATTCTTGACAGTTTACAGAGGTAAAATTCGCTTACTGCGACTTACTACCTCTTCTAAAATGAGTTTGATTTTAAATAGGGGTGTTATTTTACAATTATCTTACATATATATATATATATATATACATATTTAAAGTGAACTGCACCAAGGAATTATATCAGCACAAAACTTCTAAACTAAACCTAGAAATAAACAACACCCATCCCCCGGCGGTCAATTCATCACTATGAAAGGAAATCACCACATTTCACCTACTCAGGAGATTGGTCTGACACCTTAGTACAGTTGGTGGTTTGTCTAAACAGATACAGGTAATTTAAAGTGAGCGGAGATAGGATTGATAAACCAATAAACAAACCACTGGTCCACCAACACCCTAATGTAAACACACTCTCCCGTCAAACATTCTAAATTATAACTGGTTGCAATCCATAGTGACCCATTATAGGGCCGGGGTGCGAACCCAGCGTGTTGATAAATGCGAAGAAAAAGAGGGGGAGTGTTAAACAATGTGTTAACCCTCCATCATAGCTACCAACTTCACTTTTCATGTTATAACTGTGATGAGATCATAGTAAAGTCGATGTTGGGGGTTGGTCCAAGGGAGGAATACTTCAAGAGTCATAAACTGTTGAGAACTGAATATCTTTGGTGGACAACGACAACTGGAATACTACTATCACCTCACGGGAATGAATGGAATTACTGTGGTAGGGGTAAAGAAGAGAAAGTAACAAGATTCCTCTTTCTTTCTCTTTATGTTTAAATATTTGTTCCACTAAGATCACAGAAAGAATATTCACCCATCAACTTCAACTCCTTTCAGGATATTAACATCATTAGAAACTAAATAATTAGGAAATCTGAATAAGACAAACAATGAATGCAAAATGCCCATTGCTGACTGTCTAAAATCGACTTTAATTTAATATTCTTCTACATGTTTTACACACATGCAAACAATCCGTTTGGCAACTGCAACACATTAAAATGATCAAGTCTAGTCCTACTATTAGCTCAAATACAGATCCTGTAAACCACAGAATATGCTAACTTGATTTAGCCGAACACTTAAACGAGACCACAATAGTATTTTACGTAATAGCAAACTATTATTAGACCAGTGGTTTTATTAATACTGGTCAGACAACGTGTAACTACTAATAAAAAAAGAAATATTAGTTTATCAAAATGTAAATAGTAAGTAGTTTTTGTTTTTCTCTATAAATACTAAAGGATTTGATACCAGTCTTCACCAAACCAGAATATTGAAGTTTAACCGAGAAATTGTTTTGGTAAATAAGAAGAGTCTAAACTAATCTCGTGATAAATGTATTATTAATATATAACTAATATAGTTCTGAATCCGTCAATACCAAAACCAGAAAAATAGGAACCTGTTACTTTGCCCCAATGTAAATCTGTGCGTCTGGGGATCACATGGATTTTTGAAAAGTTTGAAAATTATTCTAAAACAAAGTTAATTCACTATCTCGATCATACTTATTAAATTAAAACGGGATCTGTGAAATTATATATGATAGTGGTTTTAAACTTATGGAATGATTGCCCTGTAAAAATCGTTGAATTATTACAGGTTATAAACGAAAATAAATGAGTGATGACAGCCTTTTTTTCCTACACGCTAACCTAATTCTAATCTAATATTTTTAAAAACTGCATTATTTGAATCAAGCTCAACAATCTCATTTGAGATGTGTTTTCATTCAAGTATATTTTATGTTTAAGTAAATTATCTCTGATGTGGACATAATGATCGCTTAAGACATTGCACAGTTAGGGTCGGCACTACAGGCTTGAAGGTAATAGTTGAATGGCCACATCTATTATCCATCTAAGTGTCAACACACACTGGATACACACACTCAACTCTCAACACTCAACTACATGCATGCAGTACTAGTTCTCTATATGTCCATGTCTAGTGTTATCAACACAATTATATTAGTTATTTTTAAAGAAGTTAAAACTAAAAGAAAATACATAACAAGTCGACATATCTGGATATGTGTAAGCCTGGAGAAATGGAAGGTGAATTAGTCTTTTTGATTAAACACTTATCACAGGATGACACATAGGTAAAGAAATATTTGAGAATTATTCCTAGATATTTTATACGAGTATTAAGTAACATAGCTCCAAACCCTAATAAAAACTCATCAATTCTAGAAAAACCGTAGCCTAAGAATATATTCTATTTCTGACAGCCAATGGTCCGCTAAGAGCGCGGAAATTTAAAATAAAGATATGGTCGCCAAGGTTTAAATAAATCAAGTTTTAGAGAGTACAACATGATACAACCCTGAGGGCAAGGTCAACTACAACCAAAACCCTCTACCAAGGTCATCAATGGTTGTAAAGGTAGAATAAAAGGTCCAGTCTCCCACAGAAGGTGGTCTAGTTTCATTCTCGAAAGAGTTATATCGCAGAGATACATATCCATTTACAGAGAATTAACTATGTGTATCAGCAAACGAAAATATCAATACGTCGTAAAGTGTGGACAAAACATAACAACTAATGTTACCACAGAGCCATAGAGCTGTGGGTCCAATTAGCAAAATTTGGTCAGCATGTGTTCTATTACCATGATTGTGAGGGAAAGTAACATCTAGTCAGACTTGTCTAAGTTGAGAGTTGATGGAAAATAAACACATGTCAGTTATTTTGTTGTTATTTATTGTATTACGGACTTCTCATGGAGGTAGAAATATCTATATAGACTTTCAATTAGATGAACTACAGCGAGATTACGGTAGAAAGAACCTATTTCAAGATAAAATAAAAGGTATTTTATAGAAATTGATAATATTTATCAGAAGTTACAAGTTCCGATCATATGATTAGACGTAAAAATATATGAAAATAGTTTTGGTAACTATTTTAACTGTACGTTCATGTTCTTTTTTTTTAGCTAATGTGTGTTTTAAATGGTTGTCCGGGTCAATTACAATTTTAAGAACTCAATCTTAATTTAAATTTTGTCTAAAATAATCAAATGATTAGTATAAGGATGGTTTACTATATCAAGAAATGTTATAATTTTCTCTGAAATGTTTTGTGGATATAATTTACAAACATATTTTGTTGATGTAAACATTGATAGCATTTTACCATATAATTTGTGTTATTTAATAGATATTGATAATATCTTTATAAAGTGATAGCTACAGATAGCAAGAAATAACGTATGAAGACGTGAAATTAGATCAAGTTACTTTATTAGATTGTAGATAAAAACAGGACTTACCATGTTAATTGAAGTGAAGTTATTTCTAGTGCTAAGAATAACTACGTGAAGTTCGGTGATTGGTCATTCTTTTATTTCAAGTTATAAAACCACTTCAGGAATAACCTTTTATTAGTTGCGTTAGTAAAGTCTTGGGTTTTTTTATTCTCTATTATTTTATTCTTAATACTCGTTTCACAGCAAGATTACATTGAAAATAAAGGGAAACAAGGATTTAAAAAAACCCTCAATAGTGTGAGCTCGAGAGTGAGCCTCCGGTGTTAACCTGATAGTGCCAACATTTGCAGATAAAGTGTCTTGTGTGGTCAGCACAACGAGCCTTCCAACTATTTATCTCAGTTTCCTAAACCAGTGCTACTACTTCTTTGTTCAAGTAGTAGTCAATTTGTACTAACAAGGCAGACTCCCGTCCAGACACACCGCTACACTGATGAATTTTGAACGCACCAGAGATCGAACCCAGGACCTCTGTATGTGTAGCTAGGAACTCCGACAAATAGACCAAAGAGACCGTCAAAAGGAAACGAATGGTGAAAAATAATAATAAATAAATTTAACTATATAGCTAAATATTATTTATATATATCTAAGTAATATTCTACAAACAATATTTTTCCATAATGAGTAATAGGTCTCAAGTGTGTCAGAGCTGTTGGCTACGTCATGTATGAACATTGGTTCTATTCCTAACTAGGTCTTTAGTTCGACTACAGATAGTAAGATGATAACGGTAGATCTGTGCGAGATGAGTCCATGTACCAGTAGAATGACGTGTCAGAGAGGGTTCCGGAACATTCCCCGATAGAAGAGGTTTCCCGTTTTGTGCAGTACTTGAATGGGTGAATTCTTAACAGCTGTTATTACACCACAAACCGTCATCTCCACGGACGAAGGCACAATTGTTTCACTTTTTATAAAAATAGAGGGGAAATTCGTACTCACAGTGGTATAAACAGTAGGAAAAAGGTCCATTAAAAGAAATGTATCATCATTTGCTAGAAGAAAGGGACTGTCTGTTCTTTACTTTCTTCCATCGCTATTAGTTCCTATAATGCCTACTAGTTCTCAACATACAAGTAGCCTCACTGCTTCCTAGTGGACATTGTTGGTAATATTTATAATTAAAACCATAAAAGGTCAACAGATGTCGTGTTTTGTCAAAAAAGCTGGTATGAAAAATAGATTTGATTAAACAGTAATATATTAGTTTAGTGTATATAGAAAAGTGAAAAAAACAAATGGAGTTGAAAATTTCAAGTATTTTAAATAAAATTATTTTAATAAACTAAATAATAATTTCGTATCTCGTCTAGTAATACCTGAAAATATGTTGCTATGATACAGATCTTTGTTGCAATATAAATATTTTATTTTATTCTAATATATTTGATGTCCGCGGTAGGGCAAGTGGCTATGCCATGTACCGTTGAGGAGTTAGATGAGCAAATTAGTCGCTCTGATTCAGTAGAGTGAGAGGCCTGTAGTAGAGTGTCAGCCCGCGGACATTTTTTATAAATAGTAGACACTTGGGTTTTAAACATGAGTAAATCTTGATTTAAATAAAGATGAAATATTGTTCAAATTTATACATGTTTAGAAAGAGTGTTCGATCCCCACCAGAAGCAAGTTTTTTTAATATTAATTACTATGTTGTTCTTATATAATCATGGTGTTCTATTTAAGTGATATAAAATAAATATAACACAAAAATGTGTAAAAATAACAATGTTAAGATTTTATAATACCCACTTTTATTACCTGTAGAGACTCTCAGCATATCAAAATTATTGTGATAAAGACGAGGAAGGTAGAATTGTAAGATATGTACCTTAATTTGTAAGAAATGAAAGTTAAAAAATCTGTTAAAACACCTCATGTGGGTTTGAATTAAGACATTTTCATAATCATCAAAACCAACCAGAGAAGAATCAGCCTTTATCCGTGTGTAAATAACAAAGTGAGTTTTACGGGAATATAATTGAGAGTTTAATGAGGTTACTGAAGTAAAGATAAACTTACCGCGATTTACTTCCTCTTCTAAAATGAACTTGACATTAAATAGGGGTATATTTTATTTTATCTTATATTTTATGTATTTAAAGTGCAATGAAACAACTAATCATATCAGCACACGACATGGAACTCCAAACTAACCCTATAACCAAAACAACACCCGTCACCCACCGTTAGTTAATCATTGTTAAATAGGTAAACCAGATTTTACTAATGCTTTTTTTTTATACATACCAAGACTGAACCTGGGACACTCAACTCAGAAGATATACAAACTACCAACTTCTTTTTTCATATCATAACTGTGATGAGATCATAACAAAGTAGATGTTGGGGGTTGGTCAAAGGGAGGAATACTTCAAGAGTCATAAACTGTTGAGAACTGAATATCTTTGGGTGACAACGAAAACTGGAATACTGCTGTCAACTCACTGGAATGAATGTAATTATTGTAGTTGGGGTAAAGAGAGAAGGTAGCAATATTCTTCTCTCTTTCTCTTTTTGTTTAGTATCTGTTCCACTAATATCACAGAAAGAATATCCATTCACCCATCAACCTCTACTTTTACCAAAATTAAAAAAAGAGGTAAAAAAAATCAACGTGAATTTGTTGTGGGAAGTAAAATAATAGTTTGTAAAATAAATATGATATTATCTGTTGTGTCTATTTATATTCCTTGAGTGGTTATTCTGATAACTAAATCCCATATTTTAATTGCCTATTTTTTTAAAAACAATTTTGGTTCCTAAGTATCCGCTAATTTTCATAACTAATGGCTAGAAACCAGGGTTATGTTCTTGACTAGGTCATTAGTTCGACTACAGATAGAAAACTGTTCAAGGTAGACCTATGCGAGTAGAATGGACGTGTCAGAGAGGGTTGCGGAACGTCCCTAATGTTCCCAGTTTTGTATCTGAATGGCTGAACTCTTGGCGGCTATTACTATACCCCAAACCGTCATCGTCAATAGAAGAATGAACAATTGTTTCACTTTATTTAATATACAACTCAGGAGTTTCCAGAGATTAATAGCCTATTATTAAATAATGATTTAATGGTGAAAATAAGGCTTTCGGCTTGTATATCACATAATAATAGTTAACAGTTAAATGATTGAAAATAAATAAAGTTTTAAAAAATAAACTCTCACAATATTATTGTATTATGACACAGACAATTGCTAAATTTTAATTATATATGAAACATAAAAACACAATAAAAATATAGTTGAAGTGTATAAGGTAGAAGTTTTTCCGGCGCAAATAAAATTGAAAATATTCTCAAAATAGTCTAAAAAATGCAGCTTCACTATTGAATTCTAAAACGCTGAGAAGTTGCACCTTTTAGTTTGAGAAAAAAAATTATATATATTTAATTTATATTAACACGAAAGGTTTAGTTTAAAAAAATAAAATAAGGTTTGTTTGTGTGTGTGTGTGTGTGTGTGTGTGTGTGTGTGCTTTATATCCAAAAGACAGTCCGAGCTAATATATAATTGAATATCAGATTAGAGAAAAACAGAAATTAGAGTATATGATTCCGCATTTAGTATGTATAATAGTAGAGTCAAATTTATAAAAACCACTTACGTTGTATCCAATAATAATTCTAACCTGAATCTCATCATAATTAGTGAAAGGAACTAAACGGATATTCTGTCTGTGACCAGATATTTAACGTCAGGGTTTCTTGTCGATACAGTTTTTTTAAATAGATATTCAATATATATAATGGAAAAAAGATTACATCATACAATTACCAATCTTTGTGAAATCTACAAAAATAAAAAGGTACATTTAACAAATGCATCAACATTCCCCATGAGAGAGACTTGTGTTTGAATGTTCCAACATAATTACTATTATAGTTAACAGTTCCTATAATAACTACCAGAGAGCGAGATGTAGGTAGTTCCACTGCTTTCTAGTAGACATTATTATTAATATTTCTGATTGGAACCAAAAAAGGCCAAGAGATGTCATTATTTCAAATGAAAGGTTGTATCACGTTAATATTTGAAGAAGAAAAAACACAATAATATATAGATTTATCAATTAACAAACTGAAAAAATAATAAACGACAAAAATATATATTATATATTAAAAATTATACTGTATCATGTTTATTAGATAATAATTTCGTATCTCGTGTAGTAATACATGAAAATATGTTGCTATGATACAAATCTTTGTTGCAATATAAATATTTTATTTTATTCTAATATATTTGATGTCCGCGGTAGGGCAAGTGGCTATGCCATGTACCGTTGAGGAGTTAGATGAGCAAATTAGTCGCTCTGATTCAGTAGAGTGAGAGGCCTGTAGTAGAGTGTCAGCCCGCGGACATTTTTTATAAATATTAGACACTTGTGTTTTAAACTTGGGTAGATATTGGTTTAAATAAAGATGAAATATTGTTCAAATTTATACATGTTTAGGAAGAGGGTTCGATCCCCACCAGAATCATGTGTTTTTTACACTTAATTACTATGTAGTTCTTTTATAATCAATATGTTCTAATCAAGTGATATGAAAAGAATATAAATTTAATTGTGTAAAATTGTTGTTCTTAATATTTAATTGCACGTCGTTTTATTATCTTGTACTGGCTAGCGGCATATTAAAATTATTTCTTTTAACACCGTGTCTTACTACACTTTAGGGATATACGATTAAGTACTAATTACGATAATGGATTACGAATTAGGGGGGGGGTGAATTTAGAGGAAGTAAGTTTACATTTGAGTGGAGGGAGCGTGGAACACAATTCAGGGAAAATCACCCTCAATTCACACGACCGAGATTCGAATATCGATCTGCCCATCTTCGGGAGTCTAGGTGAACACGAAACTAGTGCGTTTGGCTAACAACGCCACCTAGGCGGGTCATATTAAAATTACTTAGATAGGGATGACGAAAATAAAATTTAAAATAAATGTATCTAAATTCACAAGGAATGAAAAGGTAACAAACATCAGGTAGAAACAGCGCAGTGCTCTCACCTGGATTTTGAATTCAGACATTTTCCCAAGCGTCCCAATCCAACCAGACTAAAATAAGCCTTTATCCGTTGAAAGTTTCACGGGAATATTACTGACAGTTTACTGAGGTAAAATAAGATTACTGCGACTTACTTCCTCTTCTAAAATGAGTTTGATTTTAAATAGGGGTGATATTTTTAAATGTCATATATTATGTAATTAAAGTGCACTGAACTAACTCACCATGTAATCACAAAACTTATAAACTAAATTTAACCTAGAAGCAACATAACACCCATCCCCAGGCGGTTAATTTATCACTGTGGTTGGAAATTACAGCATTTCACTTACTCTGGAGATAGACAAACTACCAACTGTACTAAGGTGTCGAACCAAACAGGTAACTAAAACTGAGCGGAAATAGGATTGATAAACCAATAAACAAACAACAAGTCCACCAACACCATAATGTAAACACTCTCTCCCGTCAAACATTCTAAATTATAACTGGTTGCAATCCATAGCGACCCATCACAGGGACGGGGTGCGAACCCCACGCTTCGATAAATGCGAAGAAAAAGAGGGGAGAATGTTTAACAAAGTGTTAACCCTCCATCATAGCTACCAACTTCACTTTTCATGTTATAACTGTGATGAGATCATAACTTAGTAGATGTTGGGGGTTGGTCAAAGGGAGGAATACTTCAAGAGTCATAAACTGTTGAGAACTGTATACCTGGCATACTAATGTCACCTCACTGGAATGAATGGAATTACTGTGGTAAGGGTAAAGAAGCGAAAGTATCAATATTCTTCTTTATTTCTCATTTTGTTTAAATATTTGTTCCACTAATATCACAGAAAGAATATTCACCCCTCAACCTCTACTCCTTACAAGATGTTACCATCATTAGAAACTAAATAATTCGGAAATTTAAATAAGACAAACATTGAATAGAAAAGGCCCATTGGTGACTGTCTAAAATTAACTGTAACTTAATATTCTTCTACATGTTTTACACATATGCAAACCATCTGTTTGACAATTGCAACACACTAAAATGATCAAGTCTAGTCCTACTGTTAGCTCAAATACAGATCCTGTAAACCACAGAATATGCTAACTTGATTTAGCCGAACAGTAAAACGAGACCACAATAGTATTTTACGTAATAGAAACTATTCTTAGACCAGCGGTTTTATTAATACTGGTTAGACAACGTGTAACTACTAATAAGAAAAGAAATATTAGTTTATCAAAATGTAAATAGTTAGCAGTTTTTTTGTCTCTATAAATACTAAAGGTTTTGATACCAGTCTGCACCAAACAAGAATATTGAAGTTTAACTAAGAAATGGTTTAATGTATAAGAAGCGTTTAAACTACCCTCGTAATAAATGTATTATTAATACATAGCTAGTATATTTTTGAATCCGTCAATACCAAAACCAGAAAATTGAAACCTGTTACTTTGCCTCAATGTAAATCTGTGCGTCTGGGGATCACATGAATTTTTGAAAAGTTTGAGAACTATTCTAAAACAAAGTTAGTTCAATATCTCGATCATACTTATTGAATTAAAGCGGGATCTGTAAAATTATATATGATAGTGGTTTTAAACTTATGGAATGATTGCCCTGTAAAAATCGTTGAATTATTACAGGTTATAAACGAAAATAAATGAGTGATGACAGCCTTTTTTTCCTACACGCTAACTAATTCTAATTTAATATTTTTAAAAACTGCATTAATTAAATCAAGCTCAACAAGTCATTTGAGATGTGTTTTTATTCAAGTATATTTTGTGTTTAAGTATTAATATAACCCATGATGTTAACATCATGATCGCTTAAGACATTGCACAGTTAGGGTCGGCACTATAGGTTAAAAGGGAAAAGTTGAATGGCCACATCTACTATCCATCTAAGTGTCAACACATACTGGATCCGCACACTCAACTACACGCATGCAGTACTAGTTCTTTTTATGTTCATGTCAAGTGTTATACACGCAATTTTTATGTTCAACGATACTATATTAGTTATTTTTAGGATGCTAAGACAGAAAGAAAATACTTAACAAGTCAACTTACTTGGATATGTGTAAACCTGGAGAAATGGAAGGTGAATTTGTCTTTTTGTTTAAACACTTATATAGGATGACACATAGATAAGTAATATTTCTAAATGATTCCTAGATATTTTATACGAGTATTAAGTAACTAGGATCCACACAATGATAAAAACTTATCAATGATAGAAAAACCATAGCCTTATAATATATTTTATTTCTGACAGCCAATGGTCCGCTAAGAACGCGGAAATTTAAAATAAAAATATGGTCGCCAGGGTTTAAAGAAATCAAGTTTTATAAAGAACGTCAGGATAATACCTTGAGGGCAAGGGCAACTACAGCCAAAACCCTCCAACAAGGTCAAGGTTGTAAAGGTAGAATAAAAGGTCCAGTCTCCCAGAGAAGGTGGTCTAGTTTCATTCTCGAAAGATTTATATCGTAGAGAAACAGAGCCATTTACAGAAAATTTACTTTATGTATCAGCAAACGAAAATATCGATACGTCGTAAAGTATTGACAAAACATAAAAACTAATATTACCACAGATCCATAGAGCTGTGGGTCCAATTAGCAAAATTTGGTCAGCATGTGTTCTATTACCATGATTGTGAGTGAAAGTAATATCTAGTCAGACTTGTTTAAGTTGAGAGTTGATGAAAAATGCACACATGACGGTTATTTAGTTGTTCGTTATTGTATTAAGGACTTCTCATTGAGGTAGAAATTTTTATATAGACTATCAATGAGATGAACTACAGCGAGATCACGGTATAAAAACACCGTTATAAAATAAAATAAAAGATATTTTATAGAAATTGATAATATTTATCAAAAGTTACAATCTAAGATCATATGATTAGACGTAAAAACATATGAAAATAGTTTTAGTAACTATTTTAACTGTAAGTTCGTTTTCCTTTTTTTTTTTTTTTAGTTAAAGTGTGTTCTATCAACAGCCGGTGGCATTAGTGTTGTTTAGATAAACTATTAATTTCTGCTACGCATACATTTATGTTAGAATATGAATATAAATATCCGAAAAATTCGGGTGCATTGATAACACTCTTAAAATAAATATTATATTAATTACTATAACGTTGTTTCTTATTTAAGAAGATAGGAATTGTTTTATTTCAATCTTTATTAAATTTACAAGTCATTTTGGCTAAACATCCATTAGAATAAAACTCCTTTTTACTAATATTTTATTCAAAGATTGAGCTGATATTGAAATAAAAATTTTTATTAGGTATGCTAAAAACTAAGCTATTATTTTCCCCTGTTTAGTTGGAATGGAGGTTTGTAAGAATTGAAACTATTAAACCAATGAGAAAACCCACAATCTAATATTTTATCGAAGAAGAGAAACGCGTCTAATCTTTTTTTATAAAAAGCCACGTCAGCAAAATTGAGGGAAGATATTTATCCAATAGTGTAGAAAACTAAATCAAGAAACTATTGTACAAGTGTGATTGTGGCCATATACCTAGCCAGTTTAAACCGGTATTAACTTCCATGATTAAGAGACCATCTAACGGTCAATTAACCAGTAGAATAGAAACACGATTGTTCTCAGCCAGAAATAGAATCGAAATTTGGATTTCTGTTGTGTTATTCATTTTGAAATAAAAAATTTGAATTAATGTGAAAATTTGTTTTGGAGGCAGTTTTATGATATATTTTAACATGTTATTATGTATGTCACTGGCTTCAGTTCTATTGATTATTGTGAAGAATAAGGAAAACCGTACCATGATGTAGTATCGGTTCAAACCAAATTATCAATCTTATATCTACGTGCTAGCAAAGAGATGAGACAGACTATTTAGTTAATTATGAATACAAGACATTCAATTCCAGTTGTATGATTAGTATAAGGATGGTTTACTATATCAAGAAATGTTATAATTTTCTCTGAAATGTTTTGTGGATATAATTTATAAACATATTTTGTTGATGTATACATTGATAGCATTTTACCATATAATTTGTGTTATTTAATAGATATTGATAATATCCTTATAAAGTGATAGCTACAGATAGCAAGAAATAACGTATGAAGACGTGAAATTAGATCAAGTTACTTTATTAGATTGTAGATAAAAACAGGACTTACCATGTTAATTGAAGTGAAGTTATTTCTAGTGCTAAGAATAACTACGTGAAGTTCGGTGATTGGTCATTCTTTTATTTCAAGTTATAAAACCACTTCAGGAATAACCTTTTATTAGTTGCGTTAGTAAAGTCTTGGGTTTTTTTATTCTCTATTATTTTATTCTTAATACTCGTTTCACAGCAAGATTACATTGAAAATAAAGGGAAACAAGGATTTAAAAAACCCTCAATAGTGTGAGCTCGAGAGTGAGCCTCCGGTGTTAACCTGATAGTGCCAACATTTGCAGATAAAGTGTCTTGTGTGGTCAGCACAACGAGACTTCCAACCAATTATCTCAGTTTCATAAACCAGAGCTACTACTTATTTGTTCAAATAGCGCCCCATTAGTACACACAAGGCAGAACCCGGTCCAGACACAAAGCTACACAGATAAATTCTGGAAGCGACAGAGATCGAACCCGGGGCCTCTTTAAGTGTAAATAGGAACTCCGACAAATAAACCAAAGAAACCCTCAAGAATAAACGATTTTTTTTTCAAAAGTAAACAAATGGCGATAGATAATAATAATAATAATAATAATAATAATAATAATAATAATAATAATAATAATAATAATAATAATAATAATAAAAATAATAATAATAATAGTAATAATAATAAAGTTTAACGATATAACTAAATATTATTAATATATTTCTTAGTAACAATCTACTAATCATATTTTTCGTTAGTGAGTAATATGTCTCAAGTGTATCATAGCTGTTGGCTACGTCATGTATGAACATTGGTTCTATTCCTAACTAGGTCTTTAGTTCGATTGCAAATAGTAAGTTGATCCAGGAAGAGCTGTGCGTGATGATTCCATGTACGAACAGAATGAAAGTATTAGAGATGGTTGCGGAACATTCCCCCGATAGAAGAGGTTTCCCATTTTGTGCAGAACTAGAATGGGTGAACTCTTAACAGCTGTTATTACAAGACAAAGCGTCATCTCCACGGACGATTGTTTCACTTTTTATTAAATTGACGAATCTTCTAAGATTAATACACATTTAATGTTGGAAACAATAACAATAATTTAATTTTTTGTGCTTGGACTCCACAAACTGTTGGAGCTGTATGTACATTCGCACAAATGATTAATTATGAGGAAGATTAGATTTAAAGAGAAGTATACGCATTTGTGTGGTAGAATAGTGGAAAACCGTTACGGAAAACCAGGCTCTGTACACCCAGTCCTGGTTCAAGCCCCGATCTCATCATCACCAGTAAGCCAAATTAGGTAAAAGTTACGCCTTTTTATGCGTGTCCTGCGTTACAGATGTTGTCGATGCTGGTGATAGAACATCAATAAAACAATTACTGCTATGTATATAATGGCACTATGATTTAACTGTGAAATTCGTACTCACAGTTGTATAAACAGGATGAAAAGGGTTCATTAAAAGAAATGTATCATCATTTGCTAGAAGAGAGTGAATGTGTGTTCTTTACTTAATTCCATCGTTATTAGTTCCTATAATGACTACTAGTTCGGAACATAAAAGTAGCCTCACTGCTTTCTAGTGGACATTGTTGGTAATATTTATAATTAAAACTATAAAAGGTCAACAGATGTCGTGTTTTGTCAAAAATTTTTGTATGAGAAATTAGATTTGGTTAAACAGTAATATATCAGTTTAGTGGATATAGAAAGTGAAACAAACAAAAGGCTTCGAATATTTCAAGTATTTTCAATAAAATTGTTTTAATAAACTAAATAATAATTTCGTATCTGGTGTAGTAATACCTAAAAATATGTTGCTATGATACAGATCTTTGTTGCAATATAAATATTTTATTTTATTCTAATATATTTGATGTCCGCGGTAGGGCAAGTGGCTATGCCATGTACCGTTGAGGAGTTAGATGAGCAAATTAGTCGCTCTGATTCAGTAGAGTGAGAGGCCTGTAGTAGAGTGTCAGCCCGCGGACATTTTTTATAAATATTAGACACTTGTGTTTTAAACTTGGGTAGATATTGGTTTAAATAAAGATGAAATATTGTTCAAATTTATACATGTTTAGGAAGAGGGTTCGATCCCCACCAGAATCATGTGTTTTTTACACTTAATTAATATGCGTGTCTTCACAGATAAATGTGTTCTTTTCAATTAATCTAAGATAAATATGAGATTAAATGAAATAAAAATATTGTTCCATGGAATATTTACTACACTCGCTTTACTAAAGTCTTGTTTCCATAATATAGGGATATTTTTGCAGTGATAAAAGCTACTAGATTTACTCTCATGTATACATACGTCGAGTCACATGATCTAAAGCAATGGCTGTTGAGAGATATTATTAATACCTATAAATTTAAACTAAAACAAAATTAGATTTAAAAATGTTCTGTAAAAAAAACTGTATTTTCTAAAAGGACCTTATTATAAAAATAATATCATGTTATTAAGTAATTTCAGATAGTTAATTATAATTGAGTAGTTATGAGGATGGTAGGATTTTAAAGAAAGTTCATCCTCATTTGCGTGGAAGGAGTGTGGAGGAGCTCATTAAAACATACCTCTGTACAATTGTATTCGATTCGAAGCAATTTATTAAAACCCTCACCAGTAAACCAGACTGAAGGGTTTTTCACTCCTAAGTTGGGATGTTTGGCATAACGAGTTAGCGGCAGTATTTTTTGTAGTTTTATACCAAGAATTTTTTTTCCTATTAAAAAATATAAAATAGGTATTGCCCCGGTAGGAACAAAAGAATTTAATTTTCTTCACATAGTAACCTCAACAGCTCTTTAATATCTGTGAAATGTGTCATGGAATTTAATGATAACTTTTTTATCTTTATTTAAAAAGTTTTCATCAAATACTAATATGCTCGTGAAAGATATTTAAGAGGTGTTGAGATTAATATGCGTTGAAAATTAAACGCTTTAATTCTACTGGGAAAATATTTGAATTATCTTAACGATCAAAATTATTTGCTAAGAAAACTACAAAAACATTTACCTTTTATATGGTCCCTTTACATCTCAACATAAATACTAGATCTTATGAATACTTTATTCCTTATATATTGGTTTCTCTTAGCGAGATTATTTAAATTAATTATTTTGATAAATAATCTTGCTTTAATTTTATTATATTAGCATTAAATGATACATCATAAGAAGGCAATATAACCTAGAGAAAATAATTGATTAATTTATCTATGTATAAAAATGAAAAGAACAAAATGTTTCAGTTTAACGGGTTTCCAATATTATCACGTCGTAAGTTTCGTTCCAATTATGAGGAAAGAAATAACTTTAAGGGTGCTGTAGTATCCTGATAGTTATGACAACGCCTGAAGCGGTTTAATGGAGTTACTTAATACGAAGAGTGGAAAAAATTAAAGTTGTTTTACCTCTTGAGATATTTCAAATAAAATATGAACAAGTTGCCTTAGTATAAACTTCTTTTTTTACTTGGGTATATTATATTTAAGAAATTGTATGAATAGTTTGAATTATTTGTTAAAATTACCACGGGAGAAATGAAACTCCCATTTATGTGTGATGGGTTTTTAAAGTTGCCAGCACATAGTTAAAGAAAACAACACCGTTAAACTAAAGTTTAAAATTGACATGATAACTTAGACTGTTATTGAATCCCTCTAATTATAATACCCGGAAATTTAAGTACAGGTCCTCTTTCAAGGCAAACCACAGCCGAATGAAACTTAACCAAGAAATCTCTCTAACAGTCGTGAGATAATAGTGTTGTGTCTTTCTCCGTTACTTTTGTGCAGGGTTACTTGGTGTTTGGAGATTTAATAATAATTTGTATAGAATGTAAAATAAGGTTATTGTGACCAACTATTTGAACCGCGGAGCCCTGGGTACATTGCATCTGAACCTCGCAAATCGCCACTGCTCAGCGACGTATTTCCTCTTGGTCAAATGCAGGGATAATACACTAAAAGACACACTCAATGCATCGTATTCCTGAACTTTATTATTGTCGTGTTGTACAAATCAATGATTTGTTCTCCAGTCCTCACGGCCACCAACAGGTTTCTTCTACGAAGCTAATATAAACTCTTGGTTCAAATGGCCTCTTACTGCGAATGACTTCTTAGTCAAGTGACCTCTCACTGTGAATACCGAGCTTGTACCGCCGATCTCCAATACACGCTGCGCAATCCTACGGGCAGCACCGTTTGAAGTGACGTCACTACTTTCGAACTATCATAATTAGCCCGGTGCCAAACCTAACCGGGGCATATAATAAACGACTGATTTTATTATAAATCTAATAACGTAGGGATTAAATAGATATTTGTATAATAAAGTGAACACACATAAGAATGAATAGAGGAGGGTAAAACCATTGGAATGAACTAAATTGAAAAACAATATTTAGTTAGTCAAGTAGGGTTCAAACAGAGCTTGATCATCAAAGGTGACGTGCAGTGTCTAGTTATTCGCGTTTAGATTATTATTATTATTATTATTATTATTATTATTATTATTATATTATTATTATTATTATTATTATTAACCAAGACTCGGTTGATTTGCTGTAAAGTCCATAAACTTTATTAACTTTATAAGTTCTCAATATAACGATATTCATTCAGTCTTAAGCGGATAGAAATATAAAGTGCAGTCTCAATAAGACCTACATTTCAATTTAAGAGTGGAACAATCTATATATGAAACTAACTCCTTAGTCCACGTAACCATCTGTGGAGTTTATGTCAATGCTGTTAGTAAAAATCTTAATACTATGTATATGTTTAATGTTTATCAATGAACAGCAATTACACCAAACAGTTATATAATCAGATATATAATTAGAAACGTGAATATTTAGCAAATGAATCAACTGCAAGGAGACCCGCCTCGGTGGAGTAGTTGGCTAACACGCTAGTCGTGTTGAGCTCGACCGCCGAGGACGGGGAGATCGAGGTTCGAATTTCGGTCGGGTGAACTGGGAGTGGTTTTCCTAAAATGGTTTTCCACTCTCCCTCCACGCAAATGCGGGTTCACTTCTCTAAACTCAACCCTCCCAATTCCTAATCATTAGCGTAATTAGTACTTAAGCGTATAACCCGAACGGGTAGTAAGACGCGGTGCTATTATTATTATTATTAAATGCAAAGAGAGAGTGTGTAGGTGTGTGTGTTTTGCTAGATATATTCCAATGTTATCAGTACTAACTAAACCTACTAGCAAACAACTGCTTTATAGTGGACATTTTGGTAAAATTTAAAATAAAAGCAACAAATGTCGTGTTTTTCCAAAAAACAGTGGGTTAAGGAAATCACATTATGTGTAAATTTAGTAAGTATAAAACTGGGGGTTGGGGATGATGAAAATATCTTATAAAATAATATTTCATATATTTTTTAAATAACAATATTGTATCCAGGGTGTTATTATCAAAAATGTGTTGCTACGATACAGATCCTTATTGCAGTTTAAACATTTGTTTCAATTCCTATATATTTCAAGTCCACGGAGTGTTAAGTGGCCGAGACATGTATCGTTATAGAGCTTGATGGAGAAATCTGTCGATCTAAAACTGAAGCATGCGATGCCACCAGTGGCAATTCAACACTGTGGACATTTTTTATAAATACTATACACACATGTTTTACACATGATAATCATATTTTTGAAACAAGGCTGATATTATGGATAAAAATGTAAAGTAAAAAAGGTCAGAATACAACCAGAACCAATGGTTTTTTAAACTTAATTACTGTGCTTCTCTTCTGGACCAATGAAAATATTATTATTATTATTGTTGAAAATATTATTATTGTTATTATTATTACCGCGTCGTACTACCCGTTAGGGTTATACGCACTTACGCTAATGTGTAATGGTAGGGTGATTGTGAAATTAAATGGAAGACCAACAGTTTAACGTGGAATCCGAACCACGGTGAAGGCCTAGCATGTCACACATTCACAAGTTGTGATTAATACACGTCTTGTCAAAGGTGAAGGAAGGGCTTGGTAGTCAGATAAATCTGTGCCGGGACCGAGGATTGAACCCCGCACCCCCAACACAGAAGTCCAAACACCTTACCGTTAGACCACCAGGTCACCTAATGAAAATAAAACTATCAGTTTGTTTGTTCAATCTTCTTTTTAAGAAACCATTTCCTCCACCATGGTGGTAGAGAAGACTAAGAGTTGCATATATTATATTGAAGGTAGTGCGAAGGTTGAGGTTAGAATTTTAGCAGGGTGAAATAATCCTAGTTTTCAACACGCGATTTCTAATACAAAAGCATATTTAATTGCAACAAACTACTACCCTGGTTTGTACTCCGTATACAGTCAAGTCCAATAATCCGACACCCATATGACACTCCCTTCATTCCAACTCGTGTTTTGGTTTCGTACTAGCGCCATTCATCTACCACTCAGTCTTAGTTTACATGTGTGAGATTATGTACCAAACCACATATTAATGAATATAATAAAATCCTCAACTTGTGTTTTGGTCTTTTAACACCGCCGTGTCCCCATTCCAATTCTTTATCCAAGTTGGAAGGGTGTATTAAGAGTGGAAATAGTAAGCTGGCACTAACGTCATATTTTTGGGGACAGGTGGTGTCACCGAACGATAAAACCATGAAGACGAGGAAAACTTAGGCCGGAAAGAGAGAGAAACAGAATAAGATAAAGAGGAGGGTTAAAAAAAACACAAGATCCCATAGAGAGAAGAAATTTCAGCTGTGATGGTATTCAAGAAATTGCTGATGTTGCGGTGAGGAGAAATGACGTGGGGAAAGGGAAAAAAAAAAAGATAATAAAATAAAAGAGAACTAGAAATATTAAAATTCTTTTGTGAAGTCAAAGAAAAGTTCCACATATCTGGTGGTTGGTTTAGCGCTTCCTACTTCTCGGAAGACACGTGTACGACACGTGTGTTTGACAATTCTAAATCAGTAAAACTTAGTGTCCTCTCACATGATCGGCCACACGGAAAACACTCGGTTATTTCAGATCTATGAAGGATGTTGAAGAAGATGTAGTTGTATTGTTGCTGCTAAAGAGAAGGAAGAAAAGGTGTCAGAAGCAATGGGTGCACCAAATTAACACTCCAAAGTTTGCATCTGGTACTTAATATATAAAGGAAAAACCAAACAAAATTTTAAAATTATTTCAGGATGTCAGATGAATATGTGGATAAATTGTTTAATATTCTTAAAGAAATTTACGAAAGAATGATAGGAATATGCAGGGGTTGGTATATTGACATGATGTACCAAATTTTTCTTTAAGTGAATTACCACTCTTCTCTTAGAAAAATGCTGGTGCATTGCATTTAAATTATACTTTTCTTAACCAGACTCATTTAGTTTAATTTCATGTTTACAGCCCAGACTGCTAGTAAGACGTAGTGCAAAAAAAATAAAAAAAATTCGACTAAACGTTTAACACCCAAAGATGTTGTGTTATTTATGGATTTAAGTTAGTTTATAAGTTGAGTGCTGAATACTCCGTTTGTTAAGAAACAAAACGTTAAATACCTCAAATCTATATATATATGAAAAGAAAAGTGCTGATTCAATGACTGACTCATCAACACCCAGCCCAAACCCTTGGATCTAAAAAGCTGAAATTTTGAACTAAGTTCCCCTAATGATGTAGACAAGGAATAAGGCCGGATTTTTTGAAATGGTCACGGGATAGGGAATAAAGAGAATTTATATTCTCGCTCTAAAGTTAGCCTTATTCCCGTAACTATGATTATTGGAGACTTTAAGTTTGGCATGTAAGTAGGTAACTATAATCACTAATAATTATTTCAGGATTTTTCGAAATTCCCCGGGAAAGGATAAAAGGAGTTGCTTTAAATTTATAAAGCTGAAATTATGATTCCGTTACTATTGTTAGGTTTTAGGATTTTTCATTATCAACTCGGGGTAGGGAACTATATAATAATAAAAGAAAGTGTTTGTCTGCGTGTGTGTGTTTGTTTGTGTGCGATGCCCAGCCAAATCTACGGCACGCAGAAATATGACATTTTTAACATAGGTGGACGGAAGAGGGTCCGAATACACCTTGAGGCCATATTTTTAAAATTTTAATTAACTTTTTAATTAGGCTATTTTTAACAAATTGTTAAAGAAAATATGGTTAATCTGCTTTAGAACTACGTTTCAAAGAAATGTCAAGTCGGGCACTATGGTGGGCGTGGGGGGTGTGGGGGCGCTTATACTACAGTGGGTCACGGTCAACGACGTGCAGGGCTGCTAGTAAATGAATAAAATAATGTCTACGATATTTGTATTCTAGTGTAACCGTCAATAATATGTTCCCTGCACTTCAGAAGTGACAAACAGGTTGCATCTAGAAGAAACTCAAGGCGCAATGATATCACCGCATTTTACATGGTGAATTATTTTCTTTTCATTAGCAACATAATAGTGGCAAATTGATGGCACGGTTGTGTACTAGTATTTTTGTCAACGACTAAAGTGGACGGGGTTCGATTCAAACCATGGTGTTTTACACCTACTTTATCTTCTCTAAAAAAAATTAATTCAGTTCATTATGTTTATTTTGATCAAAATTAGATTATTGGTAGGAAACAAAAAGAAGTTAGGGAGGTCAGGCTAATATGAGCTGGTGTGATATATGAGCAAACCCTTCTTAAACTATCCCCTTGACAAGTATGTGTTGCCACTTTACTGAAGAACGTTCAATTGCAACATAGCAACATAGCAAAATAGCAACATAAACGGAAGCGCATGGCGATAATTAAAAAATCACACCGTCCTGTATTTATCAGTTTATGAAAAGGTACGTTTAAAATTAAGTTTCTTAAATGTTTCTCATAGTTTGTATAAGAAATAGGGACTATATTTATATTTTGTTTAATCGTTATTTAAGCTCTAATGTAACATGAAATCTACTCATTGCATCCCTTGAAAAAAATTAAAGTTAACATCTCATAACAACGAACAAAATGGCTGAAACCCCTCGGGTGTGCTCATATTTTCCTCCCATGCTTTTAATATGAGAACTTGCAGATTCTTAGTTATTATTTTTTCTAGAACAAAGCTGTTAAAATATAATTCATACTCATTGTATTTTGTAGACCTAATTGAATGAGCAATTGAATAAAATATTATTACTTTTGGATGGCCTTAGGGTGCTCATAATCGCCTAACTTCCCTTATTCTTAACGATGTACACTACTTGAAGATTTCGAAACCATTTAGCGAAGCGTATTGCATCTTAACTTGACGTACCTAAGCAGTCTAAGCACCCTCACACTTAGATACCATCATATCACCTTTTCTTGTTTCGTATTTGCGATAGACGTATGCTACCATGGACTTATTTAATATACTTCCTGGCAGGAAGACTTAAAAGTCATTTTATTAATGGGTAAAATAGCTTAAGTTGTAGTGGAGCTATAAAAAATAAGTTTACAAAAAGACTACTTAAAGATAAAAAAAATTGTAATTATGTGAAAGAGTAGGACTGTTTTTAAATTTTTAAAAAATAATTTATGGTTTTTGATTCATAGTTATACAAGTTTCTATAAAACTCGGTAGATAGAGCTTAAATTCATTAAAATAATAAATCCTAGTTTTACCTATCATGACGTCACAGCCAATCATTGCTTCTAAAAACATTCAGGAGGAGGGGGAGACATATTTTCTTGAGGCTTTAATAGTATGTGGTGTGTAGATTTTTTACGTGCGGACGAAAGGGAGAGGAATTTACGATGCGATTGTTGAACATATTAAGGCAACATGTGACAGGATCTGAGCGTTTTAGTTCGTTATTAATTTGTTCATATGTGGCATAATTTCACCATCAGGAGGGTATAAATAGTCCAACATGACAGCTACCATAAATATCGAGCATCATAATCCTTTAAAATTATATATTGGAGTAGTATAAACATAATTTTTACTTGTCAGTCAGCGAGCTAATTGTTTTTCTAGAATTACAAAGAACATTATAAACTATAAGTACTAATAATGATAGCTAGATAGCATTGTTTCCGAACGGTACTACTCTCTATTAGAGATTGTTGGTAATATTTTGATATTAACACCTTTTAAACCAACAGATGGCGTGTATTTCTATTAATTATATCGCATCGAGTAAAACAAATGTTAAGAAAAGAGTTTAAAATTCAATGGGTTATATTATTATTAGTTTTATTTAGCACCGCGTCCTACTACCTGTTAAAGTTAAACACATATATACTATCTAAGCTGATGAGTTACAGGTGAAGAACGTTGAATTTAAAGAAGTTTACCAAAATATGCGCGGAGAGTAGGAAATAATTTAGGAAAATCCACCCTATGTATACCCAAACGGGGTTCGAAACGCAATCTTCATTAGTCATTCTGTTTCAATTAAATTATATTTATTTGCTAAAATAAATCATGTTCAGTAATAAATATTATAATAATGAGTGAATAACATTAATTTCTTTGACACTATCCAATTATTAGATTATTTTTTATGAGTGTAAGAATTTAATATAATGTTTGATATTATGATGTGTGTATTATTATTATTATTATTATTATTATTATTATATTATTAGCACCGCGTCTTAATAACCGTTCGGGTTATACGCACTTACGCTAATGTGCAATGGTAGGGTGATTGTGAGATGAAATGGAGGACCTACAGTTTAACGTGGAATCCGAACCACGGTGGAGGCCTGGCATTCCTCACATTCACAAGTTGTGATTAATACACATCTTGTCAGAGGTGAAGGAAGGGTTTGGCAATCAGATAAATCTGTGCCGGGACCGAGGATTGAACCCCGGACCCCATGATGTGTGTACCTTTTATAAAAGGGCTGTCGTATTAAAATAAAATTTTCTACAAACATTCTTTATAATTTAAAATTAATGGTCATGAATAATATCACACTTGTCTAATTTATAATAAAACTCGTTTTAATTTTAATTTTTACTAACTTTTCACTAAGCACCAATTGAATTACAAATAATATATTATTAGTGTTATAATTTAGGTATTTACAATAATGATCAAATGTGACGGATAAAACCAAATTATTTAACTTATTAATACGTGAAAATAGATCTAGTCGCTTTTCTAGCCGTCAGATAATGTCCTTACTACGAACATTTAACTCTAGTTTATGTGTCTACAACAAGCGCAAATATCTTGTATTTAGTATAACTCTTCGATTAATTCATATTCTATCGTTTGTTTTTACATATTCGTGTGTGTGGTTTGTTATTTTATTAAAGGTACGTTTAAAAATCAGGAATCTCCAGAGATTAATGGTAAAGATAGACCTTCGATTTTCACACATATATTTATATATCTAACATGAAATGACGATTAAATTTTGCAAATAAACAAATAATTTACAAAAAAAAACCACTCTAACGGTATTTTGAAACATAAAAGACACTATTTAAAATCAAAATTAATAAATTAAAAATAAAAATATAGTAAAATTATAGTACACGGTATGCAATTTTTCCTAACTGCTTCTTGGTGGACATTGTTAGTAATGTTTAAAATTGAAACCATAAAAGGACAACAGATGTCGTGTTTATCAAAAAAAAAACTGTAAGATCTTGATAATCTTGTGTTAAACACCAATATATAAGTTTAGCAAGTCTAAAACTGAAAAAAATAAAAGCTAACCAAAGTAATATATTTTTAAATAATATGTAATCTTGTATATTAAATAAAAACTTCATAGCCCTGGTATTAAACCCTGTAAATATGTTGCTATGATACAGATCTTTGTTGCAATATAAATATTTTATTTTATTCTAATATATTTGATGTCCGCGGTAGGGCAAGTGGCTATGCCATGTACCGTTGAGGAGTTAGATGAGCAAATTAGTCGCTCTGATTCAGTAGAGTGAGAGGCCTGTAGTAGAGTGTCAGCCCGCGGACATTTTTTATAAATATTAGACACTTGTGTTTTAAACTTGGGTAGATATTAATTTAAATAAAGATGAAATATTGCTCAAATTTATACATGTTTGGGAAGAGGGTTCGATCCCCACGAGAAGCAAGAGTTTTTTTTAATTAATTACTATGTAGTTCTTTTATAATCAATATGTTCTATTCAAGTGATATAAAATAAATATAATATTAAAATGTGTAAAAATGCCAATGTTAAGATTTTATAATACCCACTTTTATTACCTGTAGAGACTATCACCATATCAAAATGATTGTGATAAAGACAAGGAGGGTAGAATTGTAAAATATGTACCTTAATTTGTAAGAAATGAAAGTGAAGAAATGTGTTAAAACACCTCATTAAACTCATCTGGGTTTGAATTCCGACATTTTCATAATCATCAAAACCAACCAGAAGATAATCAGCCTTTATCCGTTTGTAAATAACAAAGTGAGCTTTACGGGAATATAAATGACAGTTTACTGAGGTAACGATGAACATACCGCGACTTACTTCCTCTTATAAAATGAACTTGACTTTAAATAGGGGTGTATTTTATTTTATCTTATATTTTATGTATTTAAAGTGCACTAAACTAACTAATCATATCAGCACACAACATGCAAATCCAAATTAAACCTATAACCAAAATAGCACCCATCCCCCAAAAGTTAGTTAATCATTGTTAGATAGGAAACCCAGATTTTAATAATGCTTTTTTATACATACCAGGACTGAACCTGGGACACTCAACTCAAAAGATAAACAAACTACCAACTGAACAAAGATATTTACAAAAATGTAGCTGAAGCTGCGCGGTAATAGGATCGATAAACCATCAAACCACTGGTACACAAATACCCTCATGAAGACACACTCTAACATTCTAAATTATAACTGGTTGTAATCCATAGTAATCCATCATCGGGCCGAGACCCAGGTATTTATGAACTATGAACTGTGAAGAAGGGGGGGGGTGACTGTTTAACAATGTGTTAACCCTCCATCAAATCTACCAACTTCACTTTTCATATCATAACTGTGATGAGATCATAACAAAGTAGATGTTGGGGGTTGGTCAAAGGGAGGAATGCTTCAAGAGTCATTAACTAATGAGAACTGATTATCTTTGGGTGACAACGACCACTGGAATACTGCTGTCACCTCACTGGAATGAATGTAATTATTGTGGTAGGGGTAAAGAAGAGAAAGTAGCAATCTTCATCTCTCTCTTTTTATCTAATTATTTTTTTTGATATTAAAGAAATAATATTCATTCACCCACATCCTCTAATTTTTGCAAGATGTTGTCAACAGAAGAAACCAAATGACACGGAAAACTGGTCTAAGCTAACAATGGCTAGTAAATTCTCAATCGTGACTCTTCAACATTATTGTAAACTATTATAGCTACCCATTTCCCCACATATACACATAATCTGTTTTGCCACTAAACGACCCACAGAGTTTGATGATTAGCTTCCCCAGATAATAAAATACACGATTTGTAAAAAATAAAAATAAATAAAAAGACAAAATGCAAAGTAGGGACAGCCCAAACAATAGAATGAGACTTCACTCCTTTTTCTTCTGCAAACCATTCTTAGACCAACTAGTTCAATAATATTAGTAGTTCAACGTGGATATAGTAATGAAGAAAGTAGGATTGGCTTATAAATTTAAGTAGCATGTTTACTTTCTCTATAAAGGAACAAGGTATTTATAATGATATTTACCAGAGTTAACACGATATTAAAATGTTTACCTAAGAAGTTAAGAATATAATGTACATTATTCAATATCCTCAAATTTCAGATTTTAGTAACGTAAACCTGGTAATATTCATTTGAGGACGACGAAGCCTAAACTAGAAAATAAACTTGTTACTCAAGCAAGTGGTACCGATAAAGAAACGTAGGAAGTACATGCAGCCAGTTGATAGAAATAATAAAACCGTTAAAAACCATGTTGATTAAGTCAGTGTTAACAGAATGTTTTGGAGCCTTAACCTATTCTGTTGATCTGTTAGAGATGTGAGTTAAGTATAAGTATATATATATATATATATATATATATATATATATAATCTTAGTAAATTAATAACATAAATTATAGTAATTGATATATATATATATATATATATATATATATATCAATTAATTTACTAAGATTTATTTATTTTTAATATGCTTGAAAAATTTAATCTCTTAAAACTTAAAAGCTATTTTTATGTTAATGCGTTTATTTTACGAGAGTAAATAACTAAACATAACTATAAAATGTTATCTGTTTGGCTGATTTAAAGTGGGTGTTTTGGATTTGTTTCTACCACAAAATTTGAGAGGGGATTGTTTCAAGTGAAATAAGGGCGAGCAGGATTAGAAATATCACAAATTATTCAAACTAATGAAATACAATATTATTTTTTCATTGCACGAGATACGACAAATTCAGGTAGAAGTTCACGCATTAAAACATCTAAAGTCACCATTTATGCGTTAAAAAAAATTTATTTCATAGGTATTGATATAATATACAGAAATAAAACTCTGCAAGAGAAGAACTGACGTAAAAAGACGTGAAATAAGATCTATTGACATGTCAATCTTATAGGTAATCAAGGAAGTTCCTGTAAATATTGAAATATAATAAAATACGGTAGGCGGTGATAGAAATGTCCTACGAGTTGGGAGTTTTAATCTCAGTGATAGCACAGATATCAAATTAAGATGACAGTAGAATAAAATAAAAGAGAGCGTAGTCAATCACTACTTACCATAATATCTCCATCATGACAGCAGACAGCATTACTTCGACCTATGATGAAATGTAGACGGTGAAATCACATTTAACCAATGGCTCTTACCTGAAACAAGGGAAGATAAACATAGTTAAAACACAGTGGGAAAATATGCTATTTTATACTTATATATGTATTTTTTTAAATAAAATTTAATACTAATCCTTGATTTTTAAAAAAATTATTTCATCTTATAATATGGTATTTCGAAATTATAAATTACTAGACTTTTTTACTTAGAAGAACCATTCCCTATTTATTTTAGAAAACTAATCAAAAAGTATACTGTTACTTCATTTTCTTTTCTGATTAAGTCCAAGATAATATTCTAGTATTATTATTAGCACCGCGTCTTACTAATCGTTCGGGTTATATGCACTTACGCTAATGTGTAATGGTAGGGTGAAAATGAAGGACCTACAGTTTAACGTGGAATCCGAACCACGGCGGAGTTCTGGCATTCCTCACATTCACAAGTTGTGATTAATACACGTCCTGTCAGAGGTGAAGGAAGGTTTGGCAATATTCTAGTAGTATTTACGAATGTATATTGTATAATGAATATCAAGTAAAATTTACAAATATCTATTCTATATTTCCAGATAAAAAAAGTGCTCTATTCCAGATGTAAGTGAGATTTAAGAAATCATGTTTGAAAAATTGTCACCATTAAACTAAGGTTAGCAAACGTATGTTTCTTAGAACATTTTTGGTTAATAGCAGGTTTTTTTCTGAATTGTTTGACTTATTACTTTGTCTTTATCTGTATTTGAGTATGTCTTGCTCTGTAGCAGTAAAAATATAATTTCTTTTCAGATTTTAACATCATTTCTTAATCGATAGCTCTTAGCTTTTAAATACTATTTTTTCTTACTTTTAGGCCAAGCTGCTTCGTTACGTCAATCTTTAGCGGGGTTTATGTAATAAAAGACAAAATGTAATCACAAGCCACTACCGGTGTTTTCGTTAATTCAACACATATGCTTTGGGCCTAGGGATTCTCTTCAATACCATAGCAAAGGACGATTAATTTGGGTTAATTATTCCCCAAATAAGCACCTTTGAAATAACAGAATGATTTCATTCGGTGTAGAACAGCTTCTGACAATGAATGGAGATGCTTGTAACATTCTTTAGCTACTCTTAACTGGTTTAAACCACCCCAAGATGTTTACTCTGCTGGACAAAAGTCCAGGTTGTGGGTTGCAACAGTGGATACATGTGAAAATAAATAGCTTCTATAGCTATGTGAATTGCTGCAACATTGTGCAGTTTCCCTTAATTGGTTTCTATAACATAGTAGTTTGAACTTCTCCAGTTCTGAGTGAGTACGAATCCCTTTTCCATTGATTCCCTTTGCATCGCCAAGTTTAACACCTATATTCTTCTTATAAAGTGCATGTAATATAGTTCCTAATCTCTTCTGAACATGTTCAAAGCACTCGGCCTTTTCAATTATAATTCCATCAACCAACAGTTTCATTTCTGTAAATGCTATGAAGCCTTTGTAGTCACGATCTCCAAAGTAAGTTAGGTATTGTACACCACGAGTCAATAGGTATGGCTTGAAAATTGGTGTACAGTTTTTGTAACAGTGTATATTATTTAATTTATGATATTTTTGTTAGATTGTGATACTATTTTTACTATTATATTCTTTTTGAATTAATGTCCAAAAAAATTGCTTCACATGTCTTACGAGTTTTAAGTTATTATTATTATTATTAGCACCGCGTCTTACTACCCGTTCGGGTTATACGCACTTACGCTAATGTGTAATGGTAGGGTGATTGTGAGATGAAATGGAGGACCTACAGTTTAACGTGGAATCTGAACCACGGTGGAGCGAGTTTTAAGTAAATGTATCCATTTTTAGATAAAGGAACGAGAAATTCTGTGTGGTCCAACGTACTATTCAAGTTACAAAATAAAAGTGATATTTTTTTCAAAATTCTTATGCCTCCCCATCCCATACTTCAGTAAGTGCGCTATTAGCTACAGTAGGAATCTGTTAGAAACCGTATTTGACACAAATTTAAGTGAAGAGTCTTGCGATATGAAGTGGTCACTTTTGATAAATAGTAGCAATACCTTTAAAATAGTAGTTACTAATAGAGTAAAATATTATCAATGTTAACAGTAAGGTATATGTTTATATTTTCTAGATATTTCTTCAAGTCCAAATCCTACCATAATATTTTCAATGTTGTGAAGTGTGTTAAATACCTTCCTGCTTGCTCAAGTTGCCCGCAATAACAATAATCTAAAGACACGGGATGAGGAGGGTTATTTAAAAATACATTCACACATTGTCTTATTTGAGGTATTTATCATGCGCTTTCTGAACCGACATATTATATCAGCACACGAGAATTTCTATGAGCGAGAATGAAAGGTCTTACTAATTTTGTCGGGAAAGGTATTTATACTCGCCTTCCAGGGTTCTTTTAGATGCCACAACCTTCCCTTCCAAAGGAAGTTGTTATACGTATTTTTATCGCTCAAGAAAAATCCATCAACCCCGACTGGGTTTAAACCCACGAACATCGGTTGTTGAGGCGAGTACTTTACCTCAAGATCACCGAGGTGAGCTTCAACAAAATACACTTTGACAAAGGATGGAGAAGCATTGATGAGAAATATACAAGAACTAATGCACCCGTTCGGAATTTGAATAGCAGTCCCCGGGTTTCAAAGATCATTCGATTGAAAATATGAGCGTGTATACGAACATAGGTGAGCACGACGGCTGAGGCGTCAATCTCGTTTAGTATGATTTGGTAATGAAGTGGTGTAGTTCGGGGTTCAAATTAAGGGAAGAGTGTAATGAATGTGATTTTCCCTAAGTGGTTTTCCACTCTCCTCCCATGCAAATTTGAGTAAATTTCTTCTCAATTTTTATTTTACTCCTTCCTACCTTATTAGTGTAAATATGCGTACAGATAGGTCATGATACGCTTTGCACACAATTTTTTTAATAAAAAAAAATATTTTTGACGCTTAATCTCTGGAAAGTCAATAATGTAAATTCAAATAGTGGCAAGGTTAGACGAGCGGTTATCACGCCTGAATGATAAGTCCTATATTCAAGCCCTGACTGATACACTAAGGTTGTTTTTATCACAATGTGGCTTGTTCTCCTCTCTCCGGCCAGTTATTGGCGATTATCTACACACACACAAAAGTAGCCCAACTAATCTTTTTTATTCAGGTGTATAAGTTTAAATCTCTAATGGAGATAATTTGCATCAAAACGTAAGAATTAACACACATAAAAAGACAAGCTCTATCAGTTGCAGAAATACGTGACATTGGCCCCAACGTGTGTTCATAGGTGAACGTGACGTCATTTCCCTCTTCTCGCGACCAGACACGCCCCCTGGTCCACCCTGAGGGGCACCTGCCCTCACTACCACATAACCCTCCTGTAGCAGGACGTTATGACACCCACGTGGGCCCTTTGTCTACATTATACACGCGGCAGTTAGTTAGCGCCGTGATACATGGCCTTCAAACGGGAGGCCATCCCCCAGTCCCCTTCCCGACATTACTGCTCTAACTACGCCACTGAAACATTTACAACCGTGCGCGTCACTGCGAGACCTGCAAAATGGTGAGGGAGAGAGCATTTATTGTCATCTCATCCCTTCTATCCTGCTTTATTTTTGGTCAAATGTACGTTTATGTTTATTATATTTTGTTTTACTCCAGAGATTTACGGCGTGTTACAGTATTAAACTCAATGTTACACCCACAATATTTGATTAAATACAGCTGGCATAATCTCATTAAGAAGAAGAAACTTCAAAATAGCACAAAAAACACTTTGAAAACAGTTTATATGGTTAAAACACCAATTTAAAGAATCAAATTAAACGCTCATATTGTTAGATTACCTTTTAAAATGGCAAAGATTTCAACCTCCTAATCAAATAAGATCCACTTGATATTCCAAATAGTTTGTTTTTTAGCGCTACACGCCTTACTGATCTTTCAGGCTGGATATCCCGGATCACACCAATTCAAGCATACAGGATAGGGAAGTATAGCAGCATTTGCCTGAAATCTACGATGAAACTCCCAGCGAGGAAAACCAGCATTAATGAACTAGGCTGGGATTGGAACCCAGTTCCAAACTCCCAGATAAGAGTTATGTACGCCATCGAGTTCTCTGGTATTGAGCCTACCTTGTGGGTTGATTGTTTTTATTATTTTAAATGTATGAATCCTCTTTTTATTTACTCAATATTTAGAAGTTTTGAGCCCAGGAAATTATTACCTCAGTGTAGCCTCTATCAGCATCTTATTGATAGTTGGTAGCCAGCCCAGTTCAGTCTGTAGTGCATCTGCTAACTGATCTTAAGGTATTAAGTTCGATTCCCAGAATGGATAAAATGTGGCACACTGAAAATTAGTTTACTGGCCTATAGTGTGGTGTATTAACGATTTATGGTTTGTTTTCTGAATTCAACCTCGAAATTAAGAACCAGAGTAATAGAAATTTCTTGAACACTGGTTTTTTTTAATGCATTAAAAGTGTGTACAAGTGTGTATAAATTTATATAAACATATAAATATCAGAGACAGGTATGTTGGCATCAGGGTCAACATTCCTGGCAACTCATCTAGCGGTCCCGGCTTCGATTATCACTGGTAGCATAGGTATTTTTCCCGAAGGAGAATCGTGCCTAAGGTTGCCACGGTCTGATTAATTAGGCTTACGTTAGGTTTAAAATTTCTACTAGCACCAAATAATCACTATCATCATCATCTCATCGGGGCAAAGTAAAAGCCCTTGCATATGGTACCCCAAACTAGGAAGGTTATTTAATATTAGCCAATGTCAGTAGAAGACCAGGAATATGGTGGCATACGCTTCAAAAAACCAGATACATGTTATTTGTATCACATTTTGACGTTTCTATGGTTGCTTTAATAGGTATGTGCCTGATTTTAGCGACTACAATTAATTCTAGAGTAAACAAAATGACAAGCCAAGGTAGTTAATTTATCATCCAGTGAAAGTGAACAAATCTTTTTTAACAATTTTTTTTTCCCGATTCTACCACGAATCAAACCTGTGATTGTTAGTTAGTCAAACGCGGTATAGCCTGAGCTTAAGTGTAAGACTAATTTTTCTGTGATTTAAAAAAATAATACCTATCTAATCCTAAGCCTCATCCGATAGCTTGTACATAACGCGTCGCAAGAACAAAAACATATACAAGAGACATACAGTTTTATTTAGATATGAAGGAAAATTTTTGACACTCATTAAATATAATTAAACTAAGTACATATATTATGGACCCATTCGTCAATTCAGTGATCTGCAAGAGTTCCTTTTCATATATAACATCATTACCTGTGCAATAATACAACTAATAAATATAAATGGCATCAATGTTGACCGCAAAAAGAAAAAGCATTTTCAAAAGTTCCTTTCCACCAAAATCATAAGCTACTACAGCTTCATAATACACACAATAGCAAATAAAATAGCATATGTTATAAAGCGCCAGTTCATAGCTTTTAGTTTCTCGCAGTGCATTGGGGGAGAAGGAATTAGCAAGCAAACAATATCACAATCTAATGGAATATTTACATTTTATAAAAGAGCGAGCATATAAAACAAATAAAACTTTGCAGCGATGCAATTAATCAAGTAAACAAAGTGAAACGGTCATGGCCATGCATCACTGTAATGCACACACATTCATAAAAAAGCGGTGGAGTCATAACTCATGTATTCCTAGGGACCGCAGGGGCGGTGCAATGCGGCACTCCCGTGGGGGAAATGACGTCACGGATAAGAGGAGATTGTTTCAGGGTGGCGTGAAGAGGTTGGTTTTATGCGACCAAGTGGTTTGGGGGCAGACCCTTAGTTGGAATACAGGTGGAACCTTACTGGATATTTGGGTCGAGTGTCTTAGGTTAAGTGCGGTGAACTCGGATTCAGTCATATACGACTGATATAGGCGTCACTCTTGTGTTAGACTGGCCTACTCATGATAGGTATATCGTGGTTCGAATACTAGTTGGGTCTACTGAGAATGTTTTTTTCCTAATTAATGGTTTCCCATTCTCCTTCCAAGCAAATGGGGTTAGATAACCTCTATAACGCTTCATTCTTCATCCCTATGCCATCATATTAATTATCATATAATATGCTTATAACCTGAATTAAATCTTCATATATCAGAAACATGTTTAGTCATGTTAACTGTGAATGAGAGAAGTCAAAACACTAAGTGTGTTCCCTGTAAAGTGCAAAACATTACATTATAATAAAGAGATAATGACAGACCAATATCTTGTGGAAAATAACATTTACTAGTGCTATAAAAGTAAAGAATCGGAAAAAGTCGTATTTAGTATTGCTAAAATCAATAAAGGGAGGGCGAATGTATGTGGAATATGGTAAAGTCTGTTCAGCGTAGGAATTGTTTTCTGAAAGGCCTTTTCCCTATCAGAAATCTATTATATAGTAGGATATTGGTAGGAAAAAAGACCTTTCATAGAGTAATTCCTACCGTGAATGGAATATATGCACAGCTGAATGCAGTCATTTACACAGAAAAGGTCTTTAAGAAGCTATAGTATGACAAATAATTAAATAAGTACATGGTAGCCAACATTGGCTTGGACTTATATCACAGCTGTCAAATTACCTTGGTTGATTGATTAGTTACCAATATGATCTATCATTGGTTATTCGCTGTCATGTACAATGCCAATATACCAACGGCAGCATAAGCCCGGTGGCTGTGGTATCAATGATAGCTCGATTGGCAGCTGATGATTTACACGCGTCCATCACAGGCTCTGCCTTAAAATAAGAGTGAAGAATGACCTTGAGCAAGGGACGAGTCCTGGATAGCCCAGTGGTAAATCATTGGCGTGCTAATCTAAGAGTCCCAGGTTCAATTACCATGTCCAAGTGTCATTTTTCAAAATTAACAACCATGCGAAAGTAGTTTTAGTAACTGTTGTTACATCCCTATCTATTGTGTTCATTCAAATAAAGATTTTTGTTTTATCAAATAATATTATTTCTCTAGCAATCCAGATCTTTAATAGGTGTCCCACGATATTTTGTTTTCACCACGTCTTTCTATACGTTCGGGTTATAGACCTAAGATTATGTTCTAATTACGCTTATAGTCTTATGGATTAAAAAGGTTATATTTAGAGTAAGTGTACCCGTAATTGCGTGGAGAAGAGAGTGAAAAATACCTTTGACACCGACGAGATTCGAACCTGACTCGTCGGCAGTCTATGACGAGATTCGAACTGATCTTCCGTCACTGCAGTACAGCCTGACCGAGATTCGAAACACTCGATCATTCCAACGAATCAATCTCGTCACTGGCAGTCTAGCCTGACCGAGAGATTCGAAATATTTCCGTCATGGCAGTCTAGCTACCGCGTCACGTGGCAGTCTAGCCTGACCGAGATTCGAAATCTAATCTTCGCACAGTCACATTGATCTGTCAGGTCTAGCCTGACCGAGATTCGAAATCTAATCTGGCGTTGCGCCGTCGACTTGGCAGGTCTAGCCTGACCGAGATTCGAATCTGAAATCTTCACGCAGTCACTAGAGTTCAGAAAATTTTTCACTGCCTAGACCAGATTGAAGTTCGCATTACTGACAGTTAGAGCACGCAGCCACCAAAGCTGGTTCATAAAAAGTTAACGCTATTTATGCACATCAAATAATAATTATTTATACATTCGATTTAATGGTCGAATGGTATAAGGCGTCACTAGTTAACTCGAATGTGTGTTGTTGTGGTGAGGGTGTTTTGTAAGAACAGCACAGCTTCAACAAATCATACAGGTCAGTGTAAAAAAGTATATATAAAGAAAAACATTTATTCTTCTTTTAGTAAAAACCAAATTAAAGTTGACTACATCTAAACCAATATCGAAAGTTAAAAAAAAAAAAGCCTGTATTACAAAGACTTGAATGGATTCATAGATTCACTTTCAAAATAAACGTATCGAATTTATGACTGAAGGAACAAGCCCCGACACCTTGCAAGATGGGACCAGCGTCGCGACGCATCTGAGAACTCTCCTCCCGTAGAACGAGGTGATTGCCTCGCGTCCATCATCCCCTTGTCTCCACAGTCACCCCCACCCCCTACCACTTAGAGATATGAACACACTCGCACCCCTTATTACAGGCGGCGGTTCCACGGACAAATCTACACCCCCAACCCGATCTAGAGTTATCGAGAGAGTTGGCTAGGCGTCTCTTTCTCTCTCTGTGTGTCTCCTGAGTGACGCGATCAATCAAAGGGAATACGACGCTTCAGACCTCCCCACACCCCCTCGCTTCACCCTTCGTGCCTTTTACACGGCCGAGCAAAGGAACGCGTGTGATATCCTTGCACCAACACGCACGCTCGACAAAGGCGGAATTTGTCGAGCCAGCCTTTCTCATATTAAGGAGCAGCATGTTGGTATGTAGTTCACATATGTGGTACAACGTAAGAACCCGTCTCACCCCCCGGATAGCACCCAAATTAGTCAGGTGATGCAACTCTAACCAAACGACGTATCATGGTGCCGTTTTCTGTTTTCTGCTTTAGAGACCAATGGAGATGAAACCAGTGACATAGTTTATATATATAATTTAAATCAAATTATTTTTAAATAAAACTGCAAAAAAAGTATTTTTAAATAGAACTGTAAAACAGATAACAGGTATTTTTAAAATAAAATAAATGGTACGGAACTCCACACGGACTTTCTCGCTCTATTGTTTAAAAATGGAGATATTTACTCAAAACTCGTAATATATGTGAAACGAAATAATATACACTAGCAAACCCAAACATAAATTGCACTATACTTATGTAAAACATTTTTTGAGTCTCTGTTTTAAATTTTATAATTTTATTTTTAAAGAATTAATGTCCTCATTTGTATGTTTGGACTTATAAAAAAGATCAATATTGGATCCACAAGGGTCAACACTTCGTATTAAAATTTCAACTTCCGGTTAAAATTTTCGATAATTTATTAGGTGTTGCACATCTTTATGTAATCGCATTGCTATTGAATTCCTCATTTATAATAATTTTGACCAATAAAAAATGTAAATATTGAGTATTGAGTCTAAAATGGAGATAGATCATTGTTGTATAAACATTTCTCCTAAGAGGTTTAAGAAAAAATAACATTAACTTTTTGAGAGACTTACTTATATTTAATTACTCTATGGCATTGGAGAATTATTGCGTTTAAACTTAAGTAGTATCTCTTTACAACTAAAGCTCCACAAAATTGTATTAATATATATATAATTTGCTTACAATATCTCAGAAACTGTTGCTTTCATAAAAATATATTTCATATAAAAGCTTTCTATATTTAGTAATACTACAATTTTGCAATGATAGGTTATTTAGTATCTCAAATAGTTGCGGAGATACGGAAATTTCCGCTTCTGTAAAGTACCCTAAAAGTCATTTTTATGGGAAAATGAAAATAGCTAGTCTATTTATAATTTTACTCAACCCTTAGATACGAATTTTAATCAAAATCGTTAAGAGCCGATTTTGAGAAAAACGATGTTTTCTCTTTTCGCCCTTTATAAAACTACTCTTAATTTTAAGTTTTAAAAGACACACAGACAGATGGCATTGCAAATACCATTTTTAAGGGTTCGGGGGGTCATGAGACGCCAATATCCACTGCACCCTCTAGTTCTCAGTGATACTGGTGATACTTAACATACTATTTAGTATTTGAGCTCCTACGGTGTCGTTTTAATTCAGTCCTTACTTTTATTTTGTTTGTATATTTTTTCATTGTGCTTAAAATTTGCGAGTTTTTGTGTGTAAAATGGATTCTGATAGTAATATAGAATAAGTATCTAATACTACTAAAAAAGCAAAGCTAGACAGCAATTCGCTAAAAAAATAATCGATTAGTAAAGAAGTATAAGACATCATGGAGACTGTAACAGAATTTCAAAATTGGTTGCGTCCAGAACGAATGATTCATCAAAAATTAAAAACACTTGATTGTTAGAATTTTTTAAATAAACTTAATATTAACTGCTGAAAACCATTCTTAGATTTCTTGAATATATTCAAGCCGTCATCAGAACATCAACATATTGAGCTTTAGGTGAGTTGGTGCTACTTTAAAAGTATATACTTAGGTTTAATATATGTCTTTGAACTTTTGAAAATCTAGTTTTTAAATTTGATAAACTATATAATCGGTGCTGGTATTTTATTCAAATTCATAGTGTGGTGTCCCGATAGGGTCAAAACTAAGTCTTTGTGTGGTGCGATTAATTTTGAATCTAATATAATTGGGGTCCTTGACCATATTGTCCACGCGTTTTTATTAAATACTTTAAAAAAACCTATGTACATAATCATGTAAGCAAACGTAGTATCCTTCCGGTCAAAATATAATTCATTTCAGGTGTGCGTACACTCTTATGAGACTACAGAGTTGGCAACGCTGACTACTACTCAGTTGTGTTTTGAAACTAGGACGAGTCACACCACTCCATTTCTCAAGGTAAATTAAACTCTCATTCGACATGGTTAGACGTGGTTTATTGTTTTCAATTCTACAAGACTTTCACCCTGGTTTTATTTCCAGGTTGTTGAAGACATAACTTGCCGAAAAATCTGTCATCAATAAAATATATATGAAGGCACGGTGGAAAAAATAAATGACAGTAATCATTCTTTTTTTTTTATATTTCACATTATCATAAACTTTTTAATGTCTAATGGTTTTGTTAGCTGTTAAATGTATTTTAAAGCTTTGTAAACTTTATAAACGTTTCAATCCAGTTTGACTATTTACTTTTATAATCTTAACAACTTTTTGTTTACGATTTCAACTTTGAATTGTTTTAGGTTTTAGTATATATTTATTATCATGTCCATTTCATTATTATACATTTGTGCTTTTAATTTTAATTATTGTCAACCATCATTTTATTGAACAGTGCCTTAGAACAAGAACCCGAAGTGTTTTCCAAAATTAATGTTTTGTGGCTTGATCCGCGTTTAATGAATAGTAACTGTCTAAGTTTCGGCTCAAATTATATCCATCGTATCGAAGTGAATTCCTGGGCACTGTGTTGAGAAAAAACAAATATAAATAAACATAATGATAATGTTTCAAATCCTAGAAGACCTGGCGGTCTCCATGGGACCTCCCGCAAATCAGACAGAAGAGTACGAAGCAGGCGTTCTCCGAGGTTTAGATAAAGGACGGTCGCGACAGGTGGGAGGGAGGTGTTTGAAGGATCCTCGAACAATTTGAGAGGGAAACTCGTCTCCCAGTTGAAACTCTCCCCCAAACTTGCAATCAACCCGGAGAACTACCGCACCTGGGATCCACCCTTGATGGAGGGGTGTCATTCACTCCCATCCCTGCGCTCAGTACATCAAAGCACCCTGTTTGACAGAGTGTAGTCGACAGCGCTCCTCAAGGGATTGCCCTGAGCTTTAGTTGATTGTTTACTTGTATAGGTGGCGTTAGCATGGAAATTAGTAGGTTATCATACAAATAGCTTTTCTTTTTCACCGTATCTTACTACCCATCCAGCCTGCCCGTATTTAACTACTGGGGTGAGGAAAGTAGAATTTGGAGAAAATGTACCCTGATTAAAGTTGTGTAAGATTGAGAGAATAACTAGGAAAAAAAACTACCCCTAGTGCATCTTGTCGGGATTCAAATCTCTACTTCCCCGTCACCAGCAAACCAGACAAGATGAGCTTGACGTTTAGACCACATGTCCACCAATGCGGGTGAATAGAAATAAAAGCATAATACAGCTATTTCTTACTAATTTATATTAGTTGAAACGACACATGAACACGGGAATCGAATTCGGACCTTTGGCCTAGTGCGCCAATGCTCCAACGCTAAGATTGCGCACGGGACAAATCCTGGATAGCTATTGGTAAAGCATTGGTGCGCTAAGTCAAAGGTCGCGGGTTCGATTCCCGTGTTCATGTGCCATTTTTCAGCTAATTTAAATAAATTGAAATGTGCTCCCCTCCATACGGACGGTGTCGTAATCATGATTTGCAGCCTGTGTTTTTATATTAATTGATATCTAGTAATAGTTTACCAAATAGTTACTAATGACATTTTCTAAGAGTGCAGAGAGGACAGCAATAAACAGTGAATGCAGCGACATTTGTTCAAAAAGAATAAATAAATCATCTACATGGAGATATAACTTTAGTGCCAAGGGTCACATTAAGCAAAGGCATTATAAGGTCGATATTAAGGTAGGTAGGTAGGTAGGTATATGTAAATCTAGAAGTAACCTTATTTGTCAAAGAACAAACACCAAGCAAAGGCTCAGTAGTAAATATAACTACGTACTAAGTGGAAAAACTGCACCCAATGTATTTTCAGTCAAAATTCGGACCATGACCCACTAATTCGTCGCCGACAGTCCAATCTACTACGAAGTCACCGGAAACATACTGTTCATTAATAATAATAGCTCAAAACTTCCGAAAGAAATATTTACTTTGTATAGGGCCTATATCATATAAATCGAAAACATCAAAATGATAGTAGGTGGCGGTGACATGTACAAGTCTTTAAATTTGTTTCAATAGTTTTCAACCCACAAAATCCTAACTTAAGTCGGTAATATTTCACTAACTTTACGTTGCAAAGTAGTGCGTCTTTCTGTAGTCTACTTTAGAAAACAGTAGCATTAAGACCAGTAACCCATTTAACCACGTTTAAAATATACAACATAACTGAAAAAAAATCATATAAAGAACATAATTTTGCTGTTGTCAAGTTGAGAATGGGGAAAAAAAGCACTTTTAATAATACTGATTTTTGGTTTGAGCATAATTGTGTATCCAATATCACGATTAATAAACCGTGGGATGGTCTCTTAAGATACATTTTCAATGAGGATGTATGTGTCTACCTACTTGAACATTTCTCAATTTTCCAGGTTGCATGACAAGCAGCTGGAAAGATCAGCCAGCAGTAATGAGATGGAATCAGATATTGGTACTGACATAAACAACACCAACTCTTACAGCTTTATCGACAAACTTCCTGGTGTTAAGTTTATGAGTGGCAGTACCAGATCAGGCAAAGCTTGTAAACTAGTATATAAGATTCAAGGCTATTACTGTGAAAATGACACACTTATTAATAAGTCAAATTATTTTCAATTTACATCAATATAGTAATGTCGGGATGAAAATCATTATAATATTAATGTAATGTAACATTCGCTCAAAGCACAGATAAAGGTAGGTAAAAACTTAAAAAAACACAACCGATGAATTTGGACCGTTAAAAACTATATTGTATACAAAAATAAAATGCAGGCAGTCAGTTAATTATGCTACTAGTACTTCAACAGAAGTTGGGCATGGCCATTCTTACATCATTGTAGATCACGATATTATGTAGTTTTATTATTTAGGAAATAATAATTTCAAGATTAAACTAGCTATTTTACTAAATAAATAACACATTTTGAAATGAAATGAAACTTAGATTTCTTAAAGTTTTTGTATTATAATCAATACCAGATATCTCTTAAAGTACATTATTGTGCATTTATTTAAACTTGATCTTCTTTAATATTAAATAATGTCACTATCGACTATCACACTGCTATTATAGTATATATACTCAATGCATCATTAACTTGATGCCTTATTATAACTATGAATAGCAATAACTGTATTTGTATGCACTTATTAGTGTCAGTGTGGTAGATAGATAAGAGACACTTATAGGATGGCGAGCTTTAAGATTAGGTCCTATATCTAAAATTTAACATTTAACATTTTAACACCCGCCTCGGTGGCGTAGTTGGCTAACGCGCTAGTCGTGTTGAGCCCGACTGCCGAGGACGGGGAGATCGAGGTTCGAATCTCGGTCGGGTGAACTGGGGGTGGTTTTTCCTAAATGGTTTTCCACTCTCCCTCCACGCAAATGCGGGTTCACTTCCTCTATTCAACCTTCCCAATTCCTAATCCATTAGCGTAATTAGTACTTAAGCGTATAACCCGAACGGGTAGTAAGACGCGGTGCTAAATAAATAAATAAAAAATAAACATTTTAACGACGGGTAACAGTACCCAATTTCACAACCACACATTACTGGCCACGATGGGAATAAAACCCAGAAAATCCCTTAAATATTTATAGTAGGTAAATATCCTTACACGTTTACAAAAACGTATTTAATAAATTTATATTTATAATCATCTGTACCAGTGGGACCGTGGTATAAATGTCAAGCTCAATTAGTTTGCTTTGTGGATGATGGGGATGTCAGGGTTCGAATCTAGGCCGGTCGTAGTGAGGAGCGGGAGCGAGGGGGGGGGTCTAAATGGTTTAACACCCTCCCTCCACCTTTCTTCACTCTAACACATTAGCGTTATTAATGTATAAGCGTATAAAACAAACGGGACTGTAGCTCGGTGAAGGAGAAAACTTTTTTACTTGACGGTTCGATATATAGCGGGTCGCGAACCATCGCTTGACGAACTTTTTGCCTTACCTAGTAGAAGTGTCTTCAACAAAATAAACTAAAGCATTTGACATGATCTTCTCCAGACATTCCCGGCCCCATCAGAGAGCAAGTCCATGACGTATCCCCCCACCCCCATGCACACTTCTATATAAAACTTCCTCAACCCCTCTTAGGAGGGTGGCGCGGTGCGGGGCGAAGTGACGGATGGGAACGCTCTACCAGCAGCGACGGCGGCCAAATGGACGCCAATTTGTCCGCGCTCAGCCTGCTTTATGATCTGACGCGCCGTTTAGGGTAACAACCTCGCCGATGTTCTTTCTGACTCGCAGAGGCGCCCTAGAGGGAGTATTTTGGTCGAAAACTTTGCCTCTCCCGTTCTGTGAAGACATCACCTGGTGTCCCGAACACCCCAATAAGAAATAACGCCTTCTAAGGGGTCTTCTCTAAGTACAGTATATGCAACCCCTGTGCTAATGGCCAGACTACGATTACTATAGATCCGCAGATAAATATTGGTTCAATTTTAAATTCTTAGTAAAAGTTTTTACAAATTAAATTTAAAATACACTGCTTGAAGCACCTGATCATGTTTCTCAAGGTTTTGTATAGAGCCTACTGTTTTATTTGTGTAGAAAATATGCTTCCCCTTCCAATACTTCGTCAACCGTTTAAGATGGTTTAAAAATAACTTAATATATGAATTCAGTTTAACAAGAGTTCACGAGAGGATAAAAAATACATATTATTTAGATTAACACAAAGCAGTAAAAACACAACAATCGTCCATCCAACTATTATTGAAGAAAGTATTTAATTTACTGATCATGGTCTAAGGCACTACTCTCGCAGTAAACTAGACTGCCAATGACGGGAAGATCAAAGTTCGAATCTCGATCGAGTGTATTGGGGTTTATTTTTCCAAAATTGTTTTTCAAGAAAATTCGGGTACATTTCCTATAAATATAACCTTCCTAATCCCTAAGATCATTAGGGTAATTAGTACATGAGCGTGTAACTCGAAGACGCGGTTCTAAAAAAAAAATTATACCGAAATATGTCGAAAGTCTACTAGGTGGTCTTCTGAAAAAATCCTTAGCTACAAAGGAGCAAGTAACTAAAATAATCACAGATAAGACTTTGAAATTAAATTAAAATCTTAGAAATAAATATATTTTTTATTTTAAGTACTTTTTGCTAAGTATAACTATTTTTTGAATTAAATACCTTCTGATGACATGCATGTATGTGAACACAATTTTTAATTATTTCATGTCAATTACAACATTAATTTAATTAATTAAAACTTATTTTAGTGTAATCTTCAAATACTCTTAATTTATCTTTTCACTTTGTTTGTGACAAGTTTTTCATAATCGTATGTCCCATTAAACATATGAATTTTTCCATTACTAACTTTTATTTCTTCATAATATTTATTATATGATACAGTAAAAATACATTTATTCTTTCTTTAAATATTATCTTATTATTTTTTTCATTTAGGTTTATTATGAACAAATTGTTATAATATAAAATCTTTCAAGCATAAAACTTCAATTTTTAGCATTAAATTTTCAAATGTCATACTCTGTCTGTGTATTTAAAAGGTGTTTTATATTATTTTAACCGTATCTAATATTTTAATTCCTAAATATGTTTGAACATTTTTCAACTTATCATTTTCAAGTTATATTAATTCATATTTGACAATCCTTACGTTTTTGTCCGACTACTTCTTAGTGTTATTTTTTTTTATAATCCAATAAATTACAAGTTTTATCTTATTTAAATTAGTTTGTAATTAATTAATTAAGTTTGTAAGCTTCCGTGCTAGGTATTAAATTGAATATTATAGTCAGATATGAGCAGGGCAGTTCATATGCATTAGTGGACGCACGGGCTAAGGCGTGGATCTCGTTATATTAGGTTTCGAATCCCGGCAGGTTGTATGGAGGGTAAATTTTCATCAATGGTTTTCCATTATAATTAGACGCAAATGCGGGTATATTAATATAAATTCTACCTTTATCATACATATCAAATTAGGATAGTCATGCCGGATAGCCCTGATGGTGCACAAAAAACACGCACGGATGGTTTTAGTTTGTGACGTTTCAGCTAAGCTTGCAGTATGGTGATGTCATCCTATTTATTGAGAGTTCCCTTAGGTGTACCTCAGCTTTCTGGCCTGTGGTCGGTGACATGCTTTCAGTTAAGGTGGGGTGGAAAGGAACGCCAATTAAGGTAAATTTTTTGATGTTTTAATAACAAAACAAAAAACTTTGGGGAAAATCAATGAACTATTGCTTCAATAGATACGTTTAGTTATTCGACACCTTAAATCAGTAATTAGCGTGTCAGACTACTGAGCTAAGGGTCCCGGATTCGATTCCCCCTATGGCCAAAAGATAAACATTGGTGAAATGTGGGTTTATTCTTTCCGTTAATTTATTCCGTTATTCCGTTAATTATTACTCTCCCTCCACGCAAATTCGGGTTCACTTCCTCTAAATTCAACCTTCCCAATTCCTAATCCATTAGTTATAATTAGTACTTAAGCGTATAAACCGAACGGGTAGTAAGACGTGGTGCTAAGTAATAATAATAATATAATAATAATAATAATAATAATAAATAATAAATGTAAAGTAGGTAAGATACATTTAGTTGTAATATGAACATGACTTTTTAAACTCATTTCTGTGCAAATGCCACTACACTCACGACAAATATTCAAGAACTGTGAAGATTCATACTTTTTTTTATATTTAACTATACTTATCTATCCAAGAAATATTTTAATTATGGTAAAAAAAATTAACATTAAATTACAAAGGGAAAACTACTGAGCTGAACTCACTAGCGCTTCAATGCCGCCCTAATTTGATTATAGAATAATCACAATTCACAACGTTCTTCTTTGTACACAATAACTAAGCAAATTGAAAAGTAATTAAACCAACGCCCAGTCGGGAGTCAAACCTGAGACCAGCCATTCTAATGATCACATGGTTCTAGGTTTGAGGCGAGCAATAGACTTGATTACCGATGACGGTGAGATCAAGATTATAGTAATTTCAGACGGGTGTTTTTCCCCCTAAACTACACTTGCCGCACACATGGCCGTATGTAATATAGACCTATTTGCGCACCACGTCTTACTACCTGTCCAGGTTATCTACATGTCTACATCAAGGACGGAGGTAGAATGTAGAGGATACCAACCTATATTTGCGAACCACGTCTTACTACCTGTCCAGGGTTATCTACATGTCTACATCAAGGACGGAGGTAGAATGTAGAGGATACCAACCTATATTTGCGCACCACGTCTTACTACCTGTCCAGGGATATCTACATGTCCACACCAAGGACGGAGGTAGAATGTAGAGGATACCAACCTACATTTGCGCACCACGTCTTACTACCTGTCCAGGGATATCTACATGTCTACATCAAGGACGGAGGTAGAATGTAGAGGATACCAATCTACATTTGCGCACCACGTCTTACTACCTGTCCAGGGATATCTACATGTCTACATCAAGGACGGAGGTAGAATGAAGAGCATACCAACCTACATTTGCGCACCACGTCTTACTACCTGTCCAGGGTTATCTACATGTCCACACCAAGGACGGAGGTAGAATGAAGAGCATACCAACCTACATTTGCGATGAGACTGAGCGGAAAACCATTTAGAATTAAACATTCAGTTAAGTCCAACCGAGATTCTAGCATCAACCTCGCCGCCAACAGCAAACGGGACTAGACGTGAATGACGCCCTTGTCTGCGTGTCCACCATTGGCAGTATCAATTTAATGTAATTTAATAAATACAGTTTTTACTGTGGTTGAAAGGACTGCGGCATCAGAAATAAAATAATGTCATCTAGCTCTAGTACTTTTCAGATAATTCTTTTTAAAATTCAGGTATACTTTTTTTTTAGCACCGCGTCTTACTACCCGTTTTGGCTATATGCATATATTATAATTACGTTAGTGTGTTAGGGATTAGGAAGGTTGAAATTAAAGTTAGTGTACAGTTGCGTGGAGAGAAAGTGGTGACATATTTAGGAAAAACATCCTAAGTACACACCCGACCGGTATTCGAACCTCGATCTCACCGTCATCGGCAGTCAAGTCTATTGCGAGAGTGACGCCTAATATCAGGCATGCCACCTTTCCACGAATGAGGTGACTCATGGCCGCAGAAACAATGCCAATGACTGCAGATACCAGATTGATAGAAGTGAATCGAAGAAATCTTCGGGTTTTCTCGGGATCGGATGATGACATTGTCCAACCAATCAGAAGGCTGAGATTTAAATTCCATTCTTACGGTAGGTCCAAATTACCGTTTCATATAAGAGTGGTCTCTGACGTAAGTAGAGAAGTGGAAAGAGTTTCTTGGGGAGACAAAGCCCGGGCAACACCAGACACACAGACGCGCGATGACAACGTAGACGATAGGACGTGCGGTGATATTATAAATGTAAAATGTAACAAAGATTTGGTCAAATATATTATACATATGTATGTCAAGTATTTATGACGTGACACAAGAATAAAATCTAAATAAATAAATCAAACCAAGTGTATACATTTATTAAAGAAAAGGTTTCATCATCGGCAGTATAAAGTAGCGAGTATTGACATAATAATACCCATGATAGCTCGTTGTGGCACATGAACCAAACAAGAGATCATCGTAGCAGCGTCGTCGCCATAAATTGAGCTAAAGTCAGGGACACACACGAGATGAAAACCACCGTCTCTCAACCGAGAGGTTAATACAACAGGATCGTCGTAATAGGTGCCCTAACTGTGGGGCTGGTGACGTGGTTAACCATCATAGGTGCCCTAACTGTGGGGCTGGTGACGTGGTTAACCATCATAGGGGCCCTAACTGTGGGGCTGGTGACGTGGTTAACCATCATAGGTGCCCTAACTGTGGGGCTGGTGACGTGGTTAACCATCATAGGTGCCCTAACTGTGGGGCTGGTGACGTGGTTAACCATAATAGGGGCCCTAACTGTGGGGCTGGTGACGTGGTTAACCATAATAGGTGCCCTAACTGTGGGGATGGTGACGTGGTTAACCATAATATGTGCCCTAACTGTGGGGCTGGTAACGTGGTTAACCATCATAGGTGCCCAATTCTGGGGCAGCAGCGGATTCTCACAAATGGTACTTATTTTGAGTAGTCCTAATATTTAAACAACATGTCAAGATGAACATATCTTTCCAAAAATAACCTCAAGTAAGCATGAGGTACGTAAGTAATAATAAATAGGCCTAGATCATATAGTCACTCTTTTGTCCATAACTAAACTGTTTTTAAGTGCCTATTTATTGCCATGTACTTTTAGCTGGTAATTGATGTCCATTTTAATTCACAAAAACTTAAAATCCAGAGACTACGACGTTATACTCGCTTGAATCCAACATAAGAAGTGATGCTGTTTTGAAATTGGCACACAAATTCCTGGCTCAATGGACGTAACCAGACTGTTTAGTCTGGTCAAGGAAAGCGTTACCAAACCAAGCTCTGTATCATCTCGGTTACAAACATTTCGTAAACATTGATACCAGGTCAACCGTGAAAACACGCCTATTGACGTAGAATGAGACTGGTTCCCGAGCACGAAACACCATGCTGATCCACGCTGCACAAATTCCGGACACGCAGGCCCACTCCCAGGACACGTTGACCCAATCACATAACTAGCCAGAACTCGGACTAGGGTCCCTCTATTGACCGCCGGCTGTGTATATTTAGGGGCCACATTAAGAGTCTGTAAGTCTCCATTTCCAGAATACTGAGTTCGAAGAAAACTAGTCTAGATTCTTCTAAATATGTAACTTTCCTTTCAAGTAGTTCCCCTCCCCCCTCCCGTCACGTACCACCTAAAATCCACAGGCATTAAGGCTGGATGACTACCCACTAAAGAACGGAGGGAGAGAGTGAGAACAAAGAGTGCAATCAATTAGCGAACGCACCTGTCCCAAGTCTGACACTAATCTTGTTACAATACCGTGATGTAGCCAACGTTGGATGTACTTTGAATTTTATAAGAATATGTTTACGAATAGGTAAAGGTTCATTGTGTGATGTTGTAAGGGTGAATATATAGTGTTATGATCGTATAGCTGAGGTGACTAGTGGAAAGTTGGTGTGGGGAAGGATGTACATTAGTCACAGTTGAAAAGAAGGTAGGAATGTGACTGGGAAATGCTGGGTGGAAAAGTCTGTGGGACTGTTTGAGCGCTGGGGTGCGGCTCGAGGACACTCGAAGAAAAGGACGGCGAGGGTGCAAACATGTTGGGTGGCGAGTCATTATAACGTTAATAAGTTCATAGCTATGTGCATTGAGATGAAGTATTATTAATTATAATAATTACATATATATTAAAATGTGTCTGCTTGTTTTTATTAAAGCAACAACAGCCCAAGGAATGCAATGACCTCGTGCAAATTACTCTATCATGTAACAGACACACAAAAAGTAATATAATTATTAATAAAGTTGAGACGCAACAACCTAATGCCAAAATATAAAATACACACACACATGCACACACATACATTACATATATACATATATACATACATACATACATATACATACATATACATACAGATACATACATATACATTACATATACATACATATACATTACATATATACATATATATATACATACATACATACATACATACATACCTACATACATACATATACATACATATACATACATATACATACATATAACATACATATACATTACATATACATTACATATACATACATATACATACATATACATACATATACATACATATACATACATATACATACATATACATACATATACATACATATACATTACATATACATACATATACATACATATACATTACATATATACATACATACATACATACATACATACTACATACATACATATACATACATATACATACATATATCATACATATACATACATACATACATACATACCTACATACATACATATACATATACATACATATACATACATATACATACATATACATACATATACATACATATACATACATATACATACATACATATACATACATATACATACATACATACATACATACATACATATACATACATATACATACATATACATACATACATACATATACATACATACATATACATACATATACATACATATCATACATACATACATACATATACATACATATACATACATATACATACATACATACATATACCTACATAACATACATATACATACATATACATACATATACATACATATACATACATATACATACATATATTACATATACATTACATATACATACATATACATACATATACATACATATATACATATTACATACATAATACATACATATACATACATATACATACATATACATTACATATACATACATATACATACATATACATTACATATACATACATACATACATACATACATACATACATACTACATACATATACATACATATACATACTATACATACATATACATACATACATACATACATACATACATACATACATACATACATACATACATACATCATACATACATACATACATACATACATACATTACACAAGTAACTTTATACATTCTTGATAATTATACTTAAACCCTGTACTAGCATCAACCGATAAGCCGCACTGGTGGCCACGTAGATTAAGGAGTAATTTTCATCTAGTCTGGTTTATGTGGGTTGGCGGGGGTGAATGTTGAGGTCACGGCTTATTCCACGTCAATTGTTTTTTGGTAATTTTTAAAGGGTTTTTCCCATTTTCCTTCAATGCAAATGTGCATGCAACTTATCTACAGTAAACCCTCCATACTTACCAAAATATAACAGATATTCCAATATTCCTTATGGACATAATCTAATTTTCATTGGGGTGGTCTTACATAAAATACTAACTTATTTTTACGTCCAAATATTATTATTTATTTTTTAATTTTATAGGTATTAATTATAATATATCAAAAGCCATAGTCGTGGATCATGTAACCCAAAGGGTGAATACATTAAATTAAATATATAAGCTTTTATGGCTGTCAAATAAGGTCCGTTATAATAACACCGGACTGTAGTACGATTTGGTGCAATAAATACTCCCCATAGCATTTGTACGACGTTTAAAGCTATGTTTATTTTATATTAAAATTTAGATATCACTTTAGTCACAGAATAGATGCAGGGTAAAAAAAAAGTAAAAAAAACCTTGCTTATGGTTGGGATCGAACCTTCTTCCTTTACGCGTGCAATTTTGACTAATATTATCACCTTTATTTAATCATGTGTTACTAAAGTGTAAAACGTGTGTGTCTACTATTTACAACAAAAATGTCCGCGGTGTTTTTGCCCCTGGCGGTATCGCCTGCTTCCATTTTCGAGCGACAGAGATTTCTCCATCAAGCTCTAGAATGGTACAAGCCTCAACCGTTTGACCCACCGCGGTACTTGAAATATATAGGAATTAAACAAATATTTAAACTGCAACAAGGATCTGTATCGTAGCAACACATTTTTGATATTACCTAGGATACGAAAATATTCTATAATATACAACATAAAATAATATTATCTTAAGATGTATAAGATATTTTTTATTTAACTTTTTTCAGTTATATACTTGCTAAACATTAATATTATTGTTTAACCTAAGGTCTTGGTGATCCCTCTGATTTTTTTAACACGACATATTTTGACTTTTTATGGTTTCAATTAGAAATATTACTAACAATGTCCACTAGAAAGTAGTCAACATACCTGTATATTGCGGGCTCATAGCAATTATAAAAACTAATAACGATAAAGTAATTACTATGGAAAATACAAACACAGTCACTCTCATCTGGAGAATGTTGATGTATTGGTATAAATGTACCGTAGTAATTCTGTATATTTGAATATGATTGGCAAACGGACTAAAGTCAATACTATCCGGATAATATTGACGTTATCTAAAATACGTAGATAATCTTGAATGAGAGGTGATTGAATAATGTATTTCGGAGTTTATCCAGATAATATTGACATTATCCACCCGCACTTGAATAGTGGCAGTCTCTATGGTTGAGGCTAGATTATTTAGGTTAGTTAGGTTAGGCTAGGTAAATTTAGATTAGGATAGATGAGTTTGAGTTATGTTATATTAGTTTAAGTTAGGCTAGGTTAGTGGAAAATAAAGCATAGAATGAGTCATTTCAATGTTAGTGGACCACTACGATTCAATTTACTGTCCAATTTCGAAATATTGATTCAAAATAAAATCCGTATTGAAACTCGCTAAGTTACCTATATTATTCAACTTTATCTAAGCCTATCCGGATAGTTTCGATATTATCAAGATAAGGTCGTAAATGAGATAAATCACTTTCTATTTCTAACTTTATCCACTGCACTTGGATAATGATGACATCTCCCGGCTAATTTCGACATATCCAGATTTCGCACACTACCCGTAATATATATATATATATATATAATTGTTTGGCAACTGTATCGACGAAAACCCTTGAGCTTAAATAACTACTTAAGGGCTTCAAATTTATCTAATTATATTCACTAGTGATGGTGATATCAAGGTTCGAATCAAGATCACCACACAACACACACACAAATGCGGATACATATCCTCCAAATTCTACCTTATTATAACTTAACTAAATTCTGTAAATATAGTGATAGCTAGGGTGCATCAAAGCTTACAAAAACAACTTATTTTTATTTTGTTTCCAAACAAACTTTGCGTGACGATATAAAATATATAAAATACAATGTTGTCAAGGTAAATCAAGCAAACTCGCTGAGTTTGGGAGCTCAGTCGTGAAAGTGATGTGTGTGGGGTGTGAGACTTGTTTGATACTTTCTCTTTTTGCTAGGCTTGAAAAAAGCCTCGTCTTCTCATTTGTGATGAGAGAACATTTTTGCTTGACGAGTAAAAAATTAAAAGACCGTTTTAAATCGTTAATTTCGTTGAAGTTGAGCTGGATCCTTTATAAGTTATCCTGTCGATATGAGTATATAGAGACTCTCGCAGGATGAATGTCGATATTACTTTTCGATTGAAGCGTTGACCCTATTGGACTCATTAATATCGATTCTCTTGCAAGGTGATATCGATATCTTATTACGGTTTGAGGGATATTTCGATATAGATATAAGTCAAGGTTATCAATATTTAAACAGTTTATGCATCAAAACACAACGAAAACAAAGAATCGCGAGTAATATTTGGCACGTCCTGTCGCATTCTTATCTTGTTTGTTCGTGTGTGAGGGGTGAAGAAAAGGAGCAAAAGAGTATTTATTTTATTTTATTTTATTTTCAAAAACAGTAATAAAACATATTTTGGTTTGGTAAGAAGTTTTGTGTAGAAATAAAAGTGAATGACTGCCTAGTTTAAATTTGTTAATATAAATGGCTGACAGGTGAAATTTCTTACTGACTGGTGAGTCATCCTAAAATTGTTCAAGCCCTGGTTATTTGTATGCGCGCGCGCGTTTGTGAGTTTGTTATCTTAGCTTTAAGTTTAACTTGAAAATAATTCTTATTACGTTCGCTTTAGCAATAGTTTTAGTGTGTTACTATTTTGTTATGATATTTAATTTCAGCTATATTTCATGTCACAATATTAAATTTTTGTAATGTATTTTTAAATAATTTCTTAAATTGCAGTAATTTAACTGTCAATTGTGGTTTAGTGTAAGAGAAAGCGGAAGTCTTATCATCGCCATAAAATATTTATTAAATTAGTATTTACTTCCTGAAACTCCTCTATTTTATATTAAAAAAAAGTGAAACAATCGTTCGTCCGTGGAGATAACGGTTTGTCTGGTAATAACAGTTGTCAAGAGTTTAACCATTCAAGTTCTGCACAAAATGGGAAACCTATTTTGTCGGGGGAATGTTCCGCAACCCTCTCTGACACGTTCATTCCACTCGTACATTGACTTATTTCGCACAGATCTACCGGTATCAACTTACTATCTGTAGTCGAACTAAAGACCTAGTCGGGAAAAGAACCAGTGTTCATACATGACGTAGCCAACAGCTTTGATACACTTGAGACATATTACTCACTAGGGAAAAATATTATTAGAAGAACACTATTACTAAAAATATTAGATACATTTAACATTATCTCGTAAAAAAAAAGTCATCATTATTCGTTGATCTTCTCTTTTCGATTTAATCTAACTGGGAAGTAGATGAAGAGGCAAATAAACAAGGAAAGTAGCAAAACATATGTGTTCATTAATGATAAGGTACGGTAATTAATAAATGTTATTTTTGTAATAAACGAAAAACACCAAACATTACATAACTAGTCTTTGCACTATAAATAACTACAATACACTTTTCATAAGAAGTTCCTTCAAGAATAGTTACTAGATCTTCTTTCACGATCCTTCCAATCTTAGTTCTTTTACTGATGCAGTCTCTGTCTGTAAATTGTACAAATACCTATAATATATCACTAATATAAAATCAAAATGTTATAGATTTTTAACACAAATAATTGTAATCTTAGATCTTGTGCGCTCGGAAATTTCTACCTGAATTCGTGCCATTCCGTACATTTGAATATTCTGGAGCAATTCTATTATTCTATATTTTGGATCTCTTGGTGTAACTTTTAAACAAAATAAAATTGTAAATTTTCGGATTTATTATTATCTTGTTCCAATTTTTTTCTAAATATAATTACATTTTATAATTATGTCATCATTTTATATTTATTTATTCAAGAATCAATTAATTAATAAATATATACGAGTTTGACAAAATTATTTTGTTAAATTTGACTAGAGTATTTTCTTTGATTTATTTCTCCACTAGTGATAAAACTGAAACATTTCATTGAAATGTTTTTGTTTCAAAGAGTACAATTATTTTACATTATATTATTAAACACTGTAAAAGTTGCGCATTATCAGCTAATGGTATCATCAAAAAATCCATATGTAAGAACAATTAAAGAGGTGTGCGTGGGGAATGAAAGTTGATGGAGCAATGATCATTTTTCAACGTTAAGAAGATAAGCTTGGTGTGAGAGATATTAAATATTTGGTAAATGGGAACAGCAACTATATAAAACTGTGTGTGATGTCAAGCCATATAACAGTTTAGTTAGAGAAAATTGGTGAATGGAATCATTTCTAAGGAAGATAAAATCACAGTACAAGGGCAAATGTTAGACTGTTGTAAACCATTATCAAGACACGGAAAGCTCACCAGTGCTGAAACTGACTTGATACAAACATGTTATAGTTTAACATTTAGTAGTAATTTGGACACTGTGGAGAGTATGAAGAAATATAAATATTGCCACAAGATTTCTACTGACGAAAAGCCGCTGCGTGACGTATGTCTAAATAATAAGGACTTCTGAATGAATGTAATGAAGCAACATCCGAATGAGTGTTTCAACAGACTAATATGGTTGCTGCTAACACATACAGTTTATATACGACTTGACAAAAATAAACTAGGCGTCTATGATCCATTCTTAACATTTAACGATGGCCACCTGGGCAAAGTGAAATTTCTGCCAAACTGTGTGGATTTGCTAGTGTAAATGCTATGTGACTGAAAATGACTGAAAAATCTAGATTAGGATTAGGTAAAAAGGCAATAAAGCAAAAAAGAACATTAAAAATTACATTGGAAGACGAAGATCCTAATGAAGATATAGTGAGAGGAAATTTTTAAATGGCAGTTTTAACCTCAAATTCCTAATTAATGGGTTTTTTTAACTTTAGGAACATTTATTTAAATTATGGTATTATATTAAGTATATTATAATGATTTTTTTTTCAGGACTTGATTAAGAACATGTGCCTAATACAATGAACCTATTATTTTTTTCGTTTGGTGCTTACCAAGTCATTTAAAAATAATTATTAAAGTTATTTTGTCGAAATATAATAACTTTAAAACTCCCATCATCACTCAATTGTATCAAGTAGGCCTACAAATGAAATGTTTCGTTCATAATATTAACAAATAACTATAATATTACCATTTAATTTTGACTATTATATCTTGAGTGTTATGTAAGTAATTGTACCTGAATATTGACAATATAATATGGTAGAGAGAGGGAGATACTGAACCAAGATATTCTTTATGTTGCTCCCTTCTCGAGCACTGAACAAAACAAAAGAATATCTCAAGAGTGTAAATGGCTCGAGTCGTTTCCATCCCCTCCAACTCTTCTCCAGCTTGAAGCGTTCCACTCTGATATTTTAGGGGAAGAACAACTCAATAATCCTAATGTGAAATTAGCCCAGGTTAAGTGTTCGTAAAGATTTAGAGATATGTTTTATTTTTATAACTTGCTCTCTGACTGTTTACTAATTCTATCATCTACCCAATATTTACTTCCTAAATATTTTACTGGGGCCATGTAATTAATGCGTGAGTAGCTAGATTCTTAATTTCTAACTTCACTTTTGACGTGTTCAAAACAATATTAGATATATTCTTTAATAAGTTTTGAAATGTGAAGATAAACTTTATCATCCTGTTAAGTGTGGTGAATATCAGAATCTAATATATATAATTCTTCTGTACATGTGTATGTCACTGAACTCCTCCTAAACGGCTGGACCGATTTGATGACATTTTGTGTGTGTGTGTTTGAGTGGATCCGTGGATGGTTTAGATTCACAATTGGACCCGGTAGGTGGCGCTGCAATCGGGTTCTAGGCTTTTTTTTAGTTTTTAGGAAATTTTTGGGGGGGAATTTTTTGCATATCAGAATATGTAACCTCAAAATTTCACCCCCCACCACCACCACCACCACCACCACCCCCCAATATTTATAATAATGAATATAATATTATTAATTGACCATTAAAAAAAATTAATACGTTCATTAATAATTGACCTTTAAAACCTTCTGAAAAGTTCATGAATAATTGAACTTCTGTTTTTCGATACAGCTGATATTTGTGGAGTTGTGGGCGAAATGCCAAAAATGAAAAGATGTTTTATTTTGTATGTTGTCTTGACAAACACTGAATTTGTAATATTTTTGTTACTCATTAATTGGAGTTCATTGTGAATTTGTAATTGTGATGATCACATAGTATTTGTTTTATTATCGTAATCAATTATGCCACCCAAACGAACAGCCAACGTTCGGGCAGAACAACTTCTGTTGGGTCCGCTAGTATTTAATAAAATGATACTAATCTATCTCCCTATTAATATTAGTCAAATAATCTATCTAAGAATGGTTTGAGTTTAGCAAGAAAATGGATTGTGGTCTCATTTTAGTGCTTGGGCTGTACCAACTTTGTATTTGTGTAGTTTAAAGATTCTGTATTTTATCGCCTGATGAGGCTATACATGAGACCTTCAGCGCGTTGCAGTTGCCAAACAGATTGTGTACATGCCTTGAAAACTAAAGAAGAAGAAGAATAGTTTAAAATAATTTTGGAGTAACCAATGAACCTTCTGTCTTTATTTTTTGTCTAATTTAGATTCCCAAATCATCCAGTTTCCTCTGATACTAACATCGTGGAAGGAGTAGAGGTTGAGACGTTAATATTATTTTTGTGTTATTAACGGAACAGATCTTATAATAATAACAGATAAATAAAAGAGTATACTACTTTATCTTCTTTAGACCTACCACCTTTACAGGATAAATATTATAATTTCAGTGAGGTGACAGCAATATGTCAGTTGTCATTGTTACACTATGGTATACAGTTCTCATTATCTTATGACTCTTGAAGCATTCCTCCCTTTGACCAACCCCCAACATCTACTCTGTTATGATCTCATCACAGTTATAACATGAAGAATGAAGTTGGTAATTATGAGAAAGGTTAAAGGAGGTTCGTGGTCAACACATTGTTGAACACACTCCCCTCCCTCCACTTCTTCTTCGTCTTCATAGTTTATCGACGCGTGGGGTTCGTATCCCAAACCGATGATGGTCGCTGTGGATTGCAACCAGTTCTTATCGAGAAACTTTGATTGGTGTTGGTGTACCAGTGGTTAGTTTGCAGGTTTATCGATCTTCTCTCCATGCAGCTTTAGATACATGTTTGGTACGACACCTTAGACAAGTCATTAACGTGTTTGTCTACTTAAATGAGAGTCATAGATTCGAGTCCCGGCATAACCCAAAAATATTTAATTTATGTAATGTGGGTTTCCACGTGCGTAATTATTAATTAATGGGCGAGGGCTGGGTGTTGCGTCCGTTTTATATTTAAGCCTTTTTATATTACGTGTGCTGATATGAGTTGGTTCAAGAATTGCATTTTAATTACCTTAAATAAAAATAAAATAATATACACCTGTGTTTAAACGCAAGTTAATTTTAATAGAAGTAACGCGGTTAAGACCATTTTTACCTCAGTTAACTGTCAAGTATATTCATATGAAATTCGCACTTAAACTACATGGATAAAGGTTTATCCTCGTATGGGCGGTTTTGACGATCACGAAAATGTCAGAATTCAAAAGCCAAATGAGTGCACTGAGTGCATTTCTTTGAAAACAATACCTTTCTCATCCCTATCTAATTAGTTTTAATATGCCGGTAATCCGTGCAGGTAATAAAATGCGGTACAATTGAACCGTAAGAACAACATTTTTAAACAATTTAATTTTATATTTGTTTTATATCAATGGAAAAGAACACATTTATCTCTAAAGACTCGCATAGTAATTAAGTGTAAAAAACACATGATTCTGGTGGGGATCGAACCCTCTTCCTAAACATGTATAAATATGAACAATATTTCAGCTTTATTTAAATCAATATCTACCCATGTTTAAAACACACTTGTCTAATATTTATAAAAAATGTCCGCGGGCTGACACTCTACTACAGGCCTCTCACTCTACTGAATCAGAGCGACTAATTTGCTCATCTAACTCCTCAACGGTACATGGCATAGCCACTTGCCCTACCGCGGACATCAAATATATTAGAATAAAATAAAATATTTATATTGCAACAAAGATCTGTATCATAGCAACATATTTTCAGGTATTTCTACATAAGATACGAAATTATTATTTAGTATATGCAAATAATTTTATCTAAAATACTTAGAATATTTTACGGCTTTTGTTTGTTTCACTTTCATATATTCATTAAACTGATATATTAATGTTTAATAAAATCTATTTCTTATACCACCGTTTTTTGACAAAACACGACATCTGTTGACCTTTTATGGTTTTAATCATAAATATTACCAACAATGTCCACTAGAAAGCAGTGAGGCTACTTGTATGTTGAAACTAGTAGGCATTATAGGAACTAATAGCGATGGAAGAAAGTAAAGAACACACAGTCACTCTCCTCTAGCAAATGATGATACATTTCTTTTAATGGACCTTTTTCCTACTGTTTATACCACTGTGAGTACGAATTTCCCCTCTATTTTTATAAAAATTGAAACAATCGTCCGTGGAGATGACGTTTTGTGGTGTAATAACAGTTGTTAAGAGTTCACCCATTCTAGTTCTGCACAAAACGGGAAACCTCTTCCATCGGGGGAATGTTCCGGAACCCTTTTTGACACTTCATTCTACTTCCGTTCAAGCTCCAACCTGTCAAAGTCTGGAGAACTGGAAATGATGATCATCATCATAAATTATGAACTTGTTTATTAAAAATTATCTTAAATTTACAACCCCTCTTCAGTGATAGCATATTTAAGAAATGAGAAAATCTAAAAAAAAAAATCAAAATGTTTATGAAATTTTGTTTGAAATATTAATTTGATGGAATAAGTTAATAACTTAGCATTTTTGGTCTTTAATATTTTTTTATATGTCATGATAAATTCATGAAATATGTTTTATGTTTATGTTTCTCTAGACACCTTGAACTACATGAGAGTTAGCGATTTACGTCAGCTCCAAGAGCCTAATTTGTTGTTTATTTCTACATTTTTAAGTGCTTAAATTGGATCTTGTGGGCCGCACAGAAAGTACTCGAAGGACCGGGGGCTGGAAATGTATGTCTGTCATAGAATATACAACCACTGAAGTAGATTCTAATATACTTATTAAACAGAACAAGAGTGGTTAATGTAATATAATATATTCAGGAGGTCCTAAACGCTAAAAAAAGCTAAAGTTTAAATGTAAAATCAAGGAAAATAATTAATGCAGTAAGCCAACTTATATGTGTAATGTAAAATAACCCCCCGTCCTTCCCCGAAGGTAAAAATGACCGGCTTATCAGATAGCCTGCAGTGCTTGCGACTGGCTCATTTGGACCACTTGAATGGAAACGATAGTTCTCACACACGCTATTCGCTAGTCAAGAAATGTATTAATATTATTAGGTCACGCAGACACAATTGATGTGTCGCGACTCTAGGATCGTTAAAAGTGGATTGGCACGGAGAGATGGTTTACTGTATTATAAATACTTTAATGTGTTCGTACGTCAAATCAAATGTTCTATAGCTGTCCGTTTTGACAGATTGTATCGATCCCGATAAAACAATGATAATAATTTTCAGATATTGTTTTAGTGAAATACCAGCGTTTTTTTTTATTGATACCGATTATTAAAATTGTTACTATGCCTATATTTTACGTCATTAAACACGTAATGATCACACTAAAATAATATCTAAAAGAACTCTAACAAAAATATGGACTTAATGCATCGGTATTTGACAAGAGATATAGAGAGGTTATTCCTACCGACCATTATTAGTACCAAAACCGTAATAATATATATATAAAATGATATTTTACATTGTATATTAAATAATAATTTCGTATCCCGTGTTTTAATACCGTTTTAGTACCGTGTTTATTGTCTCTATAAACAAAGAAACAAAACAACGTTAGTTTAGATATATATGCTTTTAATGTTATTACGAAAACAATATGTCAACTTTAAGTTTCTTTTCAATTGGTTTTTACCTATTTTATTAATAGGTGCGTGAATGCTTCTTATCGGCTTAGCCTCTCTCTCTCTCTCTCTCTCTCGCATACGATATAATGTTTCTGTGGAAAGAGACATTCGAGTCTCTTAGAAAATTTAAATTTGTGGCGTACTTGTTTGTAGAAGGTTTGAAAATTGACAATTATAAAATAGATTCTAATCATCGTAATTTGGGTGGAGGACAATGGGAGTAGTGGCAGAAATCTTGGGAAGACATAGGGAGCAGGGCAGACATCTTGGTAGGACAATGGAAGCAGGAGCAGACATCTTGGGAGGACAATGAAAGCAGGAGCAGACATCTTGGGGGGACAATGGAAGCAGGAGCAGACATCTTGGGAGGAAACGGCATTCCATTGCAGGAGAAAAGTCAACTTCTTCGAAAAGGGCAAATTTGAAATTTTGTCCCTTAGCATAGGTTTGAAATAGAATTCGGTTTTCAAATTACAGATAAACATTCTATCTGAAAATATTACCTATTTCATCATCGATAATCAAGAAAATTATTGAAGTGGTCGAATGGGCCAAGGTGTAACTCTCGTAGTAGACTGGACTTTCGAAGAAGGGGAGATGGAGATTCTAATCTGGGTCTGATGTATTTATGGTATGTTTTAATATACGGTCTTTCACTCTCCCTTCCCGCCAGTGTAGATACTCTTCCTCTAAACTCCACATTACTAACCTCTAACATATTAGCTTAATTAGTACAATATATTAGTATAGCCAGAAGGAGAAGTGACACGTGGCGGTAAAAAACATCAATGTGAATTGGCTAAGGTGATTAAATAGTGGGTAGTAAAATCAATTTGATATTACCTGTTGGGTGTATTTAGTTTTCTTAATGGGTTGTTCTGGTGCCTAGGTTTAATATTTTAATGCCTATTTTCAACATTTTTGGTGTCTAAGAATAAGCTGACTGGTAATAGCTATTGGCTACAAACCAAGGTTATGTTCTTGACTAGGTCTTTAGTTCGACTACAGATGGTAAGTTTATCCCGGTAGAGCTGAGCGAGATGAGTCCATGTACGAGTAGAATGAAAGTGTTAGAGAGGGTTGCGGAACATTCCCCCGATAGAAGAGGTTTCCCGTTTTGTGCAGAACTAGAATGGGTGAACTCTTGACAACTCTCATTACACCACAAACCGTTATCTCCACGAACGATTGTTTCACTTTTTATAAAAATAGAGGGGAAATTCGTACTAACAGTTGTATAAACAGTAGGATCAATGTCCATTAAAAGAAATGTCTCATCTTTTGCTAGAAGAGAGTGACTGTCTGTTCTTTACTTTCTTCCAACGCTGTTAGTTCATATAATGCCTACTAGTTCTCAACATACAAGTAGCCTCACTGCTTTCTAGTGGACATTGTTGGTAATATTTATGATTAAAACCATAAAAGGTCAACAGATGTCGTGTTTTGTCAGAAACTGGTGGTATCAGGGATAGATTTTATTAAAAACTAATATATTAGTTTAATGAATATATGAAAGTGAAACAAACAAAAGGCGTAAAATAATTTAAGTATTTTAAATAAAATTATTTGCATATACTAAATAATAATTTTGTATCTTATGTAGAAATACCTGAAAATCTGTTGCTATGATACAGATCTTTGTTGCAATATAAATATTTTATTTTATTCTAATATATTTGATGTCCGCGGTAGGGCAAGTGGCTATGCCATGTACCGTTGAGGAGTTAGATGAGCAAATTAGTCGCTCTGATTCAGTAGAGTGAGAGGCCTGTAGTAGAGTGTCAGCCCGCGGACATTTTTTATAAATATTAGACAAGTGTGTTTTAAACATGGGTAGATATTGATTTAAATAAAGCTGAAATATTGTTCATATTTATACATGTTTAGGAAGAGGGTTCGATCCCCACCAGAATCCTGTGTTTTTTACACTTAATTACTATGCGTGTCTTCAGAGATAAATGTGTTCTTTTCAATTAATCTAAGATAAATATGAGATTAAATGGAATAAAAATGTTGTTCCATGGAATATTTACTACAGTGAACTCTACTAAATTCTTGTTTCCATATAAGAGGGATTTCTTTGCAGTGATAAAAGCTACAAGATTTACTGTCATGTATACATACGTCAAGTCACATGATCAAAAGCAATGGCTGTTGAGAGATATTAATGAGACCTATAAATTTAAACTAATACAATACTAGATTTCAAAATTTTCAGTAAAAGAATTGTATTTTCTAAAAGGACCTTACTATGAAAATAGTATCATGTTAGTATTTTCAGATAGTTAATTGTAATTGTGTCGTTATGAGGATGGTAGGATTTTACAGAAAGTTCATCCTCATTTGCGTGGAAGGAGTGTGAAGAAGCTCATTAAAAATAACCTCTGAACAACTTGTTTGGTTATGAACCCATATATTAAAACCCTCAACAGTAAACCAGACTAAAGAGCTTTTAACTCTTAAGGTGGGATAGTTGGCATTGCGAGATAGGGGCAGTATTTTTTCTTGTGTTATAAAAAGGATTTTTTCCAGGTAAAAACATATAATAGATATTGCCCCAGTAGAAATAAAAGAATTTAATTTTCTTCACAAAGTGACCTCAACAGTTCTTGAATATCTGTGAAGGGTGTTCTTGAATTTAATCATAACTTTTTTCTCTTTATTTAAAAATTATTCATCAAATACTAATATGCTCATGAACGAAATTCAAGAACTGTTGAGATTAATAAGCGTAGAAAATTAAACTCTATAATTGTACTGGAAAAATATTTGAATTATCTTTACGAACAAATCTATTTGCTATGAAAACTATAAAAACATTGACCTTTAATATAGCCCCCTTACATCCCGATATAAATAGAGGATCTTATAAATACTTCTTTCTTACATAATGGTTTGTCCTAGCGAGGTTATTTAAATTGATTATTTATATAAATTAGCTTGCTATATTATATTAGGATTGAATGATACATCTTGTGAAGGCAATATTACCTAGAGAAACTAATTCATTAATTTATATTTATATATAAAAGAAAAGCACGATATGTTTCAGTCTAACGGGTTTCCAATATCACGTCATAAGTCTCGTTCCAATTGTGAGGAAAAGAATAACTTTATGGGTGCTGTAGTATCCTGAGAGTTATGACAACCCTTGCAGCGGTTATAATGGAGTTACTTAATACGAAGCGTGAAAAAAATTACAGCTTGTTTTACCTCTTGAAATATTTAAAGTAAAATATGAACAAGTTGCCTTGATATAAACTTTTTTTATACTTGGGTATATTATATTTAAGAAATTGTAAAAATAGTTTGAATTTATTCGTCAAAACTACCACGAGAGAACTGAAACTCACATTTATGTGTGATGGTTTTTTAAAGTAGTCAGAACATTGTGTTGAACAGCACAACACTGTGCAAGCTAAAGATAAAAAGTGAAGGGTTATGTGAAATAATTATTTTTAAATTGTCCAACTAAGAACATTTAATCAATTTTAGTAATCAGGTCAGGGTTAGAATCATGGCCAAGTTCAATGACATGAGTTCAACATCTTATTATGGTGTGTAAGCGTGTGTGGTAACGGAGTTTGGAATCCATGTTAATTGTTGTAATCATAAACACAGGCGTATGAAAATAACTTTGCTTAGCTGTTATGGAATCCCTCCAATTATAATACCCGGAAATGTAAGGTCAGGTCCTCTTTGAAACTTAACCAAGTAATCTCTCTAACAGTCGTGGGATACTGACGTATCTTTCTAGTTACTTTGGTGGAGGGTTACTTGGTGTTTGGTGATTTAATAATAATTTGATATAATGTAAAATTAAGGTAAAAACCACTCATTATATTTTTATAAATCTAATAACGTATGGATTAGTTAGGTATTTGTATAATAAATTGCACACATATAATCATGAATAGAGGAGGGTAAAACCATTGGAATGAACTGACTTGAAAAATCATATTTAGTTTCACATGTGGGATTCAAACCGCAGCTTGATCAGCAAAGGTGAAGTGCAGTGTCTAGTTTATCTGCGTTTAGACTAGTATTATTAATAATATTAATAATAATAATAATAATAATAATAATAAACAATTATTTACGGAAACCAAGACTAGGTGGTTTTGCTATATAGTCCATAAACTTTATTAACTTTATAAGTTTAGAATATGACGATATTCAATCCGTCTTAAGCGGATAAAATGATAAAATATAAAATGCAGTCTCAATTAGACCTACATTGCAATTTAAGAGTGGAACGATCTAGATATGAAACTAACTCCTTAGTTCGCGTACCCATCTGTGTCAGTTTATGTCAATGATGTTAGTAAAAATCTTAATACTATGTATATGTTTAGTGTTTATCAATAAACAAAAATTAAATCAAACAGTTATATAATCATATATATAATTAGAAACGTGAATTTTTAGCAAATGAATCATCTGCAAAGAGAGAGTGTTTGTGTTTTGCAAACAATATTCCAACGTTATTGGTACTAACAAAAGATACTCACAAATAACTGCTTTCTAGTGGACATTTTGGTAATATTTAAAATAATAACCATCAAAAAGCAACAAATGTCGTGTTTTACTAGAAAACAGTGGTGTTTTGGAAATCACATAATGTGTAAATTTAGTAAAAATAAAACTGGGGTGGGGAATGTTGAAAATATCTTATAAAATAATATTTCATAGATTTTTAAATAACAATATCGTATCCCGGCTATTAATATCAAATATGTATTGCTACGATACAGATTCTTGTTGCAGTTTACACATTTTTGTTTTGATTCCCTTATATTTCTGGTCCACGGTGTGTTAAGTGGCCGAGACATGTACCGTTATAGAGCTTGATGGAAAAACACATTTTCGAAACAAGGCTGAAATTATGGATAAAAATGTATAAGTAAATAAATTGTACGGCGCACCGCACAGACTTTCTCTCTCTTTCTATAAACTCGTAAGATTTCTGAACGGAATAATGTACATTGTATCATCACCACTCCACATAAGAACACGCATAAAATAATATACAATGATATAGAATCAATGAGAAAAGAGGCGCATCTTTGTCCACCTAAGAGCATTTCAAACAGTGTAATGGCTTCCACAAGGGTCAACACTTCGTATTAAAATTTCGATTTCTGGTTAAAATTTTAACATTTTATAAGGTGTTGCAGATCTTCAAGTCATCGCATTGATATTTAATTATTCATTTATACATTTTGACCAATAAAAAATGTAAATATTGACTATTGAGTCTAAAATGGAGATAGATCATTGCTATGCAAACATTTCTCCTAAGAGATTTAAGGAAAAATAACATACTTTTTTAGATACTTATATTTAATTACTCTATGGCATTGGAGAATTATTGCGTTAAGACTTAAGTAGTATATGTTTACAACTAAAGCTCACAAAATTGTATTAATATATTTGCAAATATCTCAGAAACTGCTGCTTTTATAAAAATATATGTCAAATAAAAGTTTTTTATTTCTAATAGTCCTACAATTTTGCAATTATACGTTGTTTAGTTTCTCCAATAGTTGTGGAGATACGGAAATTAACGCTTCTGTAATGTACCCTAAAAATCATTTTCATAGGAAAATGAAAATAGCCAGTTTATTTATAATCTTAATCAACGCCTAGATACGAATTTTAATCAAAATCGTTTGAGCAGATTTTGAGAAAACCAATTTTTTCTCTTTTCGCCCTTCAGTAAACTACCCTTAATTTTAAGTTTTTATAGACACACAGACAGACGGCATTGCAAAGACTATTTTTTAGGGTTCGGGGGGTCATGAGACGTCGACATCCATCAACATTTCAGGTTAGTTTTTTTTACGGTCTTAATACTTAAACTTTAATGTCCAAAAAGTTAAAAAATTCATATAATTGCGTATAGATTGAAAGTTATTGATTTTATAAAAATATGTTTCGGATAAAATAACTGTATTATAAATATATATACATATTTGTAATGCTAAGTAATTTCATATCTCAAATAGTTTCAGAGCTATTTTAAAAAATGTTAATTGACGCATCAGACCGGAGCCCTTAAAGCCATTTTGCCGAAATATTGAGGGTAGCCATTTTGTTTGGAATATTTATTAATGTTTATAAATGAAATTTAATCAAAATCGTTTGAGCCGATTTTGAAAAAATCGACTTTTTCTCTTTTTGCCCTTGAGTAAACTACCCTTAATTTTAAATTTTAATAGACACACAGACAGACGGCATTGCGAAGACTATTTTTTAGGGTTCGGGGGTCATGAGACTTCGAAATCCATCAACATTTCAGGTTCGTTTTTTTTTACGATCGCAATACTTAAGCTTTAATGTCCAAAAAGCTAAAAATATATATATGATTGCGTATAGATTGAAAATTATTGATTTTATAAAAATATGTTTCGAATAAAATATTTGTATTATAAATATATATACATATTTGTAATGCTAAGTAATTTCATATCTCAAATAGTTTCGGAGCTATTATAAAAAATGTTAATTTACGCATCAGACCGGAGCCCTTAAAGCCATTTTGCCGAAATATTGAGAGTAGCCATTTTGTTTGGAATATTTATTAATGTTCATAAATAAAATTTAATCAAAATCGTTAGAGCCGATTTTGAGAAAATCGACTTTTTCTCTTTTTTCCCTTCAGTAAACTACCCTTAATTTTAGGGGTAGATATCCAATTCCAAAAACACCTCGGGGCAACCCTATGAAAACCCTAGATATCAAGTTTCAGCTCAATCGGTAAAATAGTTTAGGCTCTAGTTGGAGGTAGAGACAGACAGACAGACAGACAGACGGAAATTCAAAAACCACTTTTTCGGATTCAGGAAGTCATGAAACGTCAAAATTCATCAAAATCTCGAGTTCGATTTTTTTTGACGATCACCATACTTTCTCTACCTGTAAGATAGAGAGAAAGTAAAAAGAAGGTTCGAACACAACTAGAAAATATGGTTTTTTACACTTAAATACTGTGCGTCCCTTCTGCGACCAATGAAAATAAAACTATCTGTTTGTTCAATCCTCGTTTTAAGAAACCATTTCCTCCACCATGGTGGTAAAGAAGACTAAGGCCCAGTTTCATAGTCATATTTAGTACGCCTCAAGTGCGGCGTTATACTAAATACAAGACGTCACCTATCTGAAATTGAATGGAATGGGCCAGTTTCATATGCTAAACTGGCCCATTCCATTTTGGTCAAGGTATTTAGTATTGACTCGCACTTTAGGCGTACTAAATTTGACTATGAAACTGGCCCTGAGCATCAAACCACATATTAATGAATATAATAAAATCCTCCACTTGTATTATTGTCTTTTAACCATGTCGTTTCTCATTATCCTAATTTATCCTTGATGGAGGGGTGTATAAAGGGTGGAAATAATTAGCTGACACTAACGTTCTATTTTAGGGAACAGGTGGTGTCGCTGAACGATAAAACCATGCAGACGAGGAAAACTTAGGCCGGAAAGAGAGAGAAACAGAAAAAGCTGAAGAGGAGAATTAAAAAAAAAACAAGATCCCATAAAAAGAATAAATTTCAGCTGTGATGGTATTCAAGAAATTGCTGATGTTGCAGAGAGGAGAAATGACGTTGGGAAAGGGGAAAAGGAAAGATAATAAAAGAAAAGAGAACCCGCAATATTAAGATTATATTGTGAAGTGAAAGAAAAGTTCCACATATCTGGTGGTTGGTTTAGCAATGCCTACTTCTCGGAAGACACGTGCACAACACGTGTGTTTGACAAGTCTAAATCAGTAAGACTTAGTGTCCTTTACATGATCGGCCACACGCAAAACACTCGGTTATTTCAGATCTATGAAGGATGTTGAAGAAGATGTAGTTGTATTGTTGCTGCTAAAGAGAAGGAAGAAAAGGTGTCAGAAGCAATGGGTGCACCCAATTAACACTCCAAAGTTTATATCTGATGCTTAGTATTATATAAAGGAAAGATCAAACAAAATTTTTAAATTATTTCAGGATGTCAGAACAATATGTGGATAAATTGATTAATATCCTTGAAAAAATTTACGAAAGAATGATAGGAATCTACAGGGGTTGGAATACTGACATGGTGTACCACATTTTTCTTTTAGTGAATTACCACTCTTCTCTTAGAAACATCGGGTGCATTTTATTTAAATTATACTTTTCTTAGCGTGACTCAAATAGTTTAATTTCACGGTTTAAGCCCAAACTGCTAGTAAAACGCGGTGCGAGAGAAAAGAACAAATTCAATTAAACGTTTAACAACCAAAGATGACCACGAGGTCACAATATTCTGATTCGTGAGGCCAGATTCAATCTAAACCGGTTGCACAAAGGTTTAGTTGTTTTAAAGTTGTGGTTCACTATCTTACCTCCAGGCGAATGCTGGCAAGGTTAATACTTACCATTATAACAAATTCTCTCCTAGAACAAATAATACACTAACTTTGTGAGCCGCTTCAATGGTCGCATAGTCTAAGACGTCATTCTCGCAATATACTAAACTGGCAATGAAGGTGATTTAGAGATTTTAATACCGGTCAGGTGTAGTGAGGCTGTATTTTGTTTGGTGGTTTTCCCTTCTTTTTCCACGCAAATAAAGGTACAATTCCTCAAAATGCAGCCTATCTCAACTTTAACACCTTAGCGTAATTAGTACATATGCGTTTAGACTTAAGGTATGTCTGCACCAGTGCGTGTAAAGATGTTTTCCCGATTATCACTATAGGGCGGTGTGAGGGAGAGGGTGAGAGAGGGGGTGAGGGAGACGCTGTTAATTGTTTTTTGACGAGCTTCTGATCAGGCCACGCTGTCGAGCCACACGTGTACGAAATAAAAAGAGAGGAAGGCATCTTGAGAGGTGAAGTATTTGGGGGGAAGCAGGTATAAAACCTTAAACACAGATTTGGAATTGAGTGAGAAGTAGTTCACTGTGCAAGTTGTCACTGACAATATCAAGAAGAATGTGCACAGAAAAGTTTCAAATTGGAGAATAAACTCATGGCCACGGGAAGCGAACATGTGACCGAGGTTTACGGGAGCAACCTGTGCAACCAATTAATGATAGAGCAGCGATTGTTTACAAATATCATGAGTTCATGACTCGCGTAAAAAGGACTAGATTTTTAAAATGTTTTATAAGCACTTTAACAACGACCACTAGTTTTTTTTCCCCCATCAATCCTCATCCTGTTCCCTTTGAATACGACAGTAGCGTGATCATAGTCACGAAACTGTCGATACTGAGTGAATTACACCGCCAGAATATCAAGTTACCGATGAAATTGTTTAGATAGCAATCACTCAAGTGTAATGCGATACTTTTCTTATGATTGGAAAACTTAACTTACACTTTATTAACAGATTATATACATAGAAGAATTGCAAACGAACTTAAATACCAATATTAATACAAACTCATAATAAAACTTTATATAAAGACTAATTAGATAGAAAGTTTTTTATTATTGCGTGAATGGGCTACGTCACTCGTAGCTCAGTAGTGGCAAGATTAGTCAGTACTAATTTAACGTTGTAAAGGGTACGCCCGAATGTACTAACCGTACATCCTTTCCGTGAGGGTTCTTTCCATGTCTCAATAAGATGAGGTGATATTGATTGTTCGAGGGTGTGGAGTCTGTGGAAATACCTAACCCTAACTTAAGGCTTATACAACAAACACTGGTGACCGTTGGGTTAAATACCCAATGTAACAGCCGGCATTCGAACCCAGGACATCTAGACTCAGAGCCAGATGTGATGACCATTACACCACGTGGCTGGTTAGATACCAAAATGAATAAATGAAAATATATTAAATACACAGCCTCGTAGATCCGAATCCATAACAAAATGTTGTTGAGTGAAAGTGAATATACAGCTCAGGATTATATTGTGTGTGATTGACTGCGATGAAGGTTCAACACCATATATCAGAATGTAGTGTGTATGTCTGCTGAGTTCAGGGTACCGGGTTTGATTTCTACAATTGCTGAAAAATGTATCACTGGTGAAATGTGGGTTTTTCCCTTTACAAGTGATGAATTTACGTTAGGAGGCTGGATTTTGTGTCTGTTATAGAATTTATTTAGATTATAAGTCGTGTGCTGAATACTCCATCTGTTCAAAAAGTAAACGTTAAATACCTCAAATAAATTAATAAACTAATGACTGTGATATGTGTAGATTGGTGTCGCCATCACGAGTATGTTCCCTGCACTACAGAATTGACAAACAGGTTGCATCTAGAAGTACCTCACGGGGCAACGATTGCACCACATATTACGTGGTGAATTATTTTCTGCTAATTAACAACATATTAGAGGAAAATTGTTGCAGGGTTGTGCAGTAGTATTCTTGTCAACGACTCAAGAAGACGGGGTTCGATTCAAACCAGGGTGCTTTACGAATAATTTGTCTTCTTTTCTTTTTTAAATTAATTCATTTCATCCTGTTTATTTTGATCATATTTAATTAGTTTGTTAATGGTAAACAAAAAGAGGTTTTACTTTAAAGACGTCGACTACCTGTATATTTTGAAGTTTTTAGCGAAGCGGGTTACATCTTAACTTGACGCAACTAAGCAGACTAAGTGCACGCTTAGACACCAATGTACGAAATAAAAATAAAGGGAACCAAATAAGCAGTTTAACATACTATGCCTCTTATTTATATACTGATAATAATTCCCCTCTTCCTCTGACGAGTTTACATAGTCTATTTACCATTTACACCTTGAAAAAATGACATGATATTCATATAATATTTCTTGTTTCTTATTTGCGATAGACGTATGCTACCATGGACTTATTTAATCTATATTCTGGCAGGAAGACAATAAGCCATTTTAAAGTTGTAGAGGATATATAAAAAAAATAAGTAAACAAAAAACTACTTTAAGATAAAAAAAATTGTAATTTTGTAAAATAGTAGGTTTATTTTTAGATTTAAAAAAATTATTTATGGTTTTTAATTCCTAGTTATACGAGTATGAATAAAACACGTTAATTAAAACGTAAATTAATTAACAAAGGAAATCCTAGTTTTACCTATCATGACGTCACAGACAATCATCGTCATTAAAACATTCAGGAGGAGTGGAGACATATTTTCTTGGTTGGGGGGGGGGGGGGGAGGTTAATGGTGTGTGGTGTATACATTTCTTACGTGCGGACGAAATGGAGAGGAATTTCGGATGCACCGGTTTAGCAAGAGCAACATAACCCTTTCAAATCATAAATTGGAGGTAGTAGAATAAAAATAATTTTTACTTGTCAGTCAGAGCTAATTGTTCTTCTAGAATTACAAAGAACATTATAACCTATAAGTACCAATAATGATAGCTAGAGAGCATTGTTTCTGAATGGTACTACTCTCTATTAGAGATTGTTGGTAATATTTTGATATTAACTCCTTTTAAACCTACAGATGGCGCTCATTTCTATCAGTTATATCGCAACGAGTAAAACAAATGCTAAGAAAAGAGTTTAAAGTTCATTGAGTTATATTATTATTAGTTTTATTTAGCGCCACGTCATACTACCTGTTCAAGTTAAACACTTATATACTAACTAAGCTGATGATTTACAGGTGAAGAACGTTGAATTTAGAGGAAGATTACCCAAATATTCGCGGATAGTGGGAAACCATTTAGAAAAATCTACCTTAGTACATCCGACCGGATTTGAACCTCGATCTACACCTCATCATCAGACTAGTCTATTGAGAGAGTGACAAAGTGTAAATTATGATATTTTGTTAGTAATAAAACTATTTCCTAGGGTTTCTTAAATTTGTACACACGTTTAAGCTAACCACATGTTCACACTAGATGGTTAGGTAGCAACAAGTAAGGTAAATTTATATATTATGTGCTAACATATTTGTGGAGGAACAGTGGGAAATAATTTAGGAAAACCCATCCTCTGTACACCCAAACGGGGTTAAAAACTCAATCTTATTTAGTCATTTGTTTCAATTAAATTATATTTATTCTATTAAATAAATAAATCATCTTCAGTGATAAATATTATAATTATAGGTGAATAACATTAATTTGTGATTGACAGTATCAAATTATTAGAATATTGTTCATGAGCCTAATATTTTAATGTAATATGATTGATATTATGATGTGTTTACCATTGATAAAAGGGCTGTCCTGTTAAAATAAAAAAATTTACAATCATTCTTTATGATTTAAATTTAATGGTCATGTAAAAATGTTAAGCTTTTGTAATTTATAATACAACTCTTTATAATTTTTATTTTTAACAACTTTTTATTACACACCAAATGATTTACAATAATATATAATTAGTGTTATATTTTGGGTACTTACAATATTTATAAAATGTAACGGATGCAAACCAAATGAATTAACCTATGAATACATGAAAATAGATCTAGTAGCTTTTCTATCTGTCCGATAATGTTCTTACTACGAACTTTTAACTGTAGTTTTTGTGTCCACGAGAAGCGTAATGATTTTGTATTTAGATTAATTCGACGATTAATTACTAATCTATCGTTTGGTCTTACATATTCATGTGTGTAGTTTGTTATTTAATTGAAAGTATGTTTGAAATTCAGGAATCTCCAGAGATTAATGGCAAAGATAAGGCTTCCATTTTCACATACATAAAAAAGGATTGACAATTAATTCTTGCAAATAAACAATTTTTTTTTAATATCCCACGCTATTTCTTAGCATAAAAGAACTATGTAAAGACAAAATTAATAAATGAAAAATAGATATACTGTAAAATTATAGTACACGGTATGCAATTTTTCCTAACTGCTCCCTATTGGACATTGTTGGTAATGTTTATAGTTGAAACCATAAAAGGACAACAGATGTCGTGTTTTTTTTTAAATGTCAGATCTTGATAATCTTGGGTTAAACATCAATATATAAGTTTAGCAAGGTTATAACTGCAAAAAAATAAAAGCCAACCAAAATTTTATATTTTTAAATAATATTTAATTTTGTTTATTAGATAATAATTTCGTATCTCGTGTAATAATACCTAAAATATGTTGCTATGATACAGATTTTTGTTGCAATTTAAATATTTTATTTTATTCTAATATATTTGATGTCCGCGGTAGGGCAAGTGGCTATGCCATGTACCGTTGAGGAGTTAGATGAGCAAATTAGTCGCTCTGATTCAGTAGAGTGAGAGGCCTGTAATAGAGTGTCAGCCCGCGGACATTTTTTATAAATATTAGAAACTTGTGTTTTAAACTTGGGTAGATATTGGTTTAAATAAAGATGAAATATTAGTCAAATTTATACATGTTTAGGAAGAGGGTTCGATCCCCACCAGAATCCTGTGTTTTTTACACTTAATTAATATGTAGACTTTTTATAAGCAATGTGTTCTTTTCATTTGATATAAAATTAATGTAAAATTTAATTTTGTAAAAATGACGCTGTTAATTTTAATATACTTCGTTTTATTAGCTTTATGACTATCAGTATACTAACATTATTTGGGTAAAAATGAGGAAGGTAATATTTCAAGATATGTACCTTAATTTGTAAGAAGTGAAAAGTTAAAAAAAAAACTTAAAAAACAGCTCAGTGCAATCATCTGGCTTTTGAATTCTGACAATTTCATAATCACCAAAACCAACCAGGAGAGAATAAGTCTTTATCATATGCATGAGTAATTAACAAAGTGAGCTTTACGGGAATATATTTGACAGTTTTCTGAGGTTAATCAGGTAAAGATGAACTTACCGCAATTTACTTCCTCTTCTAAAATAAACTTGAGTTTAAATATAGGTATATTTTATTTTATCTTTATTTTATTTATTTAAAGTCCACTAAACTAACTAATCATATCAGCAGACGACATGCAATCCAAATTAAACCTATAACCAAACAGCACCCGTCACCCACCGTTAGTTAATCATTGTTAAATAGGAAACCCATGTTTTACTAATGCTTTATTTTGCACATACCAGGACTTTACCTGAGACACTCAACTCAGAATATATACAAGCTACCAACTGAACAAAAGTATTTACAAAAAGGTAGCTAACGCTGCGTGGAAGTAGGATTGATAAACCAGCAAACAAAACAACTAATGAAAACACTCTCCTGTCAAACATCCTAAATCATATGTGGTTGCGATCCATAGCGACCCATCATCGGGCCGGGATGTGAGCCCCACACATTGTTGAACTGTGAAGAAGAGGAGAAAGTTTTCAGCTTTGTATTCAACCTCCATCATAGCTACCAACTTCTCCTTTCATGTCATAAGTGTGATGAGATCATAACAAAGTAGATGTTGGGGGTTGGTCAGTGAGAAAAATACTTCAAGAGTTATAAACTATCGAGAACTGAATATCTTTGGGTGACAACGACAACTGGCATACTGCTGTCACCTCACTGGAATGAATGTAATTATTGTCGTAGGGGTAAAGAAGATAGAGTAGCAATATTTCTCTCTCTTTCTCTTTTTGTTCAAGTATTTGTTACACTAATATCACAGAAAGAATATTCTTTCACCAGCCAACCTCTAATTTTACAAAAATAAAAAAAAAACATGTAAAAAAGGTAAAAAATCAACGTGAATTAACTGTGGGTGTTAAATAATAGTTAGTTAAATCAATTCTATATTATCTGTTGTGTACTTTTCTTTTCCTTGAGTGGTTATTCTGGTGCCTAAATCTCATATTTTAATTGGCTATTTTTTTTAAACATTTTTGGGGTCTAAGAATCCGCTCACTGGTTATAATTAATGGCTAGAAACAAAGGTTATGTTCCCGACTAGTTCTTTATTTCGACTACAAATAGTAAACGGTTCAAGGTAGACCTGTAAGCTAACCATATAGGAAAAACCAACCCCAGTTCAGGCGACCAAGATTCGAATCTCGATCTCGCCGTCCTCGGTAGTCTATATGAACACGAAACTAGCGCGTTGGCTAACTACGCCACTAAGGCGGGTCATTATAAAATTACTTGGAGAGGGATGAAGAATATAAAATTGAAAAGAAATGTAGCTAAATTCACAAGGAATGAAAAGTGAATAAACATCTAGAAAAAAAGCGCAGTTCCCTTACCTGGTTTTTGAATTGGGACATTTCCATAATCGTCAAACCAGCCTGATTAAATTTAGCCTTTATCCAGTGCGCGTTTCTCGGAAATATACTTGAAAGTTTACTGAGGTAAAAATTAGCTTACTATGACTTACTTCCTCTTCTAAAATGAGTTTGACTTTAAATAGGGGTATTTTTAAAATTCTCTTATATATTATGTATTAAAAGTGCACTGCGCCAATGCATTATATCAGCACAAGACTTATAAACTAACTTAAACGTAGAAAAAAAAAACACCCATCCCCAGGCGGTCAATTCATCACTGTGATAGGAAATTAACACATTTCACCTACTCAGGAGATTGGTCTGACACCTTAGTACAGTTGGTGGTTTGTCTAAACAGGTACAGGTAACTAAAAGTGAGCGGAAATAGGATTGATAGACCATCAAACAAACCACTGGTCCAGCAACACCCTAATGTAAACACACTCTCCCGTTAAACATTCTAAATTATAACTGGTTGCAATCCATAGCGACCCATCATAGGGCCGGGATGCGAACCCCACGCTTCAATAAAATGCGAAGAAAAAGAGCGGAGAGTGGTAAACAATGTGTTAACCCTCCATCATAGATACCAACATCACTTTTCATGTCATAACTGTGATGAGATCAAAACAAAGTAGATATTGGGGGTTGGTCAAAGGGAGGAATGCTTCAAGAGTCATAAAATAATCAGAACTGTATACCTGGCATACTAATGTCACCTCACTGGAATGAATGGAATTACTGTGGTAGGGATAAAGAAGAGAAAGTTGTATTTTTACTTTCTCTCTTTTTATTTAAGTATTTGTTCCACTAATATCACAGAAAGAATATTCACCCCTCAACCTCTACTCCTTACAAGATGTTACCATCATTAGAAACTAAATAATTCAGAAGTCTAAATAAGACAAACAATGAGTACAAAAGGCCCATTGGTGACTGTCTAAAATTAACTGTGTACTATTATTCTTCTACATGTTTTACACACATACAAACGATCTGTATGGCAACTGCAACACATTAAAATGATCAAGTCTAGTCTTACTATTAGCTCAAATACAGATCCTGTAACCCACAGAATATGCTAACTTGAGTTAGCCGAACAATAAAACGAGACCACAATAGTATTTTACGTAATAGCAAACTATTCTTAGACCAGTGATTTTATTAATACTGTTCAGACAACGTGTAACTACTAATAAGAAAAGAAATATTAGTTTAACAAAATGAAAATATTTGTAGTTTTTTTTTGTCTCTATAAATACTAAAGTTTTAATACCAGTCTTCATCAAACGAGAATAATGAAGTTTAACGAAGAAATGGTTTTAGTAAATATGAAGAGTCTAACTAACCTCGTAATAAATGTATTATTAATATATAACTAGTATAGTTCTGAATACGTCAATACCGAAACCAGAAAAATAGGAACCTGTTACTTTGCCCCAATGTAAATCTGTGCGTCTGAGGATCACATGGATTTTTGAAAAGTTTGAGAACTATTCTAAAACAAAGTTAGTTCAATATCTCGATCACACTTAATAAGTTAAGTAAAGCTCTGTAAAGTTATACATGCTAGTGGTTTTAAACTTGTGGAAAAAGTGCCCTTAAACGCCGTGGAATTATTACAGGGTGTAAACGAAATTAAATAAATGATGACAGCCTTTTGTTCCTACACGTTAACCCAATTTTAATCTAATATTTTTAAAAACTGCAATATTTGAATCAAGCTCAACGCTCTCATTTGATATGTGTTTGCATTCAAGTATATTTTGTGTTTAAGTAAATAGCCACTGATGTGTACAAAATGATCGCTTAAGACATTGCTCAGTTAGGGTCGGCACTATAGGCTTGAAGGTAATAGTTGAATGGCCACATCTACTATCCATCTAAGTGTCAACACACACTGGATACACACACTCAACTCTCAACACTCAACTACATGCATGCAGTACTAGTTCTCTTTATGTTCATGTCAAGTGTTATAGACGCAATTATATTAGTTATTTTTTAAGAAGCTTAAAAAAAAAGAAAATACATAACAAGTCGACATACCTGGATATGTGTAAGCCTGGAGAAATGGAAGGTGAATATGCCTTTTTGTTTAAACACTCATCACAGGGTGACACATAAGTCAAGACATTATTCAGAACTATCACTCGATATTTTATACAAATATAAAGTAACTTAGCTCCACACCCTAATAAAGATGCATTTACTATAGAAAAATCATTGTCTTGGAAAATATTTTGTCTGATAGCCAATTATTCTCTAAGAGCACGACTATTTAAAAGAAAAATATGATCGCCAGTGTTTAAAGCAATCAACTTTTAGAGAAGACATCATGATACAACTCATAGGACAAGGGCAACTGCAACCAAAACCCTCCTAACAAGGTCATCAATGATTGTAAAAGTAGAAAAAAAGGTCTAGTCTCGCACAGAAGGTGGTCTAGTTTAATTCTCGAAAGAGTTATATCGTAGAGATACGTATCCATTTAGAGATAATTTAATTTGTTTATCAGCAAACGAAAATATCAATGCTTCGTAAAGTGTGGACAAAACATAACAACTAATGTTACCACAGAGCCATAGAGCTGTGGGTCCAATTAGCAAAATTTGGTCAGCATGTGTTCCATTACCATGATCGCTTCACAGCTAGATTAAATTGAAAATAAAGGGAAACAAGTATATATATATATATATATTTAAAACCTCAATAGTGTGAGCCCGAGAAAGAGTCTCCGGTGTTAACATGAGAGTGCAAAAATTTGCAGATAAAATGTCTCATGTGGTCAGCGCAACGAGCCTTCTAAACATTAAACTCAGTTTCCTAAACCGGAGCTATTACTTCTTTGTTCAAGTAGCGCCCCATTAGTACTCACTAGGCAGAGCCCAGTACAGACACACCGCTCTACGCATAAATTTTGGAAGTGCCAGAGATCGATCCCGGGACCTCTGTATGTGTAGATAGGAACTCCCAAAACTAGACCAAAGAAACCGTCAAGAGGAAACGAATGGCGAAAAATAACAATATTAAATAAATTTAAATATATAGCTAAATATTATTTATATATTTCTTAGTAATAATCTACTAATAATATTTTTCCATAGTGAGTAATATGTCTCAAGTGTATCAAAGCTGTTGGCTACGTCATGTATGAACACTGGATCTATTCCCGACTAGGTCTTTAGTTCGACTACAGATAGTAAGATGATTACGGTAGATCTGTGCGAGATGAGTCCATGTACGAGTAGAATGACGTGTCAGAGAGACTTGCGGAACATTCCCCCGATAGAAGAGGTTTCCCGTTTTGTGCAGAACTAGAATGGGTGAACATTTAACAACTGTTATTACACCACAAACCGTCATCTCCACGGACAATTGTTTCACTTTTTATAATATTGAGGAGTCTTCAGGGATTAATATACATTTAATGATGGAAACAGTAACAATAATTTAATTTTTTGTGCTTTGACTCCAACAAACTGTTAGAGCTGTATGTAAATTAGCACAAATGATTATTTATGAGGAAGATTAGATTTAGAGAGAAGTATACACATTTGTGTGGTAGAATAGTGGGAAACCATTACGGAAAATCAGGCTCTGTACCCTCGGTCGTGGTTCAAGCCCCGATCTCATCATCACCAGTTAACTAAATTAGATAAAAGTTACGCCTTTTATGCGTGTCCTGCGATACGGATGTTGTCGAAGCTGGTGATAACAGTAATTGTTTTAGTGATGCTCTATGTATATAGTGCCACTACGATTTAACTGTGAAATTCGTACTCACAGTTGTATAAACAGGATGGAAAAGGTACATTAAAAGAAATGTATCATCATTTGCTAGAAGAGAGGGACTGTCCTTTACTTTCTTCCATCGCTATTAGTTCCTATAATACCTACTAGTTTGCAACATACAAGTAGCCTCACTGCTTTCTAGTGGACATTGTTGGTAATATTTATAATTAAAACCATAAAAGGTCAACAGATGTCGTGTTTTGTCAAAAAACGGTGGTATGAAGAAAGAGATTTGGTTAAACAGTAATATATCAATTTAATGAATTTATGAAAGTGAAAAAAACAAAAGGCTTCGAATATTTCAGGTATTTTAAATAAAATTATTTTGTATAATAAATAATAATTTCATATTACGTGTATTAAACCTGAAAATATGTTGCTATGATACAGATCTTTGTTGCAATATAAATATTTTATTTTATTCTAATATATTTGATGTCCGCGGTAGGGCAAGTGGCTATGCCATGTACCGTTGAGGAGTTAGATGAGCAAATTAGTCGCTCTGATTCAGTAGAGTGAGAGGCCTGTAGTAGAGTGTCAGCCCGCGGACATTTTTTATAAATAGTAGACACTTGGGTTTTAAACATGGGTAGATATTGGTTTAAATAAAGATGAAATATTGTTCAAATTTATACATGTTTAGGAAGAGGGTTCGATCCCCACCAGAATCCTGTGTTTTTTACACTTAATTACTATGTAGACCTTTTATAATCAATGTGTTCTTTTCATTTGATATAAAATTAATGTAAAAATGGCGCTGTTTATATTTTAATATACCTCGTTTTATTACCTGTATTACTATCGGCATATTAACATTATTTGGGTAGAAATGAGGAAGGTAAAATTTTAAGATATGTACTTTAATTTGTAAGAAGTGAGAAGTTAAAAACAAGTTGGTAAAAACAGCTCAGTGCAATCATCTGGCTTTTCAATTGTGACATTTTCATAATCATCTAAACCAACCAGAAGACAATAAGTCTTTATCTGTGTGTAAGTAGCAAAGTGAGTTTTTTCGGGAATATAATTGAGAGTTTACTGAGGTAAAGATGAACTTACCACAACTTACTTCCTCTTCTAAAATGAACTTGACTTTAAATAGGGGTGTTTTTTAATTTATCTTATATATTTTTTTAAAGTGCACTGAACCAACCAATCATATTAGCACACGACATGAAACTCCAAATTAAACCTATAACCAAAACAGCACCTATCCCCCGAAAGTTAGTTAATCATTGTTAAATAGGAAATACAAATTTTATTAATTTTTTGTGTGCACACCACGACTTAACCTGGGACACTCAACTCAGAAGATAGACAAACTACCAAGAGAACAAAGATATTTACAAAAATGTAGCTGAAGCTGCGCGGTAATAGGATGGATAAACCATCAAACCACTGGAATACCAGTACACTCATGAAGAAACACTCTAAAATTCTAAATTATAACTGGTTGTAATCCATAGCGACCCATCATCGGTCCTGGACCCACGAATTTATTAATTATGAACTGTGAAGAAGAGGGGGGAGTGTTTAACAAAGTGTTAACTTTCCATCATAGCTACCAACTTCACTTTTCATGTCATAACTGTGATGAGATCATAACAAAGTAGATGTTGGAGGTTGGTCAAAGGGAGGAATTCTTCAAGAGTCATTAACTAATGAGAACTGTATACCATTCTTAACAACAACTGGCATACTAATGTCACCTCACGGGAATGAAAGGAATTAATTATTTTAGTAGGGGTAAAGAAGAGAAAGTAGCAATATTCCTCTCTCTCTTTTTATCTAATTATTTGTTTTGATATCATAGAAATCATATTCATTCACCCATCAACCTCTAATTTTTCTAATATGTTGTCAACAGAAGAAACCAAATGACACGGAAAACTGGTCTAAGCTAACAATGGCTAGTAAATTCTCAATCGTGACTCTTCATCATAACTGTAAACTATTATAGCTACCCATTTTCCCACGCATACACATAATCTGTTTTGCCACTAAAGGACCCACAGAGTTTGATGATTAGCTTCCCCCAAGCAATAAAATACACGATTTGTAAAAAATAAAAAGACAAATTTCAAAGTAGGGATAGCCCCAACAATAGAATTAGACTTCATTCCCTTTTCTTCTGCAAACCATTCTTAAACCAGCTAGTTCACTAATATTAGTAGTTCAACGTGGATATAGTAATGAAGAAAGTAGGATTGACTTATAAATTTCAGTAGCATGTTTACTTTCGCTATAAAGGAACAAGGTATTGATAGAGATATTTACCAAATTTAACAGGATATTAAAATATTTACCTAAGAAGTTAAGAATATAATGTAAATTTTTCAATACTCTCAAATTCCAGATTTTAGTAACGTATCTATCTGATACTATTCATTTTAGCACGACGAAATCTAAACTAGAAAATAAACTCGTTACTCAAGCAAGTGGTACCGATAAAGAAACGTAGGAAGTACATGCAGCCAGTTGATAGTAATAATAAAACCGTTATAAACCATGTTGATTAGGTCAGTGTTAACAATATTTTGGAGCTTTAACCTTCTGTTGATCTGTTAGAGATTGGAGTTAAGTAGATATATCAATTACTATAATTTATGTTATTAATTTATTAAGATTTATTTCTTTGTATGTGCTTGAAAATTTTTATCTCATATAACCACAAAACGTAACTATAAAATGTTATCTGTTGGGCTGATTTAAAGTGGGTGTTTTTGATTTGTTTCTACCACAAAATTTGAGAGGGGATTGTTTCAAGGGATATAAGGACGAGCAGGATTTGAAATATCGCAAATGATTCAAACTAATGAAATACAATATTATTTTTTCAGTGCACGAAATACGACAAATTCAGGTAGAAGTTCACGGATTAAAACATCTGATGTCACCAATTATGCGTTAAAAAATTGATATTTGATATGTATTGATATAATATACAGAAATAAAACTCTGCAAGAGAAGAACTGACGTATAAAGCCATGAAATAAGATCTATTGACATTTCAAGCTTATAGATAATCAGGTAAGTTTCTGTAAATATTGGAATATATTTATTTCTAGTGATAAAAATAGTTAGGTGATGTTTGGTGTTTTGTCAATGATTACAAGTCCCGTAAAAATCTTTAATTCAAAATCGGATTATTATATTAATAAACATTGAAATTTGCGACTCACATTTTTAATTTAGTCTTCATCTTTTCCATCTAGCTTAAAATGAATCGAGAAGAGTAAAGAATGTATAGGTGAAAAATTACAGTTAAAGATAATTATATTGTAATAGTATTTATTGAAGTATATTGATTTGTAATATTTTTCCATAGTGAGTTATCGTGTCCCAAGTGGCTGTGTCTTGTATGAACACAGATTCTATTCCTGTCTTGATTTTACTTTGAAAACAAAAATTATAGTGATTTATATTGTAACGTAATGTTTAATTGTAAACAATAAAACAAAATATTTTTTGTGTGATTCGCATCCTACAGCCCATCCATGCTATCTGTATATTTACACTGATCAAGTAGGTTAGAGGAAGGAAGAATTTAGAAGAGATGCTCTCGAATTTGCTTGTTGAAAGAATAGTGGTATACAATTCAGTCAAAACCCCTTAATTACATCCGGTCGTAATTCAATCCTCGATCTCATCATCATTCGTGAGAGAAATTAAACGAGTAGGACGCCTTTGATTAGATATTCAACGTCATGGGTTTTTGCAGATACTTTTGGTAAACAGTTGTTATATATCATGGCACACACTTTCACAATAAAATGACAACCATGGTTTAACATACAAAATTAGAAGTGTACATTTAAACAAATGTATCAACATTCTCCAGATGAAATAGACTTTGTTTGTGTGTTACATAATAATTAAAATTATAATTAATATTCCTTTAATAGCTACTAGGGCGCAACATACAGGTAGCGTCACTGCTTTCTAGTGGACATTCTTAGTAATATTTATTATTGGAACCACAAAAGGTCAACAGATGTCGTGTTTAATAATAAGAGTGGGGGGAAGGTCATTATAATTAAGTTTAAAACTAATATATAAGTTTGGCAAGTAATAAATAGGAAAAAACAAGTCAAAAAACTTTTAATATATTAAAAATTATATTTTAACTTTATATAAAATAAATTTTCGTATCCCGGGTATTAATAAGTGAAAATATGTTGCTATGATACAGATCTTTGTTGCAATATAAATATTTTATTTTATTCTAATATATTTGATGTCCGCGGTAGGGCAAGTGGCTATGCCATGTACCGTTGAGGAGTTAGATGAGCAAATTAGTCGCTCTGATTCAGTAGAGTGAGAGGCCTGTAGTAGAGTGTCAGCCCGCGGACATTTTTTATAAATATTAGACACTTGTGTTTTAAACTTGGGTAGATCTTGATTTAAATAAAATGAAATATTGTTCATAATTTATACATGTTTAGGAAGAGGGTTCGATCCCCACCAGGATCATGTGTATTTTTTACAATTAATTATATGTGTGTCTTCACAGATAAATGTGTTCTTTTCAATTAATCTAAGATAAATATGAGAATAAATGGAATAAAAATGTTGTTTCATGGAATATTTACTAAGCCGCACTTTGCTAACTCAAATTTCATATAAAGGGGCTTATTTACAGTTATAAAAGATAATGTATACATACGTCAAGTCAAATTAATTTCCGTTATGGTTTTCGAATATATATATTATCAATACCAATAAATTAAAATTAAAATACAATAGAAAATTAATGATTATTAATTTTTTTCAGAACAAATTGTAATTTCTAAATTACCTTCCCTAGTAAAATCGGATTGTGTCAATAAGTATTTTCAGAAAATAAATGATAATTATGTAGTATGAGGATGGTAGAATTTTAGAAAACGATCAACACATTTGCGTTGAAGGAGTTAGGAGATATCCCTTTAAATTTTACCTCAGTACAACTGGTGGGGATTCGAAACTTTATCTAAATCTCAACAGTAAATCCGACTCAAGAGCATTTCACTCTTAAGGTGGGATAGTTTGGTATTGTGAGATAAGGGAAGATATTTTTTTAGTTCTATGACCAAAAATGTTTTTTCATACAAATGACTATAATAAATAGATGTTGCTCCAGTAGAAACATAAAATTTAATTTCCTTAACATATTTATCCCAACAGTTCTTTAATATCTGTCCAGGGTGTTCCTGCAATTTAATGACAAATTTTTCCTTCATTTAAAAAGTTTCTCATTAAAAGCTAATATGCTCCTGAAAGATATTAAACAACTGTGGGTTTATTATGTGAAGACAATTAAACGCTACTGAAGAAATATTTGTTTATTTTGACAAAAAAAATTGTTTGCCATTGAAAACTGGAATTACAGTAAAATTTTCTCTTGTCGCCTTCAATCCCAATTTAAGTACTGGATTTTATTAACACAAGCCACACTTCCTAACACACTGGTTTCCCCGTTAAATAGCTCACTTTTCAACCTAGCGAGGTTGTCCTGCTGAAGGTTAAATTTAAATTCGTTATTGCTATATTATAATATTATTAAATGATGGTGAAGGCAATATAAACTAAAGAAAAAATTAATTCACTCATCTATATAAAAATATGAAGATCGCAATATGTTTCCCGTTTAACGGACAACAAATAATACAACATCGTAAGTCTCGTTCCAATTGTGAGGAAAAGAATAACTTTATGGGTGCTGTAGTATCCTGATAGTTATGACAACCCTTGCAGCGGTTATAATGGAGTTACTTAATACGAAGCGTGAAAAAAATCACAGCTTGTTTTACCACTAGAAATATTTCAAGTAAAATATGAACATGTTGACTTGATATACATTTTTTTTTCTGGTTATATTATGTTTGAGAAATTATAAGAATAGTTTGAATTAATTTGTGAACACTCCCACGGGGGAACAGAAACATTTATGTGTGATGGCTTTTGAAGTTCATGGCGTGTAGTTTTGAAGAGAACAACAATGTCCAAGCTAAAGTTAAAATGTGAAGGGCTGTGTCAAATAATTATATTTTAAAAAATTGGTCACACGTACGACATTTTGTCAATTTTAGTAATCAGGTCAGGGCTTGAATCATGGCCATAATTCAATGACTTGAGTTCAACACGTTATTATGGTGTGTAGGCGAGGGTGGTAACGGAGTTTGGGAGCCATGGTAATTGTTGTAATCATAAACACAGGTGTATGAATATAATATCCTTGCTTAGCTTAGGACTGCTAGTGAATTCCTCTTCTTATAATACCCGGAAATGTAAGGTCAGGTCCTCTTTGAAACTTAACCAAGAAATCTCTCTAACAGTCGTGATATATTAGTGCTGTGTCTTTCTCGTTACTTTGGTGCAGGGTTACTTGGTGTTTGGAGATTTAATAATAATTTGTATAGAATGTAAAATAAAGGTAAAAACCACTCATTATATGTTTATAAATCTAATAACGTGTGGATTATTTAGGTATTTGTATAATAAAGTGCACACATATAATCATGAATAGAGGAGGGTAAAACCATTGGAAAGAACTAACTTGAAAAACCATCTTCAGTTTGAAATGTGGAATTCAAACCCAAAAGTGATCATCAAAGGCGACTTTGTGCAGTGCCTAGTTAAACCGCGTTTAGCCTAGTACGTGTAATAATGATAATAATAATAGACCATTATTAACAAGACCAAACTTTAATAATTGTTTTGCCATCAAGTGCATAAACTTTTTTTTAGCTTAGTAAGTCATGAAAATGAAGATTGTCTTTCTGTATCAAGCGGATAAGATATATATGTTAACTGTAGTTTCAATAAGAAATGTACTGTAATTATTTAGGAGTGGAAAGATTTATATACGAGACCAACTCTATAGTCCGCGCATCCATCTGTGTGTGTTTATTTCGATGCAGCTTGTAAAAATATTGATGGTCTATTTTTAATATTTATCAACGAAGAATCACTATACAAAAATTAATGATGAAAATGGTAAATTTAGGCAAATAAATCATTGATCGAAAGGAGAGAGAGAATGTGTGTGGGTGTGTTTTGCTAACTATATTCCAATGCTATTAGCAATAATAAAAGCTACTAGCAAACAAATGCTTTCTAGAGGACATTTTTGATAATATTTAAAATAAAAACCATCAAAAAGAAACCAATGTCGTGTATTTTCCAGAAAACAGTGGAGTTATGGTAATCATCTAATATGTAAATTTAGCAATTATGAAACCGAAAACAAAAATAAAGAAATAAGCTTATATATAATATTTTATTTTGTATATTAAAAAACATTAATATCGTGTCCAGGGCATTATTATCAAAAATGTGTTGCTACGATACAGATCCTTGTTGCAGTTTTAATACAGAAAACATTTTTTGTAAATACTAGACATATGTTTTACACATGAGAAACACATTTTTGAAACAAGACTGAAATTATGGATAAAAATGTATAAGTAAAAAAGAAGGTTCGAACAAAACCAGAACCAATGGAATTATCAGTTTGATTTTACAATCCTCTTTTTAAGAAACCATTTCATCCACCATGGTGGTAAAGAAGACTAAGCTCACAATATATTAAATTGAAGGTAATGGGAAGATTGAGGGTTAGAATTTTAGGGAGGGTGAAATAATCCTAGTTTTCAACACGCGATTTATTATTGTGGTTTCATCATATTTTTCTAACACAAAACCATGTGTATTGTAACAAACTTCTCCCCTCGTTCTTACTCCCTCTACAGTAGAGTCCAATAATCCGACACCCATATGACACTCCCTTCATTCCAACTCGTATTTTGGTTTCGTACTAGCGCCATTCATCTACCACTCAGTCTTAGTTTATATGTGTGAGATTATGTATCAAACCACATATTAATGAATATAATAAAATCCTCGACTTGTGTTTTGGTCTTTTAACACTGCGTGTCCCCATTCCAATTCTTAATCCAAATTGGAAGGGTGTATTAAGGGTGGAAATAGTTAGCTGCACTAACGTTCTATTTTTGAAGACAGGTGGTGTCGCCGAGCGATAAAACCATGCAGACGAGGAAAACTTAGGCCGGAAAGAGAGAGAAACAGAATAAGATAAAGAGGAGAATTAAAAAAAAAACAAGATCCCATAAAAAGAAGAAATTTCAGCTGTGATGGTATTCAAGTAATTGCTGATGTTGCGGAGAGGAGAAATGACGTTGGGAAAGGGGAAAAGGAAAGATAATAAAAGAAAAGAGAACCCGAAATATTAAGATTCTTTTGTGAAGTGAAAGAAAAGTTCCACATATCTGGTGGTTGGTTTAGCAATGCCTACTTCTCGGAAGACACGTGCACAACACGTGTGTTTGACAAGTCTAAATCAGTAAGACTTAGTGTCCTTTACATGATCGGCCACACGCAAAACACTCGGTTATTTCAGATCTATGAAGGATGTTGAAGAAGATGTAGTTGTATTGTTGCTGCTAAAGAGAAGGAAGAAAAGGTTTCAGAAGCAATGGGTGCACCCAATTAACACTCAAAATTTTATATCTCGTGCTTAGTATTTTTAAAGGAAAAATCAATCAATATTTTATAATTATTTCAGGATGTCAGTAGAATATGTAGATAAATTGTTTAATATCCTTAAAGAAATTTACGAAAGAATGATAGGAATATGCAGGGGTGGTAATACTGACATGGTGTACCACATTTTTCTTTAAGTGAATTACCACTCTTCTCTTAGAAATATTCGGGTGCATTTTATTTAAATTATATTTTTCTTAGCGTGACTCAAATAGTTTAATTTCACGGTTAAAGCCCGGAATAAACGTTTGACACGCTAGGATGACAGCGGGGTCACAGTACTTTGATTCGTGAGGTCGGTTTCAATCTCAATCGGCTGCACAAAGGTTTAGTTGTATTACCTTGCGGTTCACTATCCTCCCTCCAGGCTAATGCTGCTAATACTAATTCCTCAAACAAATAGGACACTACTTTATGACCCGCTTCTGTCGCCGCATAGACTAAGATGTCACTCTTGTAATATACTAGACTGGCTATGACAGGGACATGTTTCTAACCCCAGTCGGATGAACTGAGAATGGTTGGTTCTAAATGACTTTACACTCTCCCTACCCTCAAGTGTTGGTATATTTCCTCTATTTTCAACCTTCCTCAGACGTAGCTTATTAACTTAATTAGTACATAAGCGTGTCACATTAACAGGTGATAAAACTCAAAAGATTTATAAAAAAAAAGAACTAGTTTTTTTTTCTAACCACTTTAAAGACGAGTACTAATTTATTTTCTTAGCATCCACTCCTCATCCTGATCCCTCTGACTACTAAAGTAGTAAGATGATAGGCATTGAACTGTCAATACAGAGTGAATCAACACATCAGAACTTTAAATATAAAGTTACCGATGAAATTGTTTGGACAGCAATGACTCATTTGTAATGCGATACTTTCTTTATGATTGAAGAATTTAACGTACACTTTATAAACAGATTATAAACAGAGACAAATCTCAAACAAAGCTTAAATACCAGTAGTACTGCACAATCTACATGAACGCCTATATATTTACTGATTAGATAACAAGTTGAATCAAAGAATGGATAGTAAATACACTACCTAATATGTCTATTACTGGCATGACCGAAAAATGTATCTTAAGTGAAATGTTGGTTTTCTATATCAAAGTGATAAATTAACGTCCGGGGTCTGGAAGTTGTGTCTGTTCTAGATTTAAGTTAATTTATAAGTCGTGTGTTGAGTATACCGTCAGTTCAGAAAGTGCTTGATCAATATTTCTAATAAATGAATAAAAAGAAACTGACTGCGATAAGCAATATACATGATTCAGTGTCGCCACCACTTGTATGCTACCCGCTCAACACAGGCGAGACACAAATTGCATTAATAAGTATCTCACGGCGCAATAATAGTAGTTTGAATAACCTAGTAAATTACTTTCTGTTCATTATCAAAACAATAGTGTTAAACTGGCATAGATGTGCACTAACATGGTTGTCAACGACTCAATAGGACGGGGTTCGACGGGGTTGTTTACAATACTATTCCTTCATATCTTTAAAATTAATTCATTTAATCCTGTTTGTTTCAAACATATTTTGATTAGTTTGTTGGTAATAACAGACAAAAAGAGGTTTTACTTTAAAGCTATTTTGCGAAGTGGGTTGAATCTTGACGCACTTAAGGCCCTTGGCCCTATCGAGTGCAAGTCTAAAACCTATTTTTTGGTAAGGTGGGTGGGAGGGTAAAAGGCGTGGCGTGGCTTCACAACCGACCAAATAATTCTTCTTATATTTGGATCATGCAAACCGTGGATGGACGCTAGCTAGCTACCGGGCAGTTCTTGCGGAAAAATCATAAATTTGGAAATACCGGTTTTCTCGAGAACGAGTGAAATTTTTATGGTAATATTTTCAACACCTTTTCTAGGATAATGTATCAATGTTTATTAGGTGTTACATTTTCTTATTTTTTTGCTATGCAGCCGGCAGTTTTCTATAGAAAAATATCAAAATTATTGAAATTTGATCACTGTTAGAATTATAGAGGAGGTGTGTATATAAAAAGTATAACTTAATCAACATTATTCTATACTTTAACAAAGACTTTTCTAAAAGAAAATTGCAAAACAATAACAATTCTTGAAGGTAACCCTCTGTACCCATGGTCCTGCATTTCCACGCCAAATAAAAAGGGTCAATTGCCTTAGCCAGTCCAAGCCACATCACAATTATACACCAATGTAAGATATAGATAGAAAATTACAAATTAGAAGTACACCCTGCAATTACACCTCCCCTCTTCCTCTGACGAGTTTACGCACTCACTATAATATTTGCGCCTTGAAAACATTGAGTTACTGTTTAAAATTACCTTTTTCGTGTTTCCTATTCTAGATGGACATATGCTACCACGGACGTATTTAATCTATATACTGACAGAAAGGCTACAAAAAGCCGATTTTGTGAAAAAGCTTAATAGCCTAAGCCAGGACTATTCAATTAGTTATTCAAGCGGGCCAATCCAAATAATCATATCTGGCAGTAATTTGGAACGTTATTAGAGTATAGTTTTGTAGTTTAAAAGGAATGGAGGCTAGGAGGGGGCGAAAGGGGAGTGAAGCGTAATTTTATGTATATAATATTGATATATTTCAGTGAAATTCAAAATATTGAAAAGTTAGAATTGGACTAGGCCTATATTAAAAAGTATATCATGTCAAAATCATTTAAACATAAATAATCATTATTGAAATATAAACAATTAATGGGAAATTTACAATAAGATAAGTTACAAGCAAAGCACTCCGCTATTACTCTAAATAACGCACGAACAATATGCCAAGCAAATATCAACTGTCGAGACATCGGCTGCTGTTGGGTGGAGGGTAGAATAGGTGTGCGTCACTCTCAGCCTTCCTGTCTCCCGCCACCTGCATTGTTCAAGGTCAAAAGCAAGAATATGTTATATAGCTCAGCCGTTATGTGGTGGCACTTGGAGGGAGAAATACCGGGTCTAGAGTGGGGGACGCAGCCACTGGAGGATAAGTTCTCACTCCCTTGTAAACACACAATGTTGGTGGCGCTTGGAGGTAGAGATACCGGGTCTAGAGTGAGGGACACACACCGCTGGAGGATAAGTTCTCACTCCCTTGTAAACACACGATGTTGGTGGCGCTTGGAGGTAGAGATACCGGGTCTAGAGTGAGGGACACACACCGCTGGAGGATAAGTTCTCACTCCCTTGTAAACACACGATGTTGGTGGCGCTTGGAGGTAGAGATACCGGGTCTAGAGTGAGGGACACACACCGCTGGAGGATAAGTTCTCACTCCCTTGTAAACACACGATGTTGGTGGCGCTTGGAGGTAGAGATACCGGGTCTAGAGTGGGGGAAGCACACCGCTGGAGGATAAGTTCTCACTCCCTTGTAAACACACGATGTTGGTGGCGCTTGGAGGTAGAGATACCGGGTCTAGAGTGAGGGACACACACCGCTGGAGGATAAGTTCTCACTCCCTTGTAAACACACGATGTTGGTGGCGCTTGGAGGAAGAGATACCGGGTATAGAGTGGGGGAAGCACACCGCTGGAGGATAAGTTCTCACTCCCTTGTAAACACACGGTGTTGGTGGTGCTTGGAGGTAGAGATACCCAGTCTAGAGTGGGGGAAGCACACCGCTGGAGGATAAGTTCTCACTCCCTTGTAAACACACGATGTTGGTGGCGCTTGGAGGAAGAGATACCGGGTATAGAGTGGGGGAAGCACACCGCTGGAGGATAAGTTCTCACTCCCTTGTAAACACACGGTGTTGGTGGTGCTTGGAGGTAGAGATACCCAGTCTAGAGTGGGGGAAGCACACCGCTGGAGGATAAGTTCTCACTCCCTTGTAAACACACGATGTTGGTGGCGCTTGGAGGGAGAGATACCCAGTCTAGAGTGGGGGAAGCACACCGCTGGAGGATAAGTTCTCACTCCCTTGTAAAAACACGATGTTGGTGGCGCTTGGAGGGAGAGATACCGGGTCTAGAGTGAGGGACACACACCGCTGGAGGATAAGTTCTCACTCCCTTGTAAACACACGATGTTGGTGGCGCCAAGGACCGAGTAACACTGGGCTAGTGGGCTTGACGCTTCCCCCACCACTAATAAGAGACTGAAGATCTCTCTGGCCGTTCAAGGTCAGGCACATCTACATTCTGTCTGAACTATAAGACATATCTTCAGTGATAGAGTAAGAGTAAGTGGACTTTCAATCCACGGGCCAATCTGCGGAAATTGGCGGGCCGGACGTAGCCCGCGGGCCGCCAATTGAATAGCTCTGGTCTGAGCTGTAGAATATTTATAAAAAAATATGTTTTAAAAACTAATTCAAGATAAAAAATATAATTTTGTAACAGTATAGGACCATTTATGATTTTTTAAAGAATTGATGGTTTTTAATCAATTTTATACAAATATCTATAAAACTCGTTGAATAGAACGTAAATTCACTAACATGGGAAATCCTATTTTTACCTACCATGACGTCATAGGCAATCAACGCAATTAAAACCATTCAGGAGGAGGGGAGACATAATTTCTTGGGGCTTCAATGGTGTGTCGTGTGTAAATGGTTTACGTGCGGACGAAAGGGTGCAGCGGTATAACATAATATAAGGGTAACATGTGAAGAGATACGAGCGATTTTTGTTATTTGTTCGTATGTGGCAAAATATTACCGTCAGGAGAGTATTAATAGTAAAATATGACAACTACAACAAATATTGAGCAACATATCTACTTCAAAATATATAGTGGAGTAGTATAAACATAATCTTTATTTGATGTTCATCGAGCTAATTGTATTTCTAGAATTACAAAGAATATTATAAACTATAAGTACCAATAATGATAGCTAGACAGCATTGTTTCCGAACGGTACTACCCTCTATTAGAGATTGTTGGTAATGTTTTGATATTAACACCTTTAAAACCTACAGATGGCGCTCATTTCTATCAGTTATATCGCAACGAGTAAAACAAATGCTAAGAAAAGAGTTATCTCATTATTAGTTTTATTTAGCACAGCGTCCTACAGCCTGTTCAAGGTAAACACACATATACTAACTACGCTGATGAGTTACAGGTGAAGAACGTTGAATTTAGAGGAAGTTTACCCAAATATGCGCGGAGAGTGGGAAACCATTTAGGAAAATCTACCTTAGTACATCCTACCGGGATTTGAACCTCGATCTACCCGTCATCATAATACTAGTCTATTGCAAGATTGACGAATTGTAAATTATGATATTTTGTTAGCAAACAAATTGTTCCCTGGTGTTTCTTTAATTTGTACGCCCTTTGAGCTATCCCTATGTTCACACTAGATGGATAGCGATGAGGAAGGTAACATTTGTATGGCATGTGCAAACATATTTGTGAAGGAAGAGTGTGAAATATTTTAGGAAAATTCACCCTCTGTACACCCAACCGAGGTTCGAAACTCGATATCCTTGTCAATATCATTCCTGTCAATTACGTGTGCGACGCTTCAGGCCATGCGAGGACCGATGGTAGTTTTACAAATGTTAAAATAATTTATATTATTCCGTAAATTATGTATGTGTAAAAAAAATGTTGCAAAGATACAGAATTTTGTTGAAACGTAAGTTAAAGTGCTATACGAGTGCATTTCAAGGCGCGGTTGCTTATTAGGATGACGTAGACTCAGCACGGATTCTAGCCTCAACCTCCCCGTAAAAAACTACTTTGTGTAGTACAAGTCTAAATCTCTTTTTACATGGCCACCTATATAGTTATTACACAAGTACAATAAGGTTTTTTTAGATATACTTTACTTTTAATAAATATGCAAGCACTTAATTTCCTTGTCAAAATTATCTCTGCCCGAAATAAGCAACTCTCTAGTTCTCACAATTTAAAGAAATAATTATTTTTAATGTTGATTTTGTGTGCTCGTCACAGTTTTATTTTAATTAGTTTTTAATGTTAAAATCAAAACAATAATCAAAGGTTCATAAAATCTTAATGGTTGGCCGCGATGTGAACCTTATGTCTCAACACACATGTGGTAGGAATAGTCTCACAGCTTGAACATATATCGACTAACCGGATTACCTTTCAATATACATAATGTAATATAGTAAGATTATATTAGCAAGGGCCTGCTAGAAAAAACAAACTTTTTTTGACGTCAACAACGAATGATAACATTTTACTGTATTATTAGTGTTATATTTGAGAAACTTACTATATCTATCACACGTGACAGTTGCAAATCACATAGATTGACGTATAAATACAGGAAATTAGCTCTAATAGCTTTTCTAGCTGTCAGATAAGGTCCTTCCTATGAAATTAGGGCTGTAGTATATGTGTCCGCGAGGTAATCTACATACAAGATTATTAGTCTTTCTTATATTATTAATTATTATTCTTTTGTTCGGTCTTGCATATTCATGCGTGTAGTTTGTTAGTTTACTGAACGTATGTTTGGTTTAGGACTCATGTTAAAACATACTGCCAATAAACCGCTTCGGTAGCCGCATGGTCTAAGGCGCTACTTTAGCAGTAGACTGGACTGCCGATGACAGGGAGATCAAGGTTCGAATCTCGGTCGAGGGTACTGATGGTGGTTTTGCTCAAAATGATTTCCACTCTCTTTCTACACAAATGCGGATACACTTTATCTAAATATAACCTTCCTAATCCCTAAAAATCGTAAAATTATAACTTGAATGCGTAGTAGGACGCAGTGCTAAAAATAATCGATCTTATAAATTAAGTATCACAAAATAATATCAATATGTAACATGAAATAGCCTCATATAACCCAAAATACCATTTTATTACGCAAATTGAAATTAAATACGAGATGACCAATCGTCCAAACACCTTTTTCAAACACGCATGGGTGGTCACACGGACTAAAAGCAAATCTATTCTAGTCTGATTTGCCAAAGATGGGGGAGTCTGTGCTTCAAATCCCTGACCGATGTAATGAGTTTTTTTAAAAAGGTTATCACACTAGATCTTTATGCAAATACGGGTACGTTTCCTTTAATTCAACCTTTCTTATCCACAGCCGATTTGTATGTATTGATATCCAGGACGGGAAGAAAGACGCGATGCAAAAAAAAAACTTCCATTGAAATGTAGGAATTATATATAAATCACGTACAATCGTACATACACTCTTAGAATAACAGGGCATCATGATAGGATATTTTGTAAGAGGACTAAGAAACTAAACAGCATTTTAAGGTCACAAATTAACTTCATCTTAAAGAAGCGTGTTTATTCGTTGTATTTTTACCGAGGTAAGGTTAGTTAAGTTGCGATTGGTCATATTCAGGGGCGTAGCAACGAGGAGAAGGGGACCCTTGGGGCTACCAGCCGACCCTAAATCAGAGATGAGTATTGAAGATGCTTGCATGGGGACACTCACTAATTCTTTAGTTTAGATCAAAGCAGTCTCCTATTAAACTTCCTTGCACATGTGTCAGGGGTGCCAATGTAAACCGTGTACTCAGATTTATAAAAGGGATCAACTTTATTTATGAGAGTGCTTCAAGCTCATGTTGATCCTTCCCCTCCTAAAACAGAAAACTTAACTACGCCCCTTGTCATATATTAAATCGTAGATAGAACACTAGACGAACCATTTGAAAATCGCCTAATCATCCAGTTTGCTGTCCAGATTTCGCAATCGGCACAAAATAGTAGTTATTCTCTTTAGGGTTCAACTCTCCGCGTACCAGGAAACGCTAGCGACAAACAGACCGGGGGGGGGGGGGGGGTTGTAGGGCTGATTCCGCACGACAACCACATTACGAGCCTTACATGTTGCGTAAATCATAACAGGAACACTCTTATCACGACAGAAATAGTCATCGGTTCGATCACATTCAGAGGTTGAGCTCATTAGACATTTTACCTCGGCAAATCTAACATTCTCTTCCATTCAAACAAAAATATATCGATGATGATTTCGTGAGGGCAGTTCAAAGTAGGATTTTTTTTCTAAATTGTTTAAAATTTATCATAATGGACATGATTAGATATTAAATTTTATAATTAATACCGGTAATGTTAGTTAACTCAAAACACATATTACGCAATACATGAATTTTTCTCTTTTTAAGATGAAAGAAACACTTTTTTAAATGTTAAACAAACAAGGACATGTGTTTTTAAACAAGTGTAAATATAGGTTTAGACTGTTTTTCTAGCCACTGTAAACTATAAATACACGAAGACAGCACACGCGTCTCTTTCCCTTAAAAAATAGCTTATGAACAAAAAAAAAAAGTTTTTTTTAAAGAAGAAGAAAAAAAAGATAGCGTGAAAACGGAAGTGTGTGTCAATGCAAGTGAAATGAGCAAGAGAAAGAGAGAATAAAAATAGTCGCGAGTCTTTTTGAAGTTGGTATGGCCCCGGGAGAGGGCGTTGATTCAGACCAGGACAAAAACACGAGCGAAGAGAGACAAGGGAGTATTGGGGAGGGGGGGTAAGAAAAACTACAAAAATAAACATTTACAGGAAACTTGTTGCAAGATGAAGCAGGGTGCTAGGAGCCGGGGGGGGGGGGGGGGGGTTTGCAGGGATAAGATAATGAGGAGGGAAGAACGCAGCAATAAAACACACGATGAAAAAAAAGAGAGAAAACCTGGAGAGGGGGGAAAAAGGAGAGATAAAGTGTAGAGAAATGAGATATGACGAGGTAGAATATGGAAGGGTCGAAGGAGAGGTGTAGGGTAGGGAAGAGGGAGGGAGGGAGGAAAAAATTGCCAGATAAGAAAATGTGATAAATATGGGTGCTTCAAGATTAAATTTTGTTTAAGATATAAAAGAAAATGGAGGACAAAATGGGACACTTATGTAGTTATAATTAAAAATATACATTATGCAAAAGATAAGATACAACATAAATAAAATAGCTGGTCGAGTTAAATTAACCATTTAATGTAAAATGTTGTAACTATTTATAAGATAAAAATACATAGCTGGCTTATTTAAGATCATAGTTGTAGGTTTAATTATAGGCTTAATTTATTACCTTAGGATAATACAACATATCATTTAATTAGTCTAATTTTGTACAATGACATAAATAAAACATGCAAAACGATCGAAGAAATATTAAAACCGAATTTTAAAAAAGGTATTTTAAGGGCACAACCAACTTGAAAAAATCATTACTGTTGTGTTTCATCTGAAGCTTCAAAACCACTATGACAATCCTAAATTATCTTAGTATTTTTTGTTGTAGTCGTGTTTAAAAAATGAATTTACATGTTGAAGAAAGAAAAATCAATGTTTCTAATCATTTAATTCAAATTCAGATACGCGACACTGCTATATGGCGTTGAAAATAAGCTAATTTCACACTTTAGTGTGTTTTTTTAATGTACAAAACATTAAATTTAGAGTATTTAATCGTAAACGGGCATGCTGATATATCTCGCCATCATTTTGGCATAAGGTATATTTTTAAATAAGGCGGAATTACCGGACTTCTACAATACGTCCCTAAACTTCGGTAAGCGGCACCCTTGGTAACAAAGTTATGTATAATATAATCTACAAAAGAGGTTTATCATTAAGTCGTAACGAACTTCCCAATTATTAAAGACTTTGAAATTATGAAGAAAAGTACGTAAATACATTTATTTTTCCTATGTGCTTTAATTATAAGCAAAATATGTGGTTATATGAAATTTTCAGACTGCATCAAGCAAAAGAAAGCAGAGAAATAGTGATATAATGAGGTCAGATCCAAGTCTCCTTTAAATGTAATAAATTGTCCTAAAAAAAAAAAAAAAGAAGTTAAACTTTATTTCAATGAACGACCAAGCAGACAAACACCAAAACGAAAAATAATGGATTTCAAGAAAAGTTGTAAGCACAAAATTCAATAATCACTCAGTGTTATCTTATCGTCCTCACATTTTTATTTCCCTCTAGGAAGGGAAAATCTTTATGAAGTCATCAAAGACATCGTTCCAAACGGGCCATTCATCTCCCATTTCAAAGTCCCCCCCCCCCGCCCCCACCCCCGTTTTCTTCGCCAACCACTTCTACAACTCCCTTGGCGGGTGGTAAAGTTGGCGCCACTGGCGCGGTCCCGCCGTCCCGACTCCAGCTTTATGCTCGGGGAACCCCCATACCCTCCCTCCTCTCGTGTGGAGGAGGGTGGAGGCCACTCAACTTAAGAAACTTCCTTTTCCTCTGAAATATGTAGCGTGAAATCGTCGGAGTCCTCTGACTTATGGCACATCGCGGGGGTAAAAGTCTGCGAAGGGAATACAGAAAATAGGAGACTTGAGCAAGATCAAGAAATAAATATATCACATTGATTGAGTAGAGATAAATAATATAAATAGTAATAATAAATAAATAATAATAGTCTAAATCTTAGTAGCCATCAAATACATGGGAAATGAAATTAAATTAGTGAGTGTAATAAAATACTAACTTATTCGTTGTTATTACAAATTTACTTTTTTTTTTATTAGGATTACGCCACCGTTAATTCTTTCTATTGGAGTATTTAGCGAGAACTTTCTAAACACACGGATTATGTCAGTAAACGACTTTTAAACTAACTTAATCTAAGACAATACGCTTAATTCTACTCATCCAGCCATAAAAAAAACTCCGTCATTTAAAAACTTAACTGAACTGTACGGCAAAAAATTAAACAAAACAAACAAAGTTAGCCTTGCATAAGTCTAGATACGCCCTTTGGGGGGGGGAGATTTTTTTCACGCCTGCATTTCTCAGAGAATAATTCTTCTTTCACCTTTTCCTCCTCAATCCTCCTCAAATAAAAATAATAAGAAGAATAGTAGTAAAATGTTACATCCATAAGTACACAGGAGAAAGAAAACTCTTATTTCTAATTCCACTCAAAGCACGCACGAGTTAAAACCAAAAAAAAACTTGCTACCTCTGCAAGAAACCCTGTGCGTCAAGTCAAATTCTATAACAGAGGGCAGCAAACCCAACAGGAAAGAAGGGGGTACTAGAGTGCGTTGTGTTTGCACAGCGCTAATATTCTCAAACCTTATGAACTCCCCCCCCCTTTTCAGTTTTTTTTAACACGAAGGGACATGTAGTGGGGCTAACGCGTACCATTTCACCACACGGCACGTACTCCAACAACCCTTTTCCTCTTAACGAAATTGAGGCTGTGAGATCAAGAACCATTTATATCCAGAACACAATCAGATCAATAGATAATAATTTGTTAAGATCAGCCCGAAACCAAACACGATGCTCAAATTTTGACAGAGACTGTAATAATTAATATTGTCAATCAGTAGTCGGTGACGACGTAGACAAAGTGCGTTGTACAAAGATTTAATTAGATGAGTTATTACTTTTTATCCACCCCCCAAATCAAATGAGGACATAAATGGTTTTTCCCATTTTACCATCCCAAAATTTTCCACCACCTTTTACTTTTTTTTGGACTCTGGCCATTGATTTTTAAGCCCTTCTTCGCAGAGGAAGAATGTTAATAGTTTTGTCCTTCACCCGCAACTCTTCCTAGTTGTTTCTTTTTTTTTTTTTCACACTTTTACCACCCTCTCTCTTTATAGCTGCGAGCTTTGGCGGGGGGGGTCACAACCCTTAAAATATAAAAGGTCACGTAACACTTCTGCAGAGAAGTTAACAAAAAATGAGATTTCATTCTATGCACACGAAAAAGTTGGGGTATTTTTTTTTCTCGTTTTAAACAGTGAGAAAGAAAAAAAATGAAGGTAAATTTCCTCGAAGTGGAAACCAAACTACTGACGTGTTCGAGTTTGTACCCCGTTCTGAGGTAAATTGTAAGAACGAAGGGGTGGAGGACGTCTACGGTTATAGCACTTGTATTTTAAAGGGAGAGATGCAATATTCGGAATCTCCGAGAGGTTCTACCATCATGATAATGGTTTTTTTTTAGAAAATAAAGTAGAGTGCTCAGTGCAAGAACGCAACTCAAAACCTATTTCAGATCCTATCCCTAGTGTGGATAATAATAATACATTATTTTCAGAAAAAAAAACACACAGAAATAATCTTCATACAAGAGCAATGAGAAAGACGAAGCCCCAAAAATACGAGTAAAACTTTCAAAATGTTTAAAATATTTATCAAATTAGAGCTTTTATATATGCGTTAAGTCCTTAGCCGTTGTCTTAGAGCGTTGGGGCATTATTATTATTATTATTACTATACCATGGTTCGAATATCTGTTGGACAAAGTTAAGGTTGTATTTATAACCTAGTCTCGGAGGTCAACCATTTCCCGATATAGGAATATCAAACAGTTCCGGTCAAATTAAGTGGCCGTCTGTATTCGCGTGTTATGAAAGCTGGAAAAAGTATTAGTAAAATTATAATAATAATAAAGATGATGATAATAATATGCATGAAATAAAATTATTATATTAAAAATCAAGGGTATTAATTTTTAGCGTAGACTAAAAAGAATAACATCTTGACAGGAATGTGATCCCTGACCTTTTTCTTTAAGAACCCGAGATACTAACTATAGGTTTCAATTTAGCTAATCAAATTCCCATCCCTTTCCATGCGCGATTTTAGTTTACAACAACACTGGTAGGCCAAACTGTAAAAGTCAGTAGGAATACGCCAAGTAGGCCTAGTGACTCCTGTAGGTTGCTTAAGCTGTCAAATAGTTTTAGAATGTATGAAACTAGACCTAATAGCTTAGAACTGTGAGATTAAAGTTAAAGGAAGTGTACCCGAGTTTGCGTGGAAGGACAGTGGAAAACCATTATGGCCAAAAAAACGTCAGTACACCTGACCGAGATATCGAAACTTCATCTCTCTGTCATCGGTAGCTTAGTCTTCTGCGAGAGTAGCACGTTAGATCATTCGGCCACTGAAGCGGGTATTATTATTATTAATAATAATAACAATAATAATAATAATAAATCACTCGAACTGAGCAACTTGGTGTATCGCAACACTCGAACTGAGCAACTTGATGTATCGCAACACTCGAACTGAGCAACTTGGTGTATCGCAACACTCGAACTGGGCAACTTGGTGTATCGCAACACTCGAACTGCACAACTTGGTGTATCGCAACACTCGAACTGAGCAACTTGGTATATCGCCACACTCAAACTGAGCAACTTTGTATATCACCACACTCGAACTGCACAACTTGGTATATCGCCACACTCGAACTTCACAACTTTGTATATCGCCACACTCGAACTTCACAACTTTGTATATCACCACACTCGAACTGAGCAACTTGGTGTATCGCAACACTCGAACTGAGCAACTTGGTATATCGCCACACTCAAACTGAGCAACTTTGTATATCACCACACTCGAACTGCACAACTTGGTATATCACCACACTCGAACTGCACAACTTGGTGTATCGCAACACTCGAACTGAGCAACTTGGTATATCGCCACACTCGAACTGCGCAACATGGTATATCGCCACACTCGAACTGCGCAACTTGGTATATCGCAACACTCGAACTGCACAACTTGGTATATCACCACACTCGAACTGCACAACTTGGTATATCACCACACTCGAACTGCACAACTTGGTGTATCGCAACACTCGAACTTCACAACTTTGTATATCACCACACTCGAACTGCACAACTTGGTATATCGCCACACTCGAACTTCACAACTTTGTATATCGCCACACTCGAACTTCACAACTTTGTATATCACCACACTCGAACTGAGCAACTTGGTGTATCGCAACACTCGAACTGAGCAACTTGGTATATCACCACACTCGAACTGCACAACTTGGTATATCACCACACTCGAACTGCACAACTTGGTGTATCGCAACACTCGAACTGCACAACTTGGTGTATCGCAACACTCGAACTGAGCAACTTGGTATATCGCCACACTCGAACTGCGCAACATGGTATATCGCCACACTCGAACTTCACAACTTGGTATATCACCACACTCGAACTGCACAACTTGGTATATCACCACACTCGAACTGCACAACTTGGTGTATCGCAACACTCGAACTGCACAACTTGGTATATCGCCACACTCGAACTTCACAACTTTGTATATCGCCACACTCGAACTTCACAACTTTGTATATCACCACACTCGAACTGAGCAACTTGGTGTATCGCAACACTCGAACTGCGCAACATGGTATATCGCCACACTCGAACTGCGCAACATGGTATATCGCCACACTCGAACTTCACAACTTGGTATATCGCCACACTCGAACTGCGCAACTTGGTATATCACCACACTCGAACTGCACAACTTGGTATATCACCACACTCGAACTGCACAACTTGGTGTATCGCAACACTCGAACTGCACAACTTGGTGTATCGCAACACTCGAACTGAGCAACTTGGTATATCGCCACACTCGAACTGAGCAACTTTGTATATCACCACACTCGAACTGCACAACTTGGTGTATCGCAACACTCGAACTGCACAACTTGGTGTATCGCAACACTCGAACTGAGCAACTTGGTATATCGCCACACTCGAACTGCGCAACATGGTATATCGCAACACTCGAACTGCACAACTTGGTGTATCGCAACACTCGAACTGAGCAACTTGGTATATCGCCACACTCGAACTGCGCAACATGGTATATCGCAACACTCGAACTGCACAACTTGGTGTATCGCAACACTCGAACTGAGCAACTTGGTATATCGCCACACTCGAACTGCGCAACATGGTATATCGCAACACTCGAACTGCACAACTTGGTGTATCGCAACACTCGAACTGAGCAACTTGGTATATCGCAACACTCGAACTGCACAACTTGGTATATCGCCACACTCGAACTTCACAACTTGGTATATCGCCACACTCGAACTGCGCAACATGGTATATCGCAACACTCGAACTGCACAACTTGGTGTATCGCAACACTCGAACTGCACAACATGGTATATCGCAACACTCGAACTGCACAACTTGGTGTATCGCAACACTCGAACTGAGCAACTTGGTATATCGCCACACTCGAACTGCGCAACATGGTATATCGCAACACTCGAACTGCACAACTTGGTGTATCGCAACACTCGAACTGAGCAACTTGGTATATCGCCACACTCGAACTGCGCAACATGGTATATCGCAACACTCGAACTGCACAACTTGGTATATCGCAACACTCTAACTGAACTGCACATACAAAATCCATGTGGTGTCTGTCATTCCAGGGCTCTTTCTCCCACTTCTAGATATCCTATGCCACCTTTATCAGAAGATTCCGAAAATTGAAAAATCCAAAATGGCGGACGCAACGCACAAATAGAGTCAAATTTAGATGAAATAGTGGACTCAACATTTCCTGTTGGAGACAAGCCTAACGCCTAGTTGATAATGTAATATACTAGCAATCCTACACGGCATTTCCCGTAAACCACGGTGGTATAAAAATTATATAAGACCCCCCCCCGTGCCCCTTCATGGTGCCTGATTTCAAATGGAAACGAAACGTAATTCTAAACCAGATTTAAAATATTTTCTTCAAAAATTTGTTAAAAATAATTTAATTAAAAGGCTAGTTAAAAATTTGAAAATCCAGCTTCGAGATGCATTCGGACCCCCAGACAAACACTTCCTTTTATTATTATAGATATCAAAAGTGAAAGCTACAGATCACATGACTGACGCATGAATACGTGAAAGTGGATCTAGTAGATTTTTCTAGCGGTCAGATATGTCCATCCGTATAAAAAAATTGGGTCATACTAAAGGTTCCAGGTACAGATCCCAACAGGGTATCCAATAAAACTTGGCTGTGAATAGTTTGTAAATTAGCACCCATATAGGTGGTCGCATGATCTAACGCTTTACTCTCGTGTTAGACTGCAATTCACGTGACGGGAGATCGGATCGCAAGTCTCGGTCAGGTATATCGAGGATATTTTTTCTTAAATGGTTTTCCAATTTCCCTCTAAGAAAATGTGGGTACGTTTCTTATAAAACTTCACTTTACTCGTCTTTATCACGTTAGTGTAGTTAATGTATGCGTATAGCCCGAACGGGTACCAAGACGTGGTGAAAAACAAAAGGAAATTTCGGGCATATTTAACCTAGACGTGCCTGAAAAATAACATTAAAAAAAATTGTTTGTGATCTTCTATACAAGTCTAGAAAATAATTATGTTATACACGTGACTTTTAATATTCTGTTGCAGGATTCACTTGAAAAAAAAGGATAAAAGTATCACGTTAAATAGAAACACTCCCCAATTTACCCGTTTGTAAAAATATCCTATACACAGTTCCTTGTCTGTGACCTGCAAATAATCCGGTAGAAGTCTTTAATCGAACCAGTGTCCTGTTCAATCCGTCAAGACAGTCTACTCGACCCAAGGTTCCAAATGTTCCCTCCCCTCCCTCTCTTTAACCCCCCCCCCCCCCTGGAGAGAGCCCTAGTCAGGGTCACCGCCTTCTCTCGACAACCGTTCGCAAGGGGCTTGGAGGGGCAATTAAAGCGCCATCTGTTAATTAGCCTAATGAGGGACACAACCTCCTTGGAAGCAGCAACGCTGGAGACGTCGACTCCGGGATAGAAACCCCGCAAGTGACGAACAATTCGGTTCCCACAGACTCACATGTGTGGTCTTATAGAGGCAGGACACTAGGTTATTATGTGTTTAAGTTAATTAAACTTAGTGTTAAGTCAATACACAAATCCATACATCCTATTAATAGGGAAGTGAAAGCGAGCCTTGGAGAGTTTTCTTAAAGTCCCCCCCTGTTCATCCCGTGTTCTTATATTAGTTAGACCAACAGGCACACATATAACTCTTATGTTTTACCGGTGATGGAGAGGTAAGGGTTAAAATCTCGACAGGATATGAGGATGTTCTCCCTCAAATGGTTCCGATACCACCACCCATGCTAATTAAGGTACATTTCTTCTCAATTCTACCTTCCTCATCCATATCTCACTATTGTAAATGTTCTGAAAGCACAGAAGGGTAGATAAACATCCATTTTTAAATAAAACTAAACCAAACTACTTACTAACTAACCCTTCTTTCGAATAAGAACTGATTGCTACAACTTGACGGACAGTGGTCTTGGCCGTGGTCTATACTCTATAAATTCGGGGCAACATTCGACTCCAATACTAAACAACCACCGATAGTACCCCATGGTTCAAACCCCAACTAAGGTGGATCTTAGTTTTATGGAGTGCTATTACACATCATACATCACTTGCATAAGAGCTTATTTATTCTAGTTTGCCTGTGATAGGTTCAAATCCTGGTCAAGTGTATTGAGGATGGATTTTTCTAATTGGTTTCCTACTCTACCAACACGCAAATCACACACACACGTATGTTCAACACAAACGGCTACTAAGACACACTGACAAAAAACATTACTTGGATTGAGCACTTGTGGAGATCTTTTTGTTGTATCAACTACCAAACCAAGTGTCCTTGTAACGATCTTAGAATCCCTGGGATGATTCAAGGATTCCTGGTATGATCTTAGGATTCAAAGAATTCCTTGTATTATCCAAGGATCTTTGATACGATCTTAAAATCCTTAGTATGATCCAAGGATCTTTGGTACAATCTTAGAATCCCTAGTATGACCCTAGGATTCCAAGCACAATCCTATGGAGGATCAATTGGCTATATTGTTTCTACTTCTTAAGAAGTGCTACAAGAGTTTTCGACATTAATGTTGAAAAGTTACGTTACGTTAGGTTAAATCAGCGGTCTATTAATCCTGCGTTCATGGGTGGGAAATCCGACACCTTAGCTCAATCAGTGACCCATCTTTCTACTGAACTAAGCGGCCCCGAGTTCAATTTTTGGTAGAGATTTTTTTTTTTTTACAAATATTGGTCATATGGTTCACCCCAAGTCAAATTTTTGTTAATTATTACGATCAAATTCCTTGCATGCGAAGTTAGAGTGGCTATCGTATCATTTAACAATATGTCTGGAATAAAAGCGCGATTTATATAAGACGAAAGTCTATGTGACCCGATAATCATTGACTGTGATTTAATGTGATTAATCATTATACTGTTATTAATTGACCATTCACAAATTGATTTCAAATCCACATTTATTCTATCAACAGTTGAAAATAAGTTAATACTACTGTCAGACAAGTGTACTTGTAGATCATCTGCGTTTAGTTGATACTTACAATAATATTTAGCACCGCGTCTTACTACCCGTTCGGGTTATACGCTTAAGTACTAATTACGCTAATGGATTAGGAATTGGGAGGGTTGAATTTAGAGGAAGTGAACCCGCATTTGCGTGGAGGGAGAGTGTAAAACCATTTTAGGAACCCCCCCCCCAGTTCACCCGACCGAGATTCGAACCTCGATCTCCCCGTCCTCGGTGGTCGAGCTCAACACGACTAGCGCGTTAGCCAACTACGCCACCGAGACGGGTGATACTTATAATAAGACAGAGAAGAAGGTAGGTCATAAATAAATAGGGAGAATAATAGTGGTCCCAGAATAGACCGTAAAGATTAAAATTAAAGGCGGCTCACCAACCAATTGAAGAGAGATCAATCAAACTTAACAGGTACATCTAGACTCTCTTCGTCAAAAAGGCCTAACAACCTGAGAAACAACTGAAGGTGATAATGATAGTATTGATATAGAGACCTTAACTTAACCTTCAGGCAGAACCATCTTTATTTCCCCATTTTATTATCCCTTTACGATAAGTAAACCCAAAGTGATAAACTGAGTCAAAGCGGCCAACGTGTGATCGACCGTCTGTGAGAATCAGAGGTCGATGATGGGGGAGGGGGTGGGCCACTGTTAACTACCCTCTCGGCCATTACGGCTAGACCACCCCACACGCGAGGACTACAAGGCTTGTTGCAGGCTGTAACGACACTGGCAATAATCATTAAAATGCTATTGAAGCCACTTCCACCCTCTCACAACGGGGATATCTGGATCACGAGGGGAATCAATGCCAGTTAGCGCCCTCTTTGGCCAGTTAATGATATACAGGGCGGATAGAGGTGCTATGAGCAACCCCTAGACTAGTGATTTTTAACGTGGGGCGCACGCCCCACAGAAGGACAATTTGAATGTATATAGGAGGAATTTTTGAAAATAATACAATAAGAAATTATTTTTCATTTTTCAGTATGAATTTTCCATCTTGGCTAACTCATCCATTGCAAGTGGACCTGTTTGAAGTGGGCATGGAGTACCCAGAAGAATTGTCCAAAATACAAAAAGATGAGTCTGTAAAACTATATTCAAAATAAAAGGAACCATGATGTGGCTCTGTGATGAGAAAGAAACTAAATACCCAAATTCAACTAGTTTGCCATTCTCATCTTCATATTTGGTGGAATATGGTTTGTCCTGTAAGTGACTTACTACATAAAAAAATAAATGGTACGGCGCACCGCACAGACTTTCTCTCTCTTTCTATATACTCGTAAGATTTCTGAACGGAATAATGTACATTGTATCATCACCACTCCACATAAGAACACGCATAAAATAATATACAATGATATAGAATCAATGAGAAAAGAGGCGCATCTTTGTCCACCTAAGAACATTTCAAACAGTTTAATGTCTTCCACAAGGGTCAACACTTCGTATTAAAATTTCGATTTCTGGTTAAAGTTTTAACATTTTATAAGGTGTTGCAGATCTTTAAGTCATCGCATTGATATTTAATTATTCATTTATACATTTTGACCAATAAAAAATGTAAATATTGATTATTGAGTCTAAAATGGAGATAGATCATTGCTATGCAAACATTTCTCCTAAGAGCTTTAAAGAAAAATACCATACTTTTTTAGATACTTATATTTAATTACTCTATGGCATTGGAGAATTATTGCGTTAAGACTTAAGTAGTATATGTTTACAACTAAAGCTCACAAAATTGTATTAATATATTTGCAAATATCTCAGAAACTGTTGCTTTTATAAAAATATGTCAAATAAAAGTTTTTTATTTCTAATAGTCCTACGATTTTGCAATGATAAGTTGTTTAGTTTCTAAAATAGTTGTGGAGATACGAAAATTAACGCTTCTATAAAGTACCCTAAAAATCATTTTCATAGGAAAATGAAAATAGCCAGTTTATTTATAATCTTAATCAACGCCTAGATACGAATTTTAATCAAAATCGTTTGAGCAGATTTTGAGAAAACCAATTTTTTCTCTTTTCGCCCTTCAGTAAACTACCCTTAATTTTAAGTTTTTATAGACACACAGACAGACGGCATTGCAAAGACTATTTTTTAGGGTTCGGGGGGTCATGAGACGTCGACATCCATCAACATTTCCGGTTAGTTTTTTTTTACGGTCGCAAAACTTAAGCTTTAATGTCCAAAAAGTTAAAAAATTCATATAATTGCGTATAGATTGAAAGTTATTGATTTTATAAAAATATGTTTCGGATAAAATATCTGTATTATAAATATATATACATATTTTTAATATTAAGTAATTTCATATCTCAAATAGTTTCGGAGCTATTATAAAAAATGTTAATTGACGCATCAGACCGGAGCCCTTAAAGCCATTTTGCCTAAATATTGAGGGTAGCCATTTTGTTTGAAATATTAATAAATGTTTATAAATGAAATTTAATCAAAATCGTTTGAGTCATTTTGAGAAAATCAACTTTTTCTCTTTTTGCCCTTCAGTAAACTACCCTTAATTTTAAGTTTTAATAGACACACAGAGAGACGGCATTGCAAAGACTATTTTTTAGGGTTCGGGGGGTCATGAGACGTCGAAATCCATCAACATTTCAGGTTAGTTTTTTTTACGATCGCAATACTTAAGCTTTAATGTCCAAAAAGTTAAAAATATATACATAATTGCGTATAGATTGAAAATTATTGATTTTATAAAAATATGTTTCGAATAAAATATTTGTATTATAAATATATATACATATTTGTAATGCTAAATTATTTCATATCTCAAATAGTTTCGGAGCTATTATAAAAAATGTTAATTTACGCATCAGACCGGAGCCCTTAAAGCCATTTTGCCGAAATATTGAGAGTAGCCATTTTGTTTGGAATATTTATTTATGTCCATAAATGAAATTTAATCAAAATCGTTAGAGCCGATTTTGAGAAAATCGACTTTTTCTCTTTTTTTCCCTTCAGTAAACTACCCTTAATTTTAGGGGTAGATATCCAATTCAAAAAACCCCTCGGGGCAACCCTATGAAAACCCTAGATATCAAGTTTCAGCTCAATCGGTAAAATAGTTTAGGCTCTAGTTGGAGGTACAGACAGATAGACAGACAGACGGAAATTCAAAAACAACTTTTTCGGATTCAGGGAGTCATGAAACGTCAAAATTCATCAAAATCTCGAGTTCGATTTTTTTGACGATCACCATACTTTCTCTACCTGTAAGATAGAGAGAAAGTAAAAAGAAACCAGCTGGACATTAAAAAAACACGAGGGGACTTAATACTGAAGCTGTATACTGTAGTAAGCATCAAGTCCAATGATCCCACTAACTTATAATCAAGCTTGATGGATTTTTCTTGAGTCTAATGAGCTAGAGCTGATAGGCCTACAAAGGCTGATTCAAATTTACCGTGTTCATACCATATATTGTAAATTTAGAATGGTATTTTTTGTGTGTTAGATTGTAAATTTGCAGCATCATGTTTGTTTTTACTGGGGGAGGGGGGGTATCAAACTTTTTGAAGTATCGAGGTGGGGCATGAAGCAAGAAAGGTTAAGAACCACTGACCTAAGTTGAACCTAGATGAAACAATGAAGAGATTTGGGGCACATGGCTCCCGATCGTTCCAACTTGAGTTTAGGAATACCTGATAAGTTTGATTTACCAATATTCCTGCAATAGTTTTCATTTTATGTATTCCTGTTCTCCATAGCAATCCGGGATGTTCGCATATTTATACTAATGAGGAAAGGGCAAAGAAAAGTAGAATGTAGAGGAAATATACAAGAGTTTGAGTGGAGGAAAAGTGGGAAACCATTTTATGATAAGCAACTTCAGAGGACCCTGCAAGAATTCAAAATCTGGCTTTCTAGTCAGCGTCGAATTAGACAAGATGGGTGACACAAAACCAAATTAGAGAAGTTAATATAAACAAGTGTCCCATTTGACCTTGTTTCCAAGAAATGTGAAACTGTTTAACATTATAGGAAGTGCTCAAAATAGCCACCTTCGACCTGAACCAATCATAGTGTCATAGAATACCGCACTCTATCAAAATACCAGGTGTTTAGAATAACCCAGAGAACATACCTAGTCAACAGGTCGAGAACTATCGAGTATGGTACACAAACAGTCTAGTGGAAACCCACTTCAGTGGCCACATGGTCTAAGGCACTACTCTCGCAGTGAAAGAGACTGCCGATGAGGGGGAGATCGAGATCAAGGTTCGAATCTCAGTCGGGTGTACTGAAGGGTTTTTCAAACAATTGTTTTCCACCCTCCCTCCTAGATAATGAGGGTACACTTCCTCTAAATATAACCTTATTCATTCCTAAAACCATTAGCGTAATTAGTACATTGACGTTGAACACAAATGATTAAGAGAACGCGGTGGTAAAAAAAAGTTAAATGGGATATAATGTTTATATTAACTTTTTAATTATTTTTGTGTCTCCTGTCCACCACTGAAGTGGGTCCCAAATGATACGGTACACCATATGTGTGTGTGTGTGTGTATATATGTGTGTATATATATATCATACATACATACACATTGTGCAGCCATTTGGCATTCGAACCAATCAAATATCAACCACCAGAGACAGCGAGCTAGCTCTGCCGATGAATAAGTTATTATTATTATTATTATTATTATTATTATTATTATTATTATTATTATTATTATTAGCCCCACGTCTTACTACCCGTTCGGTTTGTACGCACTTACGCTAATGTGTAATGGTAGGGTGACTGTGAGATGAAATGGAGGACCTACAGTTTAAAGTGGAATCCGAACCACGGTGGAGGCCTGGCATTCCTCCCATTCACAAGTTGTGATTAATACACGTCTTGTCAGAGGTGAAGGAAGGGTTTGGTAATCAGATAAATCTGTGCCGGGACCGAGGAATGAACCTCGGACCCTCAGCACAGAAGTCCAACACCTTACTCCTAGACCTCCAGGTCACCATGAATAAGTTGTTAAAGTTGTCCATCATTAAAGATAATTATGGTTTGTACCCCATGCACAACCATGTAATCAATGATTTAATATCCGACTATAAAGTATAAGAATGTTCTATTTTTCTATATCTTCAACCTCGGCGTTGTAATTAGTGTAAAGTAAGTATTACGTGCCATGTCCAAGGTTAAGTTAGTTTGTAAGTCATATACTGATATAAACGTATTTAAATCTAAACGTTAAATACCACCCCATAAAAAACAGTGAGTTTCCGATTATTATTTTTTATCGGTTGGCTCGCTATCCCACTGAAACAATCAGTCAAATACGTGGATACCGTGTTTGCATGAATATGTTTCCTAATCAATCAATTTCATTTGCCCTATTCAGTCCTTAACACACGAAAAATAGCTATAATTTATCATTTTTGACAGAAAAAAAATTAATGACAACAAAAGCTACATTTCATTAAAATGAAATATATTCCAAATTTGATTTCATATGTTTTAACCACGAGTTCCATTACTGACATCGTGAATAATACTCTGCTCGTAGGTTAAGGCGGGATTGATGAAAACGCGAACTAAGAGACAAATTTAAAAAAAAAAATTTTTTTAGCAAAAAGACTTATTGGCAAAAATCTTTATAGTATTGCATCAGTAGCTAAGTTTAGATTAATTTTCTGCGCAAGGTGATCCAAAGAGTTCTTAAATATCCGTCGTGAACATAGTGACAATAGCAGAAACCTTTTAAATGAAGAGAAAAAGTGATCAACAAATTCCAGATTAGCCTTGACAAATTAATATTCATGAAATGTTGAGATTATCACAAGTAGAAAAGTATACTAAATGTATCTACTTAATTTTTTTAATATATTTAGTTTGACAGTTTTATTTTGGTATTTTTTATAATAACTGTAAAAAAATTCTTTCGTTCCCTTCCATCACACCTTAAGGGGGGCACCTGGGTGCGCGAGAAAATGCCGCGCAAACGTTCAGATTTAACTCAATATTTAACCTTACAATGCGTTATTTCAAAATATGGTTCACGTCAAAATAAAGTCGAAAGATTCCAACAGGGCTCTTTGTCCCTAACAACCCTATCTAGTTTGAATTTACTGATAAAAAAAAGTGTGAATATATGACACTAGCTCATTTTCAAATATAATAAAAATATATTTGTGGAACTATGAGAGTAGGCTTGATGAAAAGGGGCTTTAGATTTATCCGTCCACTTACAAATACAATGATTTTTGTATTAGCTCAAGAGAGAAAATTTAAAAATATTTGAGAACTAACAGCGGGCTTTACTCTTTCCTAGAGATAAGAAGTTTTGTAGTTTTTCTTTCCTCCCTTTCTTATTGACATGACAAAAGGTGGTTGTAAGTGAAGGTCATAAGGGAGTATAAGTTTATACACGATAGAAAAGTAGATCCATAATACGACAATGACCATTGTATTTCAAGCTATGTGGTCTTACAACGATTGATACTTTCTCGCTGCTGAGTCGGCCGCCTTAAGTCCAATTAAATTATTCTAAATGGAACTTGGCTGAGGTCACACGAGTGTTATAACAACGGACGTTACTACCTTGGTCATAGAGAACGTTAGTATACGGTGAAAAGTATAGAATACCAAAACGGATGACGTAGAACACATGATCATTTTTTACTTACCACCTACTTGGTTTTCAACTCGAACACTTCGGTAATTTTCAACCAACATTAGATTATTTCTAAATTTTGAGCTTTAAAGTCTGTGGAATGCATCCTAAAAAAATGACGTTTTCCAATTACTGATATAGATAGTTTAATAGCCATTTTACAAAACAAAATTGTTCTCGAATGATTTATTATTATTATTATTATTATTATTATTATTATTATTATTATTATTATTATTATTATTATTATTATTATTATTATTATTAATTATTATATTGCAGCACCGCGTCTTAGTACCCGTTTGGGTTATACGCACTTACGTTAATGTGTAATGGTTGGGTGATTGTGAGATGAAATGGAGGACCTACCGTTTAACGTGGAATCCGAACCACGGTGGAGACCTTGCATTCCTCACATTCACAAGTTGTGATTAATACACGTCTTATCAGAAGTGAAGGAAGGGTTTGGCAATAAGATAAATCTGTGCCGTGACCGAGGATTGAATCCCGGATCCCCAGCACAGAAGTCTGACACCTTACCCCTAGACCACCAGGTCACCGATCGAATGATTAATTAACGGGCATCTAATCACCAATTGTTTGTTTGTATCAGTCCGCCACAGCTCTGTGCCGCTGTCCCAACGCACGTTTCAGAATGTTTTCGTCCGTTAAGAGCGTTGTACTGACGGTAAATTTTCTTTCAAGAACGTTGTTTTTATTAGCACCGCGTCTTACAACCCGTTCGGGCTATGTAATAATTACACTAATAGTTTTAGGGACGAGGAAGGTTAAATTTAAATAAAGCGTACCCGCATTTGCCTGGAGGAAGAGTGGAAAACAATTTTGGAAAAAAACTTCAGTACACCCGAGCGCCATTCGAACCTCAATCTCCTCATCATAGGCAATCCAGTAATACTGGAAGAGTAGCGCCTTAGACCATGCTACCATCGAAGCGGCTACGGACGTCGTTCATATGACTGGTCACATTTATTTTAATGCTAAACAACAACGGACGGTGTTACAGCCATTATAATGTCCGTTGTTATTAACGCTCGTGTGACCCAGGTTTTCGACGCGAACATCCACTCTCGACTTATCTCGCATGCATTAAACTTGTTCACATTTGACTACGGAACGTCAAGCTAGTGATCCTAATGCGGGCTTCCCCCCCTCCTACTTCAAACATGGCGGTAGATGGTTAAGGGACGAGACCACCCCGTGTCTTCCCTCCACGAAACACTAATGCAGGGTTATCGGAATACGATAAGAAACACTCGGAGGGTTGCTGATAGATCACGCAGTTAACCTCTTGCTTTCCACGCGGCCAAACCCCACCCTTCAAGATAAACTTATTCTGAAAGAGACGGTATTCAATTTAATTCTGATGAATCTTGGCGGTCTTTGGGGTAAAGTGCTCACGTCAGGCTCCGATGTTCGTGGGTTCAAACCCAACCGAGGTCGACGGATTTTTCTTGAGCGCTAAAAATTCCGTTGCATAACTTCCTTCGGAGAGAAAGTAAAGCCGTCGGTCCCATGTAAATTGTGATATGTAAAATAACCCTGGAAGATTATGTGAAAATACCTTTCCGACTAAATAGGTAGACCTTTTTCGCTTTCGCTCGTAGAAATTCTCGTTCGTCGGTTCAGAAAGTGTACGTTAGATACTTTAAATAACTAATAAATAAATTCTACGCTAATAAATTGAAGAGTTAATTATTTCTTTTAATGCTTTAAGAGAACAATTCAATTTCCGTCGAAAGACCCTTATCTGACAGCTATGAGAGTTACTTTTACGATTTAATACGTGATTTCATGTGATCTGCAGCTGTCACTTTATATCATCACTAACACACAAAAATTTACGTTACCCTCATTTCAATGACCGAATGGTATAAGGCAGGGGTTACCAAACTCCAGCCCGTGGAATGAGTTTTCCCGGACCCCGGACACTTTGACAAAAAAATATTAAAAAATAAAAATTAAAAAAACTGTGCTCCTGTATGAAATATACAAAATACCTAAATATAGACTTATACATAAAGCACGTGTTCCATTCTTTCTTAACTAAAAAAACTCTTATATTAAATGTATTGTTGTGTCTAGTTGTCTTTTTTTTATTCTTCTCTTGAGAAAATAAACTTACCTCTATTCAGGTTTAATTGTGTGTGTGTGTGTGTGTGTGTGTGTGTGTGTGTGTGTGTGTGTGGTGTGTGCGTGCGCGCATGTCATTATGGCATAATGTATGTTACTGTTTCAATCCAGCACACCTTATTCTTCCAATATCCTAATGTGGCCCTCCATTTAATTAGTTTGGGTATCCATGGTTTTAGGCGTCAATCTCGTGTTAAGACTAAGCTTCTGATGACAGGGAGATCTGGATTCAAACCGGGTCAGGTCTACTCAGGGTGGTTTTTTCCTTAATGGTTTCCCACTCTCCTTCCACGCAAACGCGGGAAGTAACCTCTAAACTGCTTCCTTCCTCACCCCTACCTCATTAGATTAGTTAGCATATATTAGTATAAATGAAACAGGCAGTAAGACGCGGTGATAAAAAAAATATCAAAAATAAAAAATATTAATAGAGAGAATGTATGACAAGAGATTACAGAACGACTAACGTAATCGGTTGTATTAACTACGAATATATTTTATTAAGTCTGGGAATAAATTATAGAACGCTCCCAATTATTCCCTTTTCGAGCAAATTTAATGTACCCAACGTTTTTGGTGAATTCATTCCAACTCCTCTCATGTGAATTACGGCTTCCTCTTCGCTTGAACTGTTCATTTTGAATAATGGCTGCTGCCCGTCTATTGCGACGCTGAGCGTAGTACAGGGGCTGAGCCGAGCGGACCCGACATGAGCCGAGCTGACCCGACATGAGCCGAACGGACCCGACATGAGCCGAACGGACCCGACATGAGCCGAACGGACCCGACATGAGTCGAGCGGATCCAGATATCTGTCAAGGGTGTTCTGGAATTTTGTCAAAACTTGTTCTCTTTGTTTAAAAAGTTTTGACAAAATTCCAGGACACGGACACCCTTAACATATATTCTAGATCTGTTCATATTAGTATGTGCAAAACACTAAACTCTTATGTTGCTACTGGAGAAATATTTGATTTATTTTGGCCAAAAAATGTCAATTCTATAAAAACTGTAAAAATACTTGCACTCCCTTCGACCGCACCTTAAGGTGGGATTGAAAGGATCGCGAGAAAAGGTAAGTGTTTTTGTATTTTTTATAGCAAATTTTTTGTTAGCAAAAATAATTCAAATATTCATCCATTCTTCGCGTGGTGTTATCAACAGTTGTTGGATATCTGACATGGGCATAGCGGCATTAGATGAGAAACTTTTCAAATGAAGAGAAAAAGTTGTAATTAAATTCAAGGACACCCTTGATAGATTTTCAAGAAATGTTGATATCACCATGTGAAGAAAATTAAACTATATGTTTCTTCTGGATAAATATTTTATTTATATTGCCTACAATTTTTTTTACCTGCAATACATACCACTCTAGCTTAAGGTGGTATGTAGAGGATTTCAATTTAAGGCCAGTATTTTTTTTAAGGTTTTTATGGCCAACTTTTTTCGGGAACAGTTAGTAAAATATTGTTTCTGTAGATGGATTTATTTTAATTTTCTTCAAGTAGTAATCTCAAAAATTTCTGAATAACCTACCTGTTGATTGACGAGGACTTTTAAACAGTTTCTCCTAAAATTCCAATATTCCCATTAAAGATATTCAAAAAGGTTTTTAGAATTATGTATGTATAAAATTAAACTAAACGCATCTACTGGAACAATATTTTATTTATTTTAGGGAAAAAGAATTTTCGCTAAGAAAATCTGCAGAAACATTCCACGTTAACGCGTTTAACCCGGTTGCGAGTTGGACCTGTGTAGGTGTATATGGGCACAGCACAATCCCGCAGTCGCCGCATTGTGGGGGCGACAAGTAGGGGTTTGCCACCCCGCGGGACACGAGCCAAACCCCTGTACGGCTAGTCTAGCCCTGGTTCAGAGCGTAAAACGTGATTCACACGTTCAACAACAACAACAAAAAGAAGAGAAAAGTTGTTTTTTTAGTGGTGCAGAAATTCACTCGTTAGAAGATATGTATGTTGTTAAGAAAATAAACTCGTGATTATCACATTTTAGTTATGAGTAAATAAACTTAACTTTTAGATTATTGTCACGATGTATATTTTCAAATTATGTTGTAGTATGTATGCATGAATATAAATAGAGAGCGTCTGGGCCCATCATTTGTAGCCCAGTTAGTGGAAAGATTAGCCAGTACTAATGTACCGTTGCTAGGGAACGCCCAAATGTACTAATCGTACATCCTTCTTCCGTGGAGGTCTTTCGATGTCGCGTATGAGTGATTGAGGTTGAGGGTGATATGTATGAGGGTGTGGAGACCAGCGGAAAAATTGAACTACTGAGCCGTTATGCAAGTATGACCGGGTGACATGAGTGAGGTGTTACCCTGGTTCAGAGGTAAATGATTATAAATGAGATAGGTATCAGTGTGAGAATCAGTGAGATATGAGGGTGTAGTAGTTTATATTACTATGATAACACTGGGGTGATTAGATATAGGTGATAGTATGATAATAAATATGAGTATTAATGAGTATATGAAGGTTGGGATAATTCTCTAGGGAAGATAGCCGAGTATAATGTCACCTGTGATAAGGTACAGCAATGCTATACATTGGGGTGATAGATGAGGTTGAGTATGTATGAGGGTGTGGACCAGTGGAAAATTGAACCTAACTTAAACTATAAATAAACCTTTGACCATGGATAGTTCCTTTCAAGAAAACAAATACCATAGTAACCAGCTGTGAATCGAGCCCGGACCATAGCTCGTAGCCACTTATTTACTTATACCACGGGTCGGTTATGATATGTGCAAGTAACACAACAAAAATAGACGCCCTACATTTAATGATTATTCTAACTCTCCTCACAACAGCCGACGTAAATTCAAACCTATGTTAGCTACACAACAACACATGGACTGATTGAAATTAATTGGTTTTGACATTTGATTGGACCTCACAACAGATGTTTAGACAAAGCCGAGAATGCTGAAACTATTTCAACTAGAGCCAAGCGTGCAAGCAGATGCTCTTAAATTTTGTAGAGTTTTTAGACGAACGCGAGAAACACAAGTAATCATTTTAGATCCTAAACGAGTTCTACTGGTCACGAATATCGCTAGTTTAAGGTCAAATAGACACAATCTTGATACAATGAGGATTAGATGTGATCGTCTGTGGCGCAGCATACTACCACTATTCACATATCTGTACTAATAGGGTGAAACGAGGAAGGTAGAATTTAAAATAAACGTAGGCCTACCTACACTTAAGTGAAGAAAGAGTATCCGACAGATTCGAATCTAGACCTTTGAGACACTGGTATATCAGTTTATTGCGCGGATGACACCTTTGAGCGTGCGACCACGTATGAATGTGTGCTCCAACAAAACCTTTTTAAAGTGAAATAAGTGACTATTAGGTAGTTATTTATTACAGAAAATAAATTACTTATTTTAAAATTAATATAAATTTAACATTTTTAGGCAATATATTAAATTAGAAAATATTTTTACGTCTATTACATGCATTTCATTGTATGTATTTTATTATTAAGGTCATGTTTAATATACTAATGATGTTAAATACTAGATAAAAATATACTTTATTGTAAATTAAATCGGTTACGCTGAACCCTAGCAACCCTATGATGCGTTGTCTGCCAGGTTTTACTGAGGGCGGAGATCACCGAGCCTGCCGTTTTATTTCAAATATTTATTTATCCAAGCATATAACTACAATAGTTTGATTCTTATTTTTAACGAGAAATGTGCGTAAATTTGGTAAAATATCATTATTCGGATTCGGCTCACATTTTTCTGTGCTCACCCGTTTTTTCTTTGAGTGTTATGTATAAACATGTTTGTTAACACTTTGAATATTTTGTTTTTAAGGTTTTTACAGATTGTTCAAACAAAAATGTATTCTGTTCATAAATCATGTTTCAAATCAACCCTACCTAAAACCTAAAAAAAGAAATGTAATAGTTGACAAACTGTTAACAAATAATAAAACAGATACATTGCTTGAATGTGTAAATTTGAGACTATGAGACAACTAAAATAAAGTTAAGTTCATTTATATTTAAATGAGTATATCAATATTATAAATGTTGTAATGGTGGGATCAACGACCACCCCTAACCTCCACCGAACCACCTTAGGATTGACAGGGTTAAGGGCTATAGCACGCTAAAGATAACTTAAAACAAACCTAAAAGGAACATAACTAAAATGTCACCTGTTGGCACTGAGCCCCAAACTTTTTATTATTAGTTCGTTAGTTACTTATTCATCAACGTCTACTAAAACAGGTACCACAACATAATATATTATTTGGAGTTTATTTTTGCCCTACGCGAGAGGAGGAAGGCATCAAATAGAATGAGCACACGGCCAGTAGAGGCGCCGGGTAGTCGGCTCCCTTAGCGTCGCTTGTGTTGGAGTAGGCATACAGTAGAATGAGCACACGGCCAGTGGAGACGCCGGGTAGTCAGGTCACTTAGCGTCGCTTGTGCTGTAGTAGGCTAACATACAGTAGAATGAGCACACGGCCAGTGGAGACGCCGGGTAGTCAGGTCACTTAGCGTCGCTTGTGCTGTAGTAGGCTAACATACAGTAGAATGAGCACACAGCCAGTGGAGGCGCCGGGTAGTCGGCGACGCAGCCTCCCTTAGCGCCGCTCGCCACCATAAAATAAACGGCCAAAAAGCGGGGAGACAGAGACTCAATATCTTGGTCCGCCCCGGACTCTTTACCATTTCTACTTTCTCCCACGCTTTCTTTCGCGTTCCTATTTCTCGACTGCTCCCGCTACCTTTTGTTATCTACTCATCTTTCTCTCACTTCCTTTTGCGGAAAATTTTAGCACACAAGCACTTTCTAATCTTTCTTCGCTTTCTGCCCCTCGCCCTTCCCATCCAAAAAAAGACCACTGGCATCTGGTTCTTTTCTTTTTCTCGCTCTTTTTATCTATTTTTTGACGATCCTCTCAGGTTGATCGTCGCCACAGATTTCAGCGACTATCTACGATCCAGACCGAAGACTCGGGACAGCAAATAGAACCTGCACAAGACGTAAATGATGATTACGCTCGCAACTTTTCCTCGTGACACGCTAAAACAATATATCGCCACGCCTTGTAAGCTTTCAAATCCCCTGACAAGTTATTCAGAGAAAATACCATTGTTTTCTCATTCTAATACAAAGATACAATTTTTAAAATCGCGTTAGGTTTCACTTTTTATATTTAATAATTGACACAAGACTAAAAAAAATCAATATAATTTCACAAAACCATTTTTGAAATAAATTATTGGACCACCTATTTCACCTTTTAGCTAAGCTAATCCACGGCCACTAAAATGATTTTTACTCAAAACAAAAATTCGAGATTTGGGGCCATTTTGACATTCACAAACACCGACCTTTACATCTTGCTAGGGAAGTAGTGTATTTGTAATGTGATGTGAATTATAGTTGTGTAAATAGTTTATATGTGGTGTGCTGTGAATTATAGTAGTGTAAAGTAGTTTATACGTAGTGTGATGTGAATTATAGTAGTGTAAAATAGTGTATATGTAGTGTGATGCGAATTATAGTAGTGTAAAATAGTGTATATGTAGTGTGATGTGAATTATAGTAGTGTAAAATAGTGTATATGTAGTGTGATGTGAATTATAGTAGTGTAATATAGTTTATACGCAGTAAAAAGTGAATTATATCTAGGGTCAAATAAAAAATAAAAAAACATCTCTTGGCATTGCCCTATGCAAATAGATATCAAGTTTGAACAAAATATATCAAACAATTTCAGATTTCTGGCCTGGGGCAAACATAAAATATTGTAAAATCCTCTTCTTTTTTTTTTATTCGTGTGGATATAAAACCTTTTGATTTAACACAATCCTGAGTTCGAAAATGTTCACGGTTACAATACATTCGCTTGATTTGAGAAAATAAAAATAATGAAAGCAGGCTGTAACATATTATGTTAAAATATTGCCTTTAATAACTGTATGACTTAGTAATGAATAAGCCCACTTCGGTGACCGCATGGTCTTAGGCGTCACTTTCCCAAAAGACTAGACCGCCGATGACCGGGAAATCGGTGTTAGAATCACGGTCGGGTGTACTTGAGGTGGATTATCCTAGATGGTTTTCCACTCTCCCTCCACACGCATACGGGTCCACGCACTTATTCTAAATTATACCCTCCTCACCCCTGACATATTAGCGTAATTAGTGCATCCAAGCGTATAGCCCTAAAGGATAGTAGGACGCGGTGTTGAAAAAAACTTATTCAAAGTTTGAATTCTTAAAATCTCGAGGGAAAGAAATGCCAAATGTGCGAGTCTAATTTTCTTAGAAATAACCTTAACCGGCACATTCACGTATTCATACGTCAAGTAATTTGATCCGCAACTGTCAATTTTGATCGATATTTTCAATACCTAGCATTTGTTTTTTTAGCACCACACATACTAACTACGCTTATGAGTTAGGGATAAGGAGGTAGAATTTAGATTAAGTGCACCAGCACTTGCGTGGACGGGGAGGGGAAAACCATTTTGGAAGAAAAAAACACCCTCTGTACACCAGACCTATATTAAAACTCCAATCTTCCTGTCAGAGGCAATCTAGTCTATTGTGAGGGTGACGCCTTGGACCATGGGGCCACCAAAGTAGGTGGAAAAAACTAATACTAATAATAAAGTGAAAATCTATCAATGTCGACCGAAAATTAAATGAGTTTCTTCGTACCAAACTCCTACTCTAAGTACTCCCCTTACAACCACAACATGAACACCCTACAGACGCCCCCATGACCATTATTCTCGCACGCAGCCATCAGACCAATCAAAGGCCATCATTATCGCTCCCTAAAAGAAGGTGCGAGCTGTTTGGGGGTTGACAGACTACTTCGCATCAATGCGCTCCTCGTGAATCACAAGTTGTTCCGGGGGAAGAGGTAGTTTCCCACTGTGTGACAAGGTGGGATACCTTCCCAGTTCTCAGCGCGTCTCCCCCGAGCAGTCCGTGACGTGGATCCATGACAACCTGTGTCCAGGTGAGACAATACAGTGAAACTTAGAACAAGGAAACAGCGACAGTATCATTTAACTGGCTTTGTGTAAAAAAAAAGTTTGTGTTAAATTAACAACCTTGGTTTTTAGTTATTCATAATAACCCATAGTCGAATTAAGTTTCCACCTGAACTTCATAGTCAAAATGTAAAAGGTTAATGTACCTTTCGTTTACCCTATCAAGTATCAATCCTACCTTGCATTATTCCACTATGGTATAATATTATAAGATAGGGCCATAGTACTTTTTCAAACCAGCCCCGTGGTGTAGTGGTCGGTGTACCTGGTTACGACCCTAGGGATCCTGGGTTCAAATACCGGCTGGTACCTTGGGTATTTTTCTCGAGTGGGGAATTACCCAACGGTCACCAGGGTTTGGTTTAATTAGGCTTAAGTTAGGTTTAAGTGTTTCCACAGGCTCCACATCCTCATACTCACTATCACCATCACCTCATCTCATCGGGACATATAAAGAAACTCCACGGAAAAGTTGTAAGATTAGTACATTCGGGCGTCCCCTGAGCAATGGTACATTAGTACTGGCTAATCTTTCCATAAACTTGGCTACGAGTGTTGCAGCCCAGACACGCAGTATTGTTGTATTGTTGTATTCCATCAAGGTAAGACCATTTACTCTCAAATATATATGTCTTAAATTGATTGAGTCCACTATGGCCTTATTTTAGCTTACATTATAGTGTTGTCCATCAAAGTTAATATTTAGCATCGCGTCTTACTACCTGTTCGGGTTATACGCTTAAGTACTAATTACGCTAATGGATTAGGAATTTGGAAGGTTGAATTTAGAGGAAGTGAGCCCGCATTTACTGGAGGGAGAGTGGAAAACCATTAGGAAAACCAACCCCAGTTCACCCGACCGAGATTCGAACCTCGATCTCCCGTCCTCGGCGGTCGAGCTCAGTATGACTAGTGCGTTAGCCAACTACGCCACCGAACATCAAAGTTGATACTGTACAAGGCAAACTGAATAGATATCCGGCAAGCCTAGCTTTCGTAATATAGTGAAGGTTATTCCAAACTAGCCCTCCCGCACGGCGTTGCCCGTGACCCACTGTGGTATAAGATTTATATAAGCCCCCCTTCCCCCCCCCCATGGTGCCCGATTTGCCATGAGAATTTAATTATCAGATTAACAATATTTTCTTCAAAAATTTAGTAAAAATAGCCTAATTAAAAAGCTAATAAAAACTTTAAAAATTTGACTTCGAGGTGCATTCGGACCTCCTTCCATCAACCTATGTTAAAAATTTCAGATCTTTTGCGTGCCGTAGATTTGGCTGGGCATCGCACATAAACAAACACTTCCTTTTATTATTATATAGATAGTATACTCCATTCACGGTATGAATTACTCTCTGAAAGGTCTTTTTTCCTAGCAATATCCTACTATATAATAGATTTCTGATAGGGAAAAAGGCCTTTCAGAAAACAATTCCTACGATGAACAGACTTTAGGTTTTATATATATGTATATATATATATAATAGCACGTCTGCGCGTATTTAATAAGTTAATGGGAATGAGGAAGGACAAATTTAGAGGAAATGTACCAACGTTTGCGTGGAGGAAGACTGGAAAAATAATGTATATAAACCATCTTGAGTATATCCAACCGAGATTCGAGCCCCGAACCGTTAGTTACAATAAAACTAGACTTGATGAGCGTGACGTTTAGTACCACCGGTGGAGGGACTTCTAAATAAGAAACATAATTTGTATAGGCCACATTATTTAGGCCCAATAGTGTTAGTTAACAAACACGTTTTGAAACCACTAATTATATCAATCAGCACACGAGCTAAAACTAACTTAACTGTAAAAAGATACCATACCCCCTAACTTACACTTGTGGATACGCGGACAATGACGTCATTCTAATGTAGTCTAGTTTGCAAGTGACGGGGATATTAGGTTCAAATCCCTGTCAGAAGTACCGACTTATTTTTAAAAAGGGCTTTCTCTTCTCCCTCCAAGTATATTCGGACACATTTATCTACAATCTATCTCCTCCATTTCAAACACCATTAATTTAAATGTGCAGAAGGGCGTTGAACAAAGACGAGCCCCCTAACTTGATCATCCATTTATCAATTTTTCGGCTATGCTTGGAAGTCAAACCCCGTACTTCTATGATCAGTAAACATACTACTATATGTGCTAAAATGTCAAACGGTAACAAATATAACAATTCCGGCGATAATTAAAACCAAACAATTAATTGCTGATCAACTTTGACTGGTTAATATTCTCATCAACAACTGTTTCCAACCTGTGGCCAGGTCAGTTTAGTAAAATGCCTCCATCTTCCTCTATTCTACCACATTCTTCCTCATTTAATTTCTTCCAATCTTCTTCTCTCACTTAACACTTTATGTTATCTGCTCCTCTCATCTCTTTCTTGGCCTCCCTTACGATCTTTTCCCTACACGCTTCATTTCCAACATTATCTTTGGCATCCTTTCTTTTCCATCCTCGTTATATGCCATACAATCTCAGTCTTACTTTCTCTACTATCTAATGTACTCCTGTACCCCAACTCTTCCCCGGTACCTTCCTTCCTAATCTTGTTTCTCCTCATGAAAGCTCTTTCCTAGTCTCTCTTACATTCAGTGTCCATGTTTCTGCTGCATACGTGACAATGGGTACGAAGTACAACACTTCCTTACACTTCAAGGGCACCTCCCTACTCCATATCAATATGTTACACACCCAAAGAACAACTCTCCCTGCTGTCCTCTTCTCAATAAATCCTCAGTCAATCTCTCAACTTACACCTTTCCATTCAATCACGCTTCTAAGATATTGTACGTTCTGTATTTTTCTCAGCTCTACTCCATTCAACCATAGGCCTTATCCTCTTACTTGTCATTACCATCACTTCACACTCTGCCATGCTAAATTTCATTCCACATTATTTCACTTCCTCATTCCATTCCTGTAATATAATGTTTAATATACTGCATAATATCTTAATTTCATTAATTTTTTCTTTTCTAATTTTTTTTAAAGAGTTGGCCTACAAACATGTTTTGTTATCTTAATCTTATTAATTTTAAATGAATCCAAATGTATTTAATTTAAATTGTAAAACATTAATTTGGAACGGAAACATATTAACCGCGGCATTAGAGCGAAGTCAAAGCAAACTAAACTAATTAAACACGTACTGTATATAAAAGCATGAGTGCGATATTGTGTCCCAGAACTGCAAATGTTGAGCTCCCAAAAGTTTCAAATCACAATTACGCTTCATTTTCAAACACAAAACAACTCACATTAACCTTACTTGTTCGGGGTGCTAACAGCATTGGGATGAAAAACCATTCATGTCTAGGATTATAAGAGTGTGAAAAATAATTAGTAATCAGTAAACTACCCTTGAGCATTTTTTTCTTCGAAACACAAAAACATTATATACACTATTATTTACAACGCAAATCAATTCCCAGATAAATTTGGAACTGAAAACTGAATCGTTTGGCCTAATGCCTTTTACAAACAAAAAAAAATTGAATTTTTAAAAATATTAAGTGCTATTAATTTAGAGCTAGAATTAAAATCTTGATTTTGCTTCGAGGTATGGCTATGTAGCTATGTATTAATAAAATGTTTTAACGAACTATGTCAAATCGTTTCGAATGTAGTAATGAGGTACAGGAAGACAAAGAGACAGACAACTCAGGTTTTTGACTCACAGACAATAAAACGCCAACCCATATTAATCTCAAAGCAAAAAATATCACGATTACAATAATTTCTCTATAAGAGAAAGTAACAAATCCTGGACAGGCAAATGATAATACTCAACATAATGAAATGTGATCAGTTATTCAAAACTAACCAAAACTGATCAGCTTCTACATTTTTTTAAATGCACGTCTTTCTGAAATTCCGGGATATCATAATTTACTACTGTAATGTAATGTAGAATTTAAGAGGAAATTTACCCACATTTATGGCAAGAGAGTGTGGAGAGCCATTTAAAGGAAATTTGGAAAATGGGAAAAAACATTTTTGCTCTCAATATCAACTAGATATAACAACAATAAATTATTTTATCTGAGTCGATACAATTTGTCGAAAGTGATATTATTGCAGAACTTATGATATAATTTGTTAATAGAAAATTACCCACACTGGTGAACGCGAGGGCTGTGTGTCAAGCTCATCTAGTCTGGGGGGCCAGTGACGGGGAGGTTGGGGTTCGAATATCAGCCGGATTTTCTTTAGGTGTGTTTTCTTCAATGGTTTTCTACTCTACCTCCACGAATATGGGTAGTACATTTCCTCTATATTATATCCACCTCATGCCCAGGTCATTAAGACAATAAAATGCATATAGCCTGGACGGGTAGTAAAACTCAAAGGGGGAAAAAAATACAACTCTAGGCGTAAGCAATTTCAGGTACTTGTTGAAACATCGGATATGGTGCTTCTTGTAATTAATGACCAGATTATACACTTTCAAGTAAATGTAAATACCTGAATATTTATTTCACTAGAAACGGGATAATATCCAGGGCTGTCTTGAGATTTGAATTACAAGTGACCGGTCCCTTGGCCGAATTTTCAGCGCCCTTGGCTACTGATCAAGATGTCCCGGGTTCGATTCCTGTAGATATCATATAGGTATTTTTCCCGGCAGGAGAACTGTTGCTATGGTCACCATGGTCTTGTAGATTTAAGATTCACACCGACTCCACACCTTCGTAACAACTATCATCACATCATCTCATTACGGGTATGACGTGTTGACAACCTCCAAGGCGTACCCTGGACAACGTTCTGTACCACCAGAGAGGCTGATAGTCTGTCTACATACAGACAACCTCCTATGGTGTACCCTGGGTAACGTTCTGTACCACCAGAGAGGCTGATAGTCTACATACAGACAACCTCCTATGGTGTACCCTGGGTAACGTTCTGTGCCATCAGAGTGGCGAATAGTCTACATAAAGGGTGACCGAACTAGATACTTTTTAGCACCGCGTCTTTATACTAGTTCGAGTTATAAGTATATGTACTAATTATGCGAATGTGTTAGGGATTAGTAAGGTTGAATTAATAGGAAGTGTACATGCATTTTAGTGAAGGGAGATTGATAAACCGTTTAGGGAAAATCACGTAGAGTCCATACTTTAGTTACGTTATTCATTCCTATTCCAATAGCGTAGTTAATGTACCCCTATGCGAATAACCCGTAACGAATACTAAGATGAGATATCTTAGTTCTGGTAAAGAGTGGTCATGGCCTATTACCGTGGTTGAGTGATTAGAGGATGACTATAGGTATGCCCGATTCGGTGGCCGCATGGTCTAACGCGCTACTCTTGTAGTAGACTAGAAATCTGTATTTTGCCACTCATTTTAGACATGGACTGCTTTTGAGCTAACGCTTTGAATTGGGGCAAGGCGTGCATCAACCCTAAATTAATATTCATACCCCAACAAATTAATTAACCCCTCCGTGCCAACTAAATTGTCTCTCGCAGCCAACTTTCAAACAAAACTGTGAAACGAATCAGATTCCACCGAAGTGAATGCAATCAGGCCGTATTGTGTGCGTCAGCGCGGGGGGTGATACCAACTTTACCGTCTGCCTGTGAGGTCACAACGACAACGATAAAGTTGGAACTTATAGATTAAAAAAAAAAAGAGCGATAAACAGACATTCCGTCCCAATGGCTAAAGACCCGTTTCATAGCCAGATCTAGTACGCCTCAAGTGTGGTGCTATACTAAATACAAGACGACACTACTCTGGTCTAGGTAGGTATAGTCTTGTATTTTGTTTTGAGCCGCACCTGAGGCGTAATAAGTCTGACTATAATGCCGGGATCACGATCAACTTAACTTTAACTTAATGTAACGTTCACTTAAAGGTGACTTAAATTTAACTTAACGTATGTGTGATCACGATTCACGTAACTTAACGTAACAACTCGAGCCAAACATCTTCATTCTCGAGTATGATCTGTGATTTGTACTAGTTTTACAGTGATGATCTGTGAATGTTTACAGATTTCAATCGATATAATAAATATCTATGACAAAACTTTTTTGATAAATTTAACTTTTCTATTGTAGTTTAATTATTATTTTGTTTCAATGTCTGATCACTAGAGCTTACGCAAAAGAGTAAACATTAGTCATAATACCAACAAATGAATTACTAAATCGCCCTGTTGACATCACTCGCATGATTATTGGCTGGGTAGATCACGTGATACCCTTCAAGTAACGTTCACTTAAAGTAAAAGACCTCCCAGGACATCTCTTACGTTAAGTTAACTGCAAGTCAACGTTAAGTTAACTGCATCGTGATCACCCCCATTTAAACACACGAGGAGGTTCTTTACGTTAAGTTACGTTAAGTTAACTTTAAGTTAACGTTAAGTTGATCGTGATCCCGGCATAAATCTGGCCCAAGTGTTTAGAGTGGTCAGCCACAATTTCAAGAGAATCTGGTTTGACAACGGTAGTCTTGAAGATTATTTGTACTACTTCTTTGTACACAAGTCTGTCAGAACATACAAAAATTACTATAAATATTTAGGAATAGGGTTGATTGTGTAATATTTAGCTGCTATCTTATACTAAGTTAGATTTTAAGTATTGTGCTGTAACGAATTGAAGGTCAACTATATCAATTTATTTAATAGATTTAAACATGGTTATAAAAACAATTTTTGAAAACTCGCAAATGATGAAGCAGAAGAGGCTGGATTTGATATAAATATTATAATAAAATTGAATTCGGCTTACAATTAATTGAAATAATAACATAACCTAAATTTTAATATACAAATTTACTTTTTTAAATAGTACAATTATACCTGTTAGGCTGTCAACAGTCAAAAATAAATATGTATAGAGCCCGAACCGATTGGCACGCGGATAAAGACGTCAGACTTGTCTTGCCTGATTAGCCAGCGACGAATAGGTCGGGCTTCGAATCTCGACCAGACACGCGGGTACACTTCCTCTAAATTATATCTTACTCACACCTGTGTGTAGTGTATATATGCTGTTAGCCCAGGCATGGTAGGACAGTTCTGCAAGCGACTATACATGTAATATTTCTCCGCGGCTCGCTCCGGTATAAACCAGTTAGTAGTTCGACAGTAAATAAATACCAGGCCAAAAGCTCCCTCGTCATTTCAGCTCGTTCCCTCTATTCAATTATTAATATTCGCATCGAATGTTGCGAGAGAGTTGAATTAATTCCTCTTAGCGCACGAGGTATTTATTTGTTTGTTTGCCTGCGTTCTGTTAGTAACAGTATATGCCAAGCGTTGTTTGTTCTGTGAACTGTATTTTCACTGCCTCTGCTTTACACAAATTCAGACAGCACGTAAGGAACGCAACACGCAGTGCAACAAAGGTTCAACAGCTCAGGTGGATGCTTTATGTACTAAATATTATTGTATATTTTGACGTGAATACGTCTTTAAATTTGCTACCGTACGGGGGCAATCCAAAAAACCTAATGATAACAAAATCGGGGGATACAGTTTGGTGTTGTAGTTTCGAATCTTTCCTCTACATCCAAAATTAAATTATACCACTGGATAGCTAAAGGATCAAAGAATTCATTACGATAAACGAGAACAGTGACGCATCGCGCGCGGTGGAGGGGTAAGCGCCGCCATTTTTAGGTTATTTTGCTGCGTATCGAGATTTGCAATTAGTATAACTTTTGACTCGGAGAAGCTACGATGTTCGTTTAAGTTTTAATCGTCAACGTTTTCACGTACAACACACGGCCGTGTCCATGACACAGCCACACCCCATTTTTTTAAAAATTCATTTTGCATGAGCTTTGAACAATAGTGAAGATAATATTTTCAAAATTAGTCATCCAACATCTTAAACCAAGTTTAATAATAAAATAGTTTAAACTATAAAGGTATTTTAAAATTTTAATAGGCCTACTCAATGTAAACCATAAATACACGGTGAAAAATGGATTGCAAAGACTTGCTATTATCTATCCTTTTGTATTTTTAAAATGTGCGTTCATTTTCATGGTAGCTTTCTATGGTAGCAATTTATAAAATAAGATCAAATATCAATAAATCTGGAACTGTAGTAAAATCTTTAAATGTATGTACGCGTATCCACATTAATAAAATGAAGAGTTTGTTTATCTGTCAATCAGGAGCATTGCATGATATCTTCTACAAGTAGAGGGATGAAATTAAAACATTTAATAGCCCCTGTACACAAACATGTGCATCTTGAAACAGGATTCCCGGGTTCGACCCTGACGCTCATGACCGCTGGATTTGACTGCGGGTGGTAGAGTCTAATTTTTATTAATGAAAATAAGTTGCAAACAAAATATTGAGCTGTTACTCATAATAAAAAAAGTAATGAACGCACGCGCAATTTTGGGGGAGCGTGCCTCCCCCACCTACCATGGCCCCCCATGACCATAAAAATCGACTGCGGGTTGTATTTTCATTTACTGGGGTCAAAAAACTAGTGACTGTATTTTACTAACTAAATTTTTGAAATTTTGAATAATTATTACGGGGGCTTTGAACCACCCAAAATGGCTGTCGACCCCTTTTTCAATGGACTTTTTAAAAATAAATAATCATTTTCTAGCTACGGCAGACTGTTAGAGATATTTTCAAAATAGCCAGATTGTTGACAGAACTCGGGTCGGGCCCCGGAGCTGGGACCAACTCCAGTGGTCTGCCGAGACCGGTTATGGGCTCTGGGCACGAATATAACATATTGTCACAGGTTACGTATCATGTGTGTTCTTGGTACGGCCGGCACCTTACACTCCTAATGATCCCCAAACATTTTCTGAACGCATTTCGATTCCCCAGATTTGTACTCATCAAACAAAATAAAAGAAAACTTATCTAAACCTCTTGTTTATTTTAGTGAACAACTAGAGTTTGATTCGAAAATTAAAAGTTAAAATATGAATTACATAATGAGCTAACCGAAAATTGACAGATGAAAGTTTCATCTTCCTCTCCTAAAGAATGAGAAGGTGCTCACCTGCAGGTGTTTTTGTCTTAATGTCCTCAATCTCATTTTAATAAACTAACGTGCCATGGTTTAAGGCGCTAGCAAGAGAATAGACTGCCGACGGCGGTGAGATCGGAGTTTGATCCCGGTCGGGTGTAATGAAGGTGTTTTTTCCTCAAATGGTTTCAAACTATGTATCCACGTAAATGCAGGTACACTTCCTCTAAATCCAACCTTACCCATTCCTAGCCCATTAGCGTAATTAGTACAGAGGCGCATGACCCGAACTGATAGTAAGACGAGGTGCTAATAAAAACGAATATAACGTGCCCAATTCTTTCTTGTTCAATGTACAACATTTTTATGTTTGTTTTTTATAATACGTTTAGAAAGAGTGATGATTTTGAGTGCATTAATTTTTTTCAACATTCCGAAAGCTAGGCCTATAGTTACTCCATTTGGTGTTAAATGCGTGACACATACAATCCGAATTATTGTAGACCTCAACCTGCGATTAAATTTAAACAGAAATACACTTTTTTAGACGATGGGTGTGGGCACACCTAGCACATACCGTACCTACGAGTATGGCCCGGATTGTAAGCGACAGTAAAATTTAAACCATAAAATTTGTATGTATACATATAAAACTTGTTTAATATAGTGAATAAAAAATACATAAGATACATATGATAAAAATTATCATAATTTTATTTTTCTCGGTGTAAAATAATGAAGTTAAAGTTTAACTAAGAAGTTAAATTCTTAGTGATTAATTTATTTACATCAGTAATTGATAAAAATGATTAGTGTGAAAGCAATTCATTAAACTTACAAATTACTAAACTAAGAATAGAGAATGGCATGGACATGCATAATCAAAAAAGAATGATATTTCAAAGATTTATAAGATAATAATATCTGTGTGTATGGTCGGAGTCGAGTTCCGCCCTCCCTGTTCAATGTCAGTGACGCCTGTCGGAACAGAGAAGCTGGCACGTATGCTATTATTCTCCGGAACAGACGGAATGTTTTGACATCCTTTTAATTTCCGCCCTCTCCAGACACGCCTGGACGGTTTATGCAGCCCAGCCCACTCGTTCCCTCAGTCACCCTCTCGAATGCAAGGGTTCTAGGAGTCGGGTTCGATACTCAGGACATAGCTTAAAAACGTTCACGCTAAGCTAAACAGATACTTGATTTTCTTTCTTACATTTTATTTCCTTAAATTTCAAAGTGTGACTAATTTAATGTTTTTGTAGTAATAAACGGAAAATTTTTTTCAGCACGTCTCAGTACTTGTTCGGGTTGTACACATAATATATTATACAAGGAGAAACGTAGAATTGAGAGAAAATGTATCCGTAGTTGCGTGAGGGAAGAATGGGGAACAATTGGGAAAAAACCTAAGTACAATCAACCGGGATTCGAGCTACGAACTCCCAATCCTCAGAAAACCAGACTAAATGAACTCGAAAACTAAACCACTTGTTTGCTACCACAGATGCAGGTAGTGAAAAAATAAATCAATTTTAAGAATTATCGTTAATATCTAATACAACCCTATGAAAATGTTCCAGTATCTGCGGGGCATGCGCACTAAGCGTCTGTCTCCTCTAGTCCAGTTTTTCCAGTGACGGGAAGATTGGGATTCAAATTAAGGCCGGGAGTAACTGATTATAGTTATTCATAAATTGATTTCTACTCTCCATCCACGCAAATGCCGGTACATTTCCTTTCAAGTTATTCCGCCATCATCTTTACCCACTATATATTATCATTTAGCACCGTGTCTTACTACCCGTTCGGGTTATACCTTAAGTACTAATTATGCTAATGTATTAGGATTTTGGAAGGTTGAATTTAGAGGAAGTGAACCCGCATTTGCTTGGAGGGAGAATGGAAATCATTTAGGAAAAACCAACCCAGTTCACACCGACCGAGATTCAAACCTCGATCTCCCCGTCCTCGGCAGTCGAGCTCAACACGACTAGCGCGTTAGCCAACTACGCCACCGAGGCGGGTTACCCCACTATAGTAAGTTTATTAGCGTAGAGAGTGTACGGAATAAATATTCCAGTAAAAACTCACATGTGTAAAATAAAACATTGCATATTACGAGGATGAAAGAACCAATTTCTATGCAATGTAGACAAAATGGAGTGCGAGTTTAACACCTTGGACCAGAGGTTTCCAACTGAAGTGTCCGAGAGCCACAATCGACTCCACAAGAGTGGGTCGCATCGTATTCCGCTAGCTTTTGTCAGGTCGTGTAAAACCAAGAACAAGTATTTAATTGTGAATGAAATAAGAAGTGGCAATTCAAACATGTTTATTACAACTTATTAAACAAATTGTCCTACTAAAATATAATATCTCTAATGAATCAATCTAATATAATACGTAAAGGAGAGATTAAACATGAACATCAGTCGGAGATTTCATGGATTTTCACCGCGCAAGTCTAAACTTTCCGTCTATCGGTTAAAAACATCAATGTGACTCAGTGGCGTACTCTCTGGGTATGCCAATCCAGGGCCGTGTACTCATGATTATATGGACTAGTCTTTTAACTCAATGTTGTTTGTGAAAACTGTGTGAACATTAATGTTTTAAACTATATGTGTAATGTATCTAGATCAATTTGTATTCATATGAAAACTATTATTTGTTCATAATTCAGTAATCTCGTGTTTTAAATAATTCTTCATCCAAAAGGGTCTACCTAACAGCTTATGAAGCTCAAGATGTTCTGCTTGAAAGCAATGAACAAACAAAACTATTGAAAAATATTCAAGATAATGATTATTTATTGTGCTAATTTAGTATATTTTAGTATAGTTACATGAAATAAATACATATTGAGTTATGTTTATGTGCTACATGTACCATAATGTTTTTGGCATGCATATTTACCACCATTTTAGAGTATATACCGATGGTGTGAGGTTGGGAGGAACGGGGATATTTTCAAATACATAGGCTAGAGTTTTTGTTTTTTCTTTAGTAGAAAGTAGTTATGGAGTTTTAGCGTGTTCTATTAGTTCTTCTAAGTCTATAGTTTTTTGCAGCATACATTATCTAATTATTGGTCATTGTGATTTTATATATATTATACATCAAAGAATCCCAAAAGTTATGGTTGTAGTTTCACCATTTCAAGATGATTTAGCAGAAAAAGGTAAAATAAAACATTATTTTAGGATAATTATTTAAAGCAAAAGTAATGTGTAGAAATGTCTTAGCAACAAACCAATGACGTAGCGATAGAGTATTATTATGAGAAAATCTCCCCTTTGTTATTGTTATCAGAGTTTACGGATCTAAATAGTTTCTGGGGCATACATTATAACACTATAATGAATTTGTTTCCAAACAGCATTGTGAGAAATGCTTTAATATTTAATAAATAGTTTTAATTATTGCAAATGCTGATACACACTTTATCCATGTATCACTTCATTTTACTATTTTTATGTATTTATTGTTTTGCGTATTGCTAGATTTGAGTCCGAAACTGAGCTCAGTCGGTAGCATGTCTATCCACTGAGCTAAGGGTCCCGGGTTCGATTGCCGGCATGAATGAAAAATATATGATTGGTGAAATGTAGATTTTCCCTTTCACAGGGGTGAATTAACGGCCGGGGGGCTAGGTGTTGTGTATGTATAGATTTAAGTTAGATTATAAGTCGTGTGCTAAATTTAGTCAGTCGGCTTCATTCAATTAATTGAAAAATGAAAATGTTACATTTAACTACACCCGGCCAACTGAATAGCCTAGGTTATTCCTCTCTTAGTCAGTCAGGAATGTGCTCAAACCACTCTTGGCCCTCAAATATCTGATTATGTGGATATTGCGATGATCTGCAGTGTTCTGTGTGTTGATATTATATTACAATTGTGGTCGTATTCACTTTGTGTTTTGTGAAAGTTCAGGTGTATTTTTATGAAGTCAGAATGTGAAGTAGGCTCTAAAAGTGGATATTTAAACAAATATATGGATAAGTAGAAAAAAAAGAAGATGAAAAAAGGGGGTGGGGGGGTCAAGTTTCCTAAGATAGGATACGAGTACAGGGAAATGATAAATGTTTGAGAACCACCACCACTAGAGCACCATGTTCAAATATTTCCCGGGGCAGAATCCCTTGACCTTCTTGGCCAACGGTGGTTTCTTCAGCCCCGAATCTCCCCCCCCCCCTACAGATTTATAGAGAACACATTCCAATAAATTTTATCTAAATACGCCACTGATTTTACTAGAGTTGATTAATTTTCAAAAATTCATGGGTCGCAAAAAAAAAATATTGGTAAACCCCGGTTTAAAACTGTTACACCCCGGTTCGAGTACACATTATCGAGAATTAAATTACCAACATTCGTTATTGCTATTTACTTAAGGTGTGATGGAAGGGGACGCGAGGAAAACTTGTTTTTGCAATTTTTAAGGCAAAACCTTTTTTGTCAAAATAAATAAAAAATTCTTCAAAGAAATTATACTTAATTTTCTTCACATGATAACCTCAAAATTTATTTATTATCTGTCAAGGGTGTTCTGGACTTTAATGAAAATTTTTCTCTTCATTTAAAAAGTTGTTATCTAATACCGCTATGCCCACAAATGGATATTCAGGAACTGTTGATATCACATGTGAAGAAATTTAAACTTTATGTTGTACTGGAACAAAGTTTTATTTATTTTGTCAACAAAAAGTTTTGATTTAAAAACTGCAAAAACACCGGCCTTTTCTCACGTACCTTCCATCCCACCTTAAACTAAATTTATAGTCATACTTAGAAATAAGGTAGGCCTACACTTGCAGCTGGACTCAATGGTTCCCATCTCACAGTCCGATTAGATTAATATTATATTAAAGAATACGTTCGAACCAGAACCTGTAGGCTCAAGTATTCTACATTCCCAACTTAACAACGAGATTAGACTCAGTTTAGTAGTTTTTCATTTAAAATAATTAATTTCACCCTTTTTTTTAATGGGTTAAAACATCTCGCTGGCCTCAACCCTAAGTAGAATCCAGAAGGCCGCACTAAGATGTGAACGTCCCGGCCCGAACTAAAGCCTACCTACAGTAGCCTCATGGCTTCTTTGGTGCTGACTGACAGTTCACAGCTGACTTCTGACAGTCAAATTTAGGTATATAACTAAATTTGACTGTCAGAAGTGACAGCTGCTAAACACATGTTTTTTGCAGATCATATGGTTCGGCGTAGGATACATAATTTGGTCTGTAGCTTTTCAAAGCCATCAGCTGTCAGCTGTGAGCTGTCAGTCAGCACCAAAGAAGCCATGGGGCTACTGTAGGTGTGGTTTTATCCGTAGGGTGAGACGGACTCTCAAGTACCTCTGCTAGCAGACCAGCCACGTACTAAAAAGTTGGTTATATATATATTATATATATATAATAATATATATTTAAAACCCTGTTCGGTGGTCAAATTGTTTAACGTGTCGCTTTCAAAATACAGTCTACCGATGAAAGAAAGATCGGAGTTCAGATCCCAGTCAGATGAAATGAGGGTGGTTTTTCATAAATGGTTTTACACTCTCACTCCACGCAGATTCAAATACACACTACCTTTAAATTAAACCTTCCTCATCCCTAAACATTAGAGTAATTAGCGAATATGCGTATAACCCGAGCGGGTAGTAAGAAGCAATGCTTGAAGGAAAAAGTAAAAAACACATGAATAATTTTAAAAGACAAATTAATTTTAAAACACATAACCTTTGAATGAATTAATTATTTTTTAAGTTAATAAATAAAAATTAATTATTAATGCAAGGAAATCTATAGAATAAGATTGCCAAATAAATTAGCGAATGCAGTTTGTAAACCAAAAATGTCGAATCTTTATTGATATGAAAATTAAAAGTATTAAAAAATAGTTTTCTTTTATACAAATGTCTTGAGAGCAGAGCGAGCAGTTCCCATCTTCCCCTGCTAACGAAACAGTTCGACTGTTATAACAGACTGTGTTGTCAGAAGCTGACGCAGAATGAATTATTAAACTAACTTCTTAGGGTGATTGGCCCTTTTCATTTGGCGTGGAAGTGCAGGGCCATGGAACAAACGGTTATCTTGAAGATTTTTTTTTTTTCAATTTTTTTTCGAAAACAGTTTGTTCAAGAATAGAAGCATGTTGATTAAGCTATACTTTTATACATACCTCCTCTATAATTTTAACAGTGATAAAATATCGACATAAAATTGACATTTTTCAATAGAAAGCTTCCGGCTTCATAACAAAAAATAAGAAAATGTAACAACTAATAAACATCGATACATTATCGTAGAAGTATTGTTGAAAATAATAATATAAAAATTTCACTCGTTCTCGAGAAAACAGATTTTTCCAAATATGATTTTCCCGCAAGACCTGTCCGGTAGCTAGCGCCATCTACGGTTTCCATGGTCCATTTGTTCTTGTTGGCGCGGAAGGATACTTTAGTCCGTTGTGAAGCCACACCACGCCTTTCACCCTCTTGCCCAACATCCCACAAAATAGGTTTTAGACTTGCAATCCACAGGGCCAAGGGCCTTAAGGAGAAATGCACTTTGAAAATAAAATTCAAAATGACATAAAAAAGAAAGACAAAAATATTAATTTATCCAAACCATAGGCTTATCAATGAAATAGTGTTGATGAGATATTGTTAGTTGATTTAGCATATATATTTAATTTTCTTCCACATAAACCCTCATTGTTTTGAGGCCCTATATGTAGAGTTCTGTATATTTATCTTTTCCAGTACTGTTCATTTAATAGTATATTTTATTTACTTTTAGTAATTTTGTTGGTTTGATTACATTACAATACAATATGTAAATATTTTAATTCATTTCATTTAAATAATCTTATGCAAGCAATGCATTGTAATAAGCATACTTTTATAACACGCATGCACGAAAAATAAAGTGTGATAGGCAGCATATATTTTTATAAATGATTTTCCCTAACGATAAGCATTTTTTTTATCAGTGAAGGTATTCGCTATTAAAATAATATAGTGCCTTTAAGTTTCATCCAGAGAATTAACAAATTGCCCCCAAAAAAAGTTGTTTGATTTTTTAATCAAACTTAAGACTTAGAACTTCACGGCTTTCACACTTAAAAGTTTACAAATATAAAATACACCTTTTTGTAGGGTTTTATTTTTTTCTTTCAGAAAACGAATTCCTCCCCAAAGAGATGTTGAAGTAAAGTCGCGCTTCACCACATACTGGCGAACCCCACCCCCTATCATCCTTCAGATTTGTTTATTTCACCGTCTCAACAACCCCTCCAGCCCCCGCAGTGTCCTGTATATAGCAAAGGGTGAAGAGGGAGGTTGAGGAAGCACCTTTCCTTGTACGAACACACCCCTTCTCGGGCCCTTCCACCCCTGAATAGTCCTCGGAGGGGCCGTCGCGAACCTTGCCGTAACCTCCCATCACAAATTAAATAAAAATAAGAAGACAGGGATTTCTGTCTCCCCTCCGCGGGGGATACGAAGCAAACATCAACATGCACTCACTATGCGTGGGGTGTTAGTGTTTTGGGAGGGAAAATATTTAGGTTGGCAAGACTGGGATAGCGGAAGCACACATGTTGGTTGTTTCTTTCACTGAGGAAACTGTTCCCACACTTTTGGATAAATTATATTATAACCAAACAACCGTGTGGAGCAGACGACGAGAATTTTCAGGTGTCTTCCAACAAACAAAATACAAAAACAATGTGTTTATTAGTACGTTCAACCAAAATACAAAAACAATGTGTTATTAGTACGTTCAACCAAAATACAAAAACAATGTGTTATTAGTACGTTCAACCAAAAGGTTACAACTAACGACTCTTTCTAAGGGTAGGAGGGTAACTGAAGAGTAAAGGTCCACGTATTCGCATGAAGGAGGATGATAAAACCACAAATAAATCACATTTGGCACACAAAAAAAGGATCCCAGTACACCCAGCCCAGATTCAACCCGGACCCACATCAACGGCAATCCATATGTTGCGAGAACGACACCTCGACCATGAAACACTCGCTGAGGGTTACCAAATTTTTACAAATAATATGGCGTATGACTAATAGTTTTTTTAATTTTATATTGATTTTTTTATACGCTTAAGTACTATTTACGCTAATGGGTTAGGAATTGGGAAGGTTGAATATAGATTAAGTGAGCCCACATTTGCGTGGAGGGAGAGCGGAAAACCATTTAGGAAAAACCCCTCCCAGTTCGCCCGACCGAGATTCGAACCTCGATCTCCCCGTCCTCGGCAGTCGAGCTCAACACGACTAGCGCGTTAGCCAACTACGCCACCGAGGCGGGTTTTAAAATGTTATAAATGGCCGAGATCAGCACAAGTGCGGAGTTGTATTTACACTATGAGATATTTTGTTTCTCCAAGAAAGATCGAATATCTGCAGTGTGAATTCTAAAGAGAGGAATAAAGAGGATGTACGAGATATTTTTAAGTGAATGAGTCAAATCTGTAAATAAGCTGAGTTATTGATTTTATCCCAGCATCAGTTGAAGTGTAGACTAATAAAGAGTATTAGCAGTCAGTCAATTGAGTCCCATAAATATTATTACTAAATAAACGAATCTAAAACCTCGGCCAAGAAAAATAAACACCTTGTAGTCAATTTTCTTTTTTTAGTAAACTACCGAAAAGTCAATTTTAAAATTAGTAAAATGTAATTTAGACCGGGATTAGTGCCCTGGTTCTATTTATATTAATATTTTGAATGTGGCCTAAATTGTGTTTGTGGTCCTTACTACCTTCGAGTAAATCCGGTGTCAGTTGCATTGTTAATTTTCTCCCCTTAGTGTCGCACTTTGTTAGCAGTTAATTCCAAATTTGTCTGTTCTAATAGCTCCTACACTCCTTACAAGTACATCAACCTCCTCATTTGAAGAGCAATTACAAAGTTTAAACATCCCTTTCAAATCGAAATCTATAGTTTCCGGGCTTGTTTGGAAAAGTTTTTTGAGGGAGAATATAAATTATGTAAATATTCGTCAAACTCTAGTCCAAATAACTTGTTTCATCATTTATGCCAGATGATGAATGTTGGAACTATAGCCGAAGCGTCGGAAATTACCGTTTCTTCAACGCGGATCAAACCCGCTTCGGTGGCCGCATGGTCCAACGCGCTACCCTCGCAGTAGACTAGACTTCCAATGACGGGTAGATCGAGGTTTGAATCTCGGTCGGGTGTACTGAGGTTTATTTTGCAATGGTTTTCCACTCTCTTTCCACGCTAATGCGGATACACTTCCTATAAATATAGCCTTCATAATCCCTAAAACCATTAGCGTAATTAGTATATTCGCGTACAACCCGAACGGTTAGTAAAACGCGATGCTAAAAAAACTAATAAACAGCTTCATTGAGGCCTACTTCTATGTTTCCAAAGCAGTGTGTGGACAGAGTCACTAATTAGTCACTATTTATGTACGTACATGTATAATTACATATGCATACACAACCCTCCCAAAAAGATAGTAGTGACAATAATAATAATGGTATTAAAGTTAACATTTTGAATACGGGGTAGTTTCACCCCACGATTTACGAACTAGTACTAGATCTCAAGACGCGGTGCTAAAAAAACAAAACAAAAAAACACTGATTAAGCCCGAAAACAATAGCTTTAATTTAAATACCGGCTGAGAAGAGCTGCAAAACATTTTTATTTATCTAGGACTTTGCTTTCAAAAAACAGTATTCAATTTCTAAAGTATATATAATTTGGTTAAAAAAAATCAACAAATATTTTAGTAGGTTGAAACTTTATAAAAATTAGTTGGTACTCTTTTATCACCGCGTCTTACTACCTATTCAGGTTATATGCATTTATGATCATTATTACTTAAATGGGGTAGGAATACGGAAGGAAGCATTTTAGAGGTAATCTACCTGCATTTGCGTGGAAGGAGAGTGGGAAACCATTTAGGGGAAAACTACTCTCGGTAAACCCCACAAGGATTAGAACCCCGATCTTCCCGTCATCAGCAGGCCAGTCCGACACGAGTGTGACGCCTTAGACCAATCGACCACTGGAGATAGTAAGGTAGTCTTAAAATTCCTAAGGACCCGTCCAAGATAAAAAAAGGTTAGGCAGTGTCAACTTGTCCGACTTGAACGCTCTGCTCTGATCCGGGAAGTCGGACTTCGATCTAGATCTCAGCAGGGTGGATGAGGGGAATTATTAAAAATGTTATCTTCCCATCCTCTCTCTATAAGCATGATGGCGCTTTTAGTTTAGATTCAACTTTCTTACCCTGTGTTCTTGAATAAGTGTAGGCCTTAGTAGTGTACAGCTTGTTCGGGAAATAATACGAGTAGCATGTGGTTTTTTGTTTTATGTATATAAATATCAAGTAGAAAATAATAATATTCTAAACCCCTAAAGTGGGATGTAGGGGAAGCGAGAAAAGGTTAATTGTTTTTGTAGCAAACTTTTTTTTTTTTTTCCAAAATAAATAAAATATTGCTTCAGTAAAAACATATAGTTTAATTTTCTTCACGTGGTGATATCAACAGTTGTTGAGTATATGTCATGAGCATGGCGGCATTTGATGACAAACTTTTTAAATTAAGAGAAAAAGTTTTCATTAAATTCCAGGACATCCTTGACAGATATATATTAGGTGACCTGGTGGGTAAGGTGTCAGACTTCTGTGCTGAGGGTCCGGGGTTCAATCCTCGGTCCCGACACAGATTTATCTGATTGCCAAACCCTTCCTTCACCTCTGACAAGACGTGTATTAATCACAGCTTGTGAATGTGTGTAATGCCAGGCCTCCACCGTGGTTCGGATCCCACGTTAAACTGTAGGTCCTCCATTTTATCTCACAATCACCCTACCATTGCACATTAGCGTAAGTGCGTACAACCCGAACGGGTATAATAATAATAATAATAATAATAATAATAATAATAATAAATAATAATAATATAATAATAATAACTTGACAGATATTCAACAACTGTTGAGGCTATCATGTGAAGAAAACTAAACTTTATATTTGTACTGGATTAATATTTGATTTCTTCTGAGCAAAAAAAGTTTTGATTTAAAACTGCAAAAACACTTACCTTTTGTCACGGCCCCTACACTTCCACCTCAGGGTGACACCGACAGTTACTACAGTTATATTCTCGGACTACGGTAAATATAAAACGTAATCTCCCATTTAATTATCACAATAATTTATCAATAAATAATATATATATATATTCGAGAAAGTAAAAAGAAATAGCTTCAGAGTGGTCGAGATTAAATGGTGGTCTCTTTCAAAAGCGCCATCCAGGTTTGAGGGAAAGAAGAATAGAGAAGGGGTAGGTGGTTGATTCAACCCCCACAGAGCGTGTGGAAGCAGCGTTACGTGTTGGCAAGGTTAGCGGAGGGGTGGGAAGGGGTCGCGCCCCCTTCACTTTAGTGCTACTAACAGTAACGTCTTTTAATCAAGACCGGGGTACCCCCAGGGGGGCCACATGTATAATTCTACCTGAGTACAACATGAGGGGTTGGAGGTTGGGGAGGAAGGTCGAGATTACGGCGAAGCAGGGACGAAAGAAATACCACACACACACACAAGGAACATGTTCCAGGTCTCTTCCACACTAACAAATTGTAATAAATAGTTGCTAGTTGTTGACAGTGATAAATGATATATCTATTTGTGTGCACCATTTCTTACTATCCGGTCGGGCTATCCGCATATTTACACTATTGGGGCTGGGAGGAGGAAGGTAACAATCTGAGGAAAAGCGCCCGTATCAAAGTGGAGAGAGAGTGGGAAACCATTTATAGAAAACACACCCCAGTACACCCAATCGGTATTCGAACTCTTGATCTCCGTCCCCGGCAATCCAGTCTAGTACGAGTGTGACGTACTAAACCATGACCTGTATGTGTCATCGTATCTCTAAACAGTATTATTATTATTATTATTATTATCACCGCGTCTTACTACCCGTCCGGGCTATACGCTAGGGTGATTGGGAGATGAACTGAAGGAACTACAGTTTAACGTGGGATCCGAACCACGATAGAGGCCTGGCATTCAACACATTCACAAGTTTTGATTAAGACACGTCAGAGGTGAGGGAAGGGTTTGGCAATCAGATAAATCTGTGCCAGGACTGAGGATTGAACCCCAGACCCCCAGCACAGAAGTCTGACACCTTACCCATAGACCACCAGGTCACAAGCATCAATAGCAATAATAATAATAATAATAATAATATCCCAGCACACAATTGTATATTTTTTCACTGCAATATATACTAGCCAGCTAAGACACTTGAGGTCGTATGCAAGAGCGAGAAAGGGCAAGGGTCATGTGCAAGAACGCCAAGAATAAGGGGACGCTCCCATTAATGGCGTTGGTTTGCTTGCGTCATCGTAGGATAGAAGGTGGACCGTACGCTCGGAACTACACTAACACACCACTACAAGACACTAACACTTAGGCCCAGTTTCATAGTCAGATTTAGTACGCCTAAAGTGCGAGTCGATACTAAATACAGGACGACACCTACCTAGAGCAAAATGGAATGGGCCAGTTTCGCATATGAAACTGGCCATTCTATTCAATTTCAGGTAGGTGACGTCTTGTATTTAGTATAGCGCCGCACTTGAGGCGTACTAAATCTGACTATGAAACTGGCCCTTAGTGGCATTCTTGCATACCACCCAAAAAGTGGAGGGTGAGTGAGAAGTGAGCGGCATTAATATGTTTGTTATTGGGTCATCCGCAAGAAAGTACCCTATTAGATTACAAATCAACGCCACTCACTTCTGACTCACCCTTCACTTTCATTCATTATCGTTCTTGCATGCGGCCTATGTCTTCTAGTGACTTGAAATTATTTCAGTGTTACACTTATACGCGGTGTCTTGGATCAAATACGGCATTACCTTTAGAGGTATTATCTTTTAATTAGATTTCGTAGAAACGCAGATAGTCCACAATGCCTTTCATTAAGGGGGTGTCAAAAAAAACTTTTCAAGCTAAGGGGCCGATAGTTTGGTGCACTCAGTTTTCAATAGGATTCGAATTCTGGTCGGGTGTGCCGAGGGTGATTTCTCCTAAATGGTTTTACTCTCTCCCTCCACCCGAATACGGATACACTTCCCCTAAATTAAACCTTCCTCACCCCTAACTAATTAGCGTGATTAGTACATATTATTATTATTATTATTATTATTAGCACCGCGTCTTACTACCCGTTCGGGTTATACGCACTTACGCTAATGTGTGATGGTAGGGTGATTGTGAGATGAAATGGAGGACCTACAGTTTAACGTGGAATCCGAACCACGGTGGAGGCCTGGCATTCCTCACATTCACAAGTTGTGATTAATACACGTCTTGTCAGAGGTGAAGGAAGGGTTTGGCATTCAGATAAATCTGTGCCGGGACCGAGGATTGAACCCCGGATTAGTACATATACATTGTAAAAGATAAAAGCGCAGTGAAACGGGGTGACAAAAAAAAATCCTGTTGATATTATATTTTATTTGAGAGAATGTGATAAATATCCTTCCGGTAACACACCTCGTGGCATTTTGGTGAAACGTAAACGTTCCAAAATGTAAACAAACTGATAATCCAGACAAGCATTTATCAACCGGCGTGCCGCGGCACACTGGTGCATCACGGAGGGTCTGCAGGTGTGTCGCAGGTCTTTGGGGGTTTCGGGGGTTGCAGAAGGTCTACAAGAAGTGAAAAAAAAAATATTTAGGAATAAAAATAAATATTTCGAAATTGATGATCTACATTAATTTTTAAAATAACACAATTATTAGGATTTAAACTATTTAACACCCGCTACGGTAGCCGCATGATCTAAGGCCGCCTTAATTATGCATTCGTTTCGTATCGTCCGATAATGTTGTCGTTGCAGTCTGAAGAGTGACCCTAGAGAAAGCGACGGTTACGTGTCGTTGGATGATTCTTTAGGGGCTTGTCATCCTGTCTTCCCTCGCCGCCAACTTAGACTGTTTATCCATTCTGTAGTCACCACGTGGTTTAAGGTTAGATTTGTTTATTGGGTGAAAGTGTTCATATTTTCATAGTGTTGCGTGGTCACTTTTAAAATGGACAAAATAACAACACAACTGGCTTCATCGTGGTACAACAAGTGCATGGCTGAGATGGTAGAACTGAAACACCCGCCTCGGTGGCGTAGTTGGCTAACGCGCTAGTCGTGTTGAGCTCGACCACCGAGGACGGGGAGATCGAGGTTCGAATCTCGGTCGGGTGAACTGGGGGGGGGGGGTTGTTCCTAAATGGTTTTCCACCCTCCCTCCACGCAAATGCGGGTTCACTTCCTCTAAATTCAACCCTCTCAATTCCTAATCCATTTAGCGTAATTAGTACTTAAGCGTATAACCCGAACGGGTAGTAAGACGCGGTGCTAAATATTATTATTATTATTATTATTATTATTATTATTATTATTATTATTATTATAACTGAAACTCTTTTCAGTGATTGACGATGCGACCACAGTGCATATAGATACATGGAAAAAATGGCGCTACAAGGGATCTTGATTCGATCCCTGTCGGGTTCTCCCTAAATATTATCCCCCACTCTATCCACGAAAATGCTGGTATACTTCCTTTAAATTCAACCTTCTGCGCCCCTAGCTCATTGGCGTAGCCCGAATGGGTAATAAGGCACGGTGCAAAAGAAAAAACTAACTTCTAAACACAATCTTAATACTCGTATTTTAATAATAAAATCTCGCCTTAAGAAATGGATGGTGTGGCTTGACAATTTCAGTGCCTTATTCAGTGTGCTGTGAGTAGAATGGGAATCACTAATATAGAATCTAGAGCGGGGGTCACCAATTATTTTTGACGGAGGTCCGTTTTAAAAATTTGTCAAACTTCCACGGTCCGGAACATTAACAGTGACTCAAGGCAAGCCTTACAAGCCTACTGTTTGGGAGATCTGTTGTTAAAGTAAAGTTATGATAATATTTAAAAAATAATAAAATAATAGAGTTCCGAAGGACCAGTTTTCTTTATGAAAACAAATCATGTTGAGATCAAACAGGTAAACAGTTTGTTAACAAATTAAAACAAACTCCAACTCTGCTAGGGAATGTAAAGCAATATAATTCTGTCCACGCTGGTAAAAACTGTCTGTTTTCAGCTTCCACCTTTAATTATTTCTTATCCATTGTGATAACTGATAAGTTCTACACTAAAATATAACGCACACACTGCAATGAACAAACAAAATAACAGTGCGCAACTGATTGAACCGCCCGATACAGGGGCTGCTACTAGAGTGAGGAATGTTTCCAAGGTCAAGTACGTCCTCGTAGCACGACAGTGTCTGTAGGGAGGTGGGTTAGAGCTGTACATTGTACATCCATGTCTACCACTAGGGCCGCCCGGAGTAACATTATTTCTTCTGTTATTTACTACCTCCTTTGAGGTCCGTAAAAAAATGTGTCCGCGATCCGCCATTTGGTGACCAGGAGTCTAGAACTGGGGTCAGCAATAGGGCGATCTCGCAACGGTTTTTAGTCGATCGTATAAGAAAATTACATCGTCACGAAAAAGCAAGCTTACCTTGCATTATCCTACTATGGTGCACCTTTTAAGATAGGCGCATAGTGTAATCAGTAAAGGTAACCTCTTAGGGTAAATGTACTGTTCATTTTATCTTGTTTTTGTATTTTCTATAAAGGCAGGGACATAAGTATTGGAGGAAATATTGAACAACTGTATAGAATAAAAAAAGAACTAAAAGTAGAGTTTGAGAAACGAAGGATGATCATGATAGATGAAAGAGTTGAACGGGGCACAAAAAAAGGTTGCCAACCCTTGGTCTAGACGAATATGAGCTTCTGTGAGCTTGCGATGATAGCTTCCACCCCTAGTCAGCAGGCCGGCCGATAAGAGGCAGGTAGCGAGCGTCCCCTCGCCTGTTCAGGTATGTACAGGATGGGTGAGGGGAGGACTTTAATTACAACGCGAGGTGAGGGCGACTCACGGTCTGACACACACGGGCGAGGGGGTGGTTCTGAGAGGGTGGAGAGACCTGCCCCCTCGGCGTACACTCGCACACAAGGAGACAATAAAAACATGCGGGGGCAGAGAGGGGTGGAAAGAGGAGAAGGGGTTAATTTCAACCTGAACAATGTGTCGGAGGGGTCCGGTCGTGTGTGGCGACCACCCGATAACACTAGATGGGAGCGAAAGGTTATGATAACATTTAATAAATTATTTCACCGTGCCAACCCCTCTCGTGTTCGAACGAAAATAAAAAGTCATTAATTACCATTTTTATATATAAAAAAAAGATAGTGCTTTTTGTGAAGGAAAATGAAGTTTCCTTTATTTTTACCTTCGTCGACTGTAGTTGTAGGAAAAATAAAAAAAGACTGAGCATATGACTTAAACACAGTAATTATATTGCGACCATGTGGGGAAACTTGACGACACGGGTAATGCTAATCAGTTACGAGTCATATACAGTCCGATTTTCATAGTTAAGGCCTTATTTGGCAACTAGAAAATATATTATATTTTATTTCGCGTACTCCTACGCCCAGCCATGTGATCTGCAGCAGTCACTTTTGATATATAACAATATCTATAAAATAACAATAATAATATAGTAAAATGTTACAATTTTGGCCGCAAAATAACAAGTTTGTATTTTCTAAAAGGCCCTCCCTATATAAAGTGGATTATACCAACTGTACAGGCAATTAGAAAAAAACTGGAAACCGAAGTAGACCAGTATGTTTCAAAGTGATTACTCTGGAGGTCACTAACCTCAAAGCTATCAAGTGTGGATTCTGCTCAAACTATTCAATGTCCGCTTCGAGCGACAGTGGTGTTTGGTTTCTTGTGAACCCGTCTAACCACCCATTCAACTCTACATAACCACGTATTTATACTAATATAGTACGGATGAGAAAGCCAAAGCTTAAGAATAAATGTACCCACATTTGAGTGTAGAGAGGGTATGAGACCACAGCACGCCCGAACAGGATATGAGATGAGCCACAACCTCTCGTCACCAGCAAACTAAATAAGAAGACACTGACGTATTTATTCAATTAGTGCTAGTATCACGGTGCTATTTCGACACATGATTTGAGCACCAAATTCACCTAAGGCAGCACCACCAACCATAAAAACCCAACCCTGTACAAATGAAACTTTGGGTGTTGCTTGAGATAAACAGTTTTCTAGGTTCTCGTCGCTTGGGTAACTTTATGTTGGGCATTGAAGAGTTGGCAATGAAATGAAAACAATATTTAAAACTTACATATTTCGAGATATTTTGTATAAATGTGTGGGTGTTTTTCTGGTGGGTTATTAAATCTTCTTATTTTTACAATCGTTCCAAATTATGTTGAGGACTGTGAGTGTGAAAAGCGGCCCATAGATCAACTCTTCTTTACCAGGAGAAACTAGATTGTATACGCCATCTGGAACCAAACTAGGGTTCTTTTAGCCTATAGTCGAACTTCCTGACCAATCGTCCAAAGAGACTGACTCTCAAGTGTTGCCAACACGAAATATCTGGCTTCAATTGAATGAGTTTTAGATAGACGTGTTGGCCTAGTTTAACATGTAAGGTGACAATATTACCTTGCATGGTTCCACTATGGTATAGCTTATATGAGAGGGTCATAGTGTAGTCCGTCAAGGTAAGAATAATAACTACACTTCACATGTCTAGTTTAATGTTAAACAAAAATAGAATTATGCAATATGTATGTAAAGTTTGAACAACATCTATTGAACCTTTCTGGCAGTATTCCCAGAGAAATAGACAGAAAATGTAAGAGCAATTTTTTTTTTAATCAGGGGCACATAAATCTTATCTTAATCTCGAGGTTCACGAATCACGATTGTAATAATCTATTTATATGATACCCGCCTCGGTGGCGTAGTTGGCTAACGCGCTAGTCGTGTTGAGCCAGACCATCGAGGACGGGGAGATCGAGGTTCGAATCTCGGTCGGGTGAACTGGGGGAGGCTTTTCCTAAATGGTTTTCCACTCTCCCTCCACGCAAATGCGGGTTCACTTCCTATAAATTCAACCCTCCCAATTCCTAATCCATTAGTGTAATTAGTACTTAAGCGTATAACCCGAACGGTTAGTAAGACGCGGTGATAAATATATAAAAATATTTATATGATAAAATAAAACGGTATCTTTGTGTGTATCGCATTTTACTATTAGCCCAGGCTATAGGCATATTTTCATAACTGAAGTAGCGACTAGGAAATGTAATCACTAGCATTGGCGTGGAGAGAGAGTGTATAAACCCGGGAGGAGGTATATCCAGGCAGGCAGGCGGCTTGTCATGGCCGCTGTAAGGTCAACAACACTCAGTCACATCTCCCCTGGATCAATATTACACGGACTACAGTGGTTCCGGCTAGGCTGGCAAGTCGACAGAAACGCGGTCCAGAGAACATCTAAACCGCACTAGAGCGAGAAACCTCACAACAAAAGCGCACCTTAAATTAAGCAAGGATTTTTTTTCTCGTGATTTTCTACCCCCCCCCCTACCCTTTTCCCCCACAAAAGAGATCGTAAGATTGCCTCTCCCCTATCTTACGTTTTTTCCACTACGATTTGATAAATTAGATTAATTTAATAGTTTAGTTCTTTCTAGACATAAAGATTGGTATTAAAGCGAGTGATATGAAATTTTAAAGCTAATATATTTATTTTCTGACAAAAAAAAATATTTTGTTTCACCATAAACATTGATAAAAAAAATTACGTTAGGTTCTGACACCCCCATCCCCCTTGTAAGAAAATACTAAAGCCCCCCTTACCCCTAAACACCCCTTACGTAATTTAAGGACGGAACCTAAAACTTGTATCGAAAATGCACAAGGGAAAAACAACAAGTGCTTAACCCGCTTCAGTGGCCCTCGCAGTAGACTAGATTGCCGATGGCGGGGAGATCGAGGTTCGAATCTCGGTCGGATGTACGGTGGGTGTTTTTTACAAAACAGTTTTCACTATCCCTCCACACAAATGCGGGTATTTCATTATCATTATTTAGCACCGCGTCTTACTACCCGTTCGGGTTATACGCTTAAGTACTAATTACACTAATGGATTAGGATTTTGGGAAGGTTGAATTTGAGGAAGTGAACCCGCATTTGCGTGGAGGGAGAGTGGAAAACCATTTAGGGAAAAACCACCCTCAGTTCACCCGACCGAGATTCGAACCTTGATCTCCCTGTCCTTGGTGGTCTGGCTCAACACGACTGGCGCGTTAGCCAACTACGCCACCAAGGCGGGTCAAATGCGGGTACACGTTATATAAATATAACCTTCCTCATCCCTAAAACCATTACCATAATCAGTATATAAGCGTATAATCCGAAGGGTAGTAAGACGCGATGCTAAAAAAAAAAAAAGGTCCAAATTTGAACACTTTATTTAAACAGCAATATAAATACCCTTAATTGTATTTCTCTCTTTTTTCTTTTGTCTCCACGTCTTGTTACACGCTCGGGTTTACACATAAATATTAATTACACAAATTTAGGAAATAGGAAGGTATAATTTAAAATAAATGTAACCGAATTTACGTGAAGGGAGCGTATATAACTATTTATATTTAAAAAAAGCTCTCTCTGTTTACCCGACCAGGATTCGAAACCCAATCTCCTCGTTTTCGACCAAACATCCTATTACGAGTGACGCCTTAGCCCATTCAATCACTTAGGCGGGTTTCTATTAAAATTAACTATCATGAATTCTACTCGTTACTTATTGAGATTAAAAGAAAAAAAAATCCTCTCCCTTCCCCATATTATGCTTCAATAAAAAAACTTCTTATCGACACACTCTCCCCTTAAAACTTCTATGAAAACTTAATAAACAAATTTAAATGGAATAAGCTCATAGAAATCCGCCAGTGAGATATCTAAACATTTTTTGAGTAAATGTTCGCTAAAAAAAAAAAAAGGTACTTAGCAATAAGCATCGTCCGTTAACCGTTTCTAAAGCCTCCACAATTTTTTTTTTTAAATCGAGCAAAAAAACTAAATGAAAAGTTATTTGGCAATTATCGCGGCAGAGATTCACCTCACCCCTTCTCCCTCAAAAGCCATCCCATGAGGTAGCTATCTATTAGCAGACTGTCCGTGAGTTTATTGGTCCGTAGAGCTTAGTGGGTATAATTCTTTGATTTGTTACTTCTGCTCTAATGGAAGTTGCGTGTAAGTTCAGCCCTGGGAGATATCGGACAAATATCACCGTGTCCTCCCTCGTGCGCCTATTTACGGTCAGAAATTACGGCGGGAAATTAAAACACAATGTAAAATGGCTTCACGCTAGATTTCAAGTTGTACGGGATATATTTTAATCAGGTCGAAACCCGAGGTTTTGGTGAGAAGAGGCGCTTTAGAATGGAAACGATTCCTGAAGGTTGATAGCGACGAATTTATATAATAAAGAAGCTGAGGTATCAAGATAAAGGTAATTATTTGTTAATTTAGATCAGTGAGTAAAAAAAATAGACCAAAGTCTAGTTACTAAAAAACTAATGCAAACTGAAAAGTACGTTTGTAGGTGTAGTTTACGGTCCTATTTAAAGCTATGAAAGTTTATTTATTTCTCTTTAGATCAGTAGTTCCCAACCTGTGGAGGGGGCGTGAAGAGCTGCCAAGGCGGGGGGCGGGGGGGAGGAAGTAGGGGGGCGCGGAACAAGTGAATAACATTTAGATCATCTAAGAATTGAAGAAATTTTCTAATTCAATCCCTTTTACAAAGTAACTAAGATAATTTTTCTTGCTGTTAGGAAAACCTTACCAGTTGTTACAATTCATCTATTAGGTGACCGTGTAAGACACTCGCACGCATGCGCATGTTTATCTTTTAAGCTCGCAAGCCTCGGGTCCACCCCCCAATCCTCCTCTCTACCCTCCCCCTTAGCTACCAATGCGGCCATGTGCAACACAACTGAATTTTCCACTATAACTTTAATAAAAACTAAACAGCTTTGTCTATTTGAAATGTAAAGTGATTCCCGGTCTGTTTTGTCAATAATTATCAAACCCAATATTTCAGAACTAATGAAAACCAAGCAGTGACAGCCATTAAACTATTTTTTTTTGTACCAGAATGCTGACATTGTTACATTGGTTTTTCTTATAAAATAAAGAAGTTAAAAGAAAACAATACTTTTTAGAGATGTTTTATAACAATAAAAAATAGTGGAGGAGCGGTAGAGGGCAGGGTGAAATATGATAATATACCAAGGGAGGGGGTTAGCTTAAAAAGGTTAAGGACCATTGTTTTAAATAGATGGCTTGTACCGAGATCCATCCTGTACCTGCCTGTACATTATTGGCGAAACATACATAAAATAGCAAGTTCTTCTATATCCATGAAATACAATTTACAATGTACCTTACCTTAAACATTCAGCTATGAAACTGGAAAGCGGGCTTAGGTTGATCCGATTTTTAAAGAGAGTAGATCCAAACATACACATGTGTTGTTTTTAGGTTATTGAGGGGGTTGATAGGAGTTTTTATACAAAGATAAGAGGCGAATGACCGGTAATTGCATATATCATGGTACAGTTCGTGTTTATACTCTAAAAAAAATAAGATTCATGAAAATGAACTTAAATCAAGGCGAAACAGTAATCATGGTAAAATAAATATAGCCTATGTTAAAAAAAAAAGTCTAATACTTGCTTAGAATTTTTTATTAATAAGTTTAATACTATGATTAATGACGTCATATTAGGGGTAGATATGAGACTTATAAAATAGAATAAATACACCTGTGTTGGCATAGATACACCATGGAGAAACCAGAGAGGAAAAACACCATCAGTGCATCTGGCCGAGATTCAAACCTTGAACCTCCCCGTCCCAAGAAATTCAGTCTATTGAAACCACGTGACCATCAATGCTAAATCAATTGCTAAAATGTAACATAATTGCAACAATCCCACATTAAATAACAGTCCTTATGGTATCCCTCTGCAGACTATTGCGTACGTAGCCCACTCTTGCCCAGAGAAGTTGGAGACGCATGTTCACAGTCAACGGAAGGTCTGTAGTTCTTTGGAAAACCAATTGCAGCTTCCGCTATTATAATTTGAAGTTGCGTGGCAAAGTGAAACATTCACGGTAAAGTATTATTTTTTAAAGGTAATTAACTTTCTCTCTCTCTCACACACACACACACACACACACACACACACACACACACAGGTAAAAGAACATGCAACGTTCTAAGAAATATATTTCCCAAATACTTCTTTTAAAAGTGATTTAGCATGCAACCAGATCAGCCTCCAAGCGTTATCATTAAAAGGTTATCATTTTCGTATCAGACATTTAAAAAAATTTGTTTGAAAAAAAAGAGTTGATATAAAATTATTTTTTCTGTGAAAAGTGAGAAAATTTAATTGTATTATTTTATAGACATGCTAGTCTATAGTTATTTCAAGAATGACAGTAGCAGATTATATTAATTGAAGTGTGAATGTAATGAAAGTAGCTATCATTTTGTATCAGTAACCGTAGACGAAGAAAGCTTTTCATAACAAGAAGACATTAATTAACCTCGACTATCATAAATTTGTAAATAAAGGAAAATTCCTAAAGACAAATGTTTGGAGCGTTTTACTTTACGGATGTGATACTTGGAACATTACCGCAACTGAAAGGAAAAGAAGCATTTGAAAAGTAGTGCTACCGAAGAATGTTGAAAATATCATGCATGGAGATGGTATCAAATACAGAAGTGCTAAGAAAAGTAAATGAAGAAAGGAAACTTGGGAAAGGTACACAGAAAGGAAGAGTTAACATGGTAGGACATAATACTGAGACAATCATGTTAGTTTGACGAAGATAACTATAGAAGAAGAGGTACAACAAACCAGTCGCAAGATTGATGATCTAATGATGAAGTGAGAAAACCGCTGTTAACATAAGTACATGCTCCCAAACATTGCACATGTTGTGCGCAAATTAGACATTCTTTGGGAATAGATCCATGTCGAAGAAAAAGTACAGATTTGGTATATCAACCTCATATATTAGAACACTCCAAATTATGCCTAATCCCCCAATATAACACTCCAAAATGTAGTATTTCCTCGACGTTTATAAAAATAAGAACAGGGTCACATTGGACGATGGTTCATTATAGGGTCTAAGGACCGCACAATGTAATGTATAAGGCCGCATGCGGCCCGCGAGTTTGACAAGCCTACCTTAGACCATTGATTTAACTCATTTTACTCAATTCCTTAATACAATTCGTATGTTCAAGCACGTAGAGTGTTCCATAAAAAAGCTGCAGCTGCTCTAAAAAAATAATTACCGTGTAATTTTGTTTTGTCTGCAGTCATGATCGTTCCTGCGCCGTCGTATCCAGGCAAGCGCTCAATCAATTTGCCCATTATCTCTTGGTTTAATAAAGTAAATAATTCTAGTTACAAGATTTCTTATTTTCTCCCAATGACCCAGTAAAAAGTACTGCGGTACAAAATGTGTTTTTGCCATAATTCAAAATGTGGACCATGAATATTTTGGTCTTCATAAGTTGGTTATTATGCCAAAATAGTTGCTCACCATCGCCTTAGTTAAAGATGAAAATTTTGGATCGGAAAATATTGCAGAAAATTTTCCGTAGTGGCATCTTGCGGTGGAGGGTTAAATTGTGGAGGTGGCACCTACAGCCTATTGTACTTCAAAATATAGTGTGTTAAGATACGAGTGGGTTATAAGAAGAAGGGGGGAGGGGAACGCGAGTGGGGGAGAGGTAGATAGGAAGCACGGAGTATAGGTGGGGGGAAATGTCGCAACCACCTTAAAATTATTTTAATTAACTTATTGATGATAAAACATTGAAGTATGATTTATGAACATAACGGGTCTTCAAAGGCTAGCATTCATTTGTTTCTTTACTACTTTTTTTTAGCACCACGTCTTACTACCCGTTCGGGTTATACGCCTATGTACAAGTACGCTAATGAGTTAGGGATAGGGAAGGTTGAATTTATAGGAATTACAACCGCATTTGTATGTAGAGTGAGTGGAAAAACCATTTAGGGAAAACCTCCCTCAGTGCACCCGAATCGAGCCCCGACCTCCCTGTAAAAGGCAGTCTAGTCTATTGCGATAGTAGCGCATTGGACCGTGCGGCCACCGAAAAAGGTGTTTTTATTACTACTACTACTAATACTACTACTAATATTATTACCGTTACTATTATTATCAATTTAATCAGTTGGAATTAATTAACAGAAAAAACAATTGAAATTTTTCCGTCTCATATTCCTAGCCTTAGTCTACGTTCGCGCGCGCACACACACACAAAGCTTTGAGTGGCAATGGACGTAAGTTCAAAATATGACAAACCAAAACGAGTTTATTTTATTGTACATTTCATAATAAAAGTATAATAATTATTTTAAAAATAATAAATGAGAAGCAGCTTGATATTTTCGATGTTTTATTTGTGCTACGCGTATTAAATACTGAGATTATTATATTATTATTATTATTATTATTATTATTATATTATTATTATTATTAGCACCGCGTCTTACTACCCGTTCGGGTTATACACACTTACGCTAATGTGTAATGGTAGGGTGATTGTGAGATGAAATGGAGGACCTACAATTTAACGTGGAATCCGAACCACGGTGGAGGTCCGGCATTCCTCACATTCACAAGTTGTGATTAACACACGTCTTGTCAGAGGTGAAGGAAGTACTAAGAGTAATAGATGCTATATTGGTGTCAGAACCTTTCTGTTAATATTTAAAGTAATTCCTTAGAAATCCCTTAGAAGGTCGTTAACCAGTTGAAACTTTGAGAAGCAGATTCGTCTTATTCCGTATTGGGACTTAGAAGTTTAAACACACCACTGAAGAATGATGAATCAAACATACATTTCAGAAAGAGCTTAGGTTCTGATGAATTGTTTGACGCACCTTAAACTAGAAACCTGCACAGTCGGAATATTGAGGGGGGGGGGGGGGGGGAAGGACTGTAGGGTAATAAACCCCCGGTCGTACTTCATCTCTATGTGAGGCAAATTCATAAACAACCGTAGCTATGGAAGGAGGGGAATTCATATCAGAATGGTGCAACGACGCAAAAACATGAATTATAGCTTTTGATTGGAAATGAAAACACCAAAACAGTGTAGTGTCGGGTGTGTGGGGGAGGGGGGGTACAAACCAAACATCGTATCACATATGGACAGGAGTCGGTTTTTAAAAAAAGATGAGGTCAACCACATTTTAATTTAACATTCATTTTTAAACTTACAAACTACAATGGATGTAGGTGTGTTTATTTCTTTATAATATTGAGTGACTCGTAAAATAAATAAATGTATTACCCTTAGAAAATGTTAGGGTGCTTTCACATCATCACGTTTAACTATCGTTAGAGTAAACAAAAATAATTCCGTGTGCACGGCGTTTACCATGAAAGGTCGTAAGCTTACCTTGAATGGTTCCACTATGGTTCAGCTTATAATATAGGACCATAGTGTAATCGGTCAAGGTAAGAATGCTACCTTTCAGGGTATAAGCGAAGTGTACACAGTTTTTTTTAAAAAATACAGTGCCAATCATACAATGTGTCTGGATATTCAGTCCAAGTCAACCTCTATCTCAGCCATTTTTTGTGGCAGGGACTATACAAGCCCTGACCAAATTACAGCCCTTCACGTATTTTTAAACGAAAAATACCAGAAATAAAAAAATCCTTTTATGGGAGTAGGGTGTATAATTTCTATTCAACGCACCCATGGGCATTGACAAGCCGTTTTAAAAATCTCAACCAGGGCCTACTAAATAAATATAAGTACATCAAACATTAAAGAAATTAAAATATTGCATTCATCCCAAGTTTTGTTTTATTTGAGACTCAGTTATTCATGTTTACATATTATGGTCTTAATTATTATGTTATCTATATAATTTTTATAATAAAGTGAGTCTTCCGAAAAATCGTATTTTATTTGGTGGCTCATTTTTATATTTAAATTCTTAATGTGACCCTTCAGACAAAAAAAAAAGCCTAAGTCTGGACTTTACTATTTAATAAAAGTAACTAGTAACCTTGTATGGTGTATAGATTTATTTATGGGATAGGCATTTATATTTTAACTCTTACCTGAATCTTAGTGATATAAATACTGTACGTGTTTTAAGGTGTGTATTATTATAAGGAGGCTTTGGCAAATTTCGTCAATAAATGTAAGCAGGGCAACGACTTGGGGAACGAGAGGGAAAAGGGGGGGGGGGGGGGGGAGGACTCTAAACTGCTCAGCTACACCCCTGGATAGTTTACCTCTATTAAAGGCCAAGTTGTCGAAGAGGTGGACAAAGAATAAGGTCACATTTTTAAATGATTGTATTTGTGTGGGTGTGAGCCAGGTGGTTGGCTTCAAGTCTGCCTATCTCTGGTTCGATGTAGAGTGGCGCCCACAGTGAATGTTTCAAGTCTGGATTTGCACCCATACTATCCTTGGCACTAATGTTTAGGGTGTAGCGTTAAGCACGCCCGTCAACGTATGAGTTTTATTTTCACATTTAATTTGATTCAATATCCAACTGAGAAGACTGGAAACGCATATTAGTATTGACATTATAGTTTGTTTACTAAATTAAGTTGAAATGTTATCATCTCAATATTTAAAGTAAGAACATTTTACAGAGTTAAAATACTTCCTTTGAATGAATGAATATATATATTTATTTATAATGTGTATATATATATATATATATATAGGTTTATAATATATACGTACGTACCGTACGTAAGTACATTATATATAATGTACTCGCTTTGCTCGTTGGGAGCCCCCAGTGAGTTTTCTTTGCAAGTTGATGTAAACTAATATAATTCCAGCGTTGTTTTGAACAAAGTTACCGGTATTGTATTGTATATACCGCACCGACTTTTAAAGTTGCTCTGCCACTTTGAATTTTTTCGGATGTTAAAAATTAAAATTGTTAACTTTTTGGAATTTTCCCGTCGGTTACAGGCTAGGAGCTATAAGTTGGTCAAATAACAAGTTTCTAGCTCATCTGGAAGTGGGTAAACATTAATGTGAGTGAGTGAGTAAATTAGTGAGTGAGTGAGTAAGCCATGTGCTATGTTGATTTGATTAAACTTTATAATGGCCCATATTTTTATGTTGGTATTGTTTTGATTTAATCAAACTAAATATGTATATATTTAAAAAATATTCTTCATTACAATTTTGATTTTGTGAACTTCCTAGTTTTTACATTACCAGCCTCCAATGATTATTCTTTAACGGTAGCTAGCCAAAGCACCTTCAAGAAATGTGAAATAGCTACAAAACCTCTCAACAGTGTTTTGGGGAGCCATAAGTTCCCAATTAACAATAGTAATCATGGGTGCGGGGTTCTATACAGACACTTTCCATGTTATTCTCTAAATCAGTTCTTCCGACAACGCCAGAAATAACAATCATAATAATGTAATTGCTTGTTTATACTTAGTGACGTTTGCCCACCCCAAACCCAGGAGGGGGAACGTTAGAAAAGATTGTAAAAAATCAAGAGGTTATTTTCTTTGGATTTTTACCAAAACATGAGCATGAACTATAAAAGGATATTTACAAATTATACAAGAATCATGTATGGACACTACGAGCCAGTATATGTCCCACCCTACAGGCACATGAGCCCTTTCTCTGTCCTAATATGCCCTTCAGTCCCTACATGAGGGGTAACACGGAACCCTTAACACGAGTTTTATCAACATGGGTAACCCTGAAAAATAGCCCAAGCCCTTTCCCTGGTAACTTTCAAAAAGTCTCTCAAATAGACTGTAACAAGACAACATCCTGGCTAGACTCTAACAAGATTGTAACAAGCTATAACAATACTGTAACAAGACTACATCCTGGCTAGACTCTAACAAGATTGTAACAAACTATAACAAGACTGTAACAAGACAACATCCTGGCTAGACTCTAGCAAGATTGTAACAAGCTATAACAAGATTGCAACAAGACTACATCCTGGCTAGACTCTAACAAGATTGTAACGAGCTATAACAATACTGCAACAAGACTACATCCTGGCTAGACTCTAACAAGATTATAACAAGCTATAACAATACTGCAACAAGACTATATCCTGGCTAGACTCTAACAAGATTATAACAAGCTATAACAATACTGCAACAAGAAAACATCCTGGATAGACTCTAACAAGATTGTAACAAGCTATAACAATACTGCAACAAGAAAACATCCTGGATAGACTCTAACAAGATTGTAACAAGCTATAACAATACTGCAACAAGACTACATCCTGGATAGACTCTAACAAGATTGTAACAAGCTATAACAATACTGCAACAAGACTACATCCTGGATAGACTCTAACAAGATTGTAACAAGCTATAACAATACTGCAACAAGACTACATCCTGGCTAGATTGTAACAAGCTATAACAAGACTATAACAAGACAACATCCTGGCTATATTGTAACAAGCTATAACAATACTGCAACAAGACTATAGCGTGTGCTCGTTCCCAAAAAACTGCACTCTTTTCACTACTCAAAAGCGCATTCCAGCTTGGGGCTCAATAAATTTGTGACTATGCGATACTACACCTATAAATACTCTGCGTTCAACTACGACATTCGAATTGTTGTCTCTATAATGATACTGTTGACAACTACAAACTCCTTGTTTTATTTTAAGTATTGTGATTTATAAATATTTTAAATGGCCGCTTGCACTAAAACCTTGCGTATTTATTGTGAAGGCTTTCGCGGCCGGTGTTTGGAACTGAAATTAATGTTATAGGTCTTGAGCCCTAGTTCTAGTTCGTAAATCGTGGGGTGAAACTAACTTTAATAACAATATTATTATTATTATTTGTGGGAGGATTGTGTACGCAAGTGTAATTATGCATGTGCGTACATAAATAACGACTGATTATTGACTGTGTCCACACACTGCTCTAGAAACATAAAACTAGGCCTCCATGAAGCTGTTTATTAACATATTTTTTAGTACCGCTTTTTACTGCACGTTTGGGTTATACGATTATGTACTAATTATTACGCTAGTGGCTTTGAGGATTCTGAAGGCTATAGTTTAAAGAAAGTGTACTCGCTTTTGTATGGAGGTAGAGTGGAAAACCATTTTAGAAAAACCACCCTCAATACACCCGACCGAGATTCGAACCTCAATCTTCCCGTCATCGGCAGTCTAGTCTACTGAAAGAGTAGCGCGTTAGACCATGCGACCACCGAAGCAGTTTTTTATTAATTGAAACCATGAACAATTCACGCGTGGAAAGAAATTTGTTTCGTAAATACTTGTTGAAAGTACAACTTTTTTTGTTCGCTATTTAAATCATGTTTTATGACAAAATAACCAGGGGGAAGAGGGGAAAGCGGAGTGACTAAACTGGTTTGGAAAAAGCCGAAAATGGATTAGTGCCAACAAAAAAATATACGAAAAAAAATACGTGTGTGGCGATAACATGACAAATAGAAAGTGTGGCAGATATGAAATGTACAGTAAATAACAAATTGCTTACAGTTCTTATTTTAGGATTTTTGGTATAATTAAATGTATAAGACTTGATTTTTCAGAAAAACACAAAGATATTCAAAAAAATATGTCCAAGGGGTGTAAAAACTACTCTCTTTCCTATACTTCATCTACATCTAGCATATGCATTTCAAATAGTAGCAACAAACTCCAGTTAGCATATGCATCTCAAATAGTAGCAACAAACGCCAGTTAGCATATACATCTCAAATAGTAGCAACAAACTCCAGTTAGCATATACATCTCAAATAGTAGCAACAAACCCCAGCTGCATATACATCTCAAACAGTAGCAACAAACTCCAGTTAGCATATACATCTCAAATAGTAGCAACAAACTCCAGTTAGCATATACATCTCAAATAGTAGCAACAAACTCCAGTTAGCATATACATCTCAAATAGTAGCAACAAACTCCAGTTAGTATATACATCTCAAATAGTAGCAACAAATCCCAGTTGCATATACATCTCAAACAGTAGCAACAAACTCCAGTAAGCATATACATCTCAAACAGTAGCAACAAACTCCAGTAAGCATATACATCTCAAACAGTAGCAACAAACTCCAGTAAGCATATACATCTCAAACAGTAGCAACAAACTCCAGTAAGCATATACATCTCAAACAGTAGCAACAAACTCCAGTAAGCATATACATCTCAAACAGTAGCAACAAACTCCAGTAAGCATAACCATCTCAAATAGTAGCAACAAACTCCCGTTAGCATATACATCTCTAATAGTAGCAACAAACGCTAGTAACAAATATTCTTGCACCCGGCAGTTAATTCTTTATGATGTGCCGAGGTCTGAGCGGGAACAAATAATGGGAGAACATATTGACCCCATCAATTCGATCCCATGTATTAGTGGCTAAGGACTCCACCTACAACAACAACAACTATTCTTCTAATACTACTGAGAGGAACCCTGGTTCGATTCAAGACAACGGCTATAATAATCTAGCATTCTCGTGTGGTTTCTTCACATTGTGTGATTATTATAATTAATGTATCATGTTCCTGGCTGCTAGTTTGTTAGACGTGTGTATAAGATAGTCCCAAGATCAGGAACACACTTTATATAATTTAATGTAATCAAACATAATGATCACCACAAAGAGGAAGAAATAAACATGGCGAGTGACGTCGTATATATAGAAAAAAGTCACTTTGCCCATGACCATACTATTTGAAAGTCACAGAGAGCTAAGGGAAATAGAAAGAGAGTAAAGTAAAATACAAGAAAAAAAAACTCCCACCCATCGGAATGATCCCGGCTTCATAAATACGCATTTCCAAGGGATGGAGCGGGTAGTTGGGTCAGCTCAGAAAAACTACCCCAAACCCCCCGGCTAAACAGAAGTGATCCCTCTGAGTGGATGATGCGGATATCACAGACTGATATACTGCCAATAAAACCCTCTTTACTCGACGATATTTCTCTCACCACGCGGAAAGTATTTTTACACACTTAATTCGACAGATCATCATTTTGAAATGGCTCCCGGTGCATAATCGAGGTAAGGAGCTTTTTATTTTTAGAACTATTCTCGCTTCAAAGAAATTGTACATATATAAATAATTGATTTAAGAAAAAGCTTCGTTCATTGTTATGATTTACTCCAATATATTATTTAAAACTGAAAGAACAATATATTATACCAGTTAACCCTTGCGAAACTTCTTTCGCACATTCAACCTTCCCGTGCCCCCCCTCCCCCCCCCCCCCCCCCCACAAATGATTTAGTCTTTTGTTGGGTTGTTGAAATTAAATACTCAGCGAAGTGTATATTAACGTACACTGAGTATGCTATGTCAGAAGTCGATAAAAAAAATATATCCACTGGTACCTTATTCATCGCTGTAGACTTTGTATTAGTTGAGAAAAAGGGATGTTGACAACAGAAATAATATATAGGATAAGATGCCTAACCCAACCATTTTGTTATTGTACTACATACTCTACTATTCTAATTATATAATAGAACACATACCAATTCTTCAAGGAAGCGCCTCAATTGACAACAAGAAATGTTTCAGGAGTTTATACGGTCTTTTCACGAAAATAGTGGTGCTTTACTTAGAAATTTATCCTCTATCTTGTTCCGATAAACTTTATCACCTAAATTACCCATATCAGTGGACACCCAGACAAAGGTGTAAATCTCTTTTGTACTGGTTTGCCGATTAGGGGAAGTAGAGGTTAGAATTCCGACTGGGTGTACTGAGAATATTTTTTTTATCCCTAAATAGTGTGCCACTCTTTATCTCCAAACAGATGTGGATACATTTTCTTTAAATCCTAACGTCCTCATCCCTACTCCATCAGTGAAATATTCGAATAGCCCGGACGGATGAATGATTAAGAGTACATAAACCTAACTGACCTCAATGTTTTTGAGTTAAGTGCTCGCGTTAGGACCCAATTTTCATTCCCGCTCAAACACAAGTGGGGCGATAAGAGAATCCTTAGAACAACTTTCTTCTGAATGGAAGTAAAACCGTCGGTCCCATGTGGATTGTGGTAGTAGGTATGTAAAAGAACCCTGGAAAGTATGTGGAAATACCTTTCCCAGCGAAATCGGTAAGCCCTTTTGCTATCGCTCAGAGAAATTGTCGTGTGCTGATACAATCAATCGGTTCAGAAAGTGCAAGATGAATACCTCAAATAAATAAATAATACAAAGAACTTACATTAAATCTCTAATAGACAAACCCTTGGAACTAAGGCATTCTAAATAATAAGAATCATAATAGTAAAAATAAAATGAATCAGCTGCATTAGTAGACACGCTTATCAAGCTTATCTTGCATGGTTTGCCAGTTATTGAGAGGCTGGAGTTCGAATCCTGGCTGGATATATTCAGGGTATATTTTCCTAAATAGTTTCCCACTCCCCCCCCCCACCCACACACGCAAATACGGGTACATTTTCTCTAAGCTATACATGCCCCATCCCTATCCCATCAGAGTAAATACAAAGCGTATAAACCAGAATGTTAAGGTACGGTATAAAATATAAAAAGAATAATTTAAAAAAGAGTAGAGCCTTGAAAAAATTAATAACTGCAAGCGCTGATGAGAGATAATTCCAATTTTCAAAGAGACAAGAAATGTAAGGACTAGTGGAATCCAATTAATTTTAGCAATGTCATTTAACTGGATATGAGGCTCTCAAATTTAACTCTGTTGATTCCATTCCACATTGTTCGTCCAATATCCTGTTCGTGTAACCCTCCCCAGGTAATAAACCAAGCCAGGCCCACGTGACTGATGACATCCGGCGGTAAACGAGAGACATAAAGAGTTGGCGGTTCGAGTCTCGGTGGATCGTACCCTGGGGGCGCCCACTCAATATCCTGCTGGCGACGCAGGTTTCATTTCCTGGTTCCCCCATCCACATTTTGCCTAATTCAACTGCAATGCGTCCCTAAGCTCCAACCACCCCCTCCTTCACCCCATCTTCTTTTCTACTTTCCCTTTGACTTGCGGGGTACACATATAGCTACAGTTAACAGACAAAGTATGTCCACAATTGCTTATGAAAACCTTTTAAAAATCATTACTGGCACCTGTTTACCCGTTGGACATTTATATTCCTACACCAACACGCAGCAAGATCAGTCACCCACGTCCCGACAGTGAAATAAACCACGAGGAAAGGATTTTCAAACTATATTAATATGTGATTATGCAGTATCTTATTATACTTTGGATCAAATGTGCCGCCCAATAGTGAATATAGAAGTAAGAGAAGTAGAGAGATTTACCGGGAAATTTTGAATAGGAAAATTTTCCTCAGCGACGGCTTCCGGTGGAGGGGTTGAATTGTTGAGGTGGCACATAGAGCCTATTATATATATACATCAAAGAGAGTGTTAAGGGACGAGTGGGTTGATAAGGGGGGAACTTATGAGTTACCGGGGTGGGGGGTGGGGTACGGTTATATAGGGAGACAAATGTTGTTAGCAAAGAGTCAGGTCAGCTTTAACATTATTTTAATTAACTTATTGATGATTAAAAAAAATTAAGTATGAATATAAAACGTTTACAAAAGCTCGCATTAATTCGTTTCTTTACTTTCACCACTACCACCATACTACCACTTAACTACCACTACCCATACTACCATTTAACTACCACTACCCATACTACCACTTACACTACCACTACCCATACTACCACTTACACTACCACTACCCATACTACCACTTAACTACCACTACCCATACTACCATTTAACTACCACTACCCATACTACCACTTACACTACCACTACCCATATTACCACTTAACTACCACTACCCATACTACCACTTACACTACCACTACCCATACTACCACTTACACTACCACTACCTATTCTACCACTAACACTACCACCAACAATAATAATAGAAAATGTTATAAAAAAGCTGTTACATCTCTAGGTGTAGGATGGAGAAGATGATTATTTTGAATAATGGAGAGAGGAAGTAAAACTAAAATTAGTGTGTGTTAACGTGAGTGTGTGTTAATAGGGGAAGTGAAACTCATCTGTGTTTCAAACCTTGGCTTCCAGAGTCAGTACCAGTGGTAGAATATTGTTCACAGGTCGTATACCAATATTATTAGACTAAATAATCTATGGTAGCTTGAAGAGGGTAACCAATATTCGCTCGTAGAGAGGATTAAAAGCTACAGCGCGGAAACAAACGTTCTTTGTGTAACCATTGTGGATTGAGCCGAGCCCTGATTCGTTTAAAGTTTAAAATGTGTCCCTTGCGTTAGTAGATTCCCACGAAGCGCGAACAAAATATTTAAAACTGCAGGATGGGGAGCAAAATGTTTTACATTTCCAAACTTTACTTCTTTTTCGTTATTGAGACTAGAGGAACTACCAATATATCCATAAAATTACACATTTTTCGATCATGTCAATAGTTTGAGTGTAGATATTAATCAAACGTTTGGATTTGATTTAGTACATATTTCCCATGGGTTATTAAGTGTTTTTAAAGATGAGCAAGCTCATTTGTAGACCTCAAAAAACTGTGGTTAGAGTGAATGAAGCTATTCCACGATATAATTTAGAAGAGAGAACTTACGGAATTAAATTAAAGTCTACATTATAAAATATTTTTTCCGTTTAGACCTTTTAAAGCGTAAAAAATATTACTAGTATTGCTTTAAATAACATTTTATTTGTAAATCTTAGTAATCAGGATGAACTAATCAATTTTGTCCGTAGTTCAGGTATGGATTACACCCCATCTCTCTGCTGGTCAAGGTCAGTAAGCCTAGCGACATTCTAACTAACCTAATCTCGTATCTCTAATTAACAAAATTGCAAAGTCACGCGAAACTAGGCTAGAATTAAGGGTCACACCCCAACGATAAAAATGTCACAACATAAAAAAAAATTCAGTTTTTCAAGAAGGGAAAAAAACCAAAATATAAAAAGTTTTATCAAAATGGCAAACAACCATTAAAGAAAAATATTTATAGTAATAAAGTAAACTAAACTTTTCAAAAAACTATTTATGTTTCTATCATTTCTTGTCATCATGATGACGTCATATGATTGATTAAAGCAAAAACTTTTTAACTGAGTCACTTTTTTACTCATTTTTTCCTATTTGAGACTCTTATAACTTTAGTTTTGTTAAGATAAGTTGTTTTTCTTCTCCAACAAACATATACTTCAATGTTCCGACTCAGAAGTGTAACTGCTCATGGTGAAATTAGTGCGAAGTCTAATCAAGAAAAAGGCGACACACCTGCCCTCTTGCTGTCGGATGTGGAATTACATATTTGTTTTTTATAGTGGAGATGCTTTTAGTTGTGTCACTTTTCTCGCTGGGGTGCGATGTCCACAATTGATGGAAAACAAATTACAGTTAAATTGTTAGTATGTTATAGAAAAAAAGCCGTGTGTATATGAGCTGGGCTCTTAAGGCTACGCCTAACCCACACGAATTATTCCTTAGCATTTTAGTCTTCATGGAAATAAGACTGTGGATTTTAAACTAACATTTCCTAGGTTTAAAAGAAGTGTTAGGGATCTTCCACGATATTTGCATTGTTACATGAACATGTTTTAATTAGTTATTGAAGTTTTAATTGTTTTGTCAGAAAAACTTCGATAATAATGTTAATATGACCATTAAAATAACATGGAAGGTTTCCAACAATAAATAGTCTAGAGCTTTGAATCATGGGTTCCAGAAATCTCAGCAATTTACCCACAAAAACTTAATCTGAGATGTTGGTGTTGGTGTTTAAAGTCTAGACTGACCTTATCTTTGAGCATGTCCCTGACTCGGCCGGCCTGGTGTCGGAATCTGTGCAGTTCCAGTTGCAGCTCCAAACAGCGCTCCTGCCAGTTGACGGGTCCGGGTTCAATCCCCGCCGGACCTACCACACCCCACTGCTGGTAGTGGTGCTGCTGGTGGTTCTCCAACTCCATCATGTCCAGCAGCAGTGACGCCGGCGGCGGTGGAGGCGGCGCTACCACTTGGGAGGGTCGTGGCGGCGGGGGCGGAGATGACAGGTAAAGGCGGGAGCGGCGCGGAAGGAGGCGCGGGCTCGCGGGTGCAGAGCCGGTGGATGCCCCTGAGGCGGCGGCAGCGGCGGCGGCGCCAGTGTATTCGGATAAGCGCGAGAGTGGGTCGAATATCTGCGAGAGGCGGCGCGCCGGGCTGCCTCTGTGCGCATCGTCAGCCATGGCGTCAACACCGGGGACAGGAGTCCACTTTAGCGCGGTCTCCCGACAACATGTAAATATACTTCTAGAGGACAACTCCCTCACTATTTACCAATTCATCTGTTCTTTGAGCTCATGGAACAATATCTATTTTCAATCAGGTCCTGAAACAACTTCGACAACATCCACTTAGCGAGATGCCAAACAAAATAATGAATTTACTTTTAATCTTACGTTCAATAAATACTTTTCTTAAAACGGCGGAACCGTAATATTACTTTTGAAAAGAGAGATTCAACATGAGTATTGTGGTTCACCATAGCACATAGTTTGTTAGTTCATACAATTAACGATTGAAGAAGCTACCACATTCCTACTGGCTCCAGTTTGCCAACTGTATTTGAAACTGTTCTACTTTAAAGCTAAAACATTGCCACATTCGTCCTATAGTTCCTTAAATTGATCATACTTGTTTATGTTGTACTAAAGGAAAACTAGGTCAGCCAAGCGCAGTGCTTAGTGGAAGTTTAAATGCTTGTATTGACTTAATATTTTGGCATTTAGTTGCACCTTTGAGTAACACCATATCGGTAAGTCAAGCGCAATACTTTAGAATGTTAATTAGCCTTTTATTTCCCTTCCCGATTTGTATATTACATCCACCAACGATCACTGTCATCCATGTTAGAAGTAATGTCCTTAGTTCCATCTATTATATCTGTATAGCTGAAACGACACCATTATTAGAAAGCACCTCATTTGAGAAGACTTACTAGTTTTAGAAACAGTAACGAGAAGAAATAAATATCTAAGTATTACATTCATTCAACAGATTTATAAGATGTCCTTCATCTAGGACGGAGGCATCCAAATTTTTGAACTATCACTTACCTCCCCTTGAATATCTTATGTAATCACTTTGTAATCACTTTAGGTAATTTTAATTAAGAGTATTATTGTCCTTCCACTTGATCTAAGTGGCAGTACGCATTTTTAATTACACGAACGAAGATTAAAGCTTTCTTTTCTCCTTCAACTGATTAACATCAAATTACATTTCTTCATACACCATTGGCCATTAATCAATTCTGAAAATTTACAAGTTTTGGTGGACGAAGAGATTAAAACAGCTTTCTAAAGTATTTGAAAGAGTTTATCTTCAGAGAAACGAGACTATATAAGAGTGAGTGATGGTCTATGGGGGGGGGGGGGGGGGGGGGGAATCGACACACTTTTTAAATGTAAATAAAAAAGTCTTGTTTCACTACTATATAAAGTTCGTGTTATTTTAAAAATCAAATCACAGATTGAATTTCCTCCAGCTCTTAGCTTCAACAAGGAAGTGTTGTTGGCATTAATGCAAATCTGGTTGAAATTAAAACTTTTCCTAAAACGGTTTAAGACTCGAAATCACTTAAAGATGGTATGTAGGACCCTCGCAAATGCGTATCCAAGGAGAACAGGCAAGATACGGTAATTATAAATTTAAATAAATCTTCCTTCTTAAATCAAGTACCTCCCTCTTTATTGTTTCATTCGCTTCTTCACTGCAGAACCAAGCTTACAAATTTGACTTCCAAATTACAGTTCTTCTGATCTTTTGCTCAAGATAAATATATACGTTTTCATTAAATGAATATGACGACAAAAAGAAAAAAAGAAGGGGAAAGAATAATTGCTGCGAATTAACTTATGTGCAAGACGAAATAATATTTCTTAAAGAAACTTTATCTTATTTGTAATATATAACAAACGTATAGTTGATTTTAATTGAAGAAACGTTATCGTAATTATTTCGAATTAAAAGTCTAACAATAAACTTTTCACTAAACACCACAGAGTTCAAACTTAACAAGGAAGAAATAGATGGCCGAACGCCACAGCCTTGTGGATATTTTACATTCTTCTGAACAAGGGCATGATTAAATTCGAAGAGGGAGGATTCACAAGGCGGTGGTGAGCAGCTACAATCGTCTTCTGGAGAATACCTGAAACAAAAGAAAAATAACGAAGTTAGAACAAGTGAGTTGTTTTATAGCGCTGTTTTTGTTGGGTGGTTTTAATACATGAAAATATACTTCAGTACCCTTAAAGGTAGCAAGCAGTGTTCCCAAGGCAGACATTAAGAATGACCCCGGGCACGGGACGATTCCTGGATAGCTCATTGGTTAGAGCATTGGCATACTAAGCCAAAGGTCCCGGGTTCGATTCCCGTGTCCAGGTGTCATTTTTCAATTTTCTAAGATGATATCTAGATGGAGAATTTCTCACTAAAAAGCATAAATAATAGCTTCGGCTATTTGATTCATGGCAGACTATACTATGGACCTGTCAAAGTGAAATCACGGGGTAAAGGAAGGGCGCACAAAACCACGCGCTATGATCTTTTTTTTAAAAAATATTTATTACATAAATAGTTTGTATACTAAATTAAGGAAAAATAACTAAATTGTGATTTGAAATAGTGTTACCTATATTTGAAAGATAATAAGATAAGGAAAAATGACTTTGCATAATTTGTTTTGGAGGCTTTCACAGCCAATGTTTGATCAGAAGTTAAGTGGATGGACTACCTTGTAAAACTTGAGAAGCGCTATCAGCGCAACTCCTAAGAAACGTCCATATATTGAACTATTTGGACTGTTTAGCCGACACCGAACTTGAGTTACAGTGTTGTCATATCTGTCAAATTTGGTCTAAAAGAGTGAGGGGGAGCGAGCTAATCTGTTGTTTACATGGGTCAAGTTTCTTGGAAGGGAAAGGCAGGCAAGAGTGCGGCTTTTATCAAAGACCACACTATGCAGAAATCTGCTGCTTTATTTTTAGGTTGAACTAATATAATCAGTAGTATGGTTTTCTTAATATTTCTTACCTAGCGGAAGAAAACATTTTTCATTTGACTTTCTCGTATTAGACTGGTTTGCTGGTGACGAGTTTGGGGTTCAAATCCCTAGTAGTGTATACTGAAGGTGTTTTTTTAAAACGGTTTTTTATACACGCTATTATTATTTATTTATATCACCACGTCTTACTATCCGTTCGGGCTGTACACTTATGTAATAATTACTCTAATGTGTTAGGCATCAGGAAGGTTAAATTAAGAGGAGGTGCATCCATATTTTCGTGGAGTGAGAGCAGAAAACTATTTAGGAAAAACCACCTGTGAGCACCCGACCGGAATCGAACCATGATCTCCCCGTCTTCAACATGTCAGTTGAACACGGTGAGTAGCACATACTATTGGACTTGATCTCTGGTGGTGGGGAGATTGAAATTCAAATCCCAGTTGTGTGCAATAAGGGTATTTTTCCCTAAAATGGTTCCCAATCTCACTCTACGCAAATGTGGGTACATTAAATCTAAAATGTTACCTTCCTCATTCCAAGTTCATGCATGTGTACAACTCAAAATGGAAGTAAGTCACAATGAAAAAAAAAACTATTGTGATGACTACCAAGAGTGTCGGCGAAACTTTATTAGTTTCGGGCAAGGTAGTTGTAAAGAAATATATTTTTGAGGAGTTTTTAGGGGAATGACTCAAAGCCAATGGAAAATGTTTGAAAATGGAATGCCACTAAAAGCTATTTGGGGTGGCCCTTAAGCATTTAAAAATAATAATAGATTGTTATAGAATCTATTTGAAGTTTGATACAAACCATCTTTCAGCTTCAAACTCAAGTATATCAGAGGGAACCAAACAAACTGGAGGAAGACACATTTTGATGTGGAGAGGGGTGGAGAAGAAATTGGTGGTAATACCCCGCCCTATCAAACCTCCCCCCTTCCCAGTTCACCCTCAATGAGTAACATTGGATATAAAACTATCGACAGACACACCGTAGAATGTAGATCATTTCCTCAGCATCTGACTTAACCCAAGCTATGAGGGGTGAGGACAGTGTCATAATAATAATAATAATAATAATAATAATAATAATAATAATAATAATAATAATAATAATAATGGTGATAGAGATATCTTATCAATTAACATAAAAAGTGTTTATTTTTTTATATCTTTTTTCATGGACGCAGAAAATTGGGGGTCAGAGATGTACCCTTCTTTAAAAGTGTTAGAACCCTTAAAAGGCAGGGGGGCCACACACATATGTATAAAACATAAATAAGAAATTGTGTTTTTTTTACTTTATTATTTACTTTAGTTTCTTATATTACATCATCCAGATACTACTAATAATAATAATTTTTATATAAACTTAAAGACGCACTAAAATCTCCTATTGTAAAACTAGCTTGACCTACATTAGCTTGTAACAAGTACAAAGACATAACTATGCAGTAATTGACCCACGATGGGTGCCCCCAAGGAAAAAATACACCACCGTCTCCAAATCTTATGAATAATTGTAGATCATTAAAAAATATTTATACATTTATTATTGGAATTATTTTATAATACGTAATAATATAGAGTGGGTAGGTTAAATTTAGAGGAAGTGTACCCACATTTGCGTGGAGAGATAAGAGTGTAAACCCATTGAGGAAAAACCACTCTAAGTGCATTACCATACAGCCATAATATTTGATAAAATTTTTGCTGAAAAGTTTCAATATAATGTAAAAAACTTAATCTGAATTGAATAAAACAATATTAATAAATATTATAAACAAATCTATAGTCAATTATCAATATTAACACTTATAGAGGCTAAACAAACATTGATCTCTGTGAAATTGTCTACACTTTCCTCCAAGGTCAAGCTACGGGTAGTAGCTCAACAGTCAACATATCTAATCCCTGCAGCCTTTATTGATTCATGTGCTTCTTAAATAATTTTTAGTAAAGTTTTGAAAATGACCTGACAGCTGTTTCTATTGATTTTACAGAAAAATATGTACATACATTTTTGTACAGCATAAATTATGCGCAATAAAATGACTATTGAGTAATTTTTTATTGAATAATGAGATCTTTACGAAACAATGATAGGTCTGAAAGACAACGCTTTCATATATTACCAAATTAATTTTGGGTGGGTGGACCTGCGTGATGGGCCCTATTTTGAGCGTGGGCCTGTGGCATTCTGCCACCACCCTATAATTACACCAATGAACTTGTAGCTATCAAGAATTTCAAACTCTATTAACCTATTTTTTTATTAATTATATTCGATAATCAAATATAGCTTTATACGTTTATACATATTTTAACATGTATAACACTCGCTTTGATGGCCTCATGGTCTAACGCGCTACTCTTACAGTAGACTAGACTGCCAATGATGGGGAGATCAAGGTTCTAATCTCGGTCGGGTGTACTAAAGTTAGTTTCTCCAAACTGGTTTTCCACGCTCCCTCCACGCAAATGCAGGTACAATTTCTATGATTATAACCTTCCTGATCCATAAAACCACTAAACAATTTTTGAAAAAAATCTATTCACAAATTCTCTGTTTATTTGACAAAAATTTTAATCCGACCATTTACCTCAGGAACTGAATAAAAATATTTTGACCAGATTAAATAATATTATATACATATATATTTATATATAATATGATGTAAATCAAAATATAATATAATATTATATTATAATATATATAAAAATATAATATAATATAATATTATAATATATATAAAAATATTATATTATATTATATTATTAAATAAATATTATATATCTATATAAATAAATAAATAAATATATATATATATATATTCAAATTTGAAGATAGCATATAGAACAATTTTCTGCAAAAAGAAAGATTTTATTTTTAAAAATTTATAATTTTTATAGAATAAATATTACACTTATTGCCTGTACTTCAAAAATTATAAACACTAACTCTAAAAATAAGTATTTGAAATTACAATAAAACATAAAGAAATATACTGCAAGAAAATTTTTTCACCCAATTGTATAGAAAATATCCATCCATCGATTTTGACCAAATTTGATAGGCTTGAACACAAGTTTTACATTGAAGCATGATCATTTTATAATCTATTTCTCTCTTATCAATCACTTTTGTGTCAGGGACGTTCATAAAATATATACACATCACTAGCTATTTTATAATTTTAGCTACACACATTATATAATAATAATAATACATCCATTCTACAACTTTATACATTCAAAGTCCTTCATCAAAACTTCTGCAATGAACACAACGTTTTTAATTTTATTAGGGACCTGTGCTACAAATTTTGGTTGAATTCCGACCGCGTGAATTGAGGTGTTTTTCCTCGTGATTGCTCATTTCCTCCACGCAAATGTGGGAACACTTTCTCTTAATTACCGTATTTATTATCTACCCTACTTTATTATTGTAAATTTACGGATAACATCAAAGAATATTAAGAAGTGAAGCATTTCTAATATCACAAGAACAAAAAAAAAGACATGGAAATAATCTTTACACTGCACACTCTTATATGTGTTGAGTAACATCCTCCTCTTAGCATGTGTGATCCCCCTTCCCTTCCTCTCTAAGGCTTACGTTATTTCCAAATCTTTGACTATGGCACGCGAGGGGTGCGAGAAAGTAAAAATTATATTTGTAATGAAACTATTTTGTAAAATAATAATTGTCAAAATTAAATATGTATCTGTGTTAATGTTATTAATTTTAAAAGCGCGGTGGTCAAGGCATGTTCAATAGTCCCCCCACCCCGTTTCATTATCCACCTTTACAATTGATAGCAAAATAGTTTCAAGATATTTATCTATTGTGACAAGTGTATTTCTTGTTCAAATTGTCAATACTGTAGTCCAAAATGATTTAGTTAGCCCCGTATTATCGATACCAAATTATTGACTCTGTTTACAGATCAGATTACCAAAAGTAGGGCCAAAGTGTTTGATTGGTACACCAAAGTGAACCGAGCCCGTGTGGGTTTTACGCCGATGTACTAATTAAGCTAATGTGTCAGAGAAGGGTAAGGTTGCTTTTAGATGACTTACACTCACATTTGCGGGGAGGGTGAGTGGAAAACATTTTAGGAATAATAACCTCATAGCGCCAAACTGGGATCGAACACCAATCCCCGTCCTCAGCAGTCCAGTTTTTTGCAAGAGTAGTGCCTTAAATCATGAGGTCACCAAAACGGGTCCTGTAATTATATTAATTAGGTATTCTACGCACATTATTTGAAATTAATGGATGGATTTTAAACTACAGTATTAAAATTGTATTTTTCATGCAGAAATGATAATAAATTCATGACACTTTTTTTTATCCAATTCACAAGAGTAGAACATTTATTTTTCTTTCGTCTGGTTGAGAGATAAAGTAGTTTTTTATTTTATTTTCTTCGATCTCTTTTTACAGAAACGGCTTCCATTGCAAAACACGTGGTATTCACACAACTGATTTAATAAATGAACGCAGTCGAGTTGATATTTTTCCTGAGAACATCTGCTCGTCACCGTGCAACGCTTGGCATCACTGCCATGAGTTTTCTCGAGAGGTTCATTTTGTTCAACCTTACACCGCTAGGTCACAGGCTACTGCACCACAACACTTTTTTGAATCAAAATAAAACTGTACCACTTTATTTTAGTTTAGAACAATATGTATGCTGAAAAATGAATGGATAATTATTCTCAATCATATTTACTCGGTTTATACTTTGTCTGCAGATTTTTAAAAAAAAACACACTAAACCAAGAAAATACGATCATGCAAAAATTATCTAAACAAAGCTGCTTACAAATATTTAACTTTTAACTGGCGTTAAATTATACCAAATGATAGAGAAATGTGTTTATTGTAATAAAATGAAAACCGTTTTAGCCTAAGTCTTCCCACATTTAAATGACAAGCCCAGTTTGTTTCATGCAGTGATCTTTAAATTATTTTTTAAAACTTAAATTTGAATTGTCTGGATGGATAGGAATAAACTATAAACCATGTAAATGAATTGATCTTTACAGTAGTAAAAATCTGATTAAAATATGTATAATAGTTTTCTTAGTAATCATGTACAGAGAAATCGTCTTAGAAACCGGCCGCGCTCATCTCTCATGGTGATCCATCCCCTTAACGTTTTCGGCTTTAAGCCGCGTTGAGGGAATGGGATACCTATATGTGTAAGGTTGTAAAATGTAAACAAAATGGTACAATTAAATGGAAATGGAGAGAATTAAATACATTCAATATTTTGTCTCAGTAATATAGTTTTATCTTAAATACTGGTATAGTATATTTATTAAAACGTCATTTTACAAAAAAGCTATTATTTTTAAAATGTGAGCTGCCAGTTTTTAATATCCGTTTTAAATCACTGTATAATCAAATTAAATGGTAAAATTAAAAGCGTCTATTGAAGCGCGCCATTAAACATAAACCATAAAGATAATGTTAATCAAGCATCAACATCAAACACTATTTCAAAGCTGTATTTACTTGGACCTCACACGTTAATCGAATCATTAAAGTAGAACAGAAATGGTGTCCCGTGGCGACGTCTAGACCAGTTACTATATTTGCTTCTATGTCTGCTCGGCGCGAGTTTAAACAGTTTCAGCTATGTTTGCTTTGCACTAAGCCAAGCTACTTGTAAAAACCAATTAGTGCAAAAATTAATTAATTATATTCCCAGAATTCTACGCAACATCATTTTTAACGCATCAATTAACAGTGCGATAGTAACGTATAAAAACCATGTGTTTACTGAAAAACTAAAGATATTGGTAATTATCTGTTTCTAGTAGACGATACAAGCATCATGGCTAAACAAACAATCATGCGCTTGTGTTAATTACTGCACTGCTCAAACAGAGCGGACTTTCTGTTTTGCTCTTTATGTTTGGCGAACGTACGAATCAAGCTTTGATTTCATACCAAAATGTATCTTTTCACAATAATTAATATTTTTGTTTGATTTTTTTATTAAATATTTTCTGAAGTGTATTTTTAAACGTTCATGTATATAATAACATATTTTAATAAGGTAGGGTGTTATATGCAAGGTGAGACGGAAATTATTAGACGATCTATGCTGAAGAAAGTGATGGACAACGTGATTAGGTTTGTCTGACGTCCAGTGGAACTCACCTGAGTGACATCTTCAAAAAGTGAAAAAGTATAATATGTAGTTTGTTTTTATATACTAGAGAATATTTACTTTTCAATTAAAGTGTTGATTCTCAAGTTACTAATCGTCTAATTGTTTCGGTCCCACCCTGTATGATTCTCTCTCCAAACATCTCCTGATAAGGCAATTTGATACAGTAATAAATTTACACCTTGACAATAATCAAAGTCTTGAAACCTGTACCATCAGTGCTTATTTATAAAACTATTTAGTCCAAATAAAGTTGGAAAACTTTCATCTGAGCGCAGGAATGGAACCAAGACCTTTAGATCAGCGCACATGTGATCGAGCTATGGTTTGTGTAAGGCAATATAGTACAAGAAAAAATAAAAATACAGTGATTACATTAAGCACAAGTAGAACTTACTGCGATACCGCGATCAACTTAATCAGTACTAAGTGGTTGAGCTACTAATAAGTCTGGGTGAGAATTGGTATAGCTACAGTTGATTTACCACTTCTTTGGTTTTGCCTGACAGCTAGCAGATGCTTTAAGTAATGCCAACATTGTCTGAAAGTCACTTTTGTCAACATATTTGGAAATAATTATTAATTGTTAAGTAAATACTATTATCATCACTAAAAAAATATTATCAATCACTTTTAACAAAACTTCCCTAAGGATTACAGTAGAATTGTATTTTTCATAATTAAATTTAAGAAAAAAATAGTCTAATAAATCCATTCTAGTTTTTTTTAAACTCTTGTGGCAGTTACAGGTTAAATAGAGCGTGAAACTATACATTTAATGGTATTATATTCAGTTATATATATATATTTATAACTTGCCTCGCATATATTTAACATAAATAAATAGTTTGTGATAATAAAGAGGAAAAGATATACAAAATTTTGTGAAATAATATAAAGTTTAAATTTTGTAAACACGAGTATTAATACAACTCGCCGTCCAACCGGCAACAAGGTCCACTACGTCACCAACTGGCAGCATAGCTTCTATTCAGTGGCCATATCTGTTGTTTGCATCTAAGGCCACTTTTAACGATCTCTTGCTTTTAATATTTAATTTGCATTAAAGAGCAAAGGCAAACTTCAAAACTATACCAACAACCAAACGGTTATTTTCATAACCAAAATCTAACAATTTTAAATATACATTATTACAGTGAATTATCGTATAAAACATAATTAATAAAACCACGTGCGTGTGTCCGCAACTTGAAACGAACAAATATTTTGTTGAGTATTTAGGCGTGTCTATGTCACTGTTAGTAATTGTATTACAAATTTTAATAGTACAATGTTTTTTGTGAATATTAATCCGGCTATTTAGTAATCTATGTGTTCTTTTGTGAATATCAGTTCGGTGTGTAAGCGTGTTATCCTTGGAAAATAAACGGTTTTTCAGTATATGAAGAAACTGTGAAGTGTAATAAAAAATATTAGCGAGTCTTTCTCAATGTTCATTAAATAAATAGTAGGCTAAGACTTCAAGTGATAAGTTAATGTAGTTTTATAAGAGACTTAGTTAACTGTTTAAGAGTAGTAAATCTAAAATAGATTTTTTTAAAAATTAGAATAGCTTTTTATTTGTTAGCAGACCCTACGGACATAATGCTGTGGAAGAGTTTCCTGCGGCCCCTTTGGAAAACACTTAAAGGTACAAGCCAGTTCATAAAGAATATGACTTATTTGTAATAATAGTGTTAAAAAGGTTTACGACAGTGTTTTTTCCTTGTGTAATACTACCCGTTTAGATTGTTCACATTTATGATGTTAATATAATATTAATAGAAACTAATTTGGGATTAAATGCAAAAAATTTAAATATTGTAAAAAAATTAGTAAATATTATTAGGCATAACATCAACATATCAAGGTTAACAATAAATAAAAACTAAAAAATAAACAAAATTACTATATATTTCTTGTATATTCCTAAATTTTGACTGTCAAAAATGACAGCTTCTAAACATGTTTTTGCAGATCATATGGTTCAGCGTAGGGATACATAAATCGGTCTGATAATTTTTCATAGCTGTCAGTCAGCACCGAAGAAGTCGTAAATCAACTATAGTCAGCTATATATATTGGCGTGTAAAGCTGAAGGTCCAAGATTACAGTATCTATTCAGCTGTATAGATATAAAACGTACAGTAAACAACTGATTATTCATGTGCTGGTTATCCGGTTTGTACTTTAACCGTGCGTCTACCCAAGATATATTTCGTTTATCTGTTACATTTTTCGGCCAAGTGTTAAATATGCCTACGGCCAAGGAGTCACTTTTGGCTTTTTAATCAAGCAGACATCAAGAACTAATCATCTAATTCAAATTTGTTTGTTAAGAAAGATTGTGTGTTTTTTTTTTTAAGAATCCTTGAAAATTCTTCCTTTTATTAACCCGGATAATCAAGATTACACTGCGTTATATGTATGCATTCATACAGTTGTGACCTAACAAATCGTAGCACCCTGCGATCTCTGTCCTTCAACAACTATCTTTACCTAGAGCCTTTTGTGGGTTAATGAGGTAATGTTTGTGTCCCACGTCCTAATAAACATCCGAGATGTCCACATATTTACACAGTAGGATAGGAATAAGAAATGTGAAGGAAGAGCGGGGGTAAAACATCTCAGTACACGCATTTGGGATTTAAACCTCCAACTCCCCGTCATTATCAGCGCTCAATGTTCCTATTAAATTGCTCGCGCAAAAGGAATATGGACAAAATAAACACCCGTGTAAAATAATAATTCTCGTACAGAGGTTTTTGCTACCGCAGAAGTAGATAAAACAGGTTTGTAGAAGGCCGAACGGCCGAGACCCGAAAGTTTCCGCCAGACATGTCAGGATGACGCGACGCTCCACGGAGCAATCAACGTTAGCGCCGCCTCAGCGAGCATCGGGCCGACAAGGCGTCACGCTCCAATGACTGACCACCTCACCCCCTTCCATCCCCACTGTCACACAACACAAGGGTATCTCACGGACGGAGGTGACGCTGGACCCTCGTGATGGCAGACTAAGAACCGCTAGGGTCGGATTATTCAATGCTGGATAGGACAAAGGTACTTCCTGTATAAATGTTAATGAGTTACGGTAATTATCCGGGACATATACAGTCTGATTTTGAAAGAAATACACTTTTTTGATAGTTAAAAAGTACTAAAACAACTTTAATATATCTATACGTCAAGCCATGTAATCTGCAGCTATCAATACACCCCCTCCGGTGGTAGAACGGTCTAAGACATCACTCTCGCAAAAGACTGGACTGCTGACGACGGGGCGATTGGAGTTCAAACCCCGGTCGGGTTGTAATGAGTTTTTTCCCCTAAATGGTTTTCCATTCTTACTCCCCGAAAATGCGGGTTTCCTTCCACTAAATTCAACCTTTTTTATCCATAACATATTAGAGTAATTATACATATGCTTGTAGCCCGGAAGGGTAGTATGACACGGTGCTCCTAGTTGGGAACTTGGTGTTACGTAGCGTGCTTTCCAACTACCTTATGTCGAATAAGTTGAGAGGTGAATTAAACAATGGTTCGCCCTTTCCCCCCTCTTTTTAGACCAGTCCCTGTGGATAAAACGTACTATCGATTACTTAAAAATTAATTAACTCAAAACGTAACTAAAAATATACATGCGCGTTTTTAGCTCCTTCGTGGATACAATTGGTAAGACCTGGCACAATTAATAAAAAACTAATTAGCTATCACACTTTATTAAATTACAGAATCATTATTCAGTCTCAAGTAGATAGGAGGACGTGTGCTAAGACATCAGAAGTTCTGTTTTCAACCGAGATATTTTGGCTGTTCTATTCCCTCGACTGCTTCCCTCATATCCACGTTAAGATACATACATATTTAAAATGTAGTCGATGTTATGTAAAATTAATAAATGCGAGATTATGTCTATGACATTACATTTTTACTCCTGAAATTCATGTTATTGATAAACCGGATATAAACATACTCTGAGCTGCCCTAATTACAAAAAGTATATTGTGTGTGTGTTTGTGTGTGTTTGTGTGTGTGTGTGTGTGTGTGTGTGTGTGTGTGTGTGTGTGTGTGTGTGTGTGTGTGCGCGCGTGTGTGTATAAATAATTTCATATTGACTGTTTCGGTTTTAGGGAACGACTAAGCCATATAAGAGCATATTTTGAATAATCTTCTAAAATCTATTTCTACTTTCTCTCTATCTTACAGGTAGAGAAAGTATTGTGATCGTCAAAAAAAATTGAACTCGAGAATTTAATGAATTACGATGTTTCATTACCCCCCCCCCACCCACCCACCCCGAATCCAAAAAAGTGATGCCTGTCTGTCCGTCCGTCGGACTAGAGCAGTGATTCTCAAAGGGTGTGCCGCGAAATTTTTGTCGCTATTTTTATGTAAATTAAAAAAAAAATTATATTAAATAAAAATATATTAATATGAAAAATAGAAGATAAAAAATATGAGCATTTGAAATATATTTATGATGTAAAATAGTTGAAACAATAAATACTAATATCTCTAGCTAATGTTACACATGGGCTTGTCTTTTCTTGCACAAAACCTCTATTCTTGGACGTATATATGATAAACAGACCCACATTTCCTGTTAAATGGAAATAAGTCGTTCTCGTATTCTTTAAGTTTGTAAGTGCCGAAAATCCCAGTTCGCAGTCTGTGGTAGAAAATGGCAAGAACGTTCTAACGGCACATTCGGATACTGCTGGGTACTACTTCTTTGTTAAAATCCAAAACTTAGCAAGTGGTAGTTCTCCATATTTCAGCTGTAGGGTGCGATCTGCCTGTAATTCAGCGAGTTCTTAGACTTTTTCCAAAGTGAGTAGGTCTGTTGCTTCAAACTATACTGGATACGGCCTGTGCACCCAGTCATATTCGTTGACGGTAAGAGTGGGGAAGTACTATTTCATTTTATCTTCAAGAACCGACAGATGTTCCACGATCAATCTCGATGAAATTTCTCCTTTAGGATCAACTTCAGCTGTAGAAGGAGACATTTTCATCTGCTTCTTTTACATTTGTAGTTTCCACAGTATAAGCTTATTTAAGAAATCATTAAGTGTATCCCTTGAGGTTAACACATTTTCTTCTTTGTCTTGCATACTTTCATGCAGGCTATTTAAATGGCTGAAAATATCAGCCAAGTAAGCTAGCTTAGCACACCACTTCTCATCATTTAAATGGGAAATGAAGTCCGGGTTTTCAGGAGTAAAGAGGTAAAGTAACTCTTTTTTAAGTTCATAAAATCTTGTGAGAACTTTTCCCCTTGACAACCAACGAATATCGGTAATTTTGTGAGCTTTAGTTGTACAGAGATACTACTTAAGTTTAAACGCAATACTTTTTTAATTCTATAGAGTAAGTAGATAAGTAAGTCTCTCAAAAAGTTGATGTTCTTTTTTTTTTAACTTCTTAGGGGAAATTTTCGTACAGCGATGATCTATCTCTTTCATTTTAGACTCAATAGTCAATAATTATCTACCTTTTTTATTGGTCTAAATTTACAAACGAGGAATTTAATAAAAATGAGATAACCATAAGAAGTGCAACCCCTAATAAAATGTCAAATATTTTAACCGGAAGTCGAAATTTTAATACAAAGTATTTACCCTTGTGAACCCAATATCAAATTTTTTTTATCCAATTATAATATTGAGGACTTAAATTCTTTAAACAGAAATACATAAAATTTAAATCCGGGAGTTAAGAAAATGTTGAACGTAAGTATTACGCAATTTTCGCTAGGGTTTGCTAGTGTATATTATTATGTTTCGCATATATTACGAGTTTTGAGTAAATATCCTCATTTTTAAACAATGGAGTGAGAAAGTCCGTGCGGAGTTCCGTATCAATTATATTTGCAATATATTTGCAATAAATATTTCTATTCTACAAAATAATACATTTTAACAATAATAATTAACGAGGAGGTGTTTATGCATCTCTAAATAAACATTAGGGCCTATTTATATATCTAATATTTTTAACACATATGATATTCAAACTACTTATTTAATATTTTCAACCAACTTTAATAAATGTAAGGATTATTTGAAAAAACCGTAGCTATATTTTTTGATAATTTTTTGACATTTAAAGGGCATATTTTAATGTTTATTTTACAGTTTGGGGAGGTATATTAAGCATCTGAACCTTAATCCTTATTAACTAATAATCTTTGTTGTCAGAGATATCATTAAAAGAGGTATGATGTCGTTGGATTGTGTGACAGATGCGACGAGCCGTTCTATCTTACTTCCTCCGCCAACTTATTTGAAATTAGGTGTAGCGTCCACGTATTCCAGCTGAATGATAACACATTAGATGTACACCGCGCTGCCTAGCTTTAAGGGGTGGGGGGTGGAGAAGGTAGAGGAGAGTGGAGTGGGAGGAGAGCGGATGCTCGTAAAGGGATTACCGAATTATTTAGCGAGCATGGGCGAGTGGATGTTACTAGGGAGACAGGTAGTGAAGTGTTGCCAGGATTTAACACTCCGTTGAGCCACTGTCGCATCCAGCAACATGGCCATGAGAGGGGGAGGGGGGTTAAGCCCGACTTGGTCACGATTTAAACCGATGAAAAAGTGGAAAGGGGATGAAATGGGTGGTGGGGGTACATGTTAAAACTCCCAATTGCCTCCGGTCAGTCAGCCAGACTGTGCAAGCACACGATTACAGCACTGCCATGACAACTGGTGCGACACTCGCCCATCAATAGTCGTTTAGGCTATAACAAGTATTCTACCAGAAGCTGGTTGGACGCACGGTTAATGAGCCTGTACAACTTGAGAGGACAAGGGGGTTCAATCATGTTTATTTAAAAATTCATTAAGATGTATCTTATATTGAATCCATTGAATTGATACAAATTATTTCATATTTTTAACTTACACTTTGTTTACCCTGAAAAGTAGCAAGCTTACCTTGGCGGGTTAAACTATGTTGTAGCCTATAAGAAAGGATCATACTGTAATCTGTCAAGATAATACTATAAGCTTTCAAATGAACGGAGTGTATGTTGCCAAATAAATATTTTACCTTTGATGTTCAGTACCTAAAACCCTCAAATCTGTTTAAGTCGCAAATATTTTGTATTTTAAGGACTACTACATAGTCAGGGTCGTATCAAGGGTTTCGTACACCCTGGGAGAGACCTAAAATTTACGCCTCATTTGTACTCTGTTTGACATAAATAAACCACACCCTCTGCGTAAAGCAAAATAATAATATAATAATAATAATAATAATATAATAATAATAATAATAATATAATAATAATAATTTTGTTACAAAATGCCAGACAAAAAAAAACCTAAAATAATAATAAAGAGAGAAATAAATAAAAAATAGATGGTGATCCAACCCCCTCTCATCCACGCCTCATCCCCTTTAATCAATGTGTGCAAAAAGACAATCTCTTCAACCCCTCATTTACTCTTAATATTTTCGGAAGATTTTAAATATCAAAGCAATGCACCGACAAAGTGACCTTAAATGTCATAAAACCATAAAAGTGATTATGTTGTTAATATTTTTACTTTCTCGCTATCTTACAGGTAGAGATAGTATTGTGATCGTCAAAAAAAATTTAACTCGAGATTTTGATGAATGTCGACGTTGCATGCCCCCCCCCCCCCACCCGAATTAAAAAAAGTTGTTTTTGAATTTTAATCTATCTGTACTTCGGACTAAAGCTTAACTATTTTACCTATCGGGTTAAATCTTGGTATCTAGGGTTGCCCCGAGGGATTTTTGGAATTGGATATCCAACCCTAAAATTAAGGGTAGTTTACTGAAAGACAAAAAGAGGAGAAATCGAATTACTCAAAATCGGCTCTAACGATTTTGATTAAATTTTATTTCAAAATATTTTTATATATAGGCCTATATAAAGGTTAATATATATATTTCGGCAAAATGACTTTAAGGTTTCCGGTCTGATGCGTTCTCATTTTTTTTTTCATATCTCCGAAATTATTTGAGATATAAAATTACTTATCATTGCAAATATGTGGTGTATTTATAATACATACTTTTATATTGAAACATATTTTTATAAGACCAATAACTTTCAAGCTATACGCGAATATATATAATATATATATATATATATATATATATTATATATATATTATATATATTTTATTAACTTTCGAATACTAAAGGTAAAATGTATTGCGACCGTAAAAAAATCTAATCTGGAATGTTGATGGATGTCGACGTCTCATGAACCCTCGAGTCTTAAAAAGTTGTTTTTGCAATGCCGTCTATCTGTGTGTCCGTTTAACACTAAAATTAAGAGTAGGTTAGAAAAAGAGAATAGATAAAAAAGCTATTTTCTCAAAATCGGGTCTAACGATTTTGATTAAAATTCATATCTAGGAGTTGATTAAGATTATAAATAAAATGGCTATTTTCATTTTCCCATAAAAATGATTTTAGGGTACTCTACAGAAGTAGAAATTTCCTTATCTCCGCAACTATTTGAGATACTAAATAACTTACCATTGCAAAAGTGTAGTTACTATTAAAAATAAACACTTTTATTGATTTTTTTTTATAAAACCAATAGTTTCTGAGATATTTGCAGTATATCAATACAATTTTGTGAGCTTTAGTTGTAAAGAGATACTACTTAAGTTTTAACGCAATAATTATCTACTGCCATAGAGTAATTAAATATAACTAAGTCTCTCAAAAATGTATCTAGTTTTTCAAAACCTAATAAAATTTTAACGGAAGTCTAAGTTTTAATACAGATGTTTTGACCTTGTGGACCAATATCGATCTTTTTTATGGTCCAAACATACAAATGAGGACATTAATTCTTTAAAAATAAAATAATAAAATTTAAAACCGGGACACAAAAAATATTGTACATAGGTATAGTGCAATTTATGCTTGAGTTTGCTAGTATATATAATTTAGTTTCACATATAATACTAGTCTTGAGTAAATATCTCTATTTTTAAAGAAGAGAGCGATAAAGTCAGTGACTACCTAGTTTATACCATTTATTTTAAATTATATTCTTAGTATTAGAAAAAATATTTAGGTTTTACTATTTTATTTAGAAATAATTATTTGCTTATTTAATTTAAATGATTTTTTAACTAAAAAATTACATTTTGTTGGAATGCGCCCCTAAGAGTTTTGCGCCCATGGCTCTACTTAAAGTGCTCATTATTATAAAGTTATATTTTAAATATATCGACGAGTACTACAAAAAATAAATGGTACAATGTACAATATAGACTACTTTTTCTTTTATTTTAAAATAGTGACGTTAACTTAAAATTAATAAGGTTTGTGAAATGAAATAGTATACACTGTTGCAGAAACACTCCACCAAAAGAATAAATTAAATAATATACAAGATTATAGAAACATTGAGAGAAGAGGAATAATTCTGTCCACCAAGGCAATAAATTTATGTTTTCCAAGACCTTTATGGACAAAATAATATACATATAATGCTTATAGCTCATACAGAGAGATCCAAATAAAATATTTTTATTTTAAGTAGCACGACAACTTTATATGATTAGTTATTTCATAACGCAAATAATTGCAGAGATATGATCGAAATTGGAAATTTCCGCTGATGTCAAGTACCCTCAAAGTAATTTTCATGGATAAATGAGAATTGTAATTTTTTGTTGTTATGTTAAACAGTGTCCGAGTACAAATTTTAATCAAAATCGTTAGAGCAAATTTTGATAAAATCAATTTATTTTATTTTATTACCCTTCAGTAAACTACCCTTAATTTTATCCTTAGATATCTGATTACAAAAACTCTTCTAGAGAGCCTTATAATAACCCTGTACACCATGTCTTAACCTAATCAGTAAAATGGTTTCGGCTCTAGTCTAGACGGCATCGAAAAAAACACCTTTTCGATTTAAGGGGTTTCATGAAACATCAACATTTTTTTATCAAAATCTCGAGTTAAATTTTTTGACGACCACGATACGTTTCTTTCTCCAAGTGTCGAGAGAAACTAAAAATTTTTGAAAGCGTTTATAATAGTTATATTGAAAATCAATAAAAAAAAAAAAAAATCATCAAGTCTTGATGTTTCATAAGGTTTTAAGTAAAGCGAGCACACTAGATTATAATGTGAGAATAAAAAAAAACTAATGCAAAAAAACATTCAGTTACACGAAATTAACCATCCTTCGGGTCCTTAGTTCAATCCTTAAAGGGTTTTTAACACAGCGCTAGTCCCTGAGCAAATAAAGAAATATGTTTAGCCCACTCACGACTAAAGAGCGCGTTTCAACAGAAATGATTCCATTTGTTTTGAGTTTGAATTATTCTAATATGTATTTTAAAATAACCGAGAAATACATCTAGATCATTTGTAATAAGTTATAGCGGCAATCAAATGTTTTATCATAAAATTCTATTGTAGTATTCATCCAAACGAAATCGTTTTATTTGCTTTTTAAAATCTTTGTGACTTCTATAAAAGAATCTTCCAAGCCGCTTTGCCAAGTAAACGCAAAAGTGAATGAAAGTAATTATATAAGTAAATATTTAATCTTAATTTAAAAACAGTAATGGTATATTTCAACTTATATATATAGTAATATAAAATTGATTGCCAGTTTTTTTAAATGTTTCAAATTAATTTTTAATAACATTAGCTGTACAAATTAAGATCACGTGTTGAAACGCAGCCTTAAGGTGTTATTTCTCATATTTATTAGTACAAGTTATTATTAATAATAAAAATAGGTAAAAATATCCTCTCAGAAGGGTTTGAAAAAAGGCTAGCCATTAGATAAATTAAAAACACAGAAAAAACGGTTCAATTTAAAGAAAATATAGAGAATCGCGTTTCATAAGAAAAGAGAATATTTAATCTCTCTAATATTTTTCTACATCAAAGTTTGGGATTATTAATTTCAAGGTCACTTTGTAAACAGTATAAGTCATATTTTTATTGTACTGATGTGTGCTGTCATTTTTGTAATCAATTTAAAATTAATTATTCTTAAATCCAACTAAATGTTAAAATGAAGTTCTAATGATGAAACGACTCGTTTAGGAATCACAATATGATTATGGGCGGAAAACATTTGACGGTATTTCACATGTTGTATCGTTGAGGATTCCCCAATATCTTCAACGGTGTAGTCACGTCATCCGTAACAAATAATGTTATATCAAGGAGAAACTATAGTACCCAAACCACTACGCAATCCCATAAGAAGTTAAATTGATAATACGGACGATATTAATATACTATTTATATTATTATTTCATGGTGCATTATTTTAGACTCTTGACTTTTCTCAAAAGGCCTGTGTTCAATACCGACAAAATAAACTAGCGTTTAGTGTTTTTATAGCGTCCCTCCAAGCGAGTGCCCGGGATTTTTTTTAAAATTCCTTATTAAACATGTGTACTTGTTAGTGTAGATGGCATTGAAAAGCACTAAAATAACAATATTAATTTATACAGGCTAGTCCACACTTTTTTAGAACATGTCTGTTCAACCCACGCCCTGCGACTGTTGGACGACCAAGCTTTACACCCTCGATAGGGGCACCAACTAGGAGCTACATAGGCGGAACCAGGAGCACTATAGGGGCTTACCACACCAACTAGAGAACACGTTAGGTCGGAACCAGGAGACACTCACCTCAGAGGACCTTACCAGCACCAACTAGAGAACACGTTAGGTCGGAACCAGGAGAACGACTCACCTCAGAGGACCTCACCAGCACCAACTAGAGAACACGTTAGGTCGGAACCAGGAGAACGACTCACCTCAGAGGTCTACCAGCACCAACTAGAGAGCACGTAGGTCGTACCAGGAGAACGACTCAGAGACTTTACCAGCACCAACTAGAGAACACGTTAGGTCGGAACCAGGAGAACGACTCACCTCAGAGGGTCTTACCAGCACCAACTAGAGAGCACGTTAGGTCGTTACCAGGAGAACGACTCAAGAGAACCTTACCATCACCAACTAGAGAACACGTTAGGTCGGAACCAGGAGAACGACTCACCTCAGAGGGTCCTTACCAGCACCAACTAGAGAGCACGTTAGGTCGTTACCAGGAGAACGACTCAAGAGAACCTTACCATCACCAACTAGAGAACACGTTAGGTCGGAACCAGGAGAACGACTCACCTCAGAGGGTCTTACCAGCACCAACTAGAGAACACGATAGGTCGGAACCAGGAGAACGACTCACCTCAGAGGGTCTTACCAGCACCAACTAGAGAACACGATAGGTCGGAACCAGGAGAACGACTCACCTCAGAGGGTCTTACCAGCACCAACTAGAGAACACGATAGGTCGGAACCAGGAGAACGACTCACCTCAGAGGACCTCTGTTTGACGCAGCGATGACGAGGACTCGGGACGTAACGACTGAAAGTCACCGTAAGGCGGGATGACAAAGACACAAGGGAAGTAGAGGACCCAGTTCTGATGACGGAAATAGACGAGGTAGAGGAGAGAGAAGGGGATAGTGGATGGGGTGAGGGGCTAAACGAGGAAGAAACTGCTAAATGAAGTGTCTCCGTAAGATGGGGACGCCTCTTTATTCCTGGAAAAGGGGAGAAGAGGGAAGGAGAGAGAAGACGGTGTCATCCACATCTCTTATGTACAACCTTTTCTTATTACATAAAACTCGAACAAATGTACAGTCAGGTTAAAATTGAAATATCATTTACAAACAGAAATAGCTGCTCGATTCATGATGATACTATAAATAGAAAAAAAATACACAGTGCACACGCTGGGATTCGAATCCCGACCTCACCACCACCGGCAAACCAGACTAAATGAACTTGACATTCAGGCCACACGCGCCCGCGGCGCGCGTGCGGCTTTTATTTCAGATCGAAAGTAATGAAATCTCTGCATCCTATCTCTAGATGACTGTTGCTTTATTAGATTTAAACTGTCCCTAAACACAAACACGACCTACTACAACGAGATTCTAGTAAAATTTACACAAGTGAGTGATTCGGAACAAAATGTATCAGGGTAATCCGACACCTTATCTCAGTCGGTAGCGTTTCTTCCTACTGAGATAAGGGTCCCGGGATAGATTCCCGGCATAGCCTAAAACTTATCATTGATGAAAATATGGGTTTGCCCTTTCACGCTGATAAATTAACGGCCGGGGACTGGATGTCGTGCCTGTCCTAGTCTTAAGTTAGATTATAAGGCATATTAAGAGCTACGACAGGCCAAGCCAGCTGTAGTGGAAAAATATATGACTTGAATAAAAAACTACCACAGGCTGGAAACAGTAATGGATGTAAAATGTATCAGGGTATTCTGTTCATGACTTAATAAGCGAGATAAGTTTAACTAGTAGATACATTGAAGTCCATTCATCAATGGAGTGTAGGTAAGTGAAAGCTACCAGATCCATTTTTACGTAGGCTATCCATTCGCCAAACTACAAGACCTGTAAGGCAAAATGTTGAGCTGCTGTCACTTTAGCACTCAAAACTTCCACAATAGTTACCATTTGTTTTTAGTCATGTTTTTCGTTTACCCATTTTTTACATCTTCTGCTAAATGTCAGTTATCACCCACTCCTATGACGAATGTACTCTCATCACTGAGTTTGCTACTATGGGGTTATCTTGAGCTAGCACCGCGTCTTACTACCCGCTCGGTTTGTACGCACTTATGCTAGTGTGTAATGGTAGGGTGATTGTGAGATGAAATGGAGGACCTGCAGTTTAACGTGGGATCCGAACCACGGTGGAGGCCTGGCATTCAACACATTCACAAGTTGTGATTAGTACACGTCTTGTCAGAGGTGAAGGAAGGGTTTGGCCATCAAATAAATTTGTGCCGGGACCGAGGATTGAACCCCGGACCCCCAGCACAGAAGTCCTACATCTTACCCCTAGACCACCAGGTCACCCTTTTCAAACATAAATTTCCCAATATGCTAGGTATGCTATATGCCTGTTACAAAAGTTACTAAAACTTAGTTAATACCCTCTTACGTAAAATCATAATGTTCTACAATTATAGCTTTGGACAGATTTAATCGATGCCAATAAATTAATAAAACTAAGATAACACGTTGAAAATCAACTCGTGCTACTAATTCAACTGTCTCTCAATATTAATTAAATTGAATTAAATATAGTGGAAAATGACATCATGACATAAGAATCGAAATTGAAACCTAGATCACGGAACGATACCTGGATAGTTCAGTGGTAAACATTGGCGCGTTAAGCTTAAGGTCTCAGGTTCAATTCCTGAGTCCAGGTGTTTTTTAAAATAAATATTTTGTTTGAATGAAACATCATCTAGTTAATTTTGTCAACATCGAGAGCAAAATCTAAATAAAATTCTGACTAACACACACACACACACACACATATATATATATATATATATATATATCCAAACACAAATACTAAAATTATTTTAGGAAACCGCAACAGGCATCGAACCAGGTGTCTTCTCATAGTGTAATCGCCTTTCCCCACATACACCAGATCCAATGACGAAAATTTCCTTCTAGTGTCAAAAGCCAGCTTTCACAAATCCAGGGTCAGGTGATGGCACCACCCCTTTCCCAATAAACCAACCCTCCAAACGAGTCTATTCCGACTGCAAATTACAAAGAAAACCTAAAATGCAATGGTTCTTTATTTGTTCAAGCTAATGTTTACAAATTGTCTAGTTATAAGCCATCTTCAAATACCGTCGACTGAAAAGGTTTGTTCATAGAAAGAGGGTAAGGAAGCGAGTTGGGTGGGGGAACTAGTATATTCTGACCACCACCCCTTTACAGAGAACAAATTGAAAGAGAGTTGTTTCGCTTAGAAGTGCTGCTATGACTGAAAACTGCAACTAAAGTAGCCCCATGGCTTCTTTGATGCTATATGACAGCTCACAGCTGACTTCTGACAGTCAACATTCAGGTATATACCTAAATTTTGACTGTCAGAAGTGACAGCTGCTAGACACATGTTTTTGCAGATCATATGGTTCGGCGTAGGAATACATAATTGGTCAGGTGGCTTTTCAGAGCTGTCAGTCAGCACCAAAGAAGCCATGGGCTACTGTAGCACTCCCCAGTGTCCAAGGACTCACTCTGACCAAAGGACCACAGCGATACCCCATAAAGCTTGATCCACACGTTCGCTGAAAATAAAGAACAGAATCTGCTTGAGTAGCGCAGCAATTCACACACTGTATGTTGACCCATGATGCATTGCAACGCTAACTTTAAATAGCCGACTATCAACATATTTTATTTTCTAGTGGATAAACATAATATTGTAAGTAATTCTCCTGATGGATGTTTTTAATTATAATGTTGTGTCGTGGCACAACAATACATCGTTACAAACGCTTTCCATTAACGGGTTATTACAAATCTCCTCACAACGACCAACGAAGATGCCTGCTTGCTGTTAGCTCTACGGCGCATGCGTTGTCATATGCACATGCGCACTGATTTGAGATAATTGGTTTTGAGATTTGATTGGTTCTCTCGTGCCGAAGATCTCGGGCAGAGCGGACAAAGTGGAGATGAGTTGAACTTGAGCGGGACAGCTCGCACTGATGTGGCGGAAATCTCGTGATTGGATTAGAATTCGTCACGTGACCACGTTTCTGTTCTGCGCTTGTTTTTCGGCGAACGTGTGAATCCACAGTAAGGCTGAAGTGTCAGGTCTGTTTCTTTGGCCTTGCTCATATAGTCGTTGGAGGATGTTTTGAACATGTTTAAGATTCTATTTAGATAGGTTGACACAATGTTATTGCTGAGTCAAGCTAGGGATCAAATCCTCCAACAGAACAAACACATTTTATAAAACACGAGCCTTGTTTATAAGATATTAAAAATGAAAGACTATTTAACTTATCTTAATTCACATCTGTGATCCCAAAGTCTAGGTCAGGGGTTCAAAATGGCGTTCCATCATGCTTTTTTTTTTTGCGTCACACGAATTTTCTTGAAAAAGTAGTCTATTGTATTAAAATTGAGTTTTTAAACGAGAAACGGAAAGTTTTGACTTGCGGGGGAAAAATCTATGAAAACTCCAAATAATATTCACGTTTAATTTTTTCCTTACACCTGCTGTATTATATTGACCTATCAAAAATAGTATATTTTAGTATGAAAATTTGTATGGTACGTAATTAAAGATGTTTGAATAACCACTTATTATTTCATTCACAATTAAATACTTATTCTCGTTTATACATAACTTGACAAACACTGTCGGATTATGATGCGGCCCGCCCTAGACTCGTGGAGTCAATTGTGGCCCTACGGCACTTATGTTGGAGACCCCTGGTCTAAGATAATAAACTTGCAATAGACTGGACTGCCAATGACGGGGAGATCGGCCAAATGTACTGTGGTCTTTGTCTTTCGAAATGGCTATCTGAGTTTCCTACACGCAAATTAGGGTACTTTTTTTTATATAAACTCCATTTTCTTCATCTGATGGCATTAGTATAATATTTATCGTATGGTTTCACTCTGTACCCACCTGTTTAGGGTTTTTTGTTGCAATATTGGTACAGTGTCAAAACTGAAAATGGGGTCCTTTTCCCTCCAACCCAAAAATATGAGTGCTTGTTTAGCTATATTCGTGAGAATTTGTAGAGAACAATTCGGTTCTACCTCGCATTTATTAACTTTACCATTATTAGCAGTGAACAGTGAATTAATATTTAGTATATTACTTTTAACAGTGTCATTTAGTTTCTTATATTATAATATGCAATTAAATAATTTTATAAAAGTGTGACAATTAGCATTTTAATATAAATAGAGATGAAAAATTTTCGGGAAATTTTTAGTTGGAAACTGTTCCTGAAAATTGTCCGCAGTGGCGGCTTGCGGTGGAGGGGTTAAATTGTAGAGGCGGCACCTAGAGCCTATTGTATTTCAAAATATAGTGTGTTAAGAGACAAGTGGGTTATCTTAAGGGGGAACGGGCTAGGGTAGTTAGGAAACACGAATAATAGGGTGGGGGAGGAGGACAAATGTCGGGCCAACTTTAAAATTATTTTAAATAACTTTTTGATGATAAAAAAATTGAAGTATGATTTATGAACATAACGGGTCTAGAAAAGCTGCCATTCATTTGTTTCTTTACTGCTTTTTTTTTCGTACCGCGTCTTACTAACCGTTCAGGTTGTACGCCTAGGTACTGATTACTAATATGTTAGGGATGAGGAAGGTTGAATTTTGAGGAATTTAACCCGTGAGAGGAAAACTATTTAGGAAAAACCACCCTCAGTGAAACCGATTGATATCGAAAACCGATCTCCCTGTCATCGGAAGTCTGGTCTATTACGGAGAGTAGCGGCTTAGACCGTGTGGCCACCGAAGCTTGTTGATGACGTTTGATGCAAACGCCCATAGGAGAAGTTTATCTTAGGTATAAACGTTGATATTTGCAATATCTATATCTCAATTACATTATAGTTCCATTTAATCAGTTGAAATCACTTTACAGAAATAATAATTGAAAATTTTCCATTTGAAAAATTTCCTGAAAAAATACAGGGAAAATTTTCCGTCTCACATCTCTAAGAATGAATACAGTATGAAAAACTTATGAGTTGTGATGTTCAACGACATTATACATTAAACATTTATATTAGACATTTAATATGCAGATATCCTGAACGGGTAGTAAACGCACTGCAACAAAAATACACTTTATCCAGATGCATCCAATAACAAGTGAATAATGCAGCAAAATCGCATTTCAAATGATTTCTGGTTAGAGCGTAATCGTGTTTTTAATCCCGGTTAGTCCGATCTGAGATGGTTGGTTCCTCAAGGTAGAGACTGTACATTTTCAGCCTTCCCGGCACAGCTGTTGCTTATCGGATACCAACGTTTAGACGAGAAATTGCTTTCTTTTGTAAGGTTACCAGTGTAATTCTTATTTTCTATAAGAGAGGCAAGATAACGGAGTGACTGGCAAGGGTTACATACTACTCCAATCGGAGTCTGGAGTTTCACGTTCAAGGCACGGATGATTGCGTTTTGTAAGAAACAAGATTGTTCGGAACACATCACAGCCACTTTGAGCAACACCGGCACACAATTACTAGACTAACGCGATTCAAAAAGATGCAAATGTAGAAAACGAAACAAATTACGTTATTTTGTGACCGAATAGATTAAAAAAAAAAAGCATTCAAGTATTTTATTTTATTTTCAATTTCAAAATAATAAATATATAATATATTTGAATATCTATGGTTACTTTCTAAAAAAAAGTGAAATATATATTATTTATTATTTTGTGACCGAATGGATTAAAAAAAATCCAAATATTTGATTTTAATTTAAAAATAATAATTATATATGTTATTTGAATAGCTATACGTATTTTCTAAAAAAAAAGTTAAATAGTTTTTCAAATTAAAATAATGAGCCAAAAATAAACTTTTTACCTTAATAATAACTAAAATACATATTAACATTTTTGGTTTGGGAATAGATAGAGTTAATTTAAAGCATATTAATCTTTTCTAAATTACATTTCAGTTGGGTTGTATTTTAAATTATTTTCAAGTCAGAAATAAAATAATATTTATATATATTTTTTTAAATGAATAAAAATCCCTGATGTGACTTAAATAAATCATCATAATGATCATACGAATGGTAAAAGAGAAACTAAATCATAAGACATGAAGATTTTAATTCCTACAAAAACGATTAACTATTCAAACTTAAAAATATTTTCAATGTATTATCTAAATTACACCTAAAAGTAAGGAATGAATCCGATAGTTTTACCTTAACGCAGCAAAGCTGTATAATTCGTTGTTGATAGTAAGAATCTTTTAGAAAACCCAAACACATAATTTTGGTGCCAACAACGATACAATTTTACAATCTTATAAGCTATATTTTATAGATGTAGATAGTATCTATCAAAAGTGACCACTGCAGATTACATGACTTGACGTATGAAAGAGTTAAAAGAGATCAAGTAACTCTTATAGCTGTGTAATAAAGCCCTTCCTATGAAAATTGTATTGTATGGTAAGAACAATATAGGAATAGGGGTATGTGACAAGTCTTTCATATTTTCTTACGTCAATCCATGTGAGCTGCAGCTGTTTAAGAGGTATTGATCTCGATGGAAAAAATGTTAATTTTTTTTTATGTGTGATGCAAAATATATGTATTTTCCAAACGTACGTGATACCAATATCTTCGAGCATAATGGAGAACATTAGCGCATTTAATGTGCGAGTTATTTTGACTGTATATAAGAAGTTATTATATTAATACTACTATCACTATTACAAGACTTGATGTCTTGCCAATGTGATCAACTCTCAAATTTGGCTTAAGGTTGGATGCTAGTGAGCGCGAATTTAGTGCGCTAATTTTGCAGTTTTTATAGCATAAACATTTTTTGAACAAAATAAATAAAAAATTTCTTCTATAGAAACATATAGTTTAGTTTTCTGCACGTGGTAATCTCAACAGTTTTTGAATATCTGGCATGAGCATGGTGGCAATTGGTGACAAACTTTTTAAATTAAGAGAAAAATTTGTCATTAAATTCCAGGGCACATCTGACAGATATTCAAGGACTGTTGAGATTAGCATGTGCAGAAAACTAAACTATATGTTTCTATAGAAGAAATATTTGATTTATTTTGTTCAAAAATGTTTATGCTATAAAAACTTCAAAAAATACTTCCCTAAACTCACGCTCACTAGCACCCCATCTTAAGTCACATAGCTAAGAAAGTCTCATGATAATTTTAAACCAACAATTTTTTTTAGCCTCAATAAAATGACGTAACATAATACAAGTCCTCGACATAAGTCTTCACCCCCCCCCCCCTACCTCAACCAACACATGTCCAATATTTCACCAAGGCGTGTTAAACAAAACCTTGGTGGGGGGGCTCCGCCCGCGAGACGAACCAACATCACATCCCCCTCCCTTCTGGCAAGATCTATTCGGGCTGGCGGGTTGCCATAACCCTCTCTACGTATCCCTCTAGAACCAACCGTCTTGGCGAGTTATGACGGCTAATTTTGGTCCTAAAACCCTCCTCTACCCACCCTTCCGGGCGCGACAATTTGTAGTAGTCCCCTCTTCATCCCTCCCCCTTCTCTTCCTGTGTAGCTTTATAGGCATGGAAGAACGGAGAGAGAACATCGCACTCCTTGGCGGCGCAGTCACTGTTAATTACCGGCCGTCAATACAGCTTCTGTCTAGATATTTTGTTTGAGCACCGCACTTTACCTTTATACCCCGTTTGGGTTAGAAGCATATGTAGGCCTACTGATTATGGCAATGTGTTAGGGATGAGGAAGGTTGAAAGTAAAGGAAGTGTACCCACATTTGCGTGGAGGAAGATTGTAAAACCATTTAGGGAAAAATACCCTCAGTACAAGAGACCGGGATTGGAACCCCGATCTCCCCATCATCAGCAGTCTAATCAAGGGGTCAGCCAAATCTGTCCCACTGCCTCATTTTGTACGGCCCGCGAGCTATGAATGGGTTTTATATCTTCAAATTCAAATCCAACAGCGTTCTTCGCAAGTGCAGAAGACATTTACATATTTCAAAATCCATTTTTACTGTACAATTGAGAAGCTTCTACCTATTCTTCAGTTGGAAGTGATTAATCTGCAGTGGGATGATATGCTTAAGAGGCAAATTTCAAGAGAAGAATCTAACAGAATTCTATAAATGTCTTCCAGGCGACGAATATGGTCATTTAATATAATGTGCTCGGGGCTTTAAATATTTCGCAGCAACTACCTGTGTGAAAAAACATTTTCAAATATGAAATGCGTAAAATCTAAATACAGGTCAGCAAGAACATTTGCAATCAATTTTGATTATAGGGAGTACTAACTATGAACCCTAATTTGGTGAAATTTTATCTTAAAAAACGTAATTTCATTCTTTTCATTGGTAGAGGTCCATTTCAAACAATTGTAGTATATTTAATTATTATTATTATTATTATTATTATTATTATTATTATTATTATTATTACATTTTGTTCAATAAATTTTTGAAAACTTGGTTTTTCCCTTGTTATTTAAGTAGGCCTACCTATAAAAAAATGCTCGAATTTGCCTCTTGACCCGCAGCACTTAAATACTTACTACTTGGCCTTTTACCAAAAAAAAATGTTTGCCAACCCCTGGTCTAATCTATCGCGAGAGTAACGCCTTAGATAATTCGACCACCGAAGCGTGTTTCTTCTGTCCATTTAGCTGAGGGACTAGTAGTTGAGGTGGGCACGCGGGTTAAGGCGTCGACATAGTCTTGTACAGGGTTTTCCGATGAAGTAGAGTTTGGGTTCAAATTCTAACTGGGGTGTAAGTTACCGAATAGAGATGTGAGAGGGGAAATTTTCCATTTTGGAAAATTTTCCACTGTCATTTTAGTATTATGAGTTACAAATAAAGTAATAACAGTTATTCAAGTCCTCTTACCCCACACACGTATTGACTACAGCGCTTGATGGTTGAATCTATAACTTAAGTCGGGCCTGCTAAAGACCAGGTATGTTAATACTTTAACGAATACATCCCCATCGGCCTGGGATTCTGTGATCTCAAAATTTACCGGAAAATGTTCAACTTTAATTGCCATTATTTGTTTGGGTTTTATTTTCAATGTATCGATTGAAACTCGATTCTGCCGGAACAAAGATTTATGCTTTCTAACCTAATAGGAAAGGCTTAGAATGGCTAATATAAAGAAAATGCACCAGGATTCACCATAAAGAAACCACGATATGACAAATTTAACACGAGCCCTAGCCTCGCAGGTCAGATTCAGATGTAACGACCATTACATTGACCCCATAAGTGATAACCAAAATGATACTGGAATATATCTTTAGGCACCGAGGCTTAAGGGCCAGATTCCTAGTCACACTTTGTACGCCTCAGGTGCGGTGCTATACTAAATACAAGAGGACACCTACCTAGACCAGAATGGAATGGAACGGTTTCATAGACTTAGTACGTCTCAAGTGCGGTGCTATACTTAATACAATACTTACCTAGAACAGAAGGAATTGGCCAGTTATTTGCGAAACTGGCCCATGCCATTCGAGTTTATGCAGGTGTTGGCTTGCATTTATTTAGTATAGCACCGCACTTGAGGCGTGCTAAGTTTGACCATAAAACTGGTCCTTCAAGTCAGTCATATTTTAGTGAATGTGTTCCAAGTTAATATAAAGCCTTTTACTAAACTATTATTATTAGTATGTTGTTAATAACCATTAAACCCTTGAGAAACTTTCGCAAATTAAACCTCCCCCCCCCCCCCCCCAAATGATTTAGTCTTTTGTTGGGTTGTTGAAATTAAATACTCAGCTAAGTGTATACACAAAATAGCAAAGAGAGTTTATTTTCAGTAGTTGATACAAAAATATTGTTAGATTTTTCTTGTAACTTAAATTTTAAACAAACAATGTGTTTTAACGTAAACTGAGGATGCTATGTCAGAATTCGGTAAAAAATCCTATCCACTGATACCTTATTCACCGCTATAGGCTTTGTATTAGTTGATAAAAAGGGATGTCAAAAGAAATAATATAATGGATTATTATTATTATTATTATTATTAAGTATTACTTCCTTATTATTTAAAGTTTTATTATTATTATTATTATTTAGCACCGCGTCTTACTACCCGTTCGGGTTATACGCTTAAGTACTAATTACTCTAATGGATTAGGAATTGGGAAGGTTGAATAGAGGAAGTGAACCCGCATTTGCGTGGAGGGAGAGTGGAAAACCATTTAGGAAAAACCACCCCCAGTTCACCCGACCGAGATTCGAACCTCGATCTCCCCGTCCTCGGCAGTCGGGCTCAACACGACTAGCGCGTTAGCCAACTACGCCACCAAGGCGGGTTATTTAAAGTTGACTCTTTGATAAGTTTGTATTTTTCTTTGGTCAGATCCAAACTAGATTACACTTGTGTGCAGTGGAATTCCATTCCCTTGGCTCCCTCTCTCAGATTGGAAAGTGTTCAATGCCAATTTGTCGCTGCACGCTATGATCAATTCTTGTTCAGCCATAGTAACAATGATTATGATAGAATTCGTAGCCTTTTAGGGCTCCAAACTCTCTTCTCGTGTAAACTTTATGGGATGCCCTTTTTGTTTTTAACATTTTCAATAATAAAATGTCTTGCCAATCTGCCCTTGGGAATATGTGGGCGTTATTTTGTGCACTCTTGTGTTTGTAGAAATCCTAAAATATCTTATATCAATAACTCTTACAAGCTCTTAGCCCTTGTATAAGCAGCGTTCGTTAACTATAGAGTTCCATAGTCAAATTTTTACCATAAAAGAAGAACCAAAATTAGAGTTATTCAAGGAGTACCCGTATCACTAATCCCCACCTGTTTGTTTACTGTGAACTGTTCCCTTAAAATAATGATTAATAATGAATCTTTTTTTCCCTTGCTTTCCTCCTTTACATGTTTGTTTAACTATTAAATTTGTTTATTGTAATCACCTGTATACAAACATGATTTATTTGTTGCTGTTTTTTTATGGAATGCCAGACCTCCACCGTGGTTCGGATCCCACGTTAAAATGTACGTCCTCCATTTCATCTCACAATCAGCCTACCATTACATATTAGCGTAAGTGCGTATAATCCGAACGGGTAGTAAGACGCGGTGCTAATAATAATAATAATAATAATAATAATAATTATAATAATAATGATAAAAATAATTTTTAATTTGCAAGCCATTTGTTCTTCTGCATCTTCAATGCTAGCCTCTTAGTTAGCAATTTAATAAAGGAAAATTAAATTATTATTATCATCACTATTCAATTTTTCTTCGTCCTACAGGAAAATGTTAAAACTAAACTAATATGTCAAGAAGAAGCACACACATGACCTAAACACTCCTCAAGACGTTTATCCGCGGTTCCATCCTCTTTTCCCCCCCACGCTTCTGATATATTATGAATTTAAATTGAGGGTCGGAGACGGGGGGGGGGGGGGGAGGTTTTTCTCCTAAACGGGGAGAGACGTGAATAAGGCTGCTAACTTGATGGAGAGCGGTTAAAGCGGAGAAAAACCCTGTCCTTCCCCCCCCCCCCATATATGAGACTGAGAGGCTGTAACGGAGCGAGTAGAGCTGCGCGCATGCTCGTGGGGGATTAGCGGACAAGGTCCAAGACAAACAAACACACACACAATATTTTTTTTTAAAAGGTTCCTCCGATGTAAAGGCAAAGTGATTATGAATAATGAGGATGTCTTTAAAACTCTTCAAACCTAATGGGCTCACGCACGCCAACCGGAAATGCAGTGTCATATCGGACAGTTTATATTAGTTTGAGTACTCGGTGATAAACTCCATTCCCGGTAGGAATTACTCTCCGAAAGGCCTTTTTTCCTACCAATATCCTACTATATAATAGATTTCTGGTAGGGGAAAAGACCTTTCAAAAAACAATTCCTACGCTGAACAGACTTTACGTTTATACACACACGGTTGTATCAAAACACGATTGGAAGTGGTTTAAAAGAACCACTTACTTCAAGGACATATCCTCATAATGCTATTTTGTTTATGAGAGTGGCAGTTTTGAAGCCACAGAACCACTAAAACAAGCCTCAATTGTTTTATCATATTCTGTTGTGAGCCTGTTAAAACTTATTTTATTTATTTGAGGTAACATAACTGTTTTTACCTATTTATTTTGATCTCAGAACTGCATCATTTCTCACGAAACGTGGTGTAATACGGGATAAATTCACTCTTTTGTCTTTTCAAAGATTTACATCTAAAATGTAAAGTTTGTGATCCAATAGCGACATGCTGATGGTAAAGTCGAATTTACTTAGGGCAAGCCCTAGTTGCATCCAAATGTGACCTTCAGAGCCAGTCTCATAGTCAGATTTATTACGCCTCAAGTGCGGCGCTATACTTAATACAAGACGTCACCTACCTGAAATTGAATGGAATGGGCCAGTTTCATATGCGAAACTGGCCCATTCCATTTTGGTCGAGGTAGGTGTCGTCCTGTATTTAGTATCGACTCGCACTTTAGGTTCACTAAGTCTGACTATGAAACTGGCCCTAAGAGTTGGAAAAACAAGTTCACTAAGTATCGAGCCCTAATTGTGGCAAGTCCAGCTCAGGTGGAAGAGGTGGTCCGAAATAAACAAATACCAAACTTCTCACCGCAAACCTTCCCTCCTCCTCTAGCCTAGCCTAACCCGACCTGTTTTGTATTATTAGTTTTTAGATACATATGCATGTATTGTTATGATTGATAAAGTTCTAAGGAGCTCGAGGACTCATAGACTCACTTATCTTGTTTATGTTGGTTTCCAGTGGGCCGTTGTCGCAATTCGGGTCTGATCTTGGGATATACTTTTGGATCCTTGGCACTGTTAGGGTTCGGTCATGTACCCGATCCATAGCGCTATTCAGGATACTTGAGCCACTTGACGTATGCACACGAGAGAATCTGGATCTAATAGCTTTTATAGCTGTGAGATAAGGTGCTTCTTATGAAAATTAAATTGTAAATTTCAAATCAATTTTGGCGATATTTCTGACATCCACAATGCTCCTGTAAAAGAAACCCGTAATACTGCACAACTAATATTGCATAATAAACTGCGGTTTTAACCGCACCAGTGATTGTACAGACAAATAAGTCAGTCTCTTCAAACCTACTCTCCCCAGCCTTCTTAACCACTTCGGCCAACCACTGACGTAATATTACGTGGATTAGGTAATGTTGAAATTGGGAGCCTACGTTACAGCAAAGGCAAATATATCGGTACAGTCACACAAAAAAAAAAATTAGCTTTTGTTAAGGTGTTGAACGTTTAGCGCAATCTCAGCGCCCCCCCCCCCCCCCACCAACACCTGCGACCAAACAAATAAGGCTCAAATTAAAGTGAAATTAGCTCAACTTTCTGCGACCGAGACTGTACAAATAATAAATGTCAGCATTAAATTTATTTGTAACGATTGTTGTTACATGTTACTAACACGAGATGGGATTAATAGCCCCTGTAAATACCCACACCAGTGGTCACGTGGTCTCAGGCATAAGGCTCGTAATAAACTAAAATGCCGGTGACAACTCGAATCTTGGCCGAGTGTACTGAGGTGGTTTTCTTGGTGAAATTATTATGGCTTGTACATTGCCCTCCTCATTCTAACGCGGGTGCACTTCCTCTAAGGCTAATGCAGCCCTTCCATTTACCTTTAACTATTAGATGGAAAGTGTGTTTTAAGGCCTCTATTAACTAGATGAGCTACCCACTTTGGTGGCCGCATTGTCCAAGGCGTCACTCTCGTGTTAGACTAGACTGCCGATAACTGGGAGATCAGGATTCAAACCCGATCGGGTGTACTGAGGGTGGTTTTCCTAAACTCCCTTCCCGAAAATGTGGGTAGACTTCCTCTAAATTCAACCTTTCTAATCCCTATCACATTAGAGTAATTAGTACATAGGCGTATTACCTGAATGGGTAGCAATAAACGGTGCTAATAGATATATCGGCCCAAGTGCTTCATTAACACACGAACATGCAAGGGTGGCCTCATGGAGTGTTTCCGATTGTTTTGTCAATATAATCTACTTTTTGTTTCAAACATTGAATTACTAGCGGAGACCACAGTCCTTGAAGACCACGTGTCGACCACACAAGCTGCCTCCACCTTCACAGATTGGTTTTTAATACATCAGGTAAGTGTATATTTGATACATTGTTTCCTAAATAAAACTAATCCAATAAAATAAGTGTATTAAGAAACACTCAAACAACAGTAAAGAGGCACATGCTGGTTTATTTATATTTTTTTTTAAATCGAGTATTATAGCATGTATGCTCACAAACAAACGGTGGAAGTTTGGACGTTTACAAGCTCTGCAAGCCCCGTGACGTGGTTGGACTGGCAACTTTATGCACTTATCTGCTCAGCGGGATAGCATCCACGCTACAGTTGGGGACGCATTAGTTTTAATAGCTAAATAATATTTATTTCAAACAAAATATATAGTCGGATCGTCGGTACCTTTCCGAATATTTGATAATCACAAAATATCATGAACTATCGAACGGTAATTTTTAAACTTTTATTTTACTTTCAATAGTTAAATATACATTTTGTATTGTTCTTAACACCACGTCTTAAACCCCGTTCTGGTTATATGCCAATGTATCAATTACATTAATGTGTTAGGTAGGGATTAGGAGGGTTAAATTTAGAGGAAGTGTACCCAAATTTGCGTGGAGGGAGAGTGAAATTAATTTAGGAAAAACCACCCTCAGTACAACCGACCAAGTTTGAACACCGAACTCCCCGCCTTGTGCAGTCTAGTCTATTGCGACAATAGCGCCTTAGACAATGCGGCCACCGAAGCAGGAAGTTAGTTACGTATATTGATATGTATTTTGTTATTTTGTTTTGTTTGTGTCTTATTATAAGAGAACATAGTCGGTACAGAAGATAAGGGTTGAAATGAAAAAAAGGACACTACATTTATTTTAGAGAATTTACCAACCGATTTACATAAGAGTAAAACCTTAATTTGTTTTGTTATAGAACCAAGCGCTATCCATTATAGTTAAATTTTACAATTTCTTTCTTAAAATGCTACAAAATTTAAAGTTGCAAACATTTAATTGTAATTTGAAAACACTCTTGCTCTACTAATACTTTAGGTTGAATAAAAAACACATGCTTTCGTTACAAAAGATTATTTTTTCAATTACTCGGAAGGAAAGGGAAAAAAGAAAAGAGCGATGTAATTTAGGGTGGTTTAACTTCTCTCTGTAAATAGCGTACGTGTCCAACACAGTTACAGACTGTTATATAATACTTTGTCCATAAAGGATAATGGCAGAGTGCGGGCGACATTTGTAAATATATTTCACAGCAAAGAAATTTAAAACTTAATTTGAATGACATGAAAAACGATGGGGATAGGATAAAAGGAAGGGGAATGCAAATAAAAAATAGTGTGTGTGTTGCTACAAGGGTACCAACTGCTAAATATAACAATTACCGAGGCCAAAGACGTGCGAGGCGATATCTGCAAGCACCGCTCAGTTGTTGAATTAAAAACCGTACGAACTTATATTAAATGGTGGTAATGTACGATACGACAGTAGCTGAGAGACTGGGCGGAAGGATACTGTCATTTTAATTATCGTTGATTACCAATCTACCCCATCCTTGGACTGATGGACTGATGATTTCAAGGATGTCTAAATAAATAAATGGTACGGCACACCGCACAGACTTTCTCTCTCTTTCTATAAACTCTTAAGATTTCTGAACGGAATAATGTACATTGTATCATCACCACTCCACATAAGAACACGCATAAAATAATATACAATGATATAGAATCAATGAGAAAAGAGGCGCATCTTTGTCCACCTAAGAGCATTTCAAACAGTTTAATGTCTTCCACAAGGGTCAACACTTCGTATTAAAATTTCGATTTCTGGTTAAAATTTTAACATTTTAAAAGGTGTTGCAGATCTTCAAGTCATCGAAATGATATTTAATTATTCATTTATACATTTTGACCAATAAAAAATGTAAATATTGACTATTGAGTCTAAAATGGAGATAGATCATTGCTATGCAAACATTTCTCCTAAGAGATTTAAGGAAAAATAATATACTTTTTTTAGATACTTACTTATATTTAATTACTCTATGGCATTGGAGTATTATTGCGTTAAGACTTAAGTAGTATATGTTTACAACTAAAGCTCACAAAATTGTATTAATATATTTGCAAATATCTCAGAAACTGCTGTTTTTATAAAAATATATGTCAAATAAAAGTTTTTTATTTCTAATAGTCCTACAATTTTGCAATGATAAGTTGTTTAGTTTCTCCAATAGTTGTGGAGATACGGAAATTAACGCTTCTGTAATGTACCCTAAAAATCATTTTCATAGGAAAATGAAAATAGCCAGTTTATTTATAATCTTAATCAACGCCTAGATACGAATTTTAATCAAAATCGTTTAAGCAGATTTTGAGAAAACCAAATTTTTCTCTTTTCGTCCTTCAGTAAACTACCCTTAATTTTAAGTTTTTATAGACACACAGACAGACGGCATTGCAAAGACTATTTTTTAGGGTTGTGGGGGTCATGAGACGTCGACATCCATCAACATTTCAGGTTAGTTTTTTTTTTTACGGTCGCAATACTTAAACTTTAATGTCCCAAAAGTTAAAAAAATTCATATAATTGCGTATAGATTGAAAGTTATTGATTTTATAAAAATATGTTTCGGATAAAATATCTGTATTATAAATATATATACATATTTGTAATGCTAAGTAATTTCATATCTCAAATAGTTTCGGAGCTATTTAAAAAAATGTTAATTTACGCATCAGACCGGAGCCCTTAAAGCCATTTTGCCGAAATATTGAGGGTAGCCATTTTGTTTGGAATATTTATTAATGTTTATAAATGAAATTTAATCAAAATCGTTGGAGCCGATTTTGAGAAAATCGACTTTTTCTCTTTTTGCCATTCAGTAAACTACCCTTAATTTTAAGTTTTAATAGACACACAGACAGACGGCATTGCAAAGACTATTTTTAAGGGTTCGGGGGGTCATGAGACGTCGACATCCATCAACATTTCAGGTTAGTTTTTCTTACGGTCGCAATACTTAAGCTTTAATGCCCAAAAAGTTAAAAATATATATATAATTGCGTATATATTGAAAGTTATTGATTTTATAAAAATATGTTTCGAATAAAATATTTGTATTATAATTATATATACATATTTGTAATGCTAAGTAATTTCATATCTCAAATAGTTTCGGAGCTATTATAAAAAATGTTAATTGACGCATCAGACCGGAGCCCTTAAAACGATTTTGCCGAAATATTGAGAGTAGCCATTTTGTTTGGAATATTTATTTATGTTCATAAATGAAATTTAATCAAAATCGTTAGAGCCGATTTTGAGAAAATCGACTTTTTCTCTTTTTGCCCTTCAGTAAACTACCCTTAATTTTAGGGGTAGATATCCAATTCCAAAAACCCCTCGGGGCAACCCTATGAAAACCCTAGATATCAAGTTTCAGCTCAATCGGTAAAATAGTTTAGGCTCTAGTTGGAGGTACAGACAGACAGACGGAAATTCAAAAACCACTTTTTCGGATTCAGGAAGTCATGAAACGTCAAAATTCATCAAAATCTCGAGTTCGATTTTTTTGACGATCACAATACTTTCTCTACCTGTAAGATAGAGAGAAAGTAAAAATAGGAATAAAAAGTTTAAATAGAAAACCAACGATAATTTTACTAAATCAGGTTTCAAATTATAATTTCTAGATAAAACGTAATATTTATCTTGTAATATTATTTGCATTTATTTGAAAATAAGCTTTCTCCTTTTGATCGAAAACTAAAATATGTGCAAAATAAATAAAAATATTTATTTCTTACGAGTAGGCAAGATAAAAATATTAGCCACATTTGATAATTATTAATTTGGATTAGTAATCTGGGGTGGACTAACTATTCTTAGATAAATAATAATTTAAATGTTTCCAAATAGAATAAGAGTTTCCAACTAATTTAAATTAATTACACTACAGTATATACAAATCTAACCACGAACAAGTCAACTGCATGAATGGTTCGGGAACAGCTTATCACTTGGCAAGACTTGTTCCTTTACGAAATCGGCCCTTGGTCGTGGTTTTTTTTTTGTCTCAAGTAGTGCTGTGCTCTTATTGATTTTCTCGGAACAGTAATAAAACAGCTAGAACATAAGACTTAACCGAATAATAGTCACCGAGCTGATTCCGCAAGTCGCATACTGCTGTCACAAACACTCACTACAGGGGAATTTTGGTCACCCCCAAATCGACGGGTTATTGCCGGAGGTAGACACAAGCATTGATAAAACGTCACTAAACACACAAACACAAGAACTAAGACAAGCGAATTGGGGGAAAAAACATGAGGGAAAGAAAAGGAAGGAACAGAGAATAATAAAATGACAAGTGAAATGAAAATAGTGGATCTGTTACGATGACAACTCTCCGCAACGCCCCTTCCTTGACAAGAAGACCGTAACTACCAAGTCAAGTGAACCCAAGTTAGTATTTCTCTCGAGAAAACGTTCGATTTGAGATATTTAGCAGTTAAATGGGTCAAACTCGATATATTGGGAAAGGGATACCATTATTTTATTATTATAAATATGTTTTTAAAACAATTAAAACCCGGGCAATACATATGATTGAAATTGTTTTCAAACTTCAATAATGTCATACTTACGAGTATTTTCATATTTGTTTGTGTAATTAGTATAGAAATTTAATTATTACTAAACGGCAATCTTCAATGGTTTAGATTATCAATTATTTGTTGACCTCGGTAATCTTCAGGTAAAGTGACCACCTCAAGACCTGAAGTTCATGGGTTCAAAACCAGCCGAGGTCGACGGATTTTCTATGAGAAATAAAAATCCGTAGCACAACTTCCTTCGGAGGGAAATTAAAGCCGTCGGTCCTATGTCGACTGTGGCATTTATAAGAATCCTGGAAGGTAAGTGAACTTACCTTTCCCAACAAAATCGGTAAGCTCTTTCGCCCTCGCTCATAGACAATTTATCCTGTGCTGATATAATCAGCCAGTTCAGAAAATGCACGTTAAATACCTCAAATAAATAAATAATTAATTAATTAGAGTCGGTTCACGATAACATTTGGCCTTTATTGGGAGCTGAAATGTTACTAATAGATAGGAGTGTACAAAGGCTACGTTTTAATAGCAAAGCGAAGTCGAAACGAAGCTTGAAGTATGCAGAGTGAAGTCGAAGTTGTTATGTATGTTGTCATATAAAACTACTTTTAAATGGTAAATTATCCATTTAGTGCATCCTGGGAAATCGAAAGGTTTGGAAAAGCCTATTTAGAGCAGCCAACGCTGAGACAGTAGTGAATGGCTTTTTAAAAAATCAGGTATTTTTCCAACTAATCGGGATTATTTCAGGGATTATGGTTTAGTGACAAATGATGAGCCTTCGTCCTTGTCTCCATCCTGAGAAATTCAACCGAGTAATAGCACAGATCCTGAACCACCTTGTATAGACTAAGCTCTACAAGAATCTCCACAACCTGGAACATCTCAAAGTACAGGACCACGATACATTAGCCCCCTGCCAATATTTTTTATCCAGGGCTCAAAGTGCTAGCTTTAGATCCACACGAGCTATAATCACATAGCCATATAAAAATAATCTTGAAGAAACACAGAAAAAGAAAACCAACACGTCGACTGGGAAAAAAACACTAAACGTTCAGTAAAAAAAAATATTACATATGTATATATTATTTCATCCCCCAAAAAAATAAATAAAGCCCATGTAGCGCATCAGTGAAGAATATTTTCACTTGACAGTGATGTTTTTGATGATGAGAATGTTGTGAGAAAGGTGGACACACATAGTTTGTGCCTTTGTGTGATAATAAAACCTTTTGTGTTTAAAACTTTCATATTTGAACCAGCAAGTGATCATATATTTTACAGATTATTTAATATAGTTGTGTGTAATCATATATTTTCAAATGAACCTTTATGTTAGTATTATAATTTATTTTGTTTGAGAGTAACATTATGAAATTTCGACCCTTCAATGTTGTATTTTAAATTTATTTTAAATTTGATGCATTATCCCATATTGGGAATCCCCGGTTTCCTGATTTGGGCTCCGAATGTTTTTAATTTAAATCAAATATTAGAATAATGCAAAGGTTTCAAACATTCTACTGAACCATAACTCAATAAACACACTGTAAATAAAGCGTTAAAGCAGATATAAACATTTTGTCTTTTATAATTTTCGTTATTTAATACATTAAAAAACCACCCCATTTATTAGGGGACTTTACATTTTTATATTACCCGCATCGGTGGACACGAGGATTAAACGTCAAAATCATCTAGTTTCGTTTGCCGGTAAGAGGAATATCGGCCCAGAATCCATACCTGGTGTATTGAGGGATGTTTTAACTAAATAATTTTTCACTCTCCCTTTAAGAAAATTTGGGTACATCTGCTTTATACTCCTTCATCCCTATCCAATTGGCGTTGTTAAAATACGAACTAACCGCATGAGTACTAAAACGCGGTGAATAAAACACACTTTATGTAGAAAATTTCATATAAAATAATAAAAATCGTGCGACGATTGTTGGTTCCGTTTGGCAAAGTCTTGATTTCCAACAAAAACACCTCAATGTCACAATGGGTGTACTTACGCCTTGTTCGCTTAGTCGGGGAGTATATTCGTCACATTTCTGCAAGACTTTACAACCCCCCCACTCTCTCATTCTTTGCAAGCTAGCCCCATTCTATCCGCGGTCCGTTCTTTTAATTAAAAAGAGGGCGGCACTATGAAGAAGTGGAGAAAAAACACAAACCCATGGAGACGAGAATGACAAAGATTCCTTGAGGCGATTGTGAATATCGCAACAGCGGGGTTTATGAGTGGAAGAGAGGGGGGGGGGGCACAATTCCTCTAATATTGCCCCTTCCTTAACTTTAAAAAAAACAACAGCAAATTTGATGTACGAAGCAGTTACTTGTAAGAGAATAGAAATTTCCAGCTTACCTCAACATGGTTCGATCGAATGTTTCAAAATATGAGATATTTATTACTTTAAAGAAAACCGACAATTTGATGAATATTTTATTACCAGTGGACAACCTTTAAAAAAATAATAGCAAAACCAAAATATGAGCAGTTTACAGTTATAAATAAATAAATAATCTAGAAACTGCCTTTGATACATAGCTTTATTTCAGGACAAAGAAAAATATTGTCTCCAATAATTATTATACTCGATTTACCTAAAATGTTAGTTTTGATTTTTGACATTTAAGAACAAAGCAAACTTTTCAAAGCAAGTTATTTTTTTCTATGGCTGGCCTCATATGATCATGGCGTGTACATATATTCAAACAAACAAGTTTTCATTACTTTTTAAATTCCATTTTACTACCAAAACACAAATATTGTTGTTTCAATTACAATACTGCCAAAAAATTAACCAAGATGATTATTAAGAAAATAAATTTAGATTTTTCTGAATTTAACCATTTCTCAATAATCTCATAATTGGAAAACAGTGAATATATATAAAAAAAATCGTATTAAAAATATTATATCTTACTTAATCTTGTCTCATAATATTCATGACTAACAAAATTATACCATGACATTCATTATAAAAATTTGATTTAATGACTTTTGTAGTATTTACTAACCGTATACAATCCGTAATAGTGAAATCGTTTTTTTATTTTCTATATAAATAGAAAGTAACGTAGTTGTGAAACAATATATCGCGGGATTTTGATTAATATTTAAGTTTTATGTGAACTCGAAACAAAAAAACAAGTAGATTTGGATTTATCTGTCTGTCAGTCTGTCTATCCCAGGCAACGGATCCAAAATGGTGTGATGGATTTTGATCAAACTTACATTTTAATTTCATCGTGTTACAGCGGATCTTTTTTTCCCCTGCCCTATTCCCAAATAAAGGTTTGTTTACTGGTGAGTAATTTTTTTTTTATTTCAAATCTTTCAAAAAGGACCTAACGATTTTGTTTAAAATGTATATCTGAGGAGTGATTGACATGACAAATAAAACTCTAAACTTGTTTTTAGTGGGGAAATTGTTTAAGGGTATTTTACTGATAGCAGTTTATTTTTAATTTGAATATGTTAAAAAATGGCTCGAGAGATTTGGTTCAAAATGAGTAATTGTTAAGTTTTTTACGTTATAAATAATTACATGTGTGTTTTACAAAAAAAAATAATTTACAGTAATTTACTGATGCTTGATTTTTTTAAGATTTGATTTTTTTTAATAGCTATAACCATTTTGTTCGAAATTGGTATTGGGGGACTATTTTACACGAGCAATAATAATGTATCTTTATTTTTCTCAAATAAATTAATTTAAGGGCATTTATTACGTCAAATTTTAAAAAAATTAAAAATTTTCGAAATTGGTTTTGAAGTTTGAGTTCAAAATGGATGTTTGGGAATAGTTTTTCATAATAAATAAGAATATTTTTATTTAATTTTTACAAATTAAAAATAACTTTTAGGTAGTCTATAAATTAAATTATTTTTGATAATATGAAATCTGCTAAAAATATTTGAACAATTTGATTTAATATTTATATAGCCTATAAAGATTGTTTATTGAGTTTACAAAATGATGTGTATAAGGAAAAGGTATTCTAAGGATAGTTTAACTGAAGACCCATTTTTGAACATTTTCTTCTAAGCTATAATATACCATTTTTGAGAATGTTTGTGCGAGTGTGTCTTACCATTTATTCCGTTAAGAGTGGGTCACATACAATGTAGGATTACATTAATACAATGCAAACCCTCCTTCAAAGAAAATATGTTGGGAACACATAAGATGACGTGCCACACAAACGATTTGTATAAATTATGCAGTGATGTGTAAGTTTTTTGTCAGAGTTATCATATTGTTATGTACGGATAAAAAGTGAGCTACCCGAATATTTGAGAAGCATTAAATTGTAATTAAGATGGTTTGGACATTTCCACGCTTATTAATATTACTTTCCTTAACATAATAGTTGGCATTCACTGAGTAACCTTCTCGATACTCAGATAATCTTGATAATGTTAAACAAATTTTGTGCATGATATAAATTACATTACTGCAGCTACCCATAGTATGTGAATTTCAAAAAGGATTTATAAGATATGCTTTTATCAAATATTCTCTTAGAATATTTTATTTCAAAATGAAAAGAATATTTTAAATAAAAACAATGTTAGCGAATATTCTTCAAGTTAACAAGATACGACCTTTATCTTGTTGTTATTTAAATAAAACAACTTAATTTCAAACAAAAAATATGACATAAAATGTTGTTAGAAGATTCGAATGTTAAAAAGAATCGTGACTAAAATATGTAACGAAGCTAACATTGAATACAAAGAAACCTCAGTATTCAGACGTTTTAATTTGCTGACAAGTTTCTCTGGACTGCGTAATAGAGTTTTTCTAGAAGTATTCAAAACATATTAAAATATAAAATGGGTTATAATTATGTAGAGAGCAGAGAGAGAGACTCCTCTAAGAACAAGGATGAGAGAACTCTTTCGGAGGAAGAGGAAAACAAACTCGTTAATAAGCAACAAGTTCACTTCAGAGAGGAGAGCAAATTATTACTTTATGAGCTAGAAAGAAAATGAAAGAACTTGTAATATAATTAAAGTGATGGATAGCAATGTATTTTGTTTTTCATTCTTACGATAAAAAATAATTTGCCGTGCTACGCACTTACATGCATTCCCTTCACCCTTTTCCCTTCTAACCCAGCTCGACAATATATACGATGATCCACTGTTCGAGAACTTTACCAGAAACAAAATAGTCTCGGGTTTGAAGTCTTGCGGAATCACATATTTAATTTAAATCATGAAATTAAATTAACACACTGCGATTATACACGTTAAGATCATTCCCGTTAAATCGCACCCAAAAAAAAAAATTCCAAGATTTTGATTATACGAGTTAAATATGCATTTGAATAAAAACTTAATATTAAAGTATGCTTCGTTGTTTATGTATGTGAAGGAACTTGGTTTATTAAATCTTTTTTAGGAAGAATATATTTGTATTTAGTGAAATATAGAGATTTGTTTAGTACATATATTATTTATTTCCCAAAAATATGAAATCAATAAACGAAATTCTTAACATTTAAAGAAAACATTAAAATAAAGTTTTGAACTAATGTACACCAAGGTAAATGGTCCAGTGGTTGGGGACACAAGCTAAAGGTTCAGGGAACATGTTCAAAGAAATAACTATGTCGTGTGCTGATAAAATATTGCGTTTACGAAGTGCAAGTAAAACTTATATAAAATTAAAATAAAGTTAGTAATACATTTTATTTATAAAAACCAAAGATATTTTATACATGTGTCGATAGACTTATTGCCCCTGCAATAATAATTTGAAATAAGTAAATTCGTTAAAGCAGAACGGAAATGAAAGTAAAACCATTACAGAACAAGACATCTCAATTAAATTAGAACGGACATAATGAATTATAAACCAAATAAAGTAGTATTCCAGAAACAAAAGAGTTGTCTTAGTGATCTTAAATAAAAATTAGTAACACGTTTTAGGGATGTGCGAAGATTTAAAAATGTATAGAACTCAAGTCAAATATCCTTTCCTAAGACTTCGAATCCCACAATAGCCTTCGCATATTCGAAACATTTCAAAGAAAAAAAAAATTGATACATTATGAACACATTTGAAGTATCTTATTAAATATGATATATTTCAGCATAAAGTCAGTCATATTATGTTATAAAAGGTACTAAACAGTAGATTAACACTGACTGGTGAAATAACATTAGTAATTTAAGCATGAATATACTAATTTTGTCTGCATAAAATAATATGGTGTTCTTTGTTTTTTACTCTCTCTCTCTCTCTCTCTTTACCTGGATGCATTTAATGTATCATTTAACAATTAAAATTAGTGTTATGTGACAACAACCTTATCTTAAACTTTGGCTCTGACTTTGCTAACATTTAAAATGCTACATGCCATGTTTGTTTGGTAAACTGTTCGAACAAAAGACTGGTTTATCATTTCCGAGATGGCAGTTAATAATTTATAATGATAGGTAAACATTGTACCTTTAGAACCAACATGAAATAAATGTAGAATGGACAATAGTAACGAAAGATTTGTTTCTCTTATTTTAAGATTTTGGTAAGAAAACTCTTTTAGAAAACTTTTTTTGCAGTCAAAATTGATCAAATGTTGCTACATTATTGTTAGATTATAAGTATTGATAGTAGCTATTAAAAGTGACGGCTACAAATAACATGGCTTTACGTGTGGATAGATGAAAATAGATCTAGTCATCATAAAAGGTACTTCCTACTAAAATTGGACTGTATTTACATTACAGCCGACAATATTGCTACAATCTTAAAAAATTCTAGTGAAGAACATGGTGTATGTTTTTCTGAAATTTAATCTAAAGTCCCTAGTATAACGAACACAGTATAGCCCTCATAATGAATGGCACAACTAAAATTAATTTAAATTGTTTTGTTTTTAAGAATAGCCTTTTTTTAAACTGTCTTTTCAAAGGTGTTTAGATTTTACGGTATGATGGGAGGGGGAGTATGAAAGTGTGGGCTTCGTTCCCCAATCATAGTGCTAAAAGATTACTACTGTTCACAAAATAATACATATTTCTGAAAAATACACACAATTAAAACATTCTTCAAAAAAGAAAGTAAATGTTCAGCAAAAATAAATACCTTGAGTAAACGTTCTAAAAATAATGAAATACATTTTTAATCGTCTGTTAGAAACTATTTTACCATCGAGGAACGAAGAAATACACTAATCAAAGTTGTTATGTACAACCGAGTTCATTTCACAAGTACATTTCTTTGTTTTTCTTAAGGGCGCTACATTTAAGAAAACGTTTCAGACGTTTAGAAACCTCGCGTTATTTAAGAAGTAGTTTGATAATTTTTTTATATCGTTTTTAACCAAATGTAGGCGAAAATTAACAGCAGGTTTCTGACCAGATAAAAAGTTAAAATTTCTAGTTTAAAGTGTTCTATACAGCGTTGCTTTACGCGAAAATTTGTAATTCTGAGCTTAAAGTAAAAGATTATAAGCCTAGATCTAGCCTTCTAACAAATTAAGTCATGTTTTGATAAGGTTACATAAGAACATTTTAATATAAGGTGGGATTGTTTCATAGGGGTTTATGTAAATTATCAAACTTTTTTAAACTCTTTAAAATTAAAATTTAAACTTTTTAAACATGTCAGAACTTTCACCTATATTGCTGTGAAAACAATATTTAAAAGACATCAAACCATTTTTGTAATATTCTGGGATTTCTAAACTTTGAAATACTTATCAGTACTCTCCTATGTAGCGCCCTTGAATGGGAGAGCAGTTCCTCTCTATTTTACATTATTCATACAGAAATCATTAGTGTAAATATGAGGAAAGCCCGTAAGGGACTTGACATTATATCTTTAAACTATTTAAACAAATGTGCGTATAATCCGAACGGGTAGTAAGACGCGGTGCTAATAATATAATAATAATAATAATAATAATAATAATAATAATAATAATAATAATAATAATAATAATAATAATAATAATAATAATAATAATAATAATAATAATAATAATAATAATAATAATATTTAAACAAAAACTTGAGGCAAAACAAACTTTTGAAACTGCCTAAGTGCCAAACATCATAAAAACAGGAAAGGTAAGAAGCGCCTGCATTATTTTTCACAGCTTTTTGCTAGTCTTGGTTGTTCGGCAGGATAGCCTAAACATAAACTGTAGGGCGCTCTTGCATCCAAGTTTGACGTCGGATTTGAATGAAGGGAGGGAGGAAGGTAAAGCCTGGAAGGCATCGTCGTGCACTAATCGAAAACAAACCATAGAAAATTGAAACTGTTATGTGAGAGAGCAGTAGTACAAGCCTGGACAAATAAATGTTTGAACCAAATGTCGCATTGAGAATTTAAATATAAAAATGGGCCGCCAGGTAAAATAAAATGTACCGGTGGACGCAATTTATTTTTGAATAAAATTACACGTACAACATAAAAAGGAAGACTATATATAAAAATAAGTGATAATCCAATAAAACAAACTTAATGAAACGAATGCAATTTTTTTCATATCGTTCATAATTTTTTTTAATGACAGGTGTAAATTTAATAGTTAAGATGCTTAAAACTTATTCTAAATTTTCATTGGTGTGTTTTAGAGAAATTCTATATTCTTCTACGATATTATTTTTTTAATCCTGCTATTTTTAGCTCTACCTTTTTTTTCGTAGATAAATACATAGTTATATCTTACGGGCCACATGAACATAATTAAAGGGCCGGAATTTACCCAGGGCTGAAGTATATTAAAAAACACAATTAATTAAAAGAAGTGAAGGAAGCATTATTGATCAAATTGTATTTAATTAAAAATGGGAAGGCGTTATATAACGTCCTTGTTTAGTTTGTAAAATGTGCACAGCTATCTTTATAAGTTTAATTAATATTCATTATATTTTTTCCGATGTCAAACGAATGACTTTATTTTAATAAGTTACAGATATGCACTAACCTGCCTCTCAAATTGGGAAATTTGTACACCAAAGCTTCCTGGTATTTGAGGTTCATCGAGAGCGCTATCTGGCATTGACTTAGTATTTGAATAAGGGTCCCGGCTTTAATTGTCTATCAAGTATGAGCAGAAAATGTATCATCAGTGAAATTGGGATATCCACTTCCCCAGTGATGAATTGACTGGATCTTGTGTCTGTTCTAGAGTTCAGTTAGTTTTAACTTGTGTTCAGGTGACCCAGAAAGTTTACATGAATTTACTCCTGATAAAAACGTGAGGGGTAAAGAGAAGGGTCAAAATTCTGCTGCAAATGCCCTTCGCTAACCCTGAAAGCTTACCTTGCTTGGTTCCACTATGGCTCAGTTTATGATATAGAGTCATAGTGTAGCACGTTAAAGTAGGTTTGCTAGCTTTCAGGGCAGACTGACTGTTCATTACGAACTTACTCCCCACTAAGGGCTTAGCGATAAGTAGTTTTAGTAGTAGTTTATTAGGAAGTAGCCTTATTATTCCTTTACTATTAAAAAAATTATTTAGCACCGCATCTTACTACCCGTTCGGATAAGCTTATGTACTAATTACACCAATGGGTTAGGAATTGGGAAGGTTGAAATGGAAGTGAACCAGCATTTTCGTGGAAGTAGAGTGGAAAACCATTATGAAACAACCCCCCACCGCACCCCAGTTCACCGATTAGAGATTAAAACCTCGATCTCCCCGTCCTCAGCAGTCTATCTCAACACGAAACTAGCGCGTTAGCTAACTACGCAACCAAGGCGGGTCCCCTTTACTATTCTTTTCAAAGGTGATTGTTTTGTTACGTATAAATTAGTAATATAAATACAAGGAAAAAACGTGCAACTGTTCAAAATGACTCTGTATTTTCTTCCACCAAAAGCATGTGCAAATTTATCACACAGCAAATCACAATGCAATACATTTTCGCTAGCTTTGAATAACGCAGACTTATTTAATTTTTTGAGGTACAACACATACCTAAACGAACCGTAGTTTATAACAATCCTTTGCAAGAAAATGACAGAACAATAAACCATGCTGTACATTAAATCTGTTTGCCTCTCTTTGAAACACTCAGTTAAATAATTGGGTGATAACAATATGTAATTAAAAGAACTTATTAAAATAAAATGTGATAACAATGATCAAAAGCTCTTATTTAAAAACAAATGCATTCAAATGCCTCTTGCAATCACGAAGTAATAGACGGATGGAACTTAGCTCGTGGAAATGATAAAACTACAAACCCGTGAGAGATAAATGCATTACAATGCAGAGGAAGTTGTACGAGTGAAAACACCATATCCATACGGTCAGGCTGATTAGTTCGTGAAACAAAATACTTGGAATACAATTAAATTAATGGTTATGTTGTTTTTATTACAGGTATGTGGTAGGATTTTAGCAGAGTTACCAAATAAAGCTCCTTTCTACTAATTCCAAAAATTAATTATTAAAAAATAGCTTCTTTTAACGAACTTGTTTTTGCTAGTACTGCAAATTTCAGAGTTAAATTGATTATTTTAAACATAGCTCTATATTGTTTTTATTTGTCAACGCATATCACCGTTTGGGTTTTACTCACACATACTAACTACCCAAATGTGTTAGGAACGAGGAGGTTGAATTTAGAGAAAGTGTATCCGCATTTGCGTGTAAGCTTGGAAAGCCATTTAGGGAAAAACCGTCCTTACCTCATACGACCGGGATTCGAGTCCCGATCTCTCCGGCATCGGCAGCCCAGTGATGCGTTAGAACCATTTGACCAAAGAAGCGGGTATTTGTCTGTTTAAATATTAATAGTTGATCTTTTATAATTGGTAGTCCTTTAAACCACGGCTAACGCGTATCCAGGTAATAAACGCATAGCTAGATAACTAATCGGAAACAGGCGTGTGGAAACCTGTAGTATTTATTATATAACAATAAAGCTGAGATAGGAATAATAGTTTCACCATTTTTTTAAATACAACAAATTTAAAATATGTTTTAAAATAAATAGTTCAGCATACTACGCAAACTTTCTCGCTCTTTTAAATAAAAATGAAAATATTTATTTAAAACTCTTAAGATATGTGAAACAAAATAATATATATTAGCACAGAAACATAATGGCAAAAAGAGCATAACATTTGACTAAAGAGCATCAAATAAATAATTTGCATCGTTACAGAAACATAGAGGAAAGAGAAAACACTCAGTTCTTCAAAGAGCATTAGAATCAACTCCTAGCTTCCCAGACCTCCATTTACAAATTTATTTGCTTATAGCTCAGAAACTATTGGCCATATAAAAAATATATTATTCAAGGGAAAAAATATATTTTAATATTTTTACATTTTTACAAAACTAAGTTATTTCGTATCACAGATGATTGCGAGGATATTATCAAAATTGGAGACATCAACTTTTTAAAGTATCCTCTAAGTAATTTCCCCGAAAAACGAGATGCATCCTTATTTTGTAATGTTAAACTGTACTCACACACACATTTTAGTAAAAATTGTTAAAACCTATATTTTTTAAATAGATTTTTTCCACGTGCATAGAAACTTTTTAAAAAAAAACAACTTTTTTCTCAACAAAACTGATTTTAATCATTGTGTTTTGATTTAATTTTTTTCTTATTTATTTCAAAAGCTGTTTTAACTGATGAAACTAGAAGTATCAAATTCTTCATAACCTATTATCTGCCAGGGTTTGATTATTTTTTATTTGACTTAATAATTTGCTATAGAGAACGTGTGTAAATATTTAAATATGTTGACCAAATACTTTCTAAGCTAGTTAATATTTACTACAATACATAAAAATCTAAGACTGCATCGTTCTTTCTTCTATCAGTTTGAAAAAGAAACGATTGCTTTTACATAATTAAATAAGTTATACCTGATGAAGGTAGGCAGAAAATGGCACTTACACTAATGTGTAATGGTAGGGTGATTGCGAGATGAAATGGAGGACCTACAGTTTAACGTGGGATCCGAACCACGGTGGAGGTCTGGCATTCCACACATTCACAAGTTGTGATTAATACACGTCTTGTCAGAGGTGAAGGAAGAGTTTGGCAATCAGATAAATCTGTGCCGGGACCGAGGATTGAACCTCGGACACTCAGCACAGAAGTCTGACACCTTACCCTAGACCACCAGTTCACCAATTAATTAATGATAACTGTATTCCGTTATCAAGGTAGAAAAGATTAGGTCGGACGAATACGTATTATTTTAATATAATAATCCCATTTAAAGATAAAATAAACAAAAGAGCAAACCATTTAAGAACTAAATAATAATAAAAATAATATTGCACCGGTCTTACTACCCGTTCGGGTTATACGCCTTTAAGAACTAAGAAAACTTGAGAATTTTGTTGTACGAAAATCTTGATAAATTACCGTTATATAAATGAAATTTGCAAAAGACAATTAATAAAAAAAAACTTACCAACGTCGTTGTGTAGGACACAAAGTGTCGTGATGGTATCTCAAATAGTTGCGAAGAAATTACAAGAATTTTAAGATTTCCGCCATGTAAAGTAGTAGCCCCATGGTCATTTTCATAAGAAAATGTGAATTGCCATCTTGTTTATAACAGTGTCTAGCTATAACATTTAATCAAAATCATTAGATTGAATTTCTAGAAAAATCTATTTTCTTTCTTTCTCTTTTTGCCCTCCAGTAAACTACCCTTAAATTTAGGGTTAGACATTTAATTCCAAAATCTCCTCGGGGGAGCCTTATCAAAACACCAGATAGAAAGTTATAGCCCAATCGGTATAATAGTTTCGGCTCTAGCTCTAGGTACAGACAGACAGACGGCATCGCAAAAACACACTCTTTTGGTTCAGGGGGTCATGAAACATCGACATTTATCAAAATCTCGAGTTCGAGTTTTTTAACGATCACAATACTTTCTCTCCGAAGTATCGAGAGAAAGTAAAAATGATAGATCTTCCCCGTCCCAGTTTCACTTATGTCAAGCGAAGGATGCAAAAACCCATAATATTGTGATGCAATTTTCAGTTAAAGCCAATATTATTTCTAGCCTGGTTAGTCTGTCATGATGTGGAGGCTCTTAAATTAACTTCGTGCCCTTCAAAAAAATATAAAAAAACTAGTCTATAATTTTTATTGTATTTATTATGATCATAATTATTTGTTTTACTAAAATAAAGTACAGTGTTGACAAGACTTTTTAGGAAATGAACGGTTTAATATCAGTTTTATTTATGTATTTTTTATGACGGATTGAAAATAATAGCTCATTAATAGAAAAAAAAATTGCAATAACAAATGGCCTGTAAAATTTTCTGATTTGTTTATTGCTCACAAGTTCTTTGCGGATTCGATTACCACGTTTTAAAATTAATAACAACAAAACAACCTTTACACAAAACAAAGCAGGAAATTTATGCTATTTTTGCTTTTAATGTATAAACCGGTACATGTAAATAAATACTAGAAAAAAACTCTCCCCTAATGAACTTTACGGCACACTATAAACACAACCTCCCCTCTCTCTCTTCAACCTTTCCCCCTCCCTTCCCCATACATACATTTCCAACCAGTTTGTGGGACATGGCTTTTAATAATAATAATAACAATAAAAAAAGCACGTCCCGGAGAATCTACGAGAGCTTTTTTTTGTTTTTATCATTGGAACGTTAGTCGGCGACCACCGACATTTTCACCCTAGTTTATTGGATAGTCTGGTCTGGACCTACTGGGCCTGCGCATGAACCTCAGGGGTGAACAATGTGAACCACACAGGGCCGTGACGCTGAGTGTCTACAATCCACCGGCTTATGTGGGAGTGGATATCTTCAAATCAGGTATAGGTTTCTGAGGAAGTGAATAGCCAGCTACCTTCAATCAGGTATACGTTTAAGGAAGTGAATCACCAGCTACCTTCCAATCAGGTATACGTTTGAGGAAGGGAATAACCAGCTACCTTCCAATCAGTTATATGTTTAAGGGAAGGAATAACCAGCTACCTTTTAATCAGGTATACGTTTGAGGAAGGGAATAGCCAGCTACTTCCAATCAGGTATACGTTTGAGGAAGGGAATAGCCAGCTACATTCCAATCACGTATACGTTTGAGGAAGGGAATAGCCAGCTACATTCCAATCAGGTATACGTTTGAGGCAGGGAATAACTAGCTACATTTCAATCACGTATACGTTTGAGGCAGGGAATAACTAGCTACCTTCCAATCAGGTTACGTTTAAGGAAATGAATAACCAGCTACTTTCCAATCAAGTACTAATACAGAAGGCGGACGATTGGTTACCTCCTAATAAAGAAAATTTGCCACAGAACATTTAATTGAATTTCGTCACTTGAAATAAGTTAATGTTAAAAAAAAATACTAGCCACACACGGATACGTTAGCTTTGTACATTAAATTAAATCAAAATAAGACTAAATTTAGTCGGCCGAGCTCAAATTAGCCTAACCTAGCCCAGCTTAACATAGCGCACTTCAGTTTTAAGGCATTTGTAGGGTTGTTAAAAATTATTACATTCAAATAAATTCTGTATTTTGATTTAATAACTTTGTTTTTACAAGCTACACACTCTTTCTGGACAAATTAATAGACTGACTATTCCTCTCCTGTTGTGACTAAAATAAGTAAATTCTTCCACTTAAAATTTTCGTTGAGGATAGTCGATTAAATAAAATGCACTGTGGCAAAGTCACTTCACCATAAGGCAGGTCAATTTGCGAATGAGATAAAGTATTTTAAGCCCCGACCAACACGTCTTGAGGGAACCGGTTCGATTACTGGCTTGGAATAGTCGGCAGGTGTGGCCACATTGGCGGTGTACCAGATTCTGAAGATGAGTTCAACGACGAAAGGTTAGGCTTATAGCTGTCATCAAATAGTTTAGGGCGTTAGACTTGCAATGTACTTGGCCGCCATTGACGGGGAGCCTAAAGGTCGAATCTCCACCAGGTGGACTGATGATCGTTTTTCATTTGCAATGTTCTATCTTCTCTTAACGACAATGCAGATGCATTTCTTCTAAAATAACTTATTTAACCCACCTCTTAGATTAATTAGTTGTGAGCTTTTTTTCAACGTACTATTAAATAAATACGGATATTATTAATTGTAATCTTTGGTGACCTAAGACCAGAAACCAGTGGGCTACTACACTGGATATAAACTCTGAGGGAAATGCATGGTTACTATATGTCATTTTCTTGTTTATGTGTGATCAATCTTCCATTAAATATTAGACAAATTGTGCGAAGCTGGTTCGTCGATGTTGCCAATAGATCCTTCTTTCCACAGAACACCACTTTCCAACATTACTGAAGGTGAGTGAATTTGGCAACAGTTAAACGACAGAAAGCGAAGATAAACCTTTTCCCCATAAGACCTGCGGTGATATTGGGTGCAGCCTACATCGGTGGACACGCGGTCTAAACGAAAACTCATCTAGTCTGGTTTGCCGGTGACGGGTAGGTCAGGGTTCTTATTCCGGACTGGTATAATGAGTGTCGATTTTTTCCTAGATTGTGTCCCGGTTTTCTTCCAAACACATGCGGGTACACTTCCTCTAAATTCTACATTACTCATCCCTACCAGCGTAATTAAACGCTCCTCCTTATCGGCAGGACCTTGAGCTGGTCTCCGGACCAGGCCAACTGCTCCTCTCTAATGACAGTCCACACGGAATGCGCCACAAACCGGTTCAATTGTCCGGGTGTGAGATGAGCCACGGCCTGTGACCCGCCGGGTTAGAGACGGCCTCCGACCCGCTGTGAACTCTTGACCGCACGGTGGCCTGGGAGGAAGGAGGGGGCGACGGGACGTTTGTTTCAATCAGGCACTTAACAAGTCTAACGTCACTCTCGCTCGACGTGTGTGCTAAGACATCACACACACTAGGGCAGCGTTTATCAAACTGGGCTCCACCGTAGCCATCTCCAGCCTCGTTAGGCAAATTTGGAATACTGTTTATTTGTTTTTCGCATTATAAAATAGCATCAAATTTCCCCCTTTTTTTCAATTTTGGATAAAAGACACCTGCCAGTGTCAACAAATTGTCTAGAAAAAACAACTTATAGAAATTTCAAAAAAAAAATTTAAGGAGAAATGTTACAGAATTTCGGATTGAAATATCCATGGACTATCCTGAAACAAGGAATCAAAATTGGATTTTTTTTAAATGCAATTTTCAATCAAATATCCTTTATGAGCAAACATTTTTCAATTTATACTGCTACAAAAACTAAATTTAGAAACAGGCTAGATATAGAAGCTTATCTGCGCTTACAGACGACAACCACAACTCCAAATACTGAAGCACCTTGTGATCAAGAGTAAGCCAACCCGAGCCACTAATAAATATAAAGACCTACTGATTTAAGGCGATTGGCCCTTTTCATTTGGAGTGGAAATGCAGAGCCACGGGAACAAATGGTTATCTTCAAGAATGTTTAATGTTTTGCAATTTTCTTTTCGGAAACGGTTTGTTCAAGAATAGAAGCTTGTTGATTAGGTTATACTTTTTATATACACACCTCCTCTATGATTTAACATTGATCAAATAAATATCAAATTGACATTTTTCAATAGAAAACTGCCGGATTCATAACAAAAAATAAGAAACTGTAACAATTAATAAACATCGATACATTATCTTAGAAGGGGTGTTGAAAATATTAACATAAAAATTTCACTCGTTCTCGAGAAAAGTGATATTTCCAAACGTATGATTTTTCCGCAAGACATGTCCGGTAGCTAGCGCCATCTACGATTTCCGTGATCATCTGGTCTTGTTGGCGTGGAAGGATACTTTGGTTGGTTGTGAAGCCACGCCACGCCTTTCATCCTCCCACCACACACCCATATTATTATTTATATTAGCACGCGTCTTACTACCCGTTCGGGTTATACGCACTTACGCTAATGTGTAATGGTAGGGTGATTGTGAGATGAAATGGAGGACTACAGTTTAACGTGGAATCCGAACCACGGTGGAGGCCTGGCATTCCTCACATTCACAAGTTGTGATTAATACACGTCTTGTCAGAGGTGAAGGAAGGTTCGGCAATCAGATAAATCTGTGCCGGGGCGAGGTTTGAACCCCGGACCCCCAGCACAGAAGTCTGACACCTACCCTAGACCACCAGGTCACCCAACCCCATAAAATAGGTTTTAGACTTGCACTCGACAGGGCCAAGGGCCTTAAGTGGAGCTTTTAACACTGGTTATAGTAAGTAAATGTAAAATGTATTGTTTTTCTTTGAATATTTATTTAACTATTAAGTTCTAAAAGACTTGTAACTGTCACAATGCGATTTTATGAAGTTTCATAAAATGGTCGGGATCTAACAGGTTCAAAAGAGACTAGGTCGATTCCAAGCTTACCTAAAAATATAAATTTGTGTTCAATTGTATTTTTTACTCATATAATCCAATTCATGGTTTGGGGTGGGGGGAGTGTGTTTAAAAAGTGCATTCAGTTGTTGTTTTTTACAATACAAATGGAAAGTTAATTTATTATTCACCCACCCCACCTCCACCACGTTTTACTACCCCCGGATGATAGGCATTCTAATTAAACTAATGGAATTGGGGCAGGGCCAGATTAGGAGGTAGGTGTGGTAACGGGGGCCATGGCCCCAGGCAACACGCTTGAGGATTCCCCTAGAAAATCAAGCAAACATTATTGTCACAACTACTATATTTAACATTTATAACTTATATATGATATAAAGTAGTTCGTTGAAAGTGCAACAAAGAGATAAGTATATCACTATCGCTTTCATTCCAACGAGCTTAGCCGAACGCTGCCTCCCACTCGGGGAGTCGAACCAGAACTAGCAACTGAAATTAAGAGTTAATTTTAATTAACTAGAACCAGTATGGAAATCTTTAAAATAAATTCAATTATAGCCGGAACCGGAATGAGAACTGATAAATATTTTTATATTAAATAAAATGATCGTTTCTTAAAGGTTCTAACTTTTAAAACCTATTTTAATTGCGTTTTATGCTCTTATTTGGATTATTTTTAAATTGAAATATACTTTTTATTATTACAAATTTTAAAAAAGATCGTGGGGACCCACATTTTGCAAGTGGCTCCCAGTCCCTAAATTGTTTGATCCGGCCCTGCGAAGAGATGATGAAGTCCAAGATTTTAAAAGAAATATACACGTATTTGCGTTGAGAAAAAATGGGAAACTATTTAGAAAAAAAAAAACCTTCATAACACCAAACCAGGGTTCGAATCCCAACTTCCCCTATACCAACAAATCAGACTATATGAGCACGACATCTAGTCCATACGCCCACCAGTGCCGATCAATTAAGTCACAAACGCTAACCGCGCGCCAGAGGGGCCCAGATGACCTGCGACATATGTCTACTGCAGTGTGGGGAGTATCATGATCAAGGCAGGGGTAGCGGTGTGTGACGAACAAACACCTCCTGTTCCCTTCTCCCATCCTGGTATGATATAACCCCGTGAGAAACTTTACACCTGTACATTACCTACCTACCTACACCCCTCATACAGTATTAGCGCAAGCCCTGGAACTGAAACTTGATATTCTTCAATCAACGAGGTTTAGAGAAACTTACGTGAATATGTGTATTTGCTATTTGGTAAATTATTCATTAGTCAAGAAAGGTGAACTTCGTTATTTTGTATGTAGGCTTAGGTCCTATCTAAGCCCCTATCTTTATATTTTACTAGCTATTATATATATATATATATATAATATAGGCTTATTTTATTATATATATACATACATAGAGTATCTAAGTTATATATAATATATATATATTTGAATTTACTTCTAAATATGCCTTATGGGCTTGAAACTAAGTAAAATAAATAATAATTAATGAAGTGGTATTAATAATGAAGATATAACTTGAATTTAGAATCTTGTACTGAAAATAAAATCGTTCAAATTTGCCAGATCATCCATGGATGAAGAATTAAAAGGAAAATTTACATACAGTTCTTTAAAGAAAAATATACTTAAATCCATGACTTTTTGAATAAATGAGAGGGGTCCAAAACAGTATCATTACAATAAATATATATATATAATATATATATATGATTTTTACTATGCCAGTTATTTTACGCATTATGTAATACATGCCTATCTTATTATATATATATATGTGAGTTATTATTATTATATTTTAGCACCACGTCTTACTACCCGTTCGGTTTATACGCTTAAGTACTAATTACACTAAGGATTAGAATTGGGAAGGTTGAATTTATAGGAAGTGAATCCGTATATGCGTGGAGGAAGATTGTAAAACCATTTAGGACACCCCCAGTTCACCCGACCGAGATTCGAACCTTGATCTCCCCGTCCTTGGTGGTCTAGTTCAACACGACTGGCGCGTTAGCTAACTACGCCACCGAGGCGGGTTATATATGAGTTATATAATAAAATAGGCCTATATTACATAGTACATAAAATAAGTGGCATAGTAAAAATCATATATATACTATATATATATATAAGAATATATCTATATGAGTTATATAATAATATAATCTATAATCATAGACTATATCTATATATAAAACATAATAATATAAGTTATATGCATATATATATATATATATATATATATATAAGAGAGAGAGAGAGAGAGAGAGAGGAAGATAGTAATGATACTGTTTTGGGGCCCTCTCATTTATTTGAAAAGTCATGGATGAAGTGTATTTTTCTTTAAAGAACTGTATGTAAATTTTCCTTTTAATACTTCATCATGGATGACCAGGCAAATTTGAACGATTTAAATATCAGTATAAGATTCTAAATTCAAGTTATATCTTTATTATTAATACCACATTCATTAATTATTATTTATTTTACTGAGTTTCAAGCCCGTAAGGCATTTTCAGAAATAAATTCAAATATATTACGTTTTAAACCTCTATTAGTTTAAAAACTTATTCCGTTCTATTTAAAACTGTGGTTATGAGTTGGCCACCTTTTACCCAATTGGAAGCTAGCCTTCACAACATCCGACTGTCAAGAACTTTCCTATTGGTTGGTTTTAACACTTAAGACAAGGGTCCAAGAAGCAAAGGGTAGGTCATGTATAAGGGGATGGAGCAGCTTCTGCGCATAGCTAAAGTCTGTTCATCGTAGGAATTGTTTTCTGAAAGGCCTTTTTCCTTACCAGAAAGCTATTATATAGTGGGATTTTGGTATGAAAAAAGACCTTTCAGAGAGTAATTCCTACCGTGAATGGAGTATAGCTAACTCGAACGCGTACTCTGGCTCTGGCTCTCCACGTCAGTTGGTTGTAAGAACTATGCCATTTTAATGTTGAATCTAAAATATTAAAAGTGTAGTTAATTTAATAAATCTTATATAACATTGAAATTTACTAATTTCAACCATTATAAAAGAAAAGAACTAATAAGTAAATCCTACAGTGGGCTAGGCATATCATCGGACCATCACATAGCCGTGGGATAGCAAGTGCGCAGTAAGACAACAGGTATCCCAACCTCGGGACAAGTGAACGTATAAACGGTATCGACATAATTGGTGCCCAAGTGGGGCATGCACGGCTCCACATTCTCATCGTAAATACGGTATCATCATAATGCCTATCAGAGTTATATACATATATATTTAATGTTTTATTAAATAAAGTATTTATATTTATACAAACTTTCCAATTTTAACAACTATAAATCATATTACAATTTGTCTAGTTTTAGTAAAACAATTTAATAAAATTAATTACACTAAAGTACACCATTAAGTTTTAAATAATTCCGTTTTACACGTCTCACTACCTGTTCGAGATATTCTCATATTTACACCAACGAGGTAAAGGTGAGGAAGGTAGATATTTAGAATAAGTGTATCCGAAATTTGGGTGGAGGAGGAATAAAAAACAATAGAGAGTAAAAATCAACCTCACTATTCCCGGAGAGGTTGATAAACGCCGATGTCCCAGTCGTACATCCAGACTATTAAATGTTTCTTAGCATCACTCTTACCTGCTAATGGAGCTAAAAAATAACATTTCGACCCCAACCGAATTCGAGCCCTTCTTTCCTCCATTAAAGTTAGTACGCTCCGAGTTGGTAAAGTGTTGAGGAAAGATCAGGCACTTCCGAGCAAACGGCATGACAATTAGTTTTCGTTGGGAGAAGAACAAGTAAAGTTGTACACCGAACGGGACTGTAAAGACCAGCAAGACCAGACTAGACTTGGGGACAGAACAGAGTTTACGAGTTTACACCGGAAAGCGAGATTGTAAACACATTTAAATCAAACGTTTCATCCGAAGAGAGCAACATTAAAACAGTGAAGCGGTTTAAGAGATGGCCGATACACAATAAAACACCGGAGTTAAGAATCCCCCATTAATAAACCAGCCATAGCACGAAGACTAAGGTCGTTCGATAAAGGACGAGCCTCGGGCGATAAACAGGTGTTTATCTCGAGGATAAACTCTTGGCGGGTTTTTATCCGCTAGCCGGTATCAACAACGCTAAGAGGGAGGCAATAAACGAGCCCGCTTGCTGCCGGTTGTTTTATTGGTGAGAAATGAAAGGAAAGGCGGTATTAATGGAGGGAGGGGAAGGGGTATTAACTGGTGAACGGTCAATGCAACTTGCACCCATCAGGGCGCCATATAGTAGAAGGAAATATCCTCACCCTGCAGTATTTCTAATGGGAATGGCAATTCAGAATCTTTTAAGCGACAAAATTAATAATTAATTATCTGTTGAGACCCTGACTGTGTGTGTGTGTGTGTGTAGGGTGTGGACACATCTTACTATTCCTTCAGGCTATCGGCACATTTTCCCTAAAGGGGTCCCATCAAGGATGAGGACGGTACAGTTTAAAGAAATATACCGACAATTGTGTGGAGAAAGTGTAGACACCCCCTTAATTCAACGACGAATTAAGGCTGGTGCACAACAAAAAAACAATATATTTTGTAGAAAATTCAAAAGATAAAAAAAAGACAATAATTTCAGAGGAGCCGATAGGACCAACATAAAACAAATGGACAGTACACAGGTCCATTTGAGTTCTGTCTCCACGAACCCTCTCTACAAGTATTATTATTAGAAATATTTCCCACCAATAGGTAAAAAGGGTAGTGAGTAACATAAAAAATGGTAAACAGTATTAGGCATTTTATTTATATATAAAAGTTGGATATTTTAAATATGGTACAAATGAATATATATATATGTGAACATTATATTATAAACTCATAATAATCTAAATCTTCAATGATCGTCTCAATCATCAATAGTTCAAGTCGTAAAAACGACAAATGTAAACTTTTAAAGTATTAAAGACTTTACCAAAAAAGACTAAATCTAACAAGTGAGCTGAAGGTCTAAGGGTCAACAATGGTCAAGTTGCGAAAAGGCAACGCTCTGCTTTAATCTAGCAGTAACTCAACTATCTCTTACTCACAAATTATCAAAAACAATTACGTAGAGAAAAGAACCAAATCAATATTTAAAGATACAAATTACATTTTTCTTAGTCGCACAGACTATAATTTTGTCTTTTGAATAAAAGGTTAGCTTTTCTACAATATTTATAAATGTTGACAAAAACCCAAAAGTGGATTTTTAGCCTACATTCTACAAAGGAACATTAATTCCCGCAAAATTATTCTAAGTAGATTTAAATTTTCTTAAGCCAAACAGGCTGTAAATTTAACCATAAAAAATTCGACATTTCCATGATATTACCAAATGTTACTAGACACAACCCGGAAGGGGCCTCCGTGTCTACAAGACAACAACAATAATGCTATGTTTCTATTTGAAAGATTGGACTTGTTCATTAAATTTCAAAGTTAGCCAAAAGGGAATTTTGATACACATTTCGAAAGAGAATTTTATACCTTTAGTGTTCATCCTGAACACCAACGTGTTCCTGGAGGAAGTCCAGACAAGAGTAATTGTTCATCTATTCTACACCAGTATTTATGCCAATATTTTAGCTCAGAGAGGGGGAGGGGGGAACGCCAAAACAAAGGAGAAACACAACACATGACACAAGAGTGACTGAACATCTAGACGCGAGAGGAAGGTTCGAGAAGCGTGGTGGAGCATGGAGAACGATCCAGACTAAAAGTTTCTATCGCTCACTGACGTCTCGGGCATCATACGTCACACGACCTTTCCCATGACACCTTGCGCCGATTGAACTCCGTGCTTCATTCAGTTAGTCTTAGCACAAAGTTTATAGTGGAGTGTAATTCGGGAGGCCGGCTCGGGAGACGTAATACAATAACATAGGACGATGGGGCATGGTAAGTCCACTTTGTATTACTTCACCAGTGCTTCGTTGATGTTTTAATCTTTTCTTGTAGTGGTTATTTCAATAAACGCTACAAATGTTTAAGGGAACTATACAGGGAAAAACATCCTCAGTACACCCAGCTATCGGACACCTTAGCTCAGTCGGTAGCATGTCTGACTACTGAGCTAAGGGTTCTATTCCCGGCATGGCCAAAAAATTGATCAGCGGTGAAATTTGGGTTTACCCTTTCACAGTGACAATTAACGGCTGGGGACTGGGTGTTGTGCCTGTCCTAGTCTTAAGTTAGATTATAAGGCATATGAAGCTTAGACAGGCCTACCAAGCCTCTAGTGGAAAATATATGACTTGAATAAAGAACCAGTCCACAGACTGAAAACAGTAATGGATATAAGAAAGTACACCCAGCCGATGCACTAACTCCGATCTAACCATAATGAGAAACCAGTCTATGGCGAGAGTGACGCCTTAACCAGTGGTATAACTTGGGTGTCACGGCATGTTTCGGTGGGGTCGCAATTCTTGTTAAAGTTATAGTTTTTTGTTTACTTTTTAAAGCGATTATAATTATTATTGAAAGGTATAAAATTCAAATAGAAATGTATGCGGTTCAAATGATAAAAATTGTTACGTTACTACTTTGGTTATTTTGGTTAACTTACACAACTCTGGTTGCTTGCTGACCTAGTCTAGTGTTTAGGCGAGTGGCGCTGCTACCGACTTCCAAAATACCCAATGGGCTCGTTGATTCTCTTAAGAGACATCTAGGTCACATTCGTATAAACATTATAAAAACAATCTATAGTAATTAAATCAAGCACGTGCGCCTAACTACAAGCTCGTTTGGTTTGTTGGTGATTAGGTCAGGACTCAAATTAAGACTGCGGTTAATTTTTCACCAACGGTTTTCTCCTTCTCTAAAACACAAATATGGCTACATATCCTTTCAATTCTACCTACCCCACAAGTGTAATTAAATGCGGATAGCCCGGATGGGTGGTAAGATTCAGTGAAAATAATAATTTTTAAACTAGTAGGCTATATGAACGGGTGTAGGTTTCCAAGGGGTTTCAATGGTCTCAAAAGACAAAAATTGGGGTCAAACTCTGCAAAAGGTTGGAAACCACTGCTTTGGGTCATTAGGAAACCTATGCGGGTTTGTGACATGTTAAAACAAATAGTATATTTGTTTGAGAAAGGCTAGATCTATACCACTCACCAATCAGTCTGCCTTGAACTTAAAGGTTTTTCTTTTTAATCCTATAGGAATGTGTTTACACCTTCCAACTTCATTTTGACGTGAACCAAATATTTAATTAACCAAACACTTCTTAGGCGCTATTCGTGAGGGTAAGATGGGCTCTTAACTTTGGTAGGTAATACATCTTGAACCAGATATCGCATCTTGGTGTGTTTTATGTATTTATTAGGAAAAATTTGAGATGTGGTGCTGAAAATGATTATAGAGAAGATAAAGATCAGGTAAACTAATGAAGAATTTGTAAGGGAGTCAACTAAAATGTAACGTTTTCTGCAAGTGACTATGAAGACAGGCCAAATTGAAGGATCACATTATGAAGAAAGCCAAGTGGACAAGGAAGAGGACAAATACAGCTTACGGATAGCATCAACAAGGAAAGCAGATGAAGTTTCAGGAATCTGCTGATAAGGCATGCCGGACCTGTCGAAATACATAATAACCAATAATAACTTTAGAAATCGGTGCAAGACGTCTTGTTAGGTCCATCACGTATTAGCTGAACACACTTGGAGATCAGTACTGCAACATTATGTAAGCAACCAGACGTGTCAGTGGGTTCAGTTAAACTCGGCCGTGCACGTAATATTTGAGGTGATAACTAGAGCTGAAACTGTTCAGGTACATTTTCAAAAGGAAAATTTTCAGAAGCGACGTTCTAAGTATGTGAAGGGGATTATTTGCCATCAAATAGTGTGATGTGGTTGAGGGAAAAAAATGTTACCAAACACTTTGGCCAACCTAAAATTATTTTAATTATCATAGCGATAATAAACTGAAAAATAAATCCAAATTAATATTAACGATTAAATGAATTTTTTTCGGTACAATTTTCATATCATTAAATCTCATGGAAAGTGAATGTATTCGTTAACGCTTTTATTATAATAGTGAAGTACATATTAAAATATCTCGTCTACACCAGATCTGACGTTAGTGACACATTTAACCACCAATTTTTGTGGTCGATATGCGATTGTGAGAGAATTCGTGGTTATTGCTTTATTGAAACATATTTGATCATTTTTTTTCCGGTGTTCACTTCCTTAGGAGAAATTTAACTGAAGTGAAAACTTTAAAATTCGGGATATAAAGATGATTGTATTCGTCCAATTTAAAGAGCTAGATCTTCTTCCAGAAAATAAATTACTGACGGGAAAAATTAAGATTAGTTATGCGGTAAATTTTTCAAACAAAATATTTGGTTTTACACATTTCTAGTGGCCTTTAGAGGTTGTCAAATCTCTCAGGGATGTCCAATGTTTAGACTTCACACAGTAACGAGGTGGAACCAGGTATTCCCCTCAACACGTAGCGGAGGCCGATTGGTTTTAAATCATTACATTCGTATTACACTTGGACATTGCTGGTGGGTTAAAACCCCAGTCAGGCGTACCCGAGGTTGCTTTTCACAAGAAGTTTTACCATCCTCTCTCCAAGCAAATACAGCCGAATATCGCTATTAGTTAGCGTCCTCATTTCTATCCTTTAGAGTGAGTCGTTAGTAAACATCATTTAAAGTTAGTTTTACCGTAAAACATGATAGAGGCCATATATCTCAAACATCTTTTATCTCTCTTTTGGATCAGAACCAAGCCCGCACCACGAATCAAGCAAGATCAATCAGTCTCCCCATTCGTGCTCCCGAGAGATATTTAGTTAAGTCAACGATTCTTATTTTTAGCGAAGACTATTATTATCTCAAGGTTTCTCTTTAATTCGTTAGGCTTAGAAGTCAAGTAGGACCTCCAAATTACCAAATGTCATTCATAATTGTTCCAATTGTCTTCAAAACAACATTTAGTAAAATAAAAATAAATTATTATTTTTTAATTCTTATTTATTCTTAAACAAATTTTTATAAAATAACACTAGATTAACAAATGTGTGGGCAGTTGACTTGATTCGTATATGATAGTTGTTTTAGTGAATTCTGAATCCCTATCATCCATAACAACGTGCAGATTGAATATTCGACCCCACAGGGATACGAACATAATCTCTCTCAATCATGGTTTTGATTAGTTTGTAGCCTCAGCGTTCTAGCTCCGATCCATGACCTAGAACTATAATTGATCGTCAACGATCTTATTTCGACTACACGGGGGACAGTTGTAACTTATTAAAAACCGTGTAGGGGCAGCGAGGGGCTGGGGGAGGGGGTGAAGTAAGGGAATAAAGCGGCATTACCCAATTACAGATATCGACTGTTCGCTTCCTCGGAGGAGGTAAAACTGGAACACAGCCAGCGCTCTGCAGAGGCATAAACCACGGCATAGAGGGAAGGGGGTGACAGTTGGACCACGGGGGAAGGGGGAGCATTGAAAGGAAGTGTATACAAGAAGGGATGCTGGAAAGGTAGACAAAGAGGGCGTTGCGTCATTATTTTTTTTTATCACGGTTCACTACCTATTTGAGCTGAACGTATATTTATACTACTAATTACGCTAGTGTGGTATCTATGGAGAAGGTATAATTTTAGAGGAAAGGTACTCGCATTGACGTCGAAGTAGGGTGGAAAACCATTCAGGGAAAACACCCTAAGTCCATCCAGTCAGAGTACGAGCCCTAACCTCCTCGTCATAGGCAAATTAAATTCCAGTTTAAAAAATACCAACTTTTTTGCAGTCAACGATGATACGTTTTACTATAGTATTAGTGTTATTTCATAAATATTAATAATATCAGTCCATCAAAGGTGACGGCTGAAGATCACACGAGTTGATGCATCAACAAGTGAAAGAAGATCTAGTAACATTTTTAGCTGCCTATGAAAATTAGACCGTAGACTAAATTAGCTTGAGACCAGCTTCGGTGAGCAAATGGTTTGATGCAGCGTTTCTCAAAATGTGCTTCTCGGAAGTCTGGGGCTCCTCAAGACCCCTTCAGAAAATCTTAGAGACTTAGGGCCAGTTTCATAGTCAGATTTAGTACGCCTCAAGTGCGGCGCTATACTAAATACAAGACGTCACCTACCTGAAATTGAATGGAATGGGCCAGTTTCATATGCGAAACTGGCCCATTCCATTTTGTTCTAGGTAGGTGTCGTCCTGTATTTAGTATCGACTCGCACTTGAGGCGTACTAAATTTGACTATGAAACTGGCCCTTAATAATCGTTGTGGGGCTGGATGTTTTTAAATAAACCTCGACCAAAACACAATAGTGCAGCACAATGAACTCAGAGGCAGACATGCGATTCCAGCTGTCTTCTATTAAGCCAGATATTAAAGAGATTTTCAATTATGTTGAATAATGCCAATATTCTCACCTTTTTTTTTTAGCACATGGCACATATGATTGGGAGAGACATGACATCTAGTTCTGTCTCCTGTATGTATACAATTAGCCGCTCTGGTGGCACAGAACGTTACCCAGGGTTTACCATAGGAGGTTGTCTACATGTACCCGTAATGAGATGGTGTGATTATGGTAATTATGGAGGTGTGAGCCACTGGGAGTCTTAAACCTTTCTTAAACCTAATTTACCGACCCCTGGCGACCGTTGAAGTCAACCCAAGGTACCAGCCGGGAATCGATCCCGGGACCCCTAGGTTCATAGCCAGGTACATTGACCACTAAACCAAGGGGCCTAATACTATTCTCGCTTGAAATTGTTTTGGAAAAAAATAAACCATATGTAATGTTTAAAAAATAATGGTTTTATCAATTTATCGAAATTTTAAATCGAGCATCGATAGAAATAATTCATTTAAATCAAATATTTTTGGGGTTCCACAATTTGTATAGGTGTGTAAAGGGTTCCGGAGGTTAAAAAGTTTGGTCTAAGGAATCTAAGGCCGGTATGCAAGAACAAAGCTGAGAGGGCCAGTAGTGATGCAGTTAAGTGTTCTTGAGACTGTGCTACTGCTCCACTCCCGTTATGGCGTCATTTCTTGTAAAAGTCACCGCTCCTATCAAACAAATCGACTCTTCTGCCTCCATCATTCCACTAACACCACTGGCCCTCTCAGCTTCGTTCTCACACACCAGTCCAAGGCCTCACTCTCGCAATAAACTGGGCTGGCGATGATTGGGAGATCGTGGCTCGAATCCTGGTCCGGTGTATTGGGGGTGGTTTTTCCTAAATGTTTTTCCATGAAAATATAAGTACACATCCACTAACATTACAATATCCCTCGTCTCTACCACATTCGTAGATAAGCGTAAAACCCAAAAGGGTTGTGAGAAACAGCGAAAAAACAAAACATAAGCGTGAAATTTAAGCCACGTGCCTATCGGAGCGAACGATGTGTCATCCAACCCGTTCGTTTTGAACGTGTTTACTTTTAAGAAAAGAAACCAGCAGATTATTATTTTTTTGCACCACGTCTTACAGCCCATTCGAGTTATACGCTTATGTACTAATTACACTAACGTTAGGAATTAGCCAGGTTTAATAGAGATAAAGTTCACACGCACTTGCATGGAGGAAGAGTGAAAAACTAATTAGGGAAAACCCTCCTCAGTGCAACCGACCGGGATCGAACACCAATCTCCCCATCTTCACGATCTATGTTGCGAGAGTAGCGCCAAAGCGGGCTCCTAAGTACTAATTACACTAATGTGTTAGGGATTCGGAAGACTGAATTTTAGAGGAAGTGTACCCACATTTGCGTAGAAGTAGAGTGCAAAACTATTTAGAAAAAAACCTCCTTACACTCGACCAAGATTCAAACCTCTATCTCCCTGTTTTCAGCAATCCAGTCTATTGTGAGAGTGAAGCCTTAGACCATGCGGCCACTGAAGAAGGTAAAGTTCATAATTTGTTTCGTTCTAAAACATTTAATTGTTATTGTAAAGGAGGTGGATTTTCCTGTGAAAGCACTTCACTTGGACAAACGCGTCTGTCTTGTATAATATGGTTTGTAGGTGACATGGAGGTCAGTGATCGAATCCCGGCTCGGTGTGTTGGGGATGGTTTTCACTAAATGGTGTTTATATTCTCCCTCCAGGAATGTATGGGTACATTTTCTCTAAAATGTTACTGTTCACGTCCATATCTAATTTGTGTAAGTATGCGAAGAGACCGGATAGAAGAAATAAGCTTGAGGGACGCGTGAACTATTAGCACGCGATGCTGCCAGTTTAAGATCATGTAAGCATCATAATGTACAAATTACGAATGTTACAACATGTCTAGGAACGGCTGCAGGTGAGTTGCGGCGTCACGAGTTGATTACCTTTAAAGAGAAAGTTGAATTGCAGCACCCACATTTTTAGAGTCACGTACGAATTGTTTCCCGGGATGTTGACCTAACCTAACCTAACCTAACCTAACCAAACAAACCTTCAAAGTTTTGCCAAAACCAATGAACGACAAGAACTGAGAAAGTTTGGATATTACGAGGGTTGTCGACATGAGACGATGATAATTTATATCTGAAATTTAAGACAGCATGATAGAAAGCCCACTGCTTACTAGGATTTAGGTGGATGCAACTCATAGCTCTCTCTCAAGTGAGTGGGCCGCAACTCGTACACGATTTCAAGATTAGGTCACAACTCACACAGCTAGAAACATGTAGGATCTGTGAAAGGATAGATAGCCTATTTGGTTTTCACACCTCCTCACCAAGGGCTCGCGATAAAGTAAATATTAAGAATAGGAATTAGGAAGCCACTTAGGAAATGCCAATCTCAGTAAGCCAGGCCAGGGTTCGAACACCAACCTTTCAGTTTTTTTTTAGCAAACCAGACTATGTGAACCTTATATTTAGATCACGTGCCCGCTTTAACATTAATTTACGTCTTCATATGTAGGCTCTACAAACCCATCGCTAGCTATCAAATGACACGCAAGAACCGGAGAAAAGAGAGAGAAATATATCTAGATGTGAAATACCCAGATATAAAACTAGAAGAGTATAAAAAGGAAAGGAGGAATGACAGAAAGAAAGGAGACGGGAGATAAAAGTAAAAGGGTCGACCGCCAAGGGATGGCCTGTACTTAACCGGATTGCACATAAACACTGTGAGGGGAGAAAGGCGCCGCTTACAAGGCGGGCGAGGATCCTTGCCAGGGTAAAAGGATCCATAAGGATGGATTTACTGTCACGAGTACTCGGCTCGAGCCTCGGGAAGGAGTGTTGGAGGGGGGGTGGGGAGGGTGAGCGCGCTCACTTAATGCAACTTTCATTCAATTCAGCGAGACTTTCGAGACTTTTTTTATCTACCTCTTTTAGTCAATATGAGAGCAGAGTTTAAATTGGAGCGAACGCACTCAACTGTGAATTAGAGGAAATTGGCAACTTTTATTTGCAAAGCAAATCAAACAACTAGGTGCTTTTACTATAACACCATTTAAGTTACTCTTTCCTTTTTCATTCTTTTTTTTGTACGCCTTAGCTCTAGTGTGCCAGTTATTAGCGATTTAAGCTTTATGTAATCGTGTTAGCTTCAGAAAACAGAACAAAAAGTCAATAACAACAATTTATTATATTATTTTCGTTTTTAATATTTTAATGGCAACATTTCTTGTAAATGTGTCTTCGAAAATGTAGGCTCTCTCAAACATCTCTGAATGGCAAACTATTTATCATCCTTAGCTCTTACAAGCTCAGCTCTCTTGGCCGCTAACTCTGGAGTTGTCCCGGCACAGATTTATCTGAATTCCAAACCCTTCCTTCACCTCTGACAAGATGTGTATTAATCACAACTTGTGAATGTATGGAATGTCAGGCCTCCGCCGTGGTTCGGATTACACGTTAAACTGTAGGTCCTCCTTTTCATCCCACAGCCACTCTACCATTACACATTAACGTAAGTGCTTATAATACCGAACGGGTAGTAAGACTAATAATAATAAATCTGGAGTTGCCGAATTTGACTTCTACCATCGAAGAAGATCCAACCTCTGAGAGTTATTCATGGAACTATACTTACACTAAAGGTTTTAGTGTTTTGTTCCATTTTAAAATATTAAAAAAAAGTTTATCTTCCTTTCTACCATGAATTTTATATAATTAGTAGCCTTGTTTATGTATTTCACTGCCACCCACGATCGCAGGCCTTGGAGTCCAGGCGTTGACCTCACAAGCCTCCATCTTGTTCTATCTTGGATCACTTCTTTCCAATCTCCTTCCACCCCTAGTTCCTTCAGATCCTTAGTGACGTCATATTTCCACCTGGTTCTGGGACATCCAAGTGGTCTGGGGGTTCCGGGAATTCCTCGGGCTTCTTCTGGTCTCATCCTGGCTACATCTAATTCTATTCGCTCGCAACTTCTGCACTACATCTGGCTGTTTCATCATCTTATATATATTTCTCTATTTTTCCTTCTTGGAAAGGGGCTGGGACAAACACTCTGGGGAACAACCGCTCCCCGTGTTAGGATCGTGAAACAACCTTGTTATTATAGTACCTCTGACAAGAAGTGTAATAATCACAACTTGTGAATGTGAGGAATGCCAGGCCTCTACCGTGGTTCGGATTCCACGTTAAACTTTAGGTCCTCCATTTCATTTCACAATCATTCTACCATTACACATTAGCGTAAGTGCGTATAACCCGAACGGGTAGTAATACGCGGTGCTAATAATAATAATATTTTAGTAAAAAATAACTACAAAATTAAATATTAAAACTGTGTACATCAATTCAACCCAAAGAGGTATATTCAGGCTCATATCAATTCCCCTCGAAATACATTAGCGGCCTAAGTCTATCACAGAATCATCGACGGGGTTGTTTGGGCGGATAGTGTACTGGAATCTAAAGGTAGGTGCACAGTGTCTTATCGCATCAGCTCGTATCACTCCACACCGTTTCGAAAAATATTCCCAGTTTGATTTATTCTTCATTTTCATACATAATATTGTATAAATGTGCCGAACCTATGCGGTAAGGACAGATGTGTGCCAGACTTAAGGGGGCCGCCTCAGTAGGCTATAAATTTCCACACAAACGTTCAGCTTTAACTCAATTATTTCAAAATATGCTTCACGCCAAAATAAATCCGAAAGAATCCAACAGGACACTTTTTCCTTACTAACCATGTATTTAGTTTTTTTAATGATAGAAAAAAAGTGTGAAAATGTAACATTATCTCATTTTCAATGATTTTTTCATCACATTTGTAGAGCTATAAGACTTGATGAAAAAGGGCTCTAAATTTAGCCTTCCTTTAACAAATACAATGATTTTTTGGCAGGCTAACAACAGACAATTGTAAGATATTTGAGAACTAGCAGGCAGCGAGCTTTCCTCTTTACCTTGAGATAAGAAGTTTCAGTCTTCTTTCTCCTCTTTCTTATGGACATTACAAAGGGTGGTTGTAGGTGAAGGGCGAAAGAAAGTACAATTTTAAACAGAATAGCGAGGTAGTTAAAAAAAAGACATCTGACCATTATATTTTAATACGTGTGGCTTGACAGTGATTTACGCTTTTTCATTGGCCGAGACGGCCACCTTAACCAGGGAAGTTGGGTTCAATCCTGGTAAGATTGAGTTTGTTTTCTTGACAACTTTATTTCACGTAATATTACCAGGCGAACGTAGGCACAATGTTTAATTTGTTTGTTTTTTATGTTCATTATTTCTACTTTAAATAAAGTTGTCACTGATTTTTTGTTACTTAAAACATAAAGCTAAAAAAAATACATTTATATGAATGATAAACATCCTTTCTTAGAATGGCATGCATTAAATCAACTACCATATACCTTTTAAGAGCAAATGAAAGTCCTTAATTAGCTCAAACTAGAATAGGTAGTTTTTTTGTTGGTTTTTTTAGAAACAAGAACGAGATAGACAAAGTCTACGAAATAAAAATAATAAATTAAGAAATAAATACCAAAGCAATAAAACAAAAAAAAATACTTCTACACACACACAAAAACAACAGAAAGTACTGTAACATCCAGTTCCATCCCTCACCCCCCACCCCTTCCCAACCCTCCTAACCTGAACAAACAAAACTTTCCATACGGGCTGCGGCGAGGCGCCTAACGATTGCAACCGTCATTTTTCACGGAGCGCCTACCGCGGGCCCCGCCACCACAATAATAACACCCACCCACCCACTCTTTCCCCGGGGCTTATTTCCGCGATAATTAATGTGCAACAAACCACGAAGAATAAATTTTAGGACGGGAAGGTAAAATGAAAAAAAAAACCGTTACACCCAAGACAGCACGACCCCCTTCCACGAGCTGTTTTCCTCCCGCACAAAGTGTGATTAATCTAGGTTCTGTTTTTCTTCTTTTCATCCCTTATCCTAGCAACCCTTAGCCCCGTGAGCTAGAGTCGCGCTACGGATTAAGATCCTCCCTTACACCTAGAACATCCAGCCCTCCTCGCTAGCCTGTCTCAAGGCCCGGGCCACCTTCTCCAGGGGGGAGCGAGAAACGTTTTCAAGGAAGGCAAAAATGTTGATGAGGAGGATGATGGTTTAACTCCACCGTTAATTATAAAAAATATAATTTAAACTTAAAAAATTTAATTTTTTACTCTGTCAGTTACATAGTAGAGCAAGTTTAAATAACATATGTACACTCAGTTTGCGGTGAAAGCTTGCAGTCTTACATTGAAGGGATGTAGATCTACAAAGCCTTACAATATAAAGCTGCGCTAGAGCGAAATAAGACACGATAAGTTTGCTACCTTTCCGAGTAAACTACGTGTACAAGCAAAGATTAGAGCTAAGACACTCAGGGTCAGAGAGTCATATGGCATATTTTTGAAGAAATTTAGATATTAGCTTTTGTTTGTATTAATATTATTACATTCCGACAAAACATGCTAGAGGAACACAAAAGAGTTTGTTATATATAGGTCTAGTATTAGTATATTAGTAGTGCATCTTACTAGCCGTTAGGGATGTACAAATATGCACTAATTACGCTAATGGGTTAGGGATGAAGCAGGTTTAAGAAAGAAAATGTGTACCCACATTTGCGTGTAGGAAGACTAGACAACCATTCAGGATAAGTTAATCACCCTCAGTACACCCGACCGGGATTCGAAACCCGATCTCCCTGTCATCGACAGTCTCTAGTCTATTGAAAGAATGACACCTTAAACAATGCATCCAACGAAGCGAGTAAAGTATTTTATAGATTATCTGTGGCAACTTGCGCTCCTATGAACAACACCCCTGTACAAGATGGTGGAGAGTGGGAATGCATGTGCAATAAGTTGCCGATTTGTTCTTGTGCGACAGTGAACAAGAAATTGCCTAAATTAGTTCAGGGAGCACAAATGAGTATTAAATATTTAACTTGCTATCAAAACTAAGCCAATCAATTATTGTCAATGGTTTACGATTTAATACGTAATTTTACCCCATTGCTTTACTTTTTCTGAGCTTTTTTAATAATAAACATAAAAGTTATTAGTGTAAGATGTATTAATCAATCAAGGGTCCAGTGCCGGCTACAAGAGGGAACTACCGGGACACCTGTACGAGGAACACCTGTACGAGGCCCCGAGCTGGAGAGGGAAGTATAAGAGGAACACCTGTACCAGGCCCCAAGCTGGAGAAGGGAGTATAAGAGGAACACCTGTACGAGGCCCCGAGCTGGAGAGGGAAGTATAAGAGGAACACCTGTACCAGGCCCCAAGCTGGAGAAGGGAGTATAAGAGGAACACCTGTACGAGGCCCCGATCTGGAGAGGGAAGTATAAGAGGAACACCTGTACCAGGCCCCAAGCTGGAGAGGGGAGTATAAGAGGAACACCTGTACCAGGCCCCAAGCTGGAGAGGGGAGTATAAGAGGAACACCTGTACCAGGCCCCGAGCTGGAGAGGGGAGCGTAAGAGGAGTACTTATACCAGGCCCCGAGCTGGAGAGGGGAGATTAAGAGGAGTACTTGTACCAGGCCCCGAGCTGGAGAGGGGAGCGTAAGAGGAGTACTTATACCAGGCCCCGAGCTGGAAAGGGTAGTATAAGAGGAACACCTGTACCAGGCCCCAAGCTGGAGAGGGGAGTATAAGAGGAACACCTGTACCAGGCCCCGAGCTGGAGAGGGAAGTATAAGAGGAACACCTGTACCAGGCCCCAAGCTGGATAAGGTAGTATAAGAGGAACACCTGTACAAAGCCCCGAGCTGGAGAGGGGAGTATAAGAGGAACACCTGTACCAAGCCCCGAGATGGAGAGGGGAGTATAAGAGGAACACCTGTACCAGGCCCTGAGCTAGAGAGGGGAGTATAAGAGGAACACATGTACCAAGCCCCGAGCTGGAGAGGGAAGTATAAGAGGAACACCTGTACGAGGCCCCAAGCTGGAGAGGGGAGTACAAGAGGAACACTTGTACCAGGCCCCGAGCTAGAGAGGGAGTATAAGAAGAACACCTGTACCAGGCCCCGAGATGGAGAGGGGAGTATAAGAGGAACACTTGTACCAGGCCTCGAGATGGAGAGGGGAGTATAAGAGGAACACCTGTACCAGGCCCCGAGATGGAGAGGGGAGTATAAGAGAAACACCTGTACCAGGCCCCGAGATGGAGAGGGGAGTATAAGAGGAACACCTGTACCAGGCCCCGAGATGGAGAGGGGAGTATAAGAGGAACACCTGTACCAGGCCCCGAGATGGAGAGGGGAGTATAAGAGGAACACCTGTACCAGGCTCCAAGCTGGAGAGGGGAGTATAAGAGGAACACCTGTACCAAGCCCTGAGCTAGAGAGGGGAGTATAAGAGGAACACTTGTACCAGGCCCTGAGATGGAGAGGGGAGTATAAGAGGAACACCTGAACCAGGCCCCGAGATGGAGAGGGGAGTATAAGAGGAACACTTGTACCAGGCCCCGAGATGGAGAGGGGAGTATAAGAGGAACACCTGAACCAGGCCCCGAGATGGAGAGGGGAGTATAAGAGGAACACTTGTACCAGGCCCCGAGATGGAGAGGGGAGTATAAGAGGAACACCTGTACCAGGCTCCAAACTGGAGAGGGGAGTATAAGAGGAACACCTGTACCAAGCCCTGAGCTAGAGAGGGGAGTATAAGAGGAACACTTGTACCAGGCCCCGAGATGGAAAAGGGGAGTATAAGAGGAACACCTGTACCAGGCTCCAAGCTGGAGAGGGGAGTATAAGAGGAACACCTGTACCAAGCCCTGAGCTAGAGAGAGGAGTATAAGAGGAACACTTGTACCAGGCCCTGAGATGGAGAGGGGAGTATAAGAGGAACACCTGAACCAGGCCCCGAGATTGAGAGGGGAGTATAAGAGGAACACTTGTACCAGGCGCCGAGATGGAGAGGGGAGTATAAGAGGAACACCTGAACCAGGCCCCGAGATGGAGAGGGAGTATAAGAGGAACACTTGTACCAGGCCCCGAGATGGAGAGGGGAGTATAAGAGGAACACCTGTACCAGGCTCCAAGCTGGAGAGGGGAGTATAAGAGGAACACCTGTACCAAGCCCTGAGCTAGAGAGGGGAGTATAAGAGGAACACTTGTACCAGGCCCCGAGATGGAGAGGGGAGTATAAGAGGAACACTTGTACCGGGCCCCAAGCTGGAGAGGGGAGTATAAGAGGAACACCTGTACCAGGCCCCGAGATGGAGAGGGGAGTATAAGAGGAACACTTGTACCAAGCCCCGAGCTGGAGAGGGGAGTATAAGAGGAACACCTGAACCAGGCCCCGAGATGGAGAGGGGAGTATAAGAGGAACACTTGTACCAGGCCCCGAGCTAGAGAGGGGAGTATAAGAGGAACACCTGTACCAGGCTCCAAGCTGGAGAGGGGAGTATAAGAGGAACATTAGTATCAGGCCCCGAGATGGAGAGGGGAGTATAAGAGGAACACTTGTACCAGGCCCCGAGCTAGAGAGGGGAGTATAAGAGGAACACCTGTACCAGGCCCTGAGCTGGAGAGGGGAGTATAAAAGGAAAACCTGAACCAGGCCCCGAGATGGAGAGGGGAGTATAAAAGGAACACCTGTACCAAGCCCTGAGCTAGAGAGGGGAGTATAAGAGGAACACCTGAACCAGGCCCCGAGATGGAGAGGGGAGTATAAGAGGAACACTTGTACCAGGCCCCGAGCTAGAGAGGGTAGTATAAGAGGAACACCTGTACCAGGCCCTGAGCTAGAGAGGGGAGTATAAAAGGAACACCTGTACCAAGCCCTGAGCTAGAGAGGGGAGTATAAGAGGAACACCTGTACCAGGCCCTGAGCTGGAGAGGGGAGTATAAGAGGAACACCTGAACCAGGCCCCGAGATGAAGAGGGGAGTATAAGAGGAACACCTGTACCAGGCTCTGAGCTAGAGAGGGGAGTATAAGAGGAACACCTGAACCAGGCCCCGAGATGGAGAGGGGAGTATAAGAGGAACACCTGTACCAGGCCCTGAGCTGGAGAGGGGAGTATAAGAGGAACACCTGAACCAGGCCCCGAGATGGAGAGGGGAGTATAAGAGGAACACTTGTACCAGGCCCCGAGCTGGAGAGGGGAGTATAAGAGGAACACCTGAACCAGGCCCCGAGATGGAGAGGGGAGTATAAAAGGAACACCTGTACCAAGCCCTGAGCTAGAGAGGGGAGTATAAGAAGAACACCTGAACCAGGCCCGAGATGGAGAGGGGAGTATAAGAGGAACACCTGTACCAGGCCCTGAGCTGGAGAGGGAAGTATAAGAGGAACACCTGAACCAGGCCCCGAGATGGAGAGGGGAGTTGTAGGGAGACAGTGTTGTAACGTGTTAGATACTTTCTAACACACTCAATGTTTTTTCTGTTGTGTACGGTCCCCTTGTGGCGCCTTTAGCGTTAGTTTTAAAAGATCACTATTTTGTCTAGTATTATTGTCCCCTTTTCAGGATAACAGAATAAATATACTATTGATTGCTCAGGCAGTACTAATTAGGAATTGACCGGCCATAATATTTGTAGCGTCTAAATTCCTAGTAGTTCGCCTTTTACTAGTTGTAAAGTAATAGTTCCTCTTCTAGGAGCTTATATCATTGTAATGTCTAATTCTCTATGGAGTTAACCCAAGCTAGCTAGCTCATGTTAATTACAGCCTTTGTAGCTCCTTAAGCTGAGACTAAATTTATGCGGCTTAGCTCTTTATATTTGTAATTATGTGCTGTAGTTGGAAGCCTCACAGTCAGAAGACCGGAGTAGAATCATCTACGATAATTTTGTTATTAGATTTGATTACCTCCACTTATTTATATTGCCTTAGAGTTTCCCCCTTTCATCCTTTTTGATGACTTAGTAATTGTGCTGTTTTAACGAGTTACAAGCTTTCTTATTTACACCTATGACGAATATGTGTAGGTTATAGGGTTGTATCTGGGTTCTTCACACCTGATGCTCCTTTGTCGAGCTATTTATATTACTGTAACCATTTATATTCTCATGTTTAAACAATGGATGGTTTGAATAGTTCCTACCTATAATTCTATGTACTTCCTATGGACTTGTTTGAATATTAATAAAGTGATATGTTAAACGTGTAGATTATTCTTATACTTTGTTCCTTCCAGTCAACATTTATAAGTTCACAAATGTTGTACTTGTATATGTCCCCGGGATGGCAAGGGGGTCCCTCACTTACAACTTACAAAAGTAGCGTCTGTCTGAAAATATTTGGACTGACAAATAAATAAGTAATAACTCTATACACGAATAATAATAATAGTTTATTTCACAACTACTTATCATTTCTTTTCCTTTCTGAATTGCAGTTCTTGGAATGGGAGTAGGGGAGGCCTTAACCCTAAGATTCAGGCCCCAAAATTCCTGCCACCGGGGCTGGGTGCGTCATGAATTATTAAGTGCGTGAAGCGTAGAAGAGAGGTTTTTGTGACTAAGCAGCTCAATCATGCAGGCAAGGAAGAAGAGCTTAACTCACTCTGCAAGCCCACAAATTTATTTAAACATTAAAGACAACTTTAAGATACCTTTAAGATATGTTCGAAGGGGTCAACATCTCTTTCTTGGTCTTCCACCTCTCACCCCCGTTCCCAAAATTCTGATATTTATGATAGATGAGGATTGTAATCTCTTGAGTTTATCTGTGGGCCCGGTTAATCAACCAATCCCTTGATCATGTTGATTGTGGCTGGGCCCCGGGCCCCAGAGAGTTCTCACCGTCATATTTTCTAACAGCAACCACAAGTCGTTGAGGAACTCTTGTAGGCTCAAGTAATGGCTGCCCATCCGGCAAGACGGCAATATATTGACTGCCCTCACCAAAGTATAGTTTTTTCAAGTTTAATTACAACTATTCTCAAATGTTGGGGGCTTTTTGTAATATATATTTCATTAACTAATTTTCTCAAGTGTTATTCGTCCAAATGTAATATTTTATGACTTTAATGGCAGTATTTGTGTTCTTTTGTTAATGTTATTGCATGTACTCTGTTCAGAAAAAAAAAAACTACGGTACGTAAGCCAAAGTTACGAAAACCCGCCACATTAAAAATAAAACTGAAATTTAGAGGGGGGGGGGGGGACAACCTTCACCAAAACAACGTTGTGAGTGAATTACGAGTAAAAAAAAGGGTACCTATAACCTTATTATCTTTGTGAAGGAGAAAATAAAAACTATGTTGGCAGACCTGTTGACAAATGGTAGTTCGCATTGGAAGTATAGTAGGAACCCCGTATCCGTTGATTCAGTATCCGCGGTTTACCACTGCCTAATTTTATTTATTTTAAATTAAAGAAAAAATTGTTTATAGATTTCAAACCATGCTCCTAGCGAGAACCATCTGTAGCCTACTATCAGCATAAACGTGCCTAATATGAGCATTGTGTTATAATATTATTGTCATAATAATCATCAACATCATCAATTATCATCGTAACAAGAAGAATGAAGAATAGTAAGTATACTGTAGTGTACAATACACGTTATTATTACTTTATTTAATATTGGTAAATTTTAGATTCATCTAGTGTGATTTGCCGGTGACGGGGATGTAGATGTTCGAATCCCGACCAGGTGTACTGGGCTTAATTTATCTCAAATAGATTCCAACTCTACCTCTGCGCAAATGGGGTTATATTTCCTTTAAATTCTCCCTACCTCGCTAGCGTATGGCCTGGACGGGATGGTGAAAGAAGTCCCCTGAGTTGAGCCGCTCCCCAACCCCGAGGAAGAAGCTTGATAGAGAGAGGATGGAGGTTTTCATAGCAGCCTGCTCCAAGCCACCCATGACAAGAAGAGTTTTACCTTGAAGTATACTAAAACTCCATGGAGTTAGCCCGCAATATAGCCACATCAAACAACCACCCATCGTCTGTTGGCGAAGATAGTGCCAAATTCTGATGATAGAAGGTGCTAAGTGGTCAGCACAACGCCCCTTAGGCCGTTAATTTCAGTTTTCTAGAACTGGCCCGCTACTTTTCCCTTCAAGTATCTCCTTATGTGTCCTCATAAGGCTGAGTTGACCCCGTTCCAGAGCCATTGCTTCACAGAGAATCTGTGAGCGCCGGGGATCGAACCCATGACCTCTGGATCTATAACCAGAAACTCTGACCACTATACCACAAGAGGTGGTCCTTCAGTCGAGAAGCTTCAGGTAAATCCAGTTCAGTGCCAACACTAGCTTTGAGAGTAATTTACCTTGAGGAACTTTTCTCATTCAAACTTTTTACTTCCCTTAGAAATATATTTTTTTACAAACAAAAGTAATAACAACAAACTTTTCAAATTTGATAAGAAGTGGAACTTGGTTTCCGTCAGTTGAAATGGTGCTAATAATTAAAACGATGAGCCTTGCTAGCGAAGTACCATCGTGCACCAAGCCACCTGCTGATGGAAGACACGTGCTGCTGTGTTAGAAGAGCACGTTGGATTAGTTAGTAAAGCATATTAAATAGCTTCACCCCTAGGGTTGGACGAATATATCCGTCAAACGGGCCGGACGTAACCGATGACAACCAATCATTGGCCTCCGGGGTTTTGGACGTGCTCCAAACGGCGGCGTGCGTGTTTTGAATGTACCGCACGCTCCCCGCGAGCCCCCTGTCAACATCGGTCAAAATGTAATGTTACAATAGCGATGGTGGTTACATTGGACGCCGTTTTACAACACACGCTGTTGGCAACAACTGTATGATGAAGAAAAATAGCTACGAGCCCGTGAGCAAGGTTGTATTATGAGTTTTACGTGGCTAAATTAGATGTCGTGTTTACAACACACGTGGCAAGGAAAACTGTACAATGGGTCAAAATGGTTAAGAGCTCATGAATGAAGTTATATGTGGTTAGATTGTGTGGAGAACAACACATGTGGCTGTATTGTATATAGAGTAGGTAACAATACATGTGGCTACATTGTATAAAGAGTGACAACACATGTGACTACAATGTAGATAGAGTTTCAACACATGTGACTATGTTTTATATAGAGTGAAAACACATACGGATACATTTTAAGTAGATTAACAACACATGCAGAGTTCCAACAGGATTTAAAACAATAATTTAATTAGTTCAACTATTTTGATGTGTTAATATTCTACCATTAGTTTAAGGTTATAATCGTCATTCAATTAATCCATATTTTCCCATTAGTTGCGTAACAAGCTAATGTTTATTGAGCTCAAAAAAGATTTTGGGTAATAAAGCTTTGGTATAGAATCTTAAACTTGTGTTTCCGTATAAACACTCCGTGGCGTCCTTCATAACGAAGAAGAAGAAGCCTTTGATTTTTTAATGATGTTTATAATAAAATTAAATATTCTACCAGACCAGAAGTTTCTTGATGAGTGAGCAGTGAAGCAGACGACCGCATCTGTTTTTATATCAACATGAGGTGTAATTCCACAAATATCGAGCAAACAGGAAAATTTACTTACCTGGATTTTGTATTCACAGCATCAGCATTTAGTGAAACCAGATTTTTGTGTCAATTGTTTTTCTTTGTGAAAACAAAATGTTTATAATAAATCAAAATTTAAAAAAAATCAGTTAACTAAATAAAAGTAACTTCATGTCCATTCCTGGAAATAGAGTTAAATCCATAAGTTCCATTGTACTTTTAATGGAACATGGGATATAATAATTTTTTTATCTTTCAAACTAATAAAATAAAATTTGTTTTCACCTAACTGATTTACATTTTAATCTTAAAATTATCTTTAGGAAGATGCTGTATTTTTATAGTGAGGAGAAAAAAATTATGTTTAAATTCTGCGATGACCATAGCAGATATTTTCAGACCATTGAGATCACTATAGGCATAAAATTAAAATAAACATATCTACAGAAACAATTTTATATTTATTTTAGCTAGAGAGGTTTAGTGCTTTAAAAAAAACTATAAAAACAAACCTCAACTGACGCTTTCTTATATCTCACCCTATGTTGATTTTTAACTATTTTTAATAGTGTCAATAACTGACTGATAATCATACTTTTTTTTAAATATTATATTTGTTGGATTTTTTGACGCAGAACAAAAATACCTGGATTAATAACAATATTAAGCTGTCAAAATATGTTTTATTAGTAGTATTACTTATGGAAATCCAATGGGTTTTTTTTAAATATGTGTTTAATAATTCCATGATTGAGGCAAGATCTTTTATCTAACTAATTCTAGTATGATAGTTTCCCTCGTGGAAGAATCGAGCCAGCGCAGCGGTCCCGGGGTTTCACAAGCGATGAAAAAGGATTGTCACTATTTCTGCCACGTGTGCAGCACATTCCACCATAGGCCCAAAACAGCGCCAAGTCGCGGTCATAGACGAAACACAATTTGATGACGGATGCACGAACCTATTTATATAAAAAAAAAAAAGACACGACGGCATTGCACACAGACGACCTTGCCATCAATGGCATAACCGCCTTCCGTCACACGATCATTGGTGCCCTTCACGCGAGATGAGTGCTGTTGTGAAAGTCAAGGTTTGGGTAGTGGCTATCAACCCAGCTTTGATTCAGGAGGCTTGGATCATATCCCAAAAGAGTTGAATGAGCGGTAATTTTGTTTCTATTTGTGACATTTCATATTTTACCAGACGAATGCTGGCGCATTTCCTTAAGAGTCCCCCTGTCGGATCTCTCTTATGTGTGTTGTGGACGACCCTAAAGAGATGAAAGACAGGTAGCGAGCGCTATTTACCAGAATCAATTTATTTTTTGCTCCGCGTCTGGCTACACGCATCTAATTTTACTAATTGATTAGGGAGGAAGAAGGCAAATCTTATAAGAAATATACGCGTATTTGCAAGAAAGAGGAATAAGAAACAATGTAAGGAAAAACACACTTATACAGGCGGTATTCTAGCTCCGACCTCTTCGGAAAATCAGACTAATTGTGACTGACGTATAGTCAACGTGCCCACCGGCGCGGATCCGATTACTAAAACAATGATAATCGACACAAAAGGATTTTTTTTAACAATAATAGGCGATCCTCGTACCAAGCGAATTACAATTTCTAACTGTAGGCTACAGTATAATATCAAATACATATGTTGTACAAATGAGAGGGTGAGAAGGTAAAACAGAAGAGACTACAGGGTTCTATCTAATATTGTAGATAAATGTTGTGTTTTTTATAGCCCCTATTTCCCAAACCATACATATCTCAGTCATCCTTTCAGTCCCCTAAAATACCATATCAAGAAAGTTTATTCTTATTCGATTTAAATAACCCTAAAACACTAACTATACACAAAAAACAACACGAGTTATTTAAAAATGCGTATTATTTACTGAGATGTTTGATCTTGTTTTTCATCGCATAAATTCTCATATAGAGTTGTTATTGATGCAAATGAAACCCTCCACTCCTTTTCAAATACGAGCCTAGGGCCGGTGTTTCATCTTCATCAAGGCCACTGCAGAAAACCCAGTCCCCCCCACACAGTGAGTTATGACGTCACATTTGGAAGACGAGTAGGACTAGGGACGGACTGGGCGACTCTTGATGTATTTGTTGCCAAACTTGTACGAATTGTTCGAAATCAGATGTCTAGTCAGTTCTTGTAAATCTGCTGTTTATCTTTAAAGTTTGTCATGACAAACCCTGATTTTGGCTGGAAGCCCGTTCTGCAATGCCTTTCCTCCTACCAAAATACAGTGGAGCGTCGTTAATCCGGATCGATCGGGACCGGGACCCATCCGGATTACTGAATTGTCCGGATTTTCAAATGTGCTTTCACTAACTGTATACATACGTAATGTATTGACTAGAGAATACATGACACTCGGGAGTCTATTGTATTGCAAAATAGAGGCTGAAAGGTTCAAAAAATACAGTACAAAAAATATTTTAATAAAGTATATTGAATAAGAACATGTACATTATGTAATTTAGATTAGTAACTCTACAATACTATTTAGAAAAAAAACCACAAGAATCTACAATAATTAATGGAAACTTACTGGGTAAAAAAAGTCCTTAATTGTTTTTTGTACAAGACTTGACCTGCTCTCACCGCCGATCCGGATTTGCAACGCTCCGGATTTTTGACGTCCGGATTTTCGACGCTCTACTGTACTATTATAATGTAGAACTCTGGTACGAATTAAGTGTTTCCAGAATGTGTTGGATATGGATATATATATATATATATATATATAATGTTTTAGCACTGATTCTTACTAACCATTCGGGTTATAAGCTTATTTGTTATTAAACTGTGAATGGCAAGCGCAAACGGGTTAGTAATATAAGTTCTAAGATTAAATTATTTTCTGGATGCTCCCAAATTATAAAGAAGCCATTCGAGTCGTATGTTGTATTCTCATCAAGAATGTTAACCAAGCTACACGTTGCAATACTATTCACATATGATATGATACTCAAATTATCAAAAGATTTTATTGGTAAAACTAATTGTTATAGTAGAGTAAATAGAAAACTAGAATGACTGTCTACAAATCGGTTAATTAGTATGATTCAAAAAGCAATCAATTCATAATTAAATAAAGAGAAAAAAAACTCGCCAGTAACAGTAATTTGTGGTCGACTCTGGAGCCAGCTCACGTCATACTAAAATACCTGACGAACTTTATTTGTTTTTTATAAAATCTGTTTCTATCACATAAAACTGTAGATACAACCGAAACTATTTAACCCCTGTAGCAATGTACACAGAAAATACCATAACTTCTTGGTGTTAATCTAAAAACTTAGGATTATTTGACATGTACATTCTGATTTGAACACTAAAAAATAGCCTAAGTAGACTTTCTTGCTTGTCATAGCTGTGATTTTTATACAGATCTACAGCTTAAGCCTTTTTATTGAGTTCTCAACCCCACCTGTATTAATAGCTTCCATGAATTCACCAACTAACTAACGTACATTATACATATATTGCGGCTTCACTAATGATTTATGTGTAAACTTTGATATAATGATGTTTTTACTAAAAATAATATTTTTAATTTATTTCCCTTCATTTAATCTAGATGTTTAAGCGTACGAGAAATTCGATGAGCAAGAGCGAAAGAGCCTACCAACTTTCCCGGGAAAGGTATTTTCACATAACTCAGGGCTGTTATAATTTTAGCCAGCCCAAAAAAAAAAAAGTGTTTATTAAAAATACACTTAAAAATTATTTTATTTTGCTCACAAAGCAATTTTACTGATGGATTTTTGAAATGGTTTGCCTATTTTACTTTTTATAGTTAAAATATGATTAATTAGGTACTTTAAATAAATATATATTAGGTAGATTATAAATTGAACTTGACAAACCTAGTTTAGGCCTAGGTTAAACAAATGTTAATTGAATACTTTAAAAAAATACAAATACAATTTAAAACTTAAAACATTCTCTTCAGTATCAGAACTTTAACTACCATGATTAAATCAAACAAATCCTTTAGAAGAATTTTGTTGACCATTATTTATTGTTCTTATTTCTTTTAAAAAATATTGTTTAGTGTGATATACATTGTGAAATTCACCTAATTTGATTATATAAGAAGTAAAACAAAATAGCACACAAATTAAGTAAAGTTCATGATAATACCAAGATAGGTGGAAGGTCAGGTAAAGGACATGTCAAAGTCAGGTAAAGGACATGTCAAGGTCAGGTAAAAGACATGTCAAGGTCAGGTAAAAGACATGTCAAGCCCAGGAAGAGAAGGCAATGTGTGTGAGGTCAATGTAGTGTTAAGAGAGTGTCGGGTATATTTTATTAAGCGGTAGTTCCTAAATCAAGCTGATATGTAAATTGGAGGTGATAATGGCGGGTAATTTATGTATGATTCCAGACTTTTCAGATATACTGTAGCCTATAGTTAACACGCAGGTTGAATAACCTTTTATGATAGTTCAATGCTAATAGATCTATGTTCAAGCAATGTTATGTTATGGTGTGTGTACAGCAGCTCTCACTATTTAAGCAATGTTATGCTATTGGGTGTGTACAGCAGCTCTCACTATTTAAGCAGTGTTATGCTATGGTGTGTGGTACAACAGCTCTCACTATTTAAGCAATGTTATGCTATGGTGTGTGTACAACAGCTCTCACTATTTAAGCAGTGTTATGCTATGGTGTGTGTACAACAGCTCTCACTATTTAAGCAGTGTTATGCTATGGTGTGTGTACAACAGCTCTCACTATTTAAGCAGTGTTATGCTATGGTGTGTGTACAGCAGCTCTCACTATTTAAGCAGTGTTATGCTATGGTGTGTGTACAGCAACTCTCACTATTTAAGCAGTGTTATGCTATGGTGTGTGTACAGCAGCTCTCACTATTTAAGCAATGTTATGCTATGGTGTGTGTACAACAGCTCTCACTATTTAAGAAGTGTTATGCTATGGTGTGTGTACAGCAGCTCTCACTATTTAAGCAATGTTATGCTATGGTGTGAGTACAGTTGCTCTCACTATTTAAACAATGTTATGCTATGGTGTGTGTACAGCAAATCCCACTATTTAAACAATGTTATGCTATGGTGTGAGTACAGTTGCTCTCACTATTTAAACAATGTTATGCTATGGTGTGTGTACAGCAACTCTCACTATTTAAGCAATGTTATGCTATGGTGTGTGTACAGCAGCTCTCACTATTTAAGCAGTGTTATGCTATGGTGTGTGTACAGCAACTCTCACTATTTAAGCAGTGTTATGCTATGGTGTGTGTACAGCAGCTCTCACTATTTAAGCAGTGTTATGCTATGGTGTGTGTACAGCAGCTCTCACTATTTAAGCAATGTTATGCTATGGTGTGAGTACAGTTGCTCTCACTATTTAAGCAATGTTATGCTATGGTGTGAGTACAACAGCTCTCACTATTTAAACAATGTTATGCTATGGTGTGAGTACAGTTGCTCTCACTATTTAAACAATGTTATGCTATGGTGTGAGTACAGTTGCTCTCACTATTTAAGCAATGTTATGCTATGGTGTGTGTACAGCAACTCTCACTATTTAAGCAATGTTATGCTATGGTGTGTGTACAGCAACTCTCACTATTTAAGCAATGTTATGCTATGGTGTGTAAAGCAGCTTTCACTATTTAAGCAGTGTTATGCTATGGTGTGTGTACAGCAGCTCTCACTATTTAAGCAGTGTTATGCTATGGTGTGAGTACAGTTGCTCTCACTATTTAAGCAATGTTATGCTATGGTGTGTGTACAGCAACTCTCACTATTTAAGCAATGTTATGCTATGGTGTGTGTACAGCAACTCTCACTATTTAAGCAATGTTATGCTATGGTGTGTGTACAGCAGCTCTCACTATTTAAGCAGTGTTATGCTATGGTGTGTGTACAGCAGCTCTCACTATTTAAGCAGTGTTATGCTATGGTGTGAGTACAGTTGCTCTCACTATTTAAGCAATGTTATGCTATGGTGTGAGTACAACAGCTCTCACTATTTAAACAATGTTATGCTATGGTGTGAGTACAGTTGCTCTCACTATTTAAGCAATGTTATGCTATGGTGTGTGTACAGCAACTCTCACTATTTAAGCAGTGTTATGCTATGGTGTGTACAGCAGCTTTCACTATTTAAGCAGTGTTATGCTATGGTGTGTGTACAGCAGCTCTCACTATTTAAGCAGTGTTATGCTATGGTGTGAGTACAGTTGCTCTCACTATTTAAGCAATGTTATGCTATGGTGTGTGTACAGCAACTCTCACTATTTAAGCAATGTTATGCTATGGTGTGTGTACAGCAGCTCTCACTATTTAAGCAGTGTTATGCTATGGTGTGTGTACAGCAGCTCTCACTATTTAAGCAATGTTATGCTATGGTGTGAGTACAGTTGCTCTCACTATTTAAGCAATGTTATGCTATGGTGTGAGTACAGTTGCTCTCACTATTTAAGAAGTGTTATGCTATGGTGTGTGTACAGCAGCTCTCACTATTTAAGCAATGTTATGCTATGGTGTGAGTACAACAGCTCTCACTATTTAAACAATGTTATGCTATGGTGTGAGTACAACAGCTCTCACTATTTAAACAATGTAATGCTATGGTGTGAGTACAGTTGCTCTCACTATTTAAACAATGTTATGCTATGGTGTGTGTACAGCAACTCTCACTATTTAAGCAATGTTATGCTATGGTGTGTGTACAGCAGCTCTCACTATTTAAGCAATGTTATGCTATGGTGTGAGTACAACAGCTCTCACTATTTAAACAATGTTATGCTATGGTGTGAGTACAACAGCTCTCACTATTTAAACAATGTAATGCTATGGTGTGAGTACAGTTGCTCTCACTATTTAAACAATGTTATGCTATGGTGTGTGTACAGCAACTCTCACTATTTAAGCAATGTTATGCTATGGTGTGTGTACAGCAGCTCTCACTATTTAAGCAGTGTTATGCTATGGTGTGTACAGCAGCTCTCACTTTGAGTGATGGTATCAATGTCGACAGATGATGGCTAAATACAATAGTGAACGTTTGTCGATGTTGGCTAAGCCATAATAATGTATTATTCTACATAAAATGTTATTCAGAGTGCGTATAAGGTAGGAAGGTGTTTGAGTCTATATATACCTGAACACACCGACCTACGTACTAAAGGAAGACAATAAGATACTCACCCCTACGAGGGGACAAGAAGAGCAGGGGATCATCACCACCTGGAACAAACCAAACTTAAATGTTAATACAAGATAGTGACTATAAATATTGGTTTGTTTTGGTACTATATAAGTAATGTACTTCTGGACTATCCGCAGCTTACAATGTTTTAAAGACATGGGATAAGGAGGGTGAATTTAAAAAAACAAATATCCAGCAATTACCTGAAGATAAGGTGGAAACACACTAATGGATACAAAAAAAAACACCAGTACACCTAGCAGGAGTTCGAAACCTCATCTCTAATGTCCTACCCAAGAAGATTAGCGCTGAGCTAGAGCTATGCCAGATTCCCCGTTGCTGAAAGAAAAATACGTCGACATCGGCTGGGTTTGAGCTCACGATAAACTGTTCTTGAGGACAGGTACTTTACCCCAAGAGCAAAGAGGTTGACAGGGTAAAGATTAGGGAAGTAGAATTTAGAGGAGGTGTACCCGTATTTATGTGGAGGAAGAATAAGAAACCAAAGTTATCAAAGTTAAATTATTATTTCTTATGTCCAGGATGGAGTGGTTTCCCCATTCTCTTTCCACGCACACCTAAGACACCCTACTCATATATACATCTTAGATTGACACTTCCAGTCATGACCTTTCCAATAATGACAAGGATTAGTGTTTATGATTAGAAATATATACAGTATATGGAAGAATTTATCATTTTGCTATTAGTCCACTGTCGTAAGAGCTCAGGTGACTGGAATAAGTTATTTTACAGTGTTTTTTTTTTAAATCCCCGCGTCTTACTACCAGTCCAGGTATGTTCATATATGATGATTACTCTAATGGGGTAGTGAAGAGAGAGGAAGCTGTTAGAGATAATCTACCCGCATTTGTGTAGAAGGAGAGTGGTAATTCATTTAGGAAAAATCATCCTTAGTAGATCCTATAGGGATTTGAACCCCGATCTCCCGTCAACAGCAAGCCAGTCCAACACGAAGGTGTCACCTTAGACCAATCGTCCACTGAAGCGGTTTTAACAGCTGTCCAATCGCCTCAAGAGCCCATGATCGTGGGTTCAAACCCATCCGGTCAAGAATTTTTCTTGAGCGATAAAATTAGTAGCACAGCTTACTTCGGAAGGGAAGCATAGCCGTCGGTCCAATGTCGATTGTGGCGTGTAAAAGAAACCTGGAAGGTATGTGAAAATACCTTTCCTGGCAAATTCGTAAGCCTTTTCACTCTCGTTCATATAAATTATCTTTTGTTCATAGAAATTATCTTGTGTTGATTTGATCAGTAGGTTCAGAACATGCACATTAAATAATTCAAATAAATAAAATAACATTTTACTTTCTTTTTTAAAACAATGAAGTTCATGATTATGGCTAAGGTGAATGAAATGGCTAAGCCAGTATTTGCCTTGGTGTTAAATTTAATCGATTCAAATAAACACAGTTTTTTAAATTACACCTACACGAACAAAGTAAATGAACTGGGATATTTAACTATACGCGAAACTCTCTACCACCTAACAGTTTCAAAAATCCCAGAGTACCTAAGAAGTTGGGTTAGGCTAAAAAATAATATTATTAACAAAAAAAAAGTCTTGGTATATGTTTTTGAGTTCCAAATTATTATAATTCAAGGATCGAAGTCACTGAAGCGTAGGAAGAATAGGGTTTTTGATATAACATTGTCTTCTCTAAGACATATTTTTTTTTAACTTCCGCCAGTGCCTTATTAAGGGTAAGAGGGTGGAATAGATAGGGGGGCGATACACCCCGGATGACAGCCGAGAGGGGGTGCCATCGGAAGGGTTAAAAATACTAGTACAAGTTACCAAACTAAAATAAAAATTCCGTCAATGGACAGGGTGAAAAAGAAATCGCCTGTTAGACGTGACCTTGTTTCTAGCTACCAGAATCTTCCTTTCGTGGTCACGAAGAGGACATGTCATCAACAAACAAAGGAAACTTCGTGGAAATGGTAGAGCTGCTTTCAAATTATGATCCCGTTTTGAAAGAATATTTTGTAAAATTTAAGCATTCTATTCCCTCTGAAGGCAGAGAATTTTCGTATTTATCTCGAAAGATTTGGAATGAGTTTATTTGCCCTTTGGGGAACCACGTCAGAGATAAAATAGTGGCTGATATCAAGAAAGCAAGGTATTTTGGGATTCTTTTTGACAGCAGTTTCCAATGTTTCCCACCCAGATCAGATGTGCGCAAAAATTAGGTACGTCTATATTGAAAATAACAAAGTTGAACTATGAAATAAATGTTCTTGAGCTTCTTTCCTATTGCCGGAAATACTGCTGTTAAGCTCACAGAGGATATCCTGGGACATCTGGAGAGAAAAAGATGGACAGGAGGTAAACCTGTGTCTTGACCACGGTGGTGATGATGTGTTTAGTTTAAGATCAGAGAGAGACATCCAAAGGCTTTGTGCACGAGAGGATCATCCCAGATTGTGCTTTAAGCTAAGCTAAGCTACCTTTCTTTCTGGTATGAAGTCCTAGAGTAAATTAATCTCACAAAACTGTTGGAATCAGTCTGAAAATGTGCAAAGTGAGGCTCCAAACACTAAAACTGTTTCTTAAAGATCAGTGAAATGAAACTGTGAAGAGGTCCCTTCATTATGAAACTATTAATTGTAAAGAAATGGAAATTTCTGAGGAGAGAAGAGGTTGTGTATAGCTCCGAAAAAATATGCCATGAAATGGCAAGAGGCTGTTCACACTGACAAAGGAATTAGAAAAGGGCTACGCTTGAATGTCTTGATCGATTTAGTCGAGAAATGGATAATCGTTTTAAGGCAATGAATAATATTTTATCAATCTTCGCTGTTATTCAACCAAAAACTTTGGTTGTTTCAACAGAAGAAGAAATTCGGAAGCATATTCTAAATTTGAGTCAGATTTTCGATGCATTTTTTGGATGAAGATATCGCCGTGGAAATTTAACGACTACGGAGGTATTTCAAGGCTGCCTAAATCATCGGTGAAGAAGCAAAGAAATGGACAGTATATATTTTCTAAAGTTTATTGTGAAATGGGATTTTTGTGAATCTCTGCCAAACTTGCCACCATATTTAAGAAATTATTTTTGACTGCCCATGTGTCTTATTTAATCAAATAAAAGAAGTTTGTCCAAATTGAAATCGATCAAGAATTTCTTACGCTTCACCATTATGAGCCAGATAAGAATGACAAATCTGGCTTTACTTTCAATTTGAATATGACCATGTAAGGAAGGTGAATGTTGATGCAGAAATTAAGGCTCGAAAGCCGAGATTGTGGAAGGACCTGTCCGGGTGTGAAACACTCTGGTCTGCCTCCAGCAGAAACACAAAGTCTTATTTGAACGAGAGCATCATGTTCCTACCGTCATAATGAGGTTGCGACGCGGTATTGAGCACCCCTTTTAGATTAAAAAAAATTTTTTTTTGTTCTAATCTTAAATATTAAAATATAGTGCTATTTTTTATTTATTTTTTTCAAAATGTACTTGATAGCAAAGCCTTCAAGAGTAAAAACTTTATGAAGTCTTGTATTTGAAATATAAGTCATAGACACTGATTTTAATTAAGAAATCTCAACCCGCAAATTTTGGCACGTGGTTTAGGGAATATCATCATCCGATCTGGTTTGCCGGTACAGACTCCTAGCCGGGGTACTGAAGTATTTCGAAGGAAGGGGGGAAAGAGGAGAGGGAGGAGAGGGGGGAGAGGAGAGGGAGGCGAAGGGAAGAGGAGGGAGGGAAGAGAGGGGGGAAGAGGAGAGGGAGGGGGAAGAGGAGAGGGAGGGGGAAGAGGAGAGGGAGGGGAATAGGAGAGGGGAATAGAGAAGAGGAGGGAAGAGGAGAGGGAGGGGAAGAGGGGGGGAAGGGAGGAGGATCTACATTTTATCTAAACTGTAAATTCTCATCCCTACACCATTAGTGTAAATATGAGGATGGCCCTGAAATATGACTTGAACCTGGCTCTTTGGTTTCAGCGAGGTAGTAGTTTTTTGGCCCACCTGAGAGCTACTCTCATATTTCTTCAACATTTACCAACCAACGTAATAACACTACAAAAGGGTAAGAAGACACAAAGAAACCAATCTCCTAGCCATTTTGATTAGTTTGGAGCCTGTTATTTGCTGACCCAGAGCGGGCGCAATCTATTCTTGAAAGATTATATCTAACAAAAGGATGTATTATATTGTGAAAATAGATAGATACTAACCTCGCCAGCTGAGCAAGCCAATACCTTGGGGTATAGGCGCGTGAATAAAAAAAAGATTTACTATTTCAAATATTTTTCCGGAACTCATCTTTTCTCAATACAGTAAAGCTGGTAGGATTATTCTAGGCCTCCAGGGATTCGGATGACTAACGTTATGGTATCGGGGTTCATTCTCAGCCGGGTACAATGGCAGTTTTATATATATAATACTCTTGTCCAACTATCAAATATACGCATACATACATCCACTCATAAATTTACTTTGGGACCCTTTTCAAGGCTGTAGGCCCATAATGGTTTAATTTTTGAGCCTGGTCTAAAAACTGAGCATATACATTTGACACATCTTCAGTAGTGTCCGCGCTCTATAATATCTGTTGTACTTAGGTTTTGAGATTGTATTAAAATTATTTACGATTTTGTAAAAAAGAAGGGCAGGTTCACTTCCTGACTTTTTACATTATCTCTTTAATCCACCATTATACCATGTATATATATTATGACTTCGTGGTGTGAGCCCGCAAGGGAACTATACCGACTGACGGCCGCTGCCCTTAGGGATGATAGTGCCGACATTTGTGTATAGAAGTGTCATGTGGTCAGCACAACGAGCCCTCCAGCCGTTAACCTCCATTTTATAAACCGGAGATAATACTTCTTTATTCGAGTAGCTCCTCATGTGTCCTCACAAGGCTGAGCTTGACCCAATTCCAGACACACCGTTTCACAAATACATTTTGGAAGCGCCGGGGATCGAACCCAGGACATCTGGTTCTGTAACCAGAAGCTTTGACCACTAGACCAAGATATGTAATAAAATTAAAGTGGAAAGAAAAAGAGCAGCTTTGTATGACCATTGTTCATTACTATAAAACTTCAATATATTATTTAAATGCTGATGTTACTTTGGATTATTAGCTTTGAGTTGCGCCAGAACTGATTAGAAGATAAAAAATCTATCCATCAGAACGGGATAAAGAGGAAGTATTTGTATGAGCTTCAACATCATTTATTTGCATTATAGGAGAGAAAGTGGGAAGCCCTGATTGTGATGCGTTTGGAAGCCCAGGAGAAAGGAGCGGAGTGGGGATCTCACAGTGCACCCATTCCCAAAACCTCATACGCTTTAATTCAAAGTCAAATATGTTTCTAAAACAATCGGGCAGTTTATTTAAACGCAACTCGTATATGGTCTACTATAAAGCTCATTTAGACTGGTTCGCTGGTGAAGGTTGGGGTGGGGAGGAGGGATCGACTCCTCCGGTGTTTTTCCTCACTCTCCTTAAATAGAGGTAAATGTCCTCTTAATTTTGTCTTTTCCATCCCTACCACATTGACGTAATTAACATATATGAGTATTAACGGGTTGTGAGGCGCGTTGGGTGGAGGGGAGTGTATTAAGACCCCTCCCCCATTTGTCAACTTAAACATACATATCTGCCCCCTTTCCCCACTAGCCCTGGCCGACAGGATGCATGCACTCCCCCACGTAATCATCATTTCAACACCTTTACGCAGTCACGAGACAATCCCTCTCAGGTTTATTGCCAACGAACGGACTTAAAAAATTGTTTTTTTTGTGCACCGCGTCTTATTTCGTCCGGGCTATCAACATTTAACTACAATATATGGGCTTGGAAAGAGGAAGGTATAATTTAGAGAAAACATACCAACATTTGTATGAAGGACAAAGTGGGAACTCATTAATTAGAATAACACCTCAATAGAGCCGTACAGGATTCGAACCCCGACCTCCCCAACACTGGTAAACCAGATACGACCAGGTTGGCGCCTTAGCCCACGTATCCACCGATAGGTTTTTATAGAGACAGTTAAACTCTTACAATCCTGAACAAATTGTTACCTGACCTTCCTCTGGTAGATGAAAATATTATTTTAATAAATAAAAGACCAACTAAACGCGAGAAAAATACAAGGGGTTATCTCAGTGTTTCATGACCCGTGAAACCAAAAAGTTGTTTTCGTAATGCCGTCTGTCTGTCTGTCCGTCTATATGTAGCTCGGGCTAGAGCCGAAACAATTTTACCGATTGGGCTAAAACTTGACATACGAGGTTTCCATAAGGTCCCCCCGAGGTTTTTTTTTTTAAATTATACATCCAACCCTGAAATTAAGGGTAGTTTACTCATGAACAAAAAGAGAGAAAAATTGATTTTTATCGAAATTCGCTCAACGATTTAGATTAAATTTTATATTTAGAAACTGTATCATTATAAACAAGATGGCAAGACTTATTTTCTCATGAAAATTGTTTTGAAGGTACTTAGCATGGGGGAAATTTTCCAATTTTCAACATTTCTCCGCAAATATTTGAGATACGAAATATCTTAACATTGTAAAATTGTAGTACTATTAAAGATAATAATTATTTATTTGAAATATATTTTTATAAAACCAATAATTTCTGAGCTATAAGCAAATGTAAATACATTTTAATTCAGGTCTTTGAAAAAGATTTGATTCTTATGCTCTTTGGTGGACAAAAATTAGCAGTGTATATTACTTCATGTATTATCTTTGGTGTAGTGTTTCTACAAAAATCTACAGACCCATTATTTCGTTTCACAAATCCTATGTATTTTTATTAAATGTCTAGTTTAACCTAAAAGAGGGAGAAAATCTGTGCAGTGCACCGTACCATTTTATGTTTTATCTCCAAACAATACCCATGTTCGATGTAGCCAAAAAGATACATAGTAAAAAGCATTTTAAAATTATATCAACAACTTTTTTTTTAGCTAAGCACAGATTTTAAAATTAATATCTAAAATTAAGATTTTTTTTAGAATATACCTTAGTTAATTTAGGCTAGAAAGGGTTACATAGTAGCTATGATGTTGTTTCAGTAAGAAAGTTGATTAAATTGAGAAATACCAGAACTTATTTGCAATAAATATTGAAAAAGACTTCCACTAGTGTTAATATGCGGATAGGCCGAATGGTAATTCACGAGTTAAACATAAAATAGTGAACGTTGAAACATTAAAATTTAAAATATAAACTATATGAGCGTGTTAGATGACAGAAACAAACAAAAATATGAAATTCCACAGCATGGAGAAAGAAGAATTGATAGGCGAGAGGGTGACAACGAGCACCTAAGCTTGGCTGGCACACAGCTGACAGGTGAAACGGCACGGCTGGCTCGGTTCATCAATTATTCATCACAAGTAGGTCTCAAAGTGCCTACCTACGATCAGTACTCACATGTGCGTGCACACATACTCACATATAGTGCGCCCGACATCTACTGACACCTACCTGACAGTTTTAAAAGTCTGCCATTCAATGTCATTTTTGACATTTGTTAGATAGTTAATGCAGTGACCATTTGTCAAAGTTTGCTAGTCTAAAACAATTTGTTGTAGTAAGGTAAGTTTCAGAGCAGGAACTTTAAAGATAGTCTGATACCTATTGGAAGAGAAAATAAATAAATAAATGAAGAGCAGACAAACGTGTCAAAACATTACCATGTAATATATTAATGCTGCCCAAATTTCCACCAAAATATGTCAAAAGTGGAAAATGAAGAACACATGTCAGGAAGTATTAGTAACTTTTTAAACTGACAGCTAAGGTTCTTACTATGCCGATGCGACTATAGCTCCAGTATCAACTCCGCTACGAGACAAAGAATACATTAAGTACCATAAATTAATTGCAGCGACCAGTACCCAACCTTTCGATAACAGCAGATGCAGTTTCTATCAACCATTCTTTTTTTTTTTTTTAACTATTCATCTGGTGTGAAAGTTTTTGAATTTGATGCAATTGAATGGGACGAAGTTTAACACTCTCTAATGGTGTACGTCTACATACAACTATGATAGTTTTTTTTTAGCACCGCGTCTTACTACCCGTTCGGGTTATACGCTTAAGTACTAATTACGCTAATGGATTAGGAATTGGGGAGGTTGAATTTAGGGGAGGTGAACCCGCATTTGCGTGGAGGGAGAGTGGAAAACCATTTAGGAAAAACCAACCCAGTTCACCCGACCGAGATTTGAACCTCGATCTCCCCGTACTCGGCGGTCTGGCTCTACACAAAACAAGAGCGTTTTAGCCAACTACGCCACCGAGGCGGGTCGAACTATGATAGTAAAATGTGTAGGGCCACAAATCTGACATAGCTGTATCTGACATATCTGGTACACAGCAGACCGTGACAGATTCAACCACCAAGCGTTTTAGTCGATACGTGAGAGTGAATCTCTGTTATTGCTTTATTGTAACTCAGTTGATAACGTTTCTAGAGTTAACGCCCGTAGGAGAAATTAAACTTGGGCTACCTCTATTATATGTCAACAATTAAATAGCTACGAATTTCCCCAGAAAATAATAACTGAAAATTTTCTCAACAGAAAAATTTCAGGGATAATCTTCCATCTCACATCTTTACAGATAGTAGATGTATTGTTGACAAAACACGGACAAAATGTCACCATTTGATGCATCTTACAGCTGTTAAAAGTGACAGTTTCAGAACGAATGACCTGGCGTATTGTTTCTAGTAAATGTTTGAAGTGTCAGCTCCTCAAGTGCGAGTGTAGGCTGGTGTCATGGAAGTACAGGAAGTGGTCGGTAACTGGTGTAGGTAGTGCACTGGGTTGTAGGTGGCGGAAGTGGAAGGGGTGTCCATGTCAGCTAGTGTCAGACTCCGCATGGACATTTCCACAAGCATTGGGTGAAGAGAATAAAAAGTTGAACATCTTTTAAGTAACTGAAGAAAAGACGCGTTCGAGGATCGCGTTTTGATATTTATATTGGTGGCAAAGCAGTGTTTGTGTGTGTGTGTGTTCTGTTTGTTTTTAATGTTTGTGTGTGTTTTGTGTTTTTGTGTATGTTTGTATTATGTTTTTTGTGTTTTTGTGTATTGTTTTGTGTTATGTGTGTGTGTGTGTTTGTGTAGTTATTTTGTGTGTATAGTGTCTGTGTGTTTTGTGGTGTGTGTAGTGTTTGTGTGTAATTTGTGTGTGTGTGTATGTTTGTGTCTGTATTGTTTGTGTATGTAATTCTGTGTGTGTGTGTGTGTGTGTGTGTGTGTGTATGTTTGTAATGTTTTTGTGTAATGTTTGTTTATGTGTGTGTTGTGTTTGTGTGTGTGTGTAGTGTTTCTGTGTGTGTGTGTCCATGTGTATCCACTGTATACATTTAACACAATATTAGAAACAATCTACTTTATGGATATGAAAGGGTGACAAGGAGGTAATGATGAATCTGCACTCACACGAAAGAAATATGCAAACTCACTATACCAACAAAAAATAAGATCCTGTTGCCAATGACCCTTGGCCTCCTGGCCGGATCATTTCGTCACGACTGATGGGAGGCGAGGGGCTACCCTATGGGGTATTCTCTCCGGACCCTCTCTGAAAGCATTGACTAAATAAATGTTATCTATTCAATCGACAGTCACGTGGATCTCTTGAAGTCAGGATGAATTCGAGTTCAAAGAGAGCTATCACGCTCCTATGATCCTGACCAGCAGAGCTCACTTTTAAAAGGTCCTTATCCCAATATTATACAGCTGCCCCATGAACACGGGCGATGCTTTCGTAAATAATTACTTAGAAAAACTTGTATTGAAATAATCATGGCAACCACCACCATCAAATAGCCAGTCAAGTAGCTGCTACCATATTGTATTCAATGCGTGTCTTTTCTTTTAGCACCGCATCATATTAACTCGTTCAGGTTATACACATTTGTACTAATTACGCTAATCTGTTATAGATGAGGAAGGTTGAATCTAGAAAAGTGTACCCATATTTGTGCAAAGGAAGAGTGAAAAAATATTAAGTAAAAAACACCCTCAGTAAACTCGACCGGGATCAAACCCCAATCGTCCCATCATCGGCAGTCCAATTTATTACTAGAGTGACGCCTTAGACCATTCAACCACCGAAGCGTGTTTAACGCATACTCACACAATCGTTGTTTATATCCGTGTTTTGTTAAAAGTTTAAGTTACCAACAAAACTAGGCTTATTTTTTAAAAAAAATTTGCATGTAATAATTAAAAGCTAAATGTATTATTTGAAACAATCCTATATATATTATTTCTGTTGTCAACATCCCTTTTTCAAAACTAATACAAAGCCTACAGCGATGAATAAGGTATCAGTGGATAGGATTTTTTACAGACTTCTGACATAGCATACTCAGTTTACGTTAAATCAGTCTGTCAACGACAGGCTTAAAAGCGGGTCTTTCATATTTTTAGAACTATGAATACATATACAACCAAAATAGTAAGTTTGGTTATATCTATTTCCTTAAAACCTCTTTTTTTTTTTTTTTTTTTCAAAATAAATATTATTTACGACCTCTTTTATCACTTCTGCGCAAGCGTTCGTACTTGAATATTGCTGAAAACTTTGAACCTCATTATCAAATTTCACACGCATTTGTGAAATTGTTACTTGTTTTGTCAATAGTCGTCAAAATTGTCGTCAGCATGTACACGGCAATACCTGACTTTTTTTCTGGATTCAGTACTGAATTAAGTGCGGGAACAGTGACCGTGTGTAGTTGGCTGTTTTCTTGTAGCAGCCGAGAGCTAGTAGCAGTGCCAAGTTCAACAAGTGCTCACCTAAATGTTGAGAGGTTAGGGACACGTGGTATCACGTGGTGACTTTTTACTTTCTCTCTATCTTACAAGTAGAGAAAGTATGGTGATCGTCAAAAAATTCGAACTCGAGATTTTGATGAATTTTGACGTTTCATGACTCTCTGAATCCGAAAAAGTGGTTTTTGAATTTCCGTCTGTCTGTCTGTCTGTCTGTACCTCCAACTAGAGCCTAAACTATTTTACCGATTGAGCTGAAACTTGATATCTAGGGTTTTCATAGGGTTGCCCCGAAGGGTTTTTGGAATTGGATATCTACCCCTAAAATTAAGGGTAGTTTACTGAAGGGAAAAAACAGAAAAAGTAGATTTTCTCAAAATCGGCTCTAACGATTTTGATTAAATTTCATTTATGAACATTAATAAATATTACAAACAAAATGGCTACTCTCAATATTTCGGCAAAATGGATTTAAGGGCTCCGTTCTGATGCGTAAATTAACATTTTTTATAAAAGCTCCGAAACTATTTGAGATATGAAATTACTTAGCATTACAAATATGTATATATATTTATAATACAAATATTTTATTCGAAACATATTTTTATAAAATCAATAATTTTCAATCTATACGCAATTATATATATATATTTTTAACTTTTTGGACATTAAAGCTTAAGTATTGCGATCGTAAAAAAAACTAACCTGAAATTTTGATGACCCCCCAAACCCTAAAAAATAGTCTTTGCAATGCCGTTTGTCTGTGTGTCTATTAAAACTTAAAATTAAGGGTAGTTTACTGAAGGGCAAAAAGAGAAAAGTCGATTTTCTCAAAATCGGCTCTAACGATTTTGATTAAATTTCATTTATAAACATTAATAAATATGCCAAACAAAATGGCTACCCTCAATATTTCGTCAAAATGGCTTTAAGGGCTCCGGTCTGACGCGTTAATTAACATTTTTTATAATAGCTCAAACTATTTGAGATATGAAATTACTTAGCATTACAAATATGTATATATATTTATAATACAAATATTTTATTCGAAACATATTTTTATAAAATCAATAACTTTCAATCTATACGCAATTACATGAATTTTTTAACTTTTTGGACATTAAAGTTTAAGTATTGCGACCGTAAAAAAAACTAACCTAAAATGTTGATGGATGTCGACATCTCATGACCCCCCGAACCCTAAAAAATAGTCTTTGCAATGCCGTCTGTCTGTGTGTCTATAAAAACTTAAAATTAAGGGTAGTTTACTGAAGGGTGAAAAGAGAAAAATTTTGTTTTCTCAAAATCTGCTCAAACGATTTTGATTAAAATTCGTATCTAGGCGTTGATTAAGATTATAAATAAACTGGCTATTTTCATTTTCCTATGAAAATGATTTTTAGGGTACTTTACAGAAGCGTTAATTTCCGTATCTCCACAACTATTTGAGAAACTAAACAACTTATCATTGCAAAATTGTAGGACTATTAGAAATAAAAAACTTTTATTTGACATATATTTTTATAAAAGCAACAGTTTCTGAGATATTTGCAAATACATTAATACAATTTTGTGAGCTTTAGTTGTAAACATATACTACTTAAGTCTTAACGCAATAATTCTCCAATGCCATAGAGTAATTAAATATAAGTAAGTATCTAAAAAAAGTATGTTATTTTTCCTTAAAGCTCTTAGGAGAAATGTTTGCACAGCAATGATCTATCTCCATTTTAGACTCAATAGTCAATATTTACATTTTTTATTGATCAAAATGTATAAATGAATAATTAAATATCAATGCGATGACTTGAAGATCTGCAACACCTTATAAAATGTTAAAATTTTAACCAGATATAAAAATTTTAATACGAAGTGTTGACCCTTGTGGAAGACATTAAACTGTTTGAAATGTTCTTAGGTGGACAAAGATGCGCCTCTTTTCTCATTGATTCTATATCATTGTATATTATTTTATGCGTGTTCTTATGTGGAGTGGTGATGATACAATGTACATTATTCCGTTCAGAAATCTTACGAGTTTATAGAAAGAGAGAGAAAGTCTGTGCGGTGCGCCGTACCATTTATTTTAGTTTATTTATCAGAGTGTTTAAGAATCCCGATTATTTATTGTTGTTTTGTTAGCAATGTCACGATTTATATTTCTCTCAATCTGGATTCTAAAAATCCAACCTCGATTTTTCAAGTTTCGTTTCTGATTATTCGACTTAAAACAATTTCAACATTTTTCCATGTGTTCAATCCGACATTAAATGTAATACAAAATATAATGGTTATTTGTTTATATGTTGCCTTAAAATCTGTGTTTTTAAAATACGCTAACAAAATGTTGGCTATATAGTAAATATATAGTAACAAAACCTCCAAATATGATCGGCGAAAGATCACTGCAACTCGAAGATCATGATGAGTACGTTTACAAATGGCCGGTACTCAAGTCAAACGGCAAAAAATACTAATTATGGCCACAATGAACCATTACCCAATTATGAACGTTTATCTTTCGTTTAAATATCAGAAATTTCACTTATTTCGATCTGAGAGCTAAGAATTTAGATATCGAAAATCGTGAAAGTAAGATCGACTCTCAATTCTTTTGATACAAGTAAGAATCGTAGGTATTGATAACTCGAGTTTGACGTCCATATATATATATATATAATTAAATATATATATATATTATATGTGTGTGTGTGTGTGTGTGTGTGTGTGTGTGTGAGAGGAAAAAATATAGAGAGAAAATTGTCTTATTGGTGCAGTGGCGACGGAGTCTTATTTGTGTAGGGAAGGAGGGGGGAAGGGAAGGCAAAACAAAGTTTTTAGGGACTTACCTTCCCCCTCCTCCTTCCTCGATAAAAGTATGAAAATTGGATGTACCTAAGAGCTATGAGGTAGATCCTCCCTAGCAATTTAAAAAAAATGCAATGCATTTAGAATTAATTTGGAGTTTAAAGCCATCTTTCAGCTTTATGGTCGATAGTATCAGATTTGAAATAGACGTATATCTAGGGGAAGGTGCAAATTTAATCCAAGGGGGCCCTAATCCTCTCCAGGGGGCAATGTCCCCCTGCAGTTCCACTGCCAATATGTAGTTGTATTTCAGGTAGTCACTCATTCCAAATCTCCCCTACAGAGCCGTTACATCACAAGATTGCTCAAAAGAGATCTCGGCACAGCCCCAATGAACGGCGATAACGTCCTCACAAAGTGTGTCAAGCATCGAAAAACAAGACTTCCTAAAACAAAAATAGTAACAACGCACTATCGAAATCACCACAAGTCCGATTCCTTCTCGTCCTCGGTAGCACGTCTGCTTACTAAACCAAGCCAGGGTTCGAGTTCCGTCATGTCTTGAAAACTGTATCATCAGTGAAATTGGCTGCCGGGAGACTTAGTGCTGTAAATCGTGAACATATAAGTTGGTTCATAAAGACCATGTTGGATATCATGTTAAGAAATTAAATCGAGAGCTACATAGTACGAAGCTTGTTTCGCTGAAAGCTGCTTTTTAAAAACTGTATCTTCCCTTTCCAAGTACAAGGAGAACATGCGAGGCACACACACCCGAAACCTGGCCAGATCATTCCGGACTACTTCGCCAGAAGTTCACAATCGAACTATACTCATCTACGCTCCATTTACAGTGACAGAATTACCTTCATGAGTGAGTTCATTGTGGTCCTGATTTAGAAGTTATACCATAGTATGAACAATATATACTTAACTTGGTTGATAACATCATGGTCCTAATTTACAAGCTGTAGCATAGTATATTCACTACAGACTTACCTTGACAGATTACACGATAATCCTAATTTACTGATGACTTATTTTTGAAACGTGGAATCTTTATAAAATGGTTCTTGCAATTGTGTTTGTAATATATATCCAGGGAATGTTTTCCATAATAAATATATACTTATATATACTTGTTTTGCTTTGTTTTGAGAAAAACTAAATTTTGAAAGAAAAATAGGTTGGTAAAAAATATTGCTTAAAATCACAACTTTTTAAACCAAAACCTTTTATCACAAATATCGAACAAAACAATGTGTTTACTAGTTAAAAGGTTCACCAAAAGAGAAAGTCCTCGTTTACCATGCCCTAAGGTAGAAAATCTTACTGGTCATTAGTATTGTTAGCCGTGTGAAGGTGAAAATGAGCGTGGCAGCCCGCACGTTCAGACGGAACTCAGTGACAGCCATCCACGGAGTGTCAACAGAACTCGTCCTTCAATGTAGTACCACGTAACACAACATTTCAAGTACAAGAGTCATTATTTCGTGGGAAATGTGTTGTTAACATGGATTCAAATATTGAGAGTTTTACATAACACCATAGTGTTCTCTACATACCCATCCATCTAAATTATTCTAACGTATATTTGCATGGAGGAAGAGTGGAAAACCATTTAGGTAAAACCATCCTCAGTGCACCCTACCGGGATCGAACACCGATCTCCCCACCTTCGGCAGTCGAGTCCAACACGAGAGTAGCGCGTTATACCACGCGATCACCTAAGCGTGTTAATACACAATTGGTTAACAAGAAAACCTTATTGAGCCTTGGGGTGGATAACGAGAAATGTGTGTTTTGGAAATGTGTAATAACACTGATAGCTCGGCCGGTAGTTGGAGGAGGGTTCTAAGCCAATACTGGTTTAGTGTCTTAACACTTCTCCTAGACATAGCTTCAAACATATATTTACTTAGATATCTAAATCAAATTATTTAAAATTACCATCGTTGTTGTTTTAAGAAACTAAATTGTATACAAGAGTCAGAATGTCTTTCTGAAATAAAAATTATAAATAAATAAAAACTATTTTGGTTTAGATATTCGATATGTTCATTCCGAAATTGATTGATCTTAGTTTTTAAAATTAATCAAGGTATATCCATGAAGCTGCAGTGTTAAAACTATTTCCAGGACAAGCCGTTTCAAGGACCCAGGCTAATAGTTTGTAATTTATTGAAAGGAAACATGACTATATTTCCTAATACTTTCTTTTTGGCCGTCACCGGATATAAAAACCACTAGGTCTACCTTTATATAAGTAGACAGAAGTTCAACAGTGTGAGCTAAGCTGTACGAACCATAAATAGTCTAGTCAAATGAGGCAATCCATCTCTCGGAATACTAACTAGAACGTTGGATTTAAGATGAGTTGATCCCGAAATCTGCCATTATACTACTATAAAGCGACATGGACTCACTCACTCACTCACTCACTCACATCACTCACATCACTCCAATATCACTCACTACTCACCACTCACTCCCATCATGACTTAAAGTTTACCATCCATATGACTAAACTTGAAATTTGGCAAACTTATAGCTTCTAGCCTGTAGCCGACGGGAAAATTCCAAAAATGTCAAAATTTTAATTGTTAGCCCGCGAAAAAAAATCAAAATGGCGGAGCAACTTTAAAGTCGGTGGGGTATATACAATACAATACCGGTAACTTTAAGTTGTTACGTTCAAAACATTACATTAATTTACATCCACTTTCAAAAAAACTCACTGAGGTTTTGGGGACGGAGTCCCCTACGAGGAAAGCGAGTATTCATATAAAATGCCCCGTACAGATTATCTTATTTGGTATAGGATTATTTATTATTTAGCACCGGTCTTACTACCTTCGGTTATCGCTAAGTACTATTACCAATGGATAGGATTGGGAGGGTTGCATTAGAGGAGTGAACCCGCATTTGCTGAGGAAGTGGTATAATTATGAAAGGGAACTTAGGCTAAAGTTATGCTGATAATCTATTGCACGTGAGCGGTCTACAAAGATCTCACAGCAGAACTACGAATTAAACTATCCTCTTTCTGATTTTTTGGAATTTGTTTTCTTCATTCTAAGTCAATTTAATTCAATTTTTATTTCTTAGTTGCAAAAATATATTACCTTAAATAACAATTGAGTCGCTCACTAAATAAAGGGCCTCAGTCTAACAAAAGTCAATGACTGTATCTTTTTCTGATCAAGCGATTCAATTATTTAACTGAATGTGTCCTCCTAAATTTGTTCTACGCATCATTCTACCCGCATATTTACAATAATGAGGTAAGGATTAGGAAGGTAGAATTTAGAGAAAGTGTACTCGTATTTGCATGGAAGTAAAGGGTGAGACCAATAAAGAAAATCTACCCTTAATTTACCCGAGCTACTTGTCCCCGGCAAACCAATAGAGACGGGACTGAAATCTTAGTCCATGCCCCCGACGGTGCAGGATTCTCCTAAATTAATTTGTTTATTTTTAAATTGAAGTTTATATACGTCTGACCATAATTTTACCACACCTTTTTTTCCCTAAAGAAAACCAAATAGTTAAGTTAAATTAACAAGTTTACTATAAATATATTATTTCAAAAAGTCTTGCGTCGTTAGAATCCAACAATTCTTTCAGTAACGTTATTTTATTCCCCTCTTCAACTAAAATAAATGCTAGCAAAATAAAAATATAATTTTTATTTTGCTAGCAATTTTTTTGGAAACTTTTTATGAATGTCTAGGATCATATAGTATTAAGGTGAAACTCAAATCTATTTATTGGTAACTTCTTCTGGGTTTATTTTTATAGTGACATAACAAACAAGAACAAATATTTTAATGGGCAACACAAGCAGATATTTTTTTCTCAACATTTTCTTTAAATAAACCAACGGTTCAACATCACGAAGTTTGCACAGCTGAGTTTACGGTAGGGAATAGGGCTCAATATTTTCGTTTTTCGAGGAAAACCTGTAAATAATGAGATGAATAATTATGCTACCGCTCTGAGTTTGAATATGAAATCCGTGACTCGGGTTTTCCTAGGTCGGCCCAATACAAACACAGTGAACTAAATATAAAGTCCTGACACACTCACGTTTGCAAAAACAATTAATACATCCCGACTCTTTTAAATATTTCAAGTCCTTTAGAATGGAATCTAAATTCATTAAAAAATAATCTAGATTGTATTACAAATGAACTTTGAACTAGCTACAGCAATATTAAGCAAAAAAATCAATGTAAATTTACCCAAAAGAAATTGATGTCCGATAATTTTGGCCAAATTATTTTATTTTCCCTGATAATAATTTAACCTAATGACACTATGCCAATGCGATTATTAGAGGGTCATCCTAAATTATTTATCAGGCAAACACAGTATCCAGCTTAGTGAATCGTCAAATCCACCCCTTAGTAAGGAAACCAAACAAATACCACAGTGATAAAACATTTATGACCCTTCTGGGATTTAAACCATGGGCTCTTAATAAAGTTTTGGTGACAAGCCATTTGATTTATTTTGTCATTAAAATTAGAGGAAACAATTATCTATAATCTTTTTTTAATACATATATTTTAATTCTAACAATCGAAGACATATTATAATATAAACTATTTTGCATATTTATTTAGTCAAAATAGTTGAGATTTTTACCACAATTCCTTAAAGCTAATGCTGACTTAGTAAATAAAAAGCAACCCTCGTTATCATATAAATTCTTAAGTTAGATGATTTAAATCGTTGGTAGTGAATCGTAAGCGTCGTACCAGCGTCAGAGTATGAGTGCTCTAAGATGTGATTCTCACAATAGACCAGCGGTCAAGTTCATAGATTAGTACGTCTCAAGTGCGGTGCTATATTAAATACAGGACAACACCTACCTAAACTAGAATGGAATGAGCCAATTTCATAGTAAGTCTAGTACGTCTCAAGTGTGGTGCTATATAAATACAGGGTGACACCTACCTATACCAGAACGAAATGGACCAGTCTCATACATGAAACTGGCCATTCTATTCGAGTTTAGGTAAGGTGTCACCCTGTATTTAATATAGCACCACACTTGGGGCGTACTAAGTCTGATTATGAAATTGGCCCATTCCATCCTGGTTTAGGTAGGTGTCACCCTCTATTTAATATAGCACCACACTTGGGGCGTACTCAATCTATGAAACTGGCCCGTCGGTGATGAATCAGCTCAAGACCAATTGTACACAGCCAGTGTTGAAGTGATGAAGGAGGTATGTGGATTTATCTCGACCTCACGAGAAAGCAGCTGTGCTGACAGGGTTGAAAGAAAACAGGTCGGTGGTGGATATTACAGCAGTGTATTGGGGCCATCTGCCGACATCTGACATTGCAGCACTCAAGGCACTGCCGCATGCGGTTTGAAACAAAGACGTCACGTACTTTAAAGGAATATATACTAACACTAGGATATTTCTTGTTAAAATGATAGTTCAGAAACTTCAAAGCCCCTAAAACAATCTTCAACCGTCTTAAAATATTCTGTTGTGTCTTTAAAAATTAATATTTGTTTGAGGAATTGGCTAGATCTGTTTCTTACCCTTTAATTGAATAGTGAAGCTGTGACATTTCAAGTGAAACGTCATTGAAAATGAGATAGTATTACCATTTTAAACTTTTTTTTAGTTATAAAACTAGAAAGGCAAGTAAATTTTTTAATCCTACAGACATGGGAATACGCTTCACCTCAATTATATCGTGAACTAAAGTTCGAAATAACAAACGATTCCATGAATAATGCAAGATTTCCGAACGTCTGAAACACATCTCACTTTCAAAACTGTATTTTGTGAACCGGCGCTTACCTCTGATTCGATAGGTCGGATTTCGATTCTAGATCTAGTGCAATAAGGGTGTACTTTTTTCCACTGTGGGTTTTTACATACTAACTAAAAACTAAAGTGTGCGCATTTAGTTAAAATTAGTAGACCTATTATTTGCTAATTTTTTTCCTTGGATTAACCAGGCAAGTCCCTAACAGCCTGTATGCTATCAATTAACACCGTCCTCGTGGTAAAGTGGTCAGTGCTCCTAGCTACTGATCTTAAGGTCCCGAGTTAGATTCCTAACTGGTAGCTTGGGCGTTTTTTTTCTTTAAGGGCAATGATCCCAACGGTCACCAGGGTTTGGTTAGTTAGGTTTAAGTTAGGTTAAGACTCAACCCCGCCCACAACTTCATAAGCAACATCATCACATCATCTCATGTCTAGTACGTGTAGACAACATCCATCAGTGTAACCTGGACAACGTTCTGTGCCACCAGAGAGGCTCGTAGACGACACATAAGTTGACCAAATTTGGATCTCATGTCCCTCCCGATCATATACGATAAAAATATATATTAAAAACTATCAATTATTAAATCAAATCCGTGTTCTGCTCGATGGTGGTGAGAACAACACGTCTGGAAGACCCTGGTTTGATCTCAAGTGGTGTGTAGTAATTATTTGTTATGCGAATCCTCTCAATACCCGTCTGGGCTATCCGTATATTTACATTAATGGGGTAAGGAGAAGAAAAGGATAATTTTGAAGAAATTTATCATGATTTGTGTGGAGGGAGAGTGGGGAAAAAATTATGAAATAATACTACAGAACACCCAACCTAATCCCTCCTCTCACTAAGAACCATTTGTACCAATTGTACCTCGGACATACTTTACGAAGCAGCTAACGTTCAGTTGGGTGGCTTGTATTTAACTGAAGTCAATTTTCAGAACTAAGTATCTCTCCAATAGATTTGGAGTGGTCTTCCGTCAAAAGTCTCAAAATGTTGATACCGCTAAAAGATTATTTTTATTGATGATAATACTGGGAATAAAATCCAAACAAACAACGGAAATTAGAGTATGAAAATATTTTCCGTAGAAATGTCATATGTGTGAATACCAAAAGAAAGACGGATGTATTTGTTCAGGTTTTGATCATAATATTGAAGTACAGTAAACTCCCAATTATCCATACTTGGTTTATCCGGTTTGTGTATTATCTGCGCACGGTTCTATCCAAAGAAAAAAAAGGTAAATAATACGTTAAAGCAGAAAAGAATACACAATTACTTTGCATACAGATGTAAAAAGAGATAATATTACACAAGCTTTAATGTATTTGTATTAATAATTATGTAAAACTGTTTTACATAAATTATTATCCATGTTATAAATACAGTTTTTTAACCGTATGGACACCAGGGTTTGTCAGCGAGTCATTCCTGGTCTTCTGCTGGTAGTGGCGGATATATAAACCGTCTTAAGAGGTTAGGACACCATGTAGGAGCGGTTACTTCGGCCCGAAGAGATTATCTGATGTCTGATAAGTAATGATGATGATTAAGTGGTGTCAGTATAATTCTTAAACCTAACATAAACCTAACAACCAGGCCAATGCAATTACATGGATATCATCTCTGAGGGAACTGCATGGCTAATATTAGGTAAACATGTTTGCATTCATTTGTTTTCACGTGCTTAATCTCCCCTCAAATATAAGACAAGTTTCGCAACGCTGGTTAGTCGAGGTTGCCAGTAGCTCCTTCTTACCCAACACACCATCTTCAACATACATGAGAGCGAGGAGATTTGGCAACAGTTAAAAGAGAGAAGCGAAGATAAAGTTTTTCCTCCATAAGACCTACAGTTCCCTCAGCATTTATATTGGGTGTATAGAATCAATACCCATTCGGGAAAAATACCTAGGGTAGCACCGGGAATCAAACCCGGGACCTCTAGAATGTTGACCACTGGACAAAGTGGCCGGCCCATAAATAATGTCCATGTCAACATTAAAGGAAAATTTGTGTATTTGATTATTCATGTTTTCATCTGTGACCTACTTCGGTGGCCGCATGGTCAAAGCCGTCACTCTAGTGTTAGAATATACTGCCGATGACAGGGAAATCGCGGTTCAAATCCCGGTCGGATGTATTGAGAATGTTTTTGTTGTTTTTTTCAAAATGGTTTTCCATTCTGCATTCACGCAAATGCAATCTTTCTCCTCCCTAGCTCATTAGCGTAACTATTACATATTCGTATAACCCAAACAGGTAGTAAGACGCGGTGACCTTATCTTATCCAGCACTGATTAACCCAAATAATCGTGTGTTAATGTGTCGAGTCTGCAAGAGATCACACGTTAGTTATACATTCAAACACCGAGCGCTCTAGTCGATACATAAGAGTGAGAAAGGAATTGTAATTCATTTGATAATGTTTCTGGTGTTAACGTGCCATTTAAATAAATAATAATAATACTTAGCACCGCGTCTTATAACCGTTCAGGTTATACGCTTAAGTACTAATTACACTAATGGGTTAGGAATTGGGAGGTTGAATTTAGAGGAAGTAAACCCGCATTTGCGTGGAGGGAGAGTGGAAAACCATTTAGGAAAAACCACCCCCAGTTCACCCGACCGAGATTCGAACCTCGATCTTCCCCGTTTCTCAGCAGTCAAGCTCAACACGACTAGCGCGTTAGCCAACTACGCCACCGAGGCGGGTTTAAATAAATAAAATTTGTTTCAATTTTGTTTTTTAGTTACCAAAGCAGAAAATAATCCGTAAATGTACCAGCTCACATCTCTAGCGATAGGCTGATGTTAGGTGTCGGAAGCAAATGCCCAAATTTCAATTAGTCGTAAATGCAACATTATTTTGGAAGAGGAAACACATTCTATTGTTAGCAGTCGCTTGAATACTTGTTGTACGGGAACATAGCTGAGGTGAAAACATTATTGTTTCACTGATTGATCGCCTGGATTGTAAACAAATTATAAATGGTGGTTTGATAAATGTTTCAACTATGGGGAGTTGAACGGGAATAATTACATAATATTTGGGGCTAAATTGCTAAGGGATTATTATTTATTGTATTATTATACAACAGTCAATATCAAATTATAAATAATATCATATTATGGCTAATATTATATATTTACCATTAAAATTAATTGGAGACACAAAGTCGATCTACTAAAAACACTTTATTTTTATTTTGCTCCACGTATCACTGTATGTCCGCACTACTACCATTTAACTATATACTAATTTATTAGGGATGAGTAAAATAGAATTTAGAGAAAATATACACAAATTTGCGATACGGTAGAGTAAGAAATCATTTGAGGAAAACCACTCTAAATTCACATGACCGGGACCAATCCCTGATACACAGGCAAACCCAGACCGCGGTGCGAGTCTAGCCACATCAAGTTCAATTTAGATATTAAAATAATATTATTTATAATGTTATTATATTGATGTTTAAATTGAACACCTCTCTTTGATAAAACGTGAGTGGGGGCGGATTGGCACTTATATAAAATGAATTGTAAATTAAAACAATAAATCTTCAGCAGACCAGTTAAATTTAAGCCATCCAGCTGAACGTTAGCTACTCCGTAAAGTATGTCCGAGATAGAATTGGTTCTTAGTGAGAGGAGGGATTAGGTTAGGTTAGGTTAGGTTAGGTTAAGCTAACATTTCCCAATCTACCGTGGGAGGTAAAGTGTATTGCAAGTGGGAGGGGGAAATGTTGGTGGTATTTTGTGGTCAAAAGCAGTGCCCAGATCACCTATGCCCTAAAACAAAACGCTCTAAGCAAATTAACTTGTCAATAAGTAGTTTTCGTAACTCCCTGACCGACTGCGGAAAATTTCTTCCATGGGCCATGCAGGAATACATCACTCGAATCAATCTTGTAAAGTGTCTGCAGGGTCAACTGGGCTTGTCTCGCTTTCCTCTGTCCAGGATAGGCATGCACCGGACCCAGCGAGGAAAGGCGGTCATTTTGGTTGACCCGAAAACTACACGAAAATAACGTTTTAATTATTATGTTATCACAAGGCATGATTACAGATCCAGACATCCCGGGTTCGATCCCTGGCGCTTCGAGATTTTTTTATGAAACAATGGGTCTGGAACTGGGTTTAACTCAGCCTCGTGAGGACAAATGAGGCATTATTTAAATGGAAATATAGAGGCTGCGGTCTAGAAAACTGAGATTATTGGTCAGAGGGTTCGTTGTTCTGACTCCACGACGCCATCAATCCGCGGAAGTTGGCACTATCTTTGCCAGCTGACGGCGGCCGCTCGGTCGGTATAGCTCGATGGTTGGCTGACGCTATGAAGTTATCACAAAGCATTTTTAATGTGCAATAAATTACTAATTCGTTGACGTCATGAGATTAAAAAATGGTAGTAGTATAAAGGCAATCTTAAAATTTGTTAAAAAAAAATTTTTCTCTGGTCTTAAAGTTTGTTGGCAAGATATTTGACTGACCTAAATTTGTCTATAATCGATTCATATTTAGGATCTTATGGGATCCCTTGAGATGTCTTTGAACGCTTTCATGTTATTTGTAATGTATGTATTCAATATCATAATATATATTTGGTTAAAACACTATGCCAGTATTTGTTCTAGGGTTGGGTGTGCAATGTCAAGTGAATTAGGATAGGTGTATAAGAAGAAGTATCGCATCGGCTCAAAAAATCTTCCCAATTTTAGTTTTTCCACATTTTCATATAAAATAATGTAAAAAAGTGTCGATTCGATGCGACACATCAACAATTGGTCCACACTAGCTATTGAATCGTGTCTGTAGCCATGATGTTAGAAAGTACACGTTAAATTAATACGTATGGCTTGGGACTGTTCAGTTACACTCGTAGTCCATTTCTGGTGCGTTAGGTGTATGTGTACCCATGGGGAATAGGCCTTCACGCTAACCGATCCTTTTCCACTGATAATTTGAAATATAACGGATTGGTTTTCACGTAGTTTTTGGCTGCAGTTTTGTCCATCGGTAATATCCTGTCCGTAAAATATGACTAAGCTTAAATGGAAAAAGATAGCAACGGAGCAATTTTGTTTGGAACTTCTTTTATAATTAGTTGACGTTAATAGTCAACAGTAATTGGGTTACTACGTTTCTCTAAACGCAAGGTATAAGCACACTCTAGTTTTTTTTAAATACGTAAGTAATATGTTTGCCTAAAGAAATGTTGTTCCCTAAAATGGGAATTTAGGAGACGAGAGACACAGGTAAGTTCTTTGCAGTTTTTATGGCAAAACCTGTTTCTTTTGACAAAATAATTCAAATATTGTTTCAGTAGAAATCGAGAGTTTAGTTTTCTTCACATGGGGATATCAACAATTGTTTAATTTAATAAAATTTAATTTTAGCACCGCGTCTTACTACCCATTCGGGTTATACGCTTAAGTACTAATTACACTAATGGATTAGGAATTGGGAAGGTTGAATTTAGAGGAAGTGAACCCGCATTTGCGTGGAGGGAGAGTGGAAAACCATTTAGGAACCCCCCCCCCCCAGTTCACCCGACCGAGATTCGAGCCTCGATCTCCCCGTCCTCGGTGGTCTGACTCAACACGACTGGCGCGTTAGCCAACTACGCCACTGAGGCGGGTATCAACAATTGTTGAAGATCTGTTTTAAGCATAGCGGCATTATGTGACAAACTTTTCTAAATGAAAATAAAAAGTTGTCATTAAATTTCAAGATACCCTTGACAGATAATCAAGAACTGTCGAGATCACCATGTGAAGGAAATTGAACTCTGTCTATACTAGAGGAATAATTTATTTACTTGTAATTTTACCAAAAAATGTTTTAGTATAAAAACTGCAAAAACACATACTTTTCTCGCGGACCCTACACTCCAACCTTAAGGGAGAGAACTGATAAGCGTTGCAGACGATTAGAAATCACAGACTATTTATTAAATGGTTTGATACTTTTTATATTGTTTTCATTAAAATAAAGGCGAAAGTTCTGACAAGTTTAAATATTAATTTTTAAGTGTTTTTTTTTAATGTGTGATTACTTACACAAAACCCTATAAAACAATCCCATATTATCTTAAAATGTTACGTTGTTACCCTATTAAAAATAAGACTTTATTTGATAGAGGAAGGCTGGATCTAGGTTTCTAACTTTTTGCTTTAATCTTATAAGTATACATTTTCACGTAGAGCGTGGTTTAATTAAAACATAACTTTTAAATTAGAAATTTAAACCTTTTAACAGGTCAGAAACCTGCTGATAATTTTCGCCTACATTTGGTTGAAAGCTATATTTAAAAATATCAAACAACTTGTTGAATAATGCAAGATTTCTAAATGTTTGCAACACCACTATGTAGCACCATTGAGGTTAACTTAGCATATTACTGTATATCATATCTATATAATGTCGTACTGAGAGTAATTGTAGTATCCAGGTTATTCTAGACCTGTGTTTCCATGTCATACACGCTTTTGAGGACATGGCCTAGCTATGTACCACTTCTAACTCTTCATTTAAAATACCTATCTCTTAAAGTGGACGGTTGCTCTAAATGTTTATATAGTTTTATTGATACGTTAAATAAAGCCGTGGCAGAGGGAAGAAAGTATTGTAAGTCTATGAAATCACGTCAAAATCTGCATTAATTGTTCATCAAACTAATACATATATAAGAAAACTTATTAATAAGACTGTGGTGAATCATTTGCTCCCTGAAATCCTTCCCTTACCCCTGGGGGTACGCCATGACGCTATACCTACACAATGTGATGTAAAGTACTCATAAAATCAAAATTATTCTGGGGTTCTGGCTAAACTAAAATTTATCCGTAATTTGAGAATAATGTTTTATTACGTCGGATTACCTTATGGAGGAACCTTCAGAGAATGTGCAAGCTCTAATAGCTCCCATCTCGACGACGTCCCCAAAGGTTACGTGCTCAAACCCGAACATGGGAGATATAAGCAGGGATTAGAACGGTTTCGGGATCAAGAGAACAAACCCAAAGAACAAGAGGAGTCTGCTATGTACGAATATTCGAGTGCTACGTGTGAGAATAGGGGTTTGATCCCCGGCAGGAATATGTTGGGTGGTGGCTGTTGTTGAGTCTGTAGTAGAGACGGACTGTTGATTTTATAGCACCACGAATATACCAGTGGCCCTATTACTAAAGAAGCGTTGGCTGTGATTCACGACAACTTTGACCTTTTCCTACAGTTCTAATAATATTTAAGATGCGGATGAACAAGAAGCTGTTTCTAGAGTTGCTTTTCCACTCTCCGTGAAACACCAAGATTATCGTGAACGCACTTTACCGTAGGCCCCCAACGTGAAGCAGCTTTAAAGTCAATATTACTTGGATGGAAGCACACTGGCCCGCACCAACAGGTAAGCAGAAAAAGGCATTAGTCTTGTGTAGTCTTGTCTGCCAGTGGTGGAGAGGACAAAGTTCGAAACCCGGCTGGTTATGATGAGGTTTTATATATATATTCGTACAAATACGAGCACATTTCCTAAGTTCTACCTTCATCGCCTCCAAGCAATTAACGTAATTAAAATGTGTCTACCTTGGATGGGTAATTGGAGATGGTGGGTAGAAAGAAAAGAAACCTACCATCGATTAAAAAAAGGAGCCACTACTACAGTCTGAATTTCATAGGAAGAGACTTTTAGAAAATACAAACATATTTATTTTTTATGGCCAAAACTGTTAATATAATCTTATTAGTAGACCTATTATTTTATAGGTAGTAATATTATCTATCAAGAGTGACAGCTGCAGATCACATGACTTAGAGATTAAATATGTGAAAGTAGATTTCGTAATTTTTCTAGCTAGCAGATAAGGATCTTCCAACCATAAAAAGTGAATCGTGCATCCAGGGCCAAAAGACGGCTGACCACGAGAGGTAGGTAATCTTTGTCTCAATATAAACGGGCTATGAAACTCCCTATTTACGTTGCTCCGTGGCTCTGAACGAAGCAACCTTCAAAAACCTTTTATCCTACGAAAGAACGTGCTGATAGGAAACAACGCCATCGTTTATCTTGCTAAGTCGATTACCCTCTTAATGAGTTTCCACTCTATCACCCCTCCATCCCCCTCCATCCCCTCCACCCTCATCGATCCCCACCTTCTTTCTTACGGACTTATCTCGTCGGGGAAAAGTTTACCTTCTAGTATTTTCCTTTCTTTCATTCCAAAGGATCTACAGTTTTTAACCTTGTAGCGATTGCGATTAATTTCTTGAGCTCTGTACATAATTCGCGAAGTTATTTCGATGTATTGACCTCGGTGGTCTTGGCGTAAAGTGCTCGCCTCAAGAACCGATGTGTGTGGGTTCAAACCCAGCCGGGGTCGATAGATTTTTCTTGAGCGATAATGATCCATAGCAAAACTTTCTTCTGAGGGGAAGTGAAGTTATCAGTGCCATGTCGAATGTGGCATGTAAAGGAACCCTGGTAGATAGATATGTGAAAATACCTTTCCCTGCAAAATTGGTAGGCCCTTTTGATCTCGCTCATAGAAATTCTCGTGTGCTGATATAATCAGTCGGTTCAGAAAATCCACGTTAAATACTTACTATAAAAAAATATAAACCACTCAAGAAGCGCACAAAGCTTTAAAAATTGAAAACTAAAAAAGTAAAAAAAGAAGTGTTTTAGATAATCATTTTAATTCATCTACATGTTATTTGCACTTCAAAAGCAAGGATAAACTAGAAAAGGAATTCCAATGTCAAATCCAAAGAGAAATGATTGCAGATTATAATATTACACTGAACTGTTTTCATATCTTTGTTTGTTGTTTCGTATTCATATCAGTAATTTTTTTTAATGTTTCTTTGGCAAATAAAAATTACACAAGCATCGTTCAACATCATTATTTAATCCAAACCTACATTTACATACATAAGTATTCAGACAAATCAATGCCTACTCTAATTAAAAGGAATCTTGAGAATGAAAGAGTGTGGGAGGATACAATGAAAGAAGTTGAAAATGTCATATCCTATCAGGCAGATCTTTGACTTCATTTGTGTATTTGGTTTATCGGCCGAGCCTAAGAAGCTGTGAGAAACTTTATTTGATATCTTCCCAGAGGACTTAGCCAGTAAATGCGCTTATCATAATCCTTGATGTTTTGGTTGTGAAAATTTGACGCTCCGAGATGTACAGGACATACTGATCCTGGTTGGCATAAAGTGGGAAGACTATCTTAGGAAATCTCCACATAACTTTCCGGAAATCATCCAATACATGTTTGACATGAACAAGGAAGACAAATTTTGCAGCAGCATGTATTTGACGTTGAATACAGAACAAAAACTTGCATAAGGAGGACAGTGGATGATGCAACCGTAATCAGAGGCCAAACTGTATGGAAAGAGTCAACCATGAAATAATAGATGCAGTCAATCATTTTTGCGTAATGGGCCATGATGAATAATTATTCCTCATTATTTGGTAGAAATTTTTTACTGTTGGGGGATGACTTCAAATGATTTTAACCAACTCTTCCTCACGCTCATCGGACAACAATCGCCCAGACAATTATTAAATACTCCCGGCTGTGGAAAGAGTTTATAATGTAAAGGAAATCGACATTAACTTCCGTTATTGGCCAATGAAATGACTTTGATGCTGGAAAACTGAAAAACTACCGTTGACATAAAATATAATAGTCGTGTCAGAAGAAATAATGACACATGACTAGGTGGTTCACGAAACATTTGCGAATAGGATGAGCCCAGCTGATGCTTCGAATGGCCATTCTGTATCCATGAAACGAAGAAGTTGCTCAATAAATGAGGAGGTATACTTAGAGACCCTGATTTGTGGTAAATAAAACCACTGGATTTCGTTAAATAAAAAGTTGGATTTCGGTATAAAAAGTCGGTAAATAAAAGGGTAAAACCATGATTTTCGGTAAATAAAATCGGTAAATAAAATTACTTAATTTCGTTAAATAAAAAGTTGAATTTCTGTAAATAAATGGTAAGACCCTGATTTTCGGTATAAAAAGTCTTAAGAGGTTTTTTAAGGTAATGGTTATAAATTAACTCAAATAGCTTAGAAAGTACTTGCACTGAATTATTTTATAAGACAAAAATGTTCATACTTTTTTCAACATACTTCACGTCAATCACCAAAGTACAAAGACAACATTGTTTCCAAATTTTCGATTTTCAAGTTAGTGCGCTTGTCTGACATAATGTTGGAATATGCTGCAAATGCGCGTTCACTGTCAACATTAGACACTGGAATCCATATTGCTTTTATGCTGTAGATGGCAAACTCTTCATGGTCTTCTTTCAGTCCACACAATATGTCCAAAATGTCAACTTTTTTACTATTGCTTTGCAAAGCTCTCACTTGTGTCTGCAGCGCACAGTATCCTCTTTGAAAATTAATTTCAGAGCAGGATTTTAAAAATGGTATTTTTCGAGTTGATTGGAAGAGATCAGAATTAACTTGTTTTGTACCAATCGAGCGAGTGTCAAAAAGAGTACCAATGTTTTCAAAAAATGTTTTGGATGGGTCTGACTGATGGAGTAAATTCAGCTTTATAAGGCACTGCCGTCCTAAAGATTGAAACTGACTTTTGACATTTGCTTGTTTTAGAGTTGGAAGAATTTTCAATTTTTCCTGTGTTTTTTCTCCGTAGTTCATGTCAGAAATTAGTTTAAAATTACTTTGTAGCTCTGTCACTTTACCATACAGCTTATGACTAAAGGCATAGGTAGAACCTTCGAGTATAGTAATTAATTCCACCAATTCAGAACAGTGTTCAATTAAAAATGTTGCTTGGCATTCAATCAACATTAGGGTTACTTTATCATGTGACATATCCTGGAAGTACTTAAGTGCTGCTGTCACCTCCTCCAATGTGGAAAAATATTCCACTAGATCCACCAAATATTCACAGAGGTACACCACTGAACAAAACCAAGAGTTCCATCGCGTTAAAACTGGGTTTGGAAATAGCTTAGCAGACTTTTCACCTTTACTGTATTTTTCATTTAGAAATGCTAGATAATTATGTTTTCTCTTTCGAGTGTTCAGAAATGCGGCCTTTGCTTTAGCTACACACTCATTCAGCTCTGGCAGCTCTACTGACCAATAATTTTGGACCAAATTAAGTTTGTGGTCCCAACACTGTATATGCAGAAAATCATCGCATAAGAGAACTTTCAAAGAAGTCACACATTTCGTCATGTAACGCGCACCATCTGTCACAACACAAACTACATTTTCATAAGGAATCTCATACTTGGTGATGGTGTCCACAAGTGCCCGTGAACATTCAGTTGCTGAAGCGTTCTGCAAAACTTTAACTGCACCAACAAACAAGCTTTGCTTCGAATCAGCACGTAATGTTTTCAACAAAATAACAAAAACACACTGTCCTTTCCTATCAGTTGTCTCATCACAAAGAATTGCAACTTGCTGGTTTTTTACATTATTCTTGATATTATCTTCTTGACTTTTGTTAACTTCTGGGATCCAAACACTTCTTATAGTTTCTGCCTTAGGGAGGTCTCCTCCACCTAAAACCGAATTGTAGGCATACTAATTTTTGATAGAACAAACTAATGTTAGGCTATGTTGGTTGACAAAGTGTGTATACACTAATTTATTAGGCTATTTCACTATTTGTACTTAAAGATAAACATCTTAAAAATAACCCAAATCAAACATTTCTATCTCATATTTTTTTTTGATAAATTAGTAAATAATCAAAAGTGTTTAAAAAAACACTATTTTGTCATTAGGAAAATAAAATCGGAAAATAATAGGTCCTTATTTGCTTTTGATTTTTAAATAATAAAATAAATTTTTAAAAATCATGCAAAATGGTTACCTTTCACATATTTATCCATCCAACATTGCATAGAAGGATGATCTAGTTTTTCAATGGGAATATTGGCTTCCATAAATGTTTTCGTGGTATCCATAATGAATTCTTTGCGGTCTTCTTTTGAGTTTTTAGACTTTATTAGAGAATTTTCTAGGGTTGCTTGTTTTGATGATTAAAAAAACATTACTTTTTTTCCGTTTATGCAAAGCACTATTAATGTGCTTCAAACACGTGTCTTTTCTGAACCAGTCAACGCGTGTGTTGCACAATTTGCACATCATTATTTTTTTAACTTTATCAAATATATAAAATCCTTCTTTTCCAAACTCACGCTCTCTTTCAAAAATACTTAAAACTTTAGGCATGTTTAAATATTAAATAAATAGAGGAGAGGTTAAAAACGATCTTACTAAAGCAATGTCAATATCTAACGACCTTGATGGTAGTGACGTCACCAGGAAGCCAAAGATATGAGTGTAGAGAGATCTCACTCTAGCTTAGACATGGCCTTGTTTTTTGCCTCTAATTCTTTAAATACTTGCCTTGGCGCCCAATATGGCCGTTGTAGTAGCCAGTTTTAACACTTTTTAAAGCAAGTCTTTGGATGAGGGAAATAAATTTTCTTTTGAAAGAAAATTATATTGGTTCAGTTGGTATTATTTTTATTTTTTGTCCAAGTCTTAGAATGGTTTCCGATGTCAGCAATGTTTTATGATTTATTCGCGTTTAAATAGAAAAAAAAGACCATAATTCGCGTTTAAATGGCCAAATCGTCAATTTTGCGAATAGATTTAATTTCGTTTTATTTCGCGATAATATTTTCACTCAAAAAATGCCACATTGATGTTTAATTATGTTTCTATGGCAATTTTAATGTGCTAAGTAAAAGTTCGTAAAAACACAACTCGCGAAGCCTCACGAAATATCGGTGTCTCTAGGTATACTCCATTCACGGTAGGAATTACTCTCTGAAAGGTCTTTTTTCCTACCAATATCCTACTATATAATAGCTTTCTGGTAGGGAAAAAGGCCTTTCAGAAAACAATTGCTATGCTGAACAGACTTTGTTTAGAATTTTACAAGGAGAGGTCCATTGTTATATTGGTGTGAGCTCAGTCGACTCTAAGGATAAGCGGGGGAAAAGGCAGCTATTTTGTATGATTTTTTTAATAGTTTAACACCCTGAGGAATACCAACTCACAAGTTAAACTTAAAAATAGGTATTATAATAATTCTCCTAAGATACTTGAATATTTAACAAGGCCATGCGATGGAACTCACCAGGCAGTGACAGAATTGAATAAAATCCATTCAACGATTTAAATAGGTTTCTCTCAAGGGAATGTATGTTTCTTACTGAGAGTATATTTAGCACCTTTATACACTGGCATCCTCTTTATTTTGAGACTTTAAACAGAGTTAGTTCCCAATTTAACTGGGGTTCTCAACAATTACTATCAATTAGTTACAAGATCAAACCTTGGACATGGTTGGTGTCTATCTGCCCAAGCTTGTTTTCAGCCATAGCCTTTTTGTAAACTATTGTATAATTAATTTAATAAGAATATAATAAATTTTGTTCACTCTCACTTTATCCAATCTTACGTAATAACTGACAGAAAACTACTTTTTTGCACAGAAAAAAAATCCTAGCCTTTCATGTAAGCTAATTATCTGTTGAAGGTTATAATCAAACTGTATTAGACAAGCCTAAAAACTAGTACTAGTTATAATCGCGTGATAGAGACTTATTAAATTGATTGGTTTAAGTTACCTATAGTTAAAAGTGACTAGAGAACTCGGATGTTATTTTGTGAAGGAAAAAACTCGCCAAATTAACACTAATCTAAGAAATTGTCTAGTTAACAGTAACATAAAGAAATTATATGCCATATATTTTCTTTTTAAAATGTTAAATTACTAGACACACTACCTAATAATGTGAGATCAGATAGTTAAGTTTCATAGTTCGGGTATGTAGGCAGAGGTTTTGACTTCATTATAGGCGGCCCCCGTCTTTATAATTAAACTGCAATTGGTCTTCATTAGTCCCAAGAGTATAAACTAAGAGGACCTACACATCTAAACTAATTAAATCAACTCGCAGCCAAACGGCAAAAAAGATAATTTGAACATCACACAACTCTCAAGTTTTTATCGCCTCGTTAAGTCAGTAAGACATGTTCGACCTTAAAATTTGCTGTCTAGCCTATGAATATGAGGGCGAGTAGTAAGAAAACTCACAACCATTCACCTTAAGAGAGGATGAGAAACAAGACCATGTAAAAAAATAGCATCCTTAGAACATCCTATTGGGATAGAACCACAAAAGGATTCTATAGTTACACTTTACACGACATATTTGGTTTGAGTTGCTAGATCTAGAAGTACCGATTAATACATATATTATTTTTTAAATATCAAATTAACTTTTTTTAAATAGTTTTACAATCTTATAAGTAACTGATTTAGTGGCCTATACTGGGTTCACGACCTGGTCCCGTATTCCTCCATCAAGACGTACATTTTTTGTTAATAGCAAAATAAAAGTTTTTGTGTTGTTAGGCAAGAGAAATTTTATTCTAGGCACACTCCATTTTTCCTATAAGATAGCAGTCTTACCTTGAATAGTTACGCTATGACCATATCTTGTAGGCTGCACTATAGGGTAACTCATCAAGGTAGGCTTGCCACCTTTAAGAATAAATGGAGTGTACATGCTAACTTAATATAGCTATGACGTTTTTAGCGCAATTCCTTTAAACACTTGTAGCCTACAAGAAAGATTACAACATTTTACAAAATTTCATTAATGATATAATTTATTTTAATTCACTAAAACGTACTAATAACACTCAGTACGCAACTATAACATCTCGTGCAGAGCAGCGCTTTTTCTGGCTGGCGCATGACACAAGCTGGATACTTAGGTCTCACTCATCACCTGGAGAATACCTTTGTCAGCACATGACACAAGCTGGATACTTAGGTCTCACTCGAATCCCACCTGGCAGGATATATTACCCCTGTACTGTCAGCGCATGGCACAAGCTGGATACTTAGGTCTCACTCATCACCTGGAGAATACCTTTGTCAGCGCATGGCACAAGCTGGATACTTGGTCTCACTCATCACCTGGGAATACCTTTGTCAGCGCATGACACAAGCTGGATACTTAGGTCTCACTCATCACCTGGAGAATACCTTTGTCAGCGCATGACACAAGCTGGATACTTAGGTCTCACTCATCACCTGGAGAATACCTTTGTCAGCGCATGGCACAAGCTGGATACTTAGGTCTCACTCATCACCTGGAGAATACCTTTGTCAGCGCATGCACAAGCTGGATACTTAGGTCTCACTCATCACCTGGAGAATACCTTTGTCAGCACATGACACAAGCTGGATACTTTGGTCTCACTCATCACCTGGTGAATACCTTTGTCAGCGCATGGACAAGCTGGATACTTAGGTCTCACTCATCACCTGGAGAATACCTTTGTCAGCGCATGGACACAAGCTGGATACTTAGGTCTCACTCATCACCTGGAGAATACCTTTGTCAGCGCATGGCACAAGCTGGATACTTAGGTCTCACTCATCACCTGGAGAATACCTTTGTCAGCACATGACACACAAGGCTTAGGAATACCTTCAGATATTACTTCTCATCATCACTGGAGAATACCTTTGTCAGAGCATGACACAAGCTGGATACTTAGGTCTCACTCATCACCTGGAGAATACCTTTGTACCAGCGCATACACCACATAGACCTCTTCCCTTCTCAATCCGTTATAAATGGAAACACGATGGTAGCTCTGGTGCGGAAAGTTTGGTTTTCACCCAGCGAAGACTCAGCAAAGCGGGTTGCACCTGCAATTCTGTGGAGGCCGTTGTTTACGAGACTTGAGTCCTGTTTGGTTTCACTTGTCACCTTACTTGTTTTTTGCTTGTTGCAATTTATAAAAAAATGTCAAAACTGGTAGATGGAATAGTTTATCCCTTCCCCTAAATAGACCTTGCCTGTTTAGCTTATTTACTATCGATAACAATTTAGTTCTAACTATACATTTATTAGTACTTATTAGCAGGGAATTAATATTTGGTGTATTATCTTTAATAGTGTCATAGTTGTTAATCTTATTTTAAATAATTTATAGTTCTACCAAACGTGTGACAATCAATTAACATAAGTGTACAAATTATCAAATAGCATTAAATAAAGTAAAAGAAAACTATAATGTTCAACTTTAACACTTAAACAAGTCCTTTAACCAAATACAATTAATTCATACATTTTTATAATAAACTTTTTAACAATTGTGAACTTGCCGGACTTAGCAGTTAGCATAGCTACAGTAAGCCCATATACGGTGAAAGACTGACAGTCTCATCTAGCACCTTCTCACTACTACAGTTAGGTTTATACCTAATTATATACCTTGGGTTAGAAGTGAAGCTTGATATAAGCAATGTGACAGATTAATGGTTCGGGAAAGTGGAAAAACATTTGAGTGAAAAACCAACCCAGTTCACCGCACCAAAGATATCAAATCGGGGTCTACCCGTATCCATACGCGAATGATCATCAAGACTAGCGCGTTCAGCTAACTACTGCATACCTGAGACTAATTACGCTAATGGTTTTAGGGATTGGAAATTATATTTACAGGAAGTGTCAACGCATTTGCGTGGATGGAGAGTGGGAAACCATTTTGAAAAAACCTCAATACACCCGACCGAGATTCAAATCTTGATCTTCCCGTCATCAGCAGTCAGAGTCTGACTCGAGAGTGGAGCGTTAGACCATGCGGTCAACGAAGCAGGTAGTTAGTTTATTAAATGTTCATTTTCCCGTTAAATATAGGGCTACTAAATTATTAATAAAAAAGCGGCCATGTTTGGTAAATGCAAGATATTTAATATTGATGATGTCATAGGACTTAAAGTCATAATGCTCTACTGTACAAAGTTTTATATTTTGGAAACACACCCGAGAGTAGCCAACAGGCCTCGCAACTCAACTTTAGGAACCAGAGTCAAGTCGCGCGTGTCACGCGATCACAAGCCACGCCCCTCCTTGAGAACTTTCCGAACGACCGAGAGAAGGTGCGGGTGGGGTCCCCTGCTAGCAGAGCCAACACCGCGAGGGAACGAAATCAAATTGCGTGAGATTTTAAAGGAAGGGGGAGGAAGGGACCCGGAAGAAAGCAAGAGGGTGGGTTTGATTCATGGCGTCATCGTGCGGTGTCTGTCAAAGGGTTGGCAGCAGAAGAGGGTATAATTTGGAACAAAGCACTAGGAACGCACGGACAAAAACACAAAGTTTATAACTTAAATTTGATATATTTTTTTTATAAAAGATGTTTAAAAGCCTGTTAGCTCACAATAGCATGAACACCCCACCCCGTTTACCCTGAAAAGCTGCGAGCTTACCTCGATTATTTACACTTTGGTCATATCTTATAAGGAAGGCTACACCAGGGTATCAAAATCGTTTAACCTTAAGGACCCTAAAAAATTAGAAGTATTAAGGGGGTCGCATTAAAAATCAATAATACTATCACAGCTTGATGTAAATAAAATCAAACTTAAAACTCTTACTACGATAAAAACAAAATGTATAGTACCGGTATATAAAATTTAAGGATTACTTTATATTTTCCCCCGGAAATAGGAATACCTTTATTTTCAGAAATGGTGCCAGTATTGTGTGTGTGTGTGTGTGTGTGTCGGCGCGCGTTGCGTGTGGTGGCGTGGTGTGTGTGTGTGTGTGTGTGTGTGTGAAGCTCTCATACCAGATAACAAATTCGCATCCATAAAAGTGATCTATTGGGTGTTTGTTCATTTTCAAGAGATAAAACAATTTATTCACACACTCATGTGCTGCTTAACATTGAATATATCTGGTGGGTAAATTTAACAATATTTTAAAATATATATTTGGTGGAAAAAAAATATTTTAATTTGATACATCAATCTCACTCGCTAAATTTTCCCAATGTCATAATTCCAAATTGTGTATTTCTACAGCGTTTATAAAAAAAAGAAGAAGCTGACCACATTGTATGCCCGTGGGGCGCAAGTTTGACATACCCGGGCTACACCATAGTGGAACCAAGCAAGGTAAGTTTGACAGGTCCAGGCTATACCATAGTGGAACCGAGGAAGGTTAGTTTGTTACCTCTCCATATAAACGAAGAGTACACCTGGTTTATATAGAACGGAAGCTTACCTTGCTTAGTTTACTATGTTTTAGGTTTTAATATATCGCCATAATCTAATCCAGTTATTCTAAATTAGATTTTCGCGAGAGTTAACAAAAGATTTCATTTTATTGGTCTGTTCATAATTTTTGCACAAGTTGAAAGATGTTAATAGAACTCATGTATCCGAAGAAGAGAAGAGTATCGGTAATAAACCTAATAGGTAATAATGTTAAAAGTGAGGTTTGTAAAAATATTTCTAAGCCAGGCTCAAGTACCGAGGGACATTAATTACTAAATAAAAATAGACAATTAATAACCTTGAAATATTTTATTCAACAGTATGAGTTAATTATTTTTTGCAAACTCTAATGGTTTATATGTCTATTTTGTAATTTACCTTTGTAGAACCTAATATGTGTCGGCTAGGTAGGGGTTACCCAAGAAGTATTTTAAGGGTTCCTCCAAACAAAAAAAGGTTGGTCCCTGGTCTGATCAGTTTCCTTTTACGGTTAACAGAATGTACCCTTCTTCTAACCTGTAAGGTAGTATTACACCATTGTTAGCTTTTAGTATAGGGCTATGGTCAAAGGCAGACTGGGTCACCGAGATATAGTCCCGTGGGCCGGTTTGAGTTTGGGTTGCCGCAACTAATTTAAACCAAGATATAAAGCCATCGATTCAATTCAAAATTTTTGATTTTATTTGATTTTTAGTCAAAAGTTCCAGTGATTTAAGTTTGAGGGAGGCCCGTAATATATCATTTGTGAAAATATACGATAGCGTTAAATGTAAAAACGTCCCGTTTGGTATTTCTTGGAGTTGTTTATAAACAATCTCTTAAACCAAACATAAAATAATTTGTTTAGAGAATAATGACTGTAACTAGCATTGTAATCTACACAAGTAGTGCGTGGATGAATATTTTAAAAACTTAACATATTTAAAAAGTAAACCTAAAAATTTAAATGCATTTTTGATCTTATCTTAAAATTAGCACCGCATCTTACTATACGTTCGGGTTACAAGTTTAAGTACTAATTACGCTAATGGGTTAGGAATTGGGAAGGTTGAATATAGAGGAAGTTAACCTGCATTTAAGTGGAGGGAGAGTGGAAAACCATTTAGGAAAAACCACCCCCAGTTCACCCAAGCGAGATTCGAACCTCGATCTCCCCTTCCTCGGCAGTCTAGCTCAACACGAAACTAGCGCGTTAGCTAACTACACCAGTGAGGCGGGTAATTGTTCTTATCAGTAGGAAGAATTTGATGCTTTAAGTGAACTGAATAGCGACTTAATCACCAATAACGTAGCTGAAATGGCCTCCGGATTAAATTCGATAATAATAAACATATAAGGCTTACAGTGATACTACACAGTTTCAGTGGTATTTATGAAAGTATGTTTTTTTAGTTATACGCATAAGTACTAATAATTGCGCTAGTGAGCTAGGGATGAGTAAGATTGAATTTAGAGAAGGTGTACCCACATTTTCGTGGAGGGAAAACCACCCTCACTAGAGCCGACAAGGATTCGAACCTTTATCTCCATATCACCAGCAGTCTAGTCTAACACGAAATCGACGCCTTAGACCATGCTGCCAACGAAGCAGGTATTGTTAAAGTCCCTCATATGTCGCTTGGAGCATGCCAGTCCACCCCTGGCCATGGTGTAATCCGTCAAGGTGAGAAGTCCCTGAGTGTACATCTCCAAAAGACATTAAAAGTGTGTTGGAGACAGCTTGGACAGTCATTAAGCCTGTTATGATCGTCTAAGAGTTAGAATATAAAGAATATAAATTTAAGTGCATTTGCACTTTTATGAAAGTTATAAAAAGTAGACGTGCCCTGTTTTATGTGCAGCGACTCTTACTACCCGTCCGGGCTATCCGTATTTATACTAATGGGGCAAGAATAAATTAATGAGAACAGCTACCCCGACCTAAGAGAATGAGAACAGCTACCCCGACCTAACAGAATGAGAACAGCTACCCCGACCTAACAGAATGAGAACAGCTACCCCGACCTAAGAGAATGAGAACAGCTACCCCGACCTAACAGAATGAGAACAGCTACCCCGACCTAACAGAATGAGAACAGCTACCCCGACCTAACAGAATGAGAACAGCTACCCCGACCTAACAGAATGAGAACAGCTACCCCGACCTAACAGAATGAGAACAGCTACCCGACTTAACAGAATGAGAACAGCTACCCGACCTAACAGAATGAGAACAGCTACCATGACCTAACAGAATGAGAAAAGCTACCCCGACCTAACAGAATGAGAAAAGCTACCCCGACCTAACAGAATGAGAACAGCTACCCCGACCTAACAGAATGAGAACAGCTACCCTGACCTAACAGAATGAGAACAGATACCCCGACCTAACAGAATGAGAACAGCTACCATGACCTAACAGAATGAGAAAAGCTACCCCGACCTAACAGAATGAGAACAGCTACCCGACCTAACAGAATGAGAACAGCTACCCGACCTAACAGAATGAGAACAGCTACCCCGACCTAAGAGAATAAGAACAGCTACCCCGACCTAACAGAATGAGAAAAGCTACCCCGACCTAACAGAATGAGAACAGCTACCCCGACCTAACAGAATGAGAACAGCTACCCCGACCTAAGAGAATGAGAACAGCTACCCCGACCTAACAGAATGAGAACAGCTACCCCGACCTAACAGAATTAGAACAGCTACCATGACCTAACAGAATGAGAAAAGCTACCCCGACCTAACAGAATGAGAACAGCTACCCCGACCTAACAGAATGAGAAAAGCTACCCCGACCTAACAGAATGAGAAAAGCTACCCGACCTAACAGAATGAGAAAAGCTACCCCGACCTAACAGAATGAGAACAGCTACCATGACCTAACAGAATGAGAACAGCTACCCCGACCTAACAGAATGAGAAAAGCTACCCCGACCTAACAGAATGAGAAAAGCTACCCCGACCTAACAGAATGAGAACAGCTACATGACCTAACAGAATGAGAACAGCTACCCCGACCTAACTGAATGAGAACAGCTACCCCGACCTAAGAGAATGAGAACAGCTACCCCGACCTAACAGAATGAGAACAGCTACCCCGACCTAACAGAATGAGAACAGCTACCATGACCTAACAGAATGAGAACAGCTACCCCGACCTAACAGAATGAGAACAGCTACCCCGACCTAACAGAATGAGAACAGCTACCCCGACCTAACAGAATGAGAACAGCTACCATGACCTAACAGAATGAGAACAGCTACCCCGACCTAACAGAATGAGAACAGCTACCATGACCTAACAGAATGAGAACAGCTACCCCTACCTAACAGAATGAGAACAGCTACCCCGACCTAACAGAATGAGAAAAGCTACCCCGACCTAACAGAATGAGAACAGCTACCATGACCTAACAGAATGAGAACAGCTACCATGACCTAATAGAATGAGAACAGCTACCCCGACCTAACAGAATGAGAACAGATACCATGACCTAACAGAATGAGAACAGCTACCCCGACCTAACAGAATGAGAACAGCTACCCCGACCTAACAGAATGAGAACAGCTACCCCGACCTAACAGAATGAGAACAGCTACCCCGACCTAACAGAATGAGAAAAGCTACCCCGACCTAACAGAATGAGAAAAGCTACCCCGACCTAACAGAATGAGAAAAGCTACCCCGACCTAACAGAATGAGAAAAGCTACCCCGACCTAAGAGAATGAGAAAAGCTACCCCGACCTAACAGAATGAGAAAAGCTACCCCGACCTAACAGAATGAGAAAAGCTACCCCGACCTAACAGAATGAGAAAAGCTACCCCGACCTAACAGAATGAGAACAGCTACCATGACCTAACAGAATGAAAACAGCTACCATGACCTAACAGAATGAGAAGAGCTACCACGACCTAACAGAATGAGAACAGCTACCCCAACCTAACAGAATGAGAACAGCTACCATGACCTAACAGAATGAGAAAAGCTACCCCGACCTAACAGAATGAGAACAGCTACCATGACCTAACAGAATGAGAACAGCTACCCCAACCTAACAGAATGAGAACAGCTACCCCGACCTAACAGAATGAGAACAGCTACCATGACCTAACAGAATGAGAAAAGCTACCCCGACCTAACAGAATTAGAACAGCTACCATGACCTAACAGAATGAGAACAGCTACCCCTACCTAACAGAATGAGAACAGCTACCCCGACCTAACAGAATGAGAACAGCTACCCCGACCTAACAGAATGAGAACAGCTACCCCGACCTAACAGAATGAGAACAGCTACCATGACCTAACAGAATGAGAACAGCTACCCCGACCTAACAGAATGAGAACAGCTACCATGACCTAACAGAATGAGAACAGCTACCCCGACCTAACAGAATGAGAACAGCTACCCCGACCTAACAGAATGAGAACAGCTACCCCGACCTAACAGAATGAGAACAGCTACCCTGACCTAACAGAATGAGAACAGCTACCCCGACCTAACAGAATGAGAACAGCTACCCCGACCTAACAGAATGAGAACAGCTACCCCGACCTAACAGAATGAAAACAGCTACCCCGACCTAACAGAATGAGAACAGCTACCCCGACCTAACAGAATGAGAACAGCTACCCCGACCTAACAGAATGAGAACAGCTACCCCGACCTAACAGAATGAGAACAGCTACCCTGACCTAACAGAATGAGAACAGCTACCCCGACCTAACAGTAAAGTGTAAAGAACAGAACCACGACACGTACGAATAGGGGCCCAGCAGTTATTGACACCCATTACCCAGCAATTAGAGGGTCCATATTTCACGGCAGACATACCACACGTTCACATCACACATACCACCCGGACATTCAAAATGTCCCTCGCACCCTTTAGAAAATAAACCATGAAGAGCAAGGGGGAAATTTGCATGATCAACTATGTACTCTCTGTGTCGATAAATCTATATCCCTTCAATACTCTGACTACAGTGTGACAGCAACATGGTCGGCCGTGTGTGACTGGATGCACAATATTGACGGGAAATACAAGATTCAAGGGGGCCCCAAAAAACCTCCAAGAAAAAAAACCTCCAATTTTCTAATGTAGATGCCTTTTTGTTTTGTACCTACAATAAAGTTTTTCCTGTATGAAATAGTTAGGTAAACACAAATTATAAATTAAAAATAAAAATCCTGCCGACTCTTGAAAAATGTACCATTTTTGATTACTGTGTTACCAAAAACCGTTACTTGATTTTAACCCTCCTTGGATACGCTATGATGTAATTTACATGGGTGTACGGGGGCCCTCACACTGTATGTCGCCTCAAGGCCCCCCCATATACGTAAATCCGGCACTTCTGACGGGTGTAGAAAACATTCAAAGTTGCGTAAGTCACGCACGGCGGGCGTCTTTGAAGAAACATTATCTCTTAGATTCTTTACTTTCCCTCGACCCCTCGGAGAGAGAAGTACTGTGATCGTCAAAAAATTCGAATTCGAGATTTTGATAAATGTTGACTTTTCATGAAAAAGTATTTTTTGCGATGCCGTCTGTCTGTCTGTCTATATTTCGGACTAGAGCCGAAACTATTTTACCAATTGGGTTAAAACTTGGTATCTAGGGTTTTCATAAGGTACCTCCGAGGGATTTTTGGAATTATATGTCCAACCCTAAAAATAAGGGTAGTTTACTGAAGGGCAAAAAGAGAAAAAATTTGTTTCATCAAAATTCGCTATAACAATTTTGATTAATTTTTTTTTTTATCTGGACACTGTTTGACATTACAAACAAAATGGCAACTCTCATTTTCCCATGAAAATGAATTTAAGGGCACTAAAAATAAGCAGAAATATCCAATTTTATTTTGATCATATCTTCGCAACCATTTGAGGTACGAAATAACTTATCATAGCACAGATGTAGTAATTATTTTATTTGAAATATATATTTTATAAAACTGTTTCTGAGATGTAAGCAACCATCTATACTTTTATGGAGTACTTTGAAATGTGAAATTGATTGTTACGCTCTTTGGTGGACAGAGATGCTTCTCTTTACTCAATATTTCTGTAACATTTGATTTTATTTTATTCATGCTCTTTGGTAAAGTGTTTCTGCAACAGTGTATATTGTTTCGTTTCACAAATCCTGCTAGTTTTTAGTAAATGTCTATTTTAAGATTAAAGAGAGATAAAGTATGCGCGGTACACCGTACCATTTATTTTAGTACCACGTCCTGCTACCCGTTCGGGTTATAAGCACGTGTACTAGTTACGTTTATGTGTTAATAATGAAGAATAATGAATTCGTATAAAGTGTACTCACATTTGAGTGAAGGGAGAGTGGAAAAACCATTTAGGAAAAAAAAACCTCAGTACAGCCGATCGGGATTCAAACCACGACTTCCCCGTGTTCGGCAGTCCAGTCTATTGAGAGAGTGACACCTTATACGATGTCACCACCAATGCGGGGTTTCTATGTTAATGTCAGTGTACAGGCTACTGACGTCTGAGACTAGTCTACGGAACAGGATGAATAAGGAGCGATATAAGTAAATGTAGCATCAATCTCCTAGAGAGAGTATGGGGAACTGCATTGTGGATAAGCTCACTATTAAATGCACACTGGTTGCCATCCCTGCCGCTCAGAGATCCAATATAAATTCTCAAAACATGAGGGGGGGGGGGGTTGGGGCTTTAGCTAGCCGAGAGATCTTAGAAGGAGATACAAATTTAATAAAGTGGGAAAGACTACACTGATGTAGCGGGAGGGGAGGAAGGGGAATAAAGTCAGGGTGACAGCAAAATCTAAGAGAGGGAGAAAGAGAAACTCCTTAACTTTCTCGGACCCAAAACTCCTGATTTTCCTGAACAAATCTCAGATCGGAGGTGATAAGAACGTACCAAAGTACTTGTGATGAATTATTTTTGTAATGCAAATTCCATGTACAAATAACCGAAATTAAAAAGTATTTTAATAATAAGCGATAGAAAGTTTATCTTCTTTGAACAGTCTAACATAACATTTTCACTGACCAATTATAAAATTGTCTGACAGTGGTTCTATTACCGGGAAGTACAGGGAACACGAGTTAAGGGCAATAATTTTGCAGTTCTTGTATCAAAACCTTGTCAAAATAAATCTAATAACTCTCCAGTAAAAACATATCAAACAGTTTTTTTTAATACATGTCGAGTGTGTCCTGGAATTTAATGTCACCTTTTACTATTTATTTAAATAATGTATCATCTAATGCTGCTGTATTCATGATGTTCATGACAGATACTCAACAACTGTTGATATCATCATGTGAAGAAAATTAAACTTTATATTTCTTCTGGAGAAATTTTTGATTTATTTTGGCCAAAAAAATTGTTTGCTATAAAAACTACAAAAACTCTGCTCTTAATTCAAAATTCCCATCCTTCTCAACATTATGGCAGTTTTTCCACTAATAAATATTAAGTTATCAAGTTCCGATTACTTTATTGAAAATATTTCGGCATCTGAATTATATGTTAATTCTAACCACATCCGTAAGGCTTGTTTGTATGGGGATCCAGCATTAAGTTACCATACAATCAGTTATATCAGCATACAACTTACAAACTTGCTTAGCCCAAGACGGTAACCTTAACAAACTTTTAATATATAAGTAATTGAACCAAACCATACCCACATTACTTAGTTTGGGTATCACCTGATGAAACCATAATTCCTAGACCTATATCCTGACCACAAAATTAAGTAGATAGATAAAAAAATTGTCATGGTCCGAAGGGCATTCGACAAGAACACTTCTTTCAATTAAAAATAAACATATGAGTTAAAAAATATGCGATCAAATAAATTAGGCTATATTTTAATGTTGGGAATGACTAAACGGGAATAATCAAACGTTCTGGACGCATAGAGGTTGTTTTTTCCCTCGGTTAGCTTAGGCAAGTTGTCACCACCGCCTCATTCCCATTTTTATATAATTTAAAACGACAAAACAATGATCTTATAGTAATCAATCTTAAGGTAGAATAGTTGTCATATTTTAAGTCAGCGGATGTACATTTTCCTCTCAACTTATCGGAGTACCCTAGAGTGGACAGTTGAGCTGGAGGTATGTCAGGCGCTCGGCGGGGAGTCCCGGTATCAAATATGCCGGGCAGAAGCAGGCAGACCCGGGAACGGAATTTGAAATTCCAAACCAAGTCGGGCAGGGTGTGGGTTGAGGGGGTGGTTCAACAAGTCAGCGCAACAAGGGCTCGTGGCAGAATACGCCAAACCTCTACAGGATACAGTCGCCCGTTTAAAACCGAACGCACCACCAACCATATTTTACACCTTAAAATACAGCCCCTATAAATATGGCGCGGTTCGTAATGACGCCTATAAGACATTGCCCACATTAAAAATAAATGCCGTCTCTGTATGAGATAGAAAATAACCCGCATCGATAGATGCACGAGATGAGGTAGCAATCTCGTCTAGTCTGGTTTACCGGTGACACGTAAATACACACGTAGACACCTTAAGGTGGGGTGCTAGTGAGCGACAGTTTAGTGCATTAATTTTGCAGTTTTTATAGCATAAACTTTTTTGGCAAAAATAGATCAAATATTTCTTCTATAGAAACATAGAGTTTAGCTTTCTGCACATGCTAATCTTAAGAGTTCTTGAATATCTCTCATGAGCATAGCGGCATTTGGTGACAAACTTTTTAAACGCAGAGAAAATGTTGTCATTAAATTCCAGGACACCTTTGACAGATATTAAACAACTGTTGAGATTAGCATGTGCGTAAAACTAAGCTCTATGTTTCTATAGAAGAAATATTTGATTTATTTTGGCCAAATAAATGTTTATGCTATAAAATTCGAAAATACTGCCCTAAACTCACGCTCACAAGCACCCCATCTTAAAGTAATCATCATATATGCATATAATCTGAAAAGGTAGTAAGATGCGGTGTTTTTTTATCAACATTCACAGGCTTTTTAAAGCATAAAAAACATAGATACTGATTATGTTTAGTAATTTGTTTTTTACGATTATAATTCACTTTTACCGCTAAACACTACAAAAAGAAGTAACTTTCTAATGTGTTCATTTACTTTTTAAAGTACGTTATACAAACTGACAGGTGAAGGAAGTCCTTATTAGATTAGTATTGTGATACGGTGATTCGGTGGCCACACGGCCTAAGGCGTCAATCTCGTGTTAGACTAGACTACCGATGACGGGGGATAAAAGTTCGAATCCCAGTCGGGTGAACTGAGGGTGGTTTTTCCACTCTCCCTCCTCGCAAGTGTGGGTACATTACCTATAAATTCAAGCTTTCTTATCTCAAACTCATTAGAGTAATTAGTACATATGTGTATAACCTGAAATGGTAACAATACGCGGTGCTAAATAAATAAATAATTATATATATATATATATATATATTTGAGACCCAATATTGGCACATGATAAAGTCCCTAGATTTAATTTATAAATTAAATAAATGGTACGGAACTCCACACGGACTTTCTCACTCCATTGTTTAAAAAATGGAGATATTTCCTCAAGGCTCGTAATATTATGTGAAACCAAATAATATACACTAACAAACCCGATCAAAAATTGCGTTATACTTACGTTAAACATTTTTTTACTCCCAGATTTAAATTTTATGATTTTCTTTTTAAAGAATTAAATCCTCACTAGTATATTTGGACTAAAAAAAAAATATATGTCGGGTCCACAAGGGTCAATACTTCGTAGTTAATTTCGACTTCCAGTTAAAATTTTTGACATTTTATTAACGGTTACAGTTTATGGTTTGTTACATTTCTATTAAATTCCTCATTCATAAATTTAGACCATTAAAAAATTGTAAATAATGAATATTGAGTCTAAAATGACAAACATTTCCCTAAGAGGTTAAAGAAAAAGAAAAAACATTTTAAGAGACTTACTTATCTACTTACTATATGGAATTAGAGAATTATTGCGCTAAAACTTAAGTAGTATATCTGTACAACTAAAGCTCACAAAATTGAATTAATACATTTGACAATCTCTCAGAAACTGTTAGTTTTATAAATATATATTTCAAGTAAAAGTTTTTTACTTTTAATAGTACTATAATTTTGCAATGATAAGTTATTATTTAGTATATTAAATAGTTGCGGAGATAAGGAAATGTCCGCTTCTGTAAAGTTCCCTAAAAGTCATTTTCATGGGAAAATGAAAAGAGCCATTGGGTTTATAATCTTAATCAACGCCTAGATAAGAGTTTTAATCAAAATTGTTAGAACCAATTTTGAGAAAATAGATTTTTTTCTCTTTTCGCACTTTATTAAACTACTCTTAATTTTAAGGTTAAACAGACACACAGAGAGACGGCTTTCAAAAAACTCTTTTTAGGGTTTGGGAGGTCATGAAACGTCGACATCCATCAACATCTCGGTTTTTTATTTATTTTTTTACGGTTGCAATACTTTACCTTTAGTGTTCTAATAGTTAAGGAAATGTGATAAAAAATGAGAATGCACGCATCATACCGGAACCCTTAAAGTAATTTTGCCGAATGAATGAGAGTAGCCATTTTGTTTTTAAATGTATCAATGCTTGGAAATTAAATTTGATTAAAATCGTTAGAGCCGATTTTGAGAAAATCTTTTTTTCTCTCTTTTCACCCTTCAGGATGATATATCAAATTCCAAACACCCTTTCTGGGCAACCTTTTGAAAATCCTAGATACCAAGTTTTAGCCCAATTGGTAAAATAGTTTAGGTTCTACTCCGAGGTACAGACAGATAAGCGGAAATTCAAAAACAACTTTTTCGGATTCAGGGGATCATAAACCATCGAAATTCATCAAAATCTCAAATTCGATTTTTTTGACGATCACAATACTATCTCTACCTGTAAGATAGCGAGAAAGTAAAAAGTCAGCGTAAGTGAATTTGTACAGTTGAGGCTCTAAAGTTGTCTGTAAATATGTCAAGGTCACCATTGAGTACCAGCGCTAGAGAGCGTGAAAGCAATGTTTTACCAGAACGGTCCGTTACGACAAACGTGACGGAAGGAGCAAACAGCCCTCAGCTTGTGACTTATCACCGCGACAAACGAGAGGTTCCTTTAGATCGCTCTTGCCCGCAACAAGGGTGCTCTATCCAGAATTCAATTGAGGCGAAGGAAGATGGAGCTCCAAACAGCATCACACACACACACACACACACACACACACCACATGAAGGTTCGACCAACACGAGGGGTAGTGTCTCCAACCAGCCCCTAGGGATACAATTTATTCAAAACACCTGCACTAAATTCGCGCCCAGTAAATCTCAACAGGTTCACACAGATATGTATATTCTCGCTCACCCCAGGGCAGAGGGGAACCCATCAAGCTACACCCTGTCCAAAAAATGGAGGAAGTCCACAGTTGAGAAATAAAGTTTTCAAAGAGTAAGGTAAACTCCCAAGATCGGGTTTAGTTAAAGGGTGAAGTTTTAGGTAATCTTCAGAACTAAATAGTTCTCATTTAGGAAAGTGAGTGCACGGCATAATTCAGAATTGTGGGTGAGATGGAAAAAAATAATTGTTAACTACACGAAGAATAGAGAGGAAAAGATGAAATCCCGCACCGGTGTGCACGCAGACAAAGGCATCAGTCATAATCGACTTGTCTACATCAAAACATATTATTTGAAAAAAATGAACACCAAATCTCATACTTAGGTAGTTAAAATGGCTTTTTTTAAACATTAGTCAAGATCATTTGATCGTTTTTGAGCTTATAATACATACCAAAATTATTTAAACATCATTTTATCATTCGCGAAACAAAACGTAGACAATATTGTCATGAACTTAACAACTTTACCTTTTAATTTTCGAATTATTCTCAATATTATTGATTTAAATGCGAATTGACGATAACAACATTTCAATAAAAAATAAATGTTTCCCAAGTCGAGGAATCTTAATTCAGATGTGTTTTGACCAGCATCCAAAGAGAAATATTCATCCAAAGAGGAAATAGTGATGTGTTCGGACCAACAATAAAGATATGTTTTATTCAGAGGTTTACAGCCATGCAGCAAATAACGGTTTCCATGGTGATTAAATAAAGAATGAAAAACTGAAGATTCTCTATGAAAATCATATTTTCGTGGAAAAATACTATTTTTCCCAACATCCTGGACTCCTAATCGTTAAAATGAGTGGTCGTTTGTCAAAATCTGTTCCGCCGTTTCCACGTAATTTAGTGGGTGACTGAGTGAGCTTTGACTTACATATAAGTCAAAGCTCACTCAGTCACTCATCATCGTATCTCCCCAAATCCTGGGTCTGGAAACTTGAAATATGGTGTGAAGGTTTCTTTTAAGCTCTAGATAAGAGATAAGACGGGGATTCATGAAATTTGACCTTCAAGGGGTAAAAATGTGGACTGAAAGTTCACATATAGCCTTGAAATCTAAAATGAAGGTTCCTTTCTAGAATTGGGTTAGACGTGCACAAGTTATTATATTTTATAATTTGATAAAATAATAGCGATGCTATTTAATCCATCTTGATGTGCGCCTTATTGTAATCTTGACAGCATAAAGCCTTACTGAGTCAAAGATGGCTGCGTCATATGATGGCTCGTAATCTTAATTGATCAATCATAATGTAGCTGACGATTTTCACACGTCCATCACAGACTCTGCCTCAAAATATGAGTTAAGAATTACACTGAGCACGTGATGATTCATGGATAGCTCACTGGTTAGAACATTGGCGTACTAAACCAAGGGTCTCGGATTCGATTCCCGTGTCCAGGTGTCAATTTTCGATTTTAAAAATGTGATGTTTAGATGCAGCTATAACCGTAATTATCGAATATAATAGCTTGGCTATTTACTCAATGATACAAATAATAATCAGAAAACCCTCGTGAAACTTTCACACATTCAACCTCCCACATCCACAAAAAAAAAAAAAAAAAAGATTTAGTATTTTGTTGGGTTGTTTAAATTAAATACTCAGCGAAGTGTAAACACAAAATAGCAGTGTTTATTTTCGATAAGTGATCCAAAAATAGTTAGATTTTTCTTTTAACTTAAATTTTAAACAAACAATGTGTTTTAACGTAAACTGGATATGCTATGTTAGAAGTCGGTAAAAAAAAGTCCTATCCAATGATACCTTATTCATCGCTGTAGGCTTTGTATTAGATGAGAAAAAGGGATGTTGACAACAGAAATATTATATAGGATAAAAATAATGGCGTGTCTGGGCTACATCAATCTGTAACTCAGTTTGCGGAGTGATTAGCCAGTGCTAATGTACCGTTGCCTAGGCCAGGGGACGCCCGAATGTACTAATCGTACATCATTCCCATAGAGCCTCTTTCCATGTTCCTATGAGATGAGGTGATGGTGATAGCGAATATGGATGTGTGACGCCAATAAATACCTTGAGCTAGCTTAAGCCTATTTAACCAAGCACTGGTAACTATGGGAATTATTCCCCTTTCCAGAAAAATCCTTCTGTAGCAGCCGATAATCGAGCCCGGGACCTCTAGGTCAGCAGCCAGGAGCTCTGACCACTATGTCACGAGGCCGGTTACCCATTTATGGTGTAAAGTTTGATACGATCTTTGGTTAAGAACATATACATTTTTTGTTGTTAAAGTTTGATACGATCTTTGGTTAAGAACATATACATTTTTTGTTGTTAAAGTTTGATACGATCTTTGGTTAAGAACATATACATTTTTTGTTGTTTTTTTTCTATCATTAATGACATCTAAGCCTTAATTTATCATGCAATCGGCATTAATACTATCTGTTAAAAGTGACGGCTGCAAATCATTTCAAGAACGTAGCTCTATAGTAACTTTAGCAACTGTCAGATGCTTACAATGGCGTGGCGATCATACTATACAGTCCTATTTTCAAAAGAAAGTTTTTTATAGGAAATACAAACATATATGTTTCCAGCTAAGACTGATAACATTTTACTGTATTGTTATTTTATATGGTTAATTTCCTAATATGTGTGTCTTTCCAAACCCTCTAGAAGCCCCTAGATGACCTAGAAAGCTGAAGCTTTGGACACTTTATAGACCACGGGACAAAACTTAACAAATACGGATTTCCAATTTTCGATTTTATTTTATTCAGTAAAAAATTAAATGTATTTATTCTCTTAGTTTATCAACTCATACGTAATAACTAACAGAAATATACTTTTTTTTTACAAAGACCTGTTTTCCAATGTATTTTATAAATTGAAGTGTACCTTGGCTACAACCGAGCTTCGCCACCGACCTCCGCTACCTAAAAAAGGTGTATAAACACTTACCCCATTTTATCGGGAAATCAGCACCTTGTATGGATCCTCCACGCATGTCAACATAGAACACTGTTCATATTTCAAGTTGGTGAGAAAACTAGAAAGAAGACTCGGAATGCCATGTGATCCCGTTCACTTATCCCCGAGTTGAGGACGCTGCGCAGGCGCTAAAACTTGGGGAAACAAGCGACAAGTGCTATCACCCCCTCAGAGTCATCCTTTCAACGTTGTGCGCAGGCGTCGATACAAGGACTGTTTCTGATTAGCTAATGATGACTTCATTTGTCATGGAATACTTCCCTACCATTTTCCCCCACTGTTCTAAGAGAAATATGAGCTGGTACCCAGAATGGTACGATTACTCTTTAATGCAATTAGGATTTAGGAACTTACAACAAGTAAGTGTGCATTATTTTGTAAAAAAAATTTTTTTATATAATTTTATTTTATTTGAAAACTGGGGAACTATTAAACTTTTTCTAAATTATGTAGGGATCAAATATGATAATGCTTCGGCATATTTATTTTTAATGTTGTTACTAAATTTGATTTCCTTAGTAATTAGATTTGTTTTGGATACGTGCATGTTTTGGTCTTTTGCTTTTTATTCCAGGTTAGGTTGTATTATTCGCAAGTCAAATTATTTAATTTAATCTTTGTGCGCTATTTTGCACTATATTTTGTTTGGCTATATTCTTACAGTTGTAGTGAGTCTAGATGAAACTAATATGGTTCCTTATCTTCAATTTCTACGCGAGTGGGAAATTCGGTAAATGTTTTAATATGTTCAAATTTTATTATGAACTAAGTAAATAAGTTAAAAAGATATTAAGCCTTTTGGTGTGTAGGCTACCCCCACCTCACGGGTTGTTATTTATTTATTTATTTATTATTTAGCAACGCGTCTTACTACCCGTTCGGGTTATACGCTTAAGTACTAATTATGCTAGTGAATTAGGAATTAGGAAGGTTGAATTTTTAGAGGAAGTGAACCCGAATTTGCGTGGAGGGAGAGTAAAAAACCATTTAGGAAAAACCACCCCAGTTCACCCGACCGAGATTCGAACCTCGATCTCCCCGTCCTCGGTGGTCTGGCTCAACACGACTGGCGCGTTAGCCAACTACGCCACCGAGGCGGGTCACGGGTTGTTAGATGAGAATAATGACTTTACTAGTAAATATTGTAGCCAGGTGTATGGTTATGAGCAAAAATATACTAGTTGATATAAGTTATGAGATATGATATGTATAGACTTTCTAACAAACTTAATTTCAGATATTTATAGGTATGATTTGAATGGATTAGCCATGATGTTTAGACGATAGGGCATATTCCAGCTTTCATTTAGTTTTGATTATTGTTCGCAATAATTAACTTTGTTTACTTTTGATTGGTTCTGTTAACTTATTATGAATGTTCTTTAATCTAGATAAATGCGTTTAGTACTCTGTAACCTTATATTACTATTTTTCTACTTAAGTATATTTATTCGCTTCTCGATAAATATTGTTGGATTATTTACTATTGCGCATTGTCCGCAATCAATAAGCATAATATTGTCAACCTTTTGATCATTATCTCTGATAATAGAACCGCCTTCAGGCCAATGTCAATTTCATGTCATTCGTTATGCATTTAACTCCCTAAACTTGAATAGTTGAATACATTAGTTTAGAGCTAGGTTCGGGAATTTGGGCTATGCATATTTGGGTGTAGATCAAATAAAGATCCCTGGTGATCTACTCTATCTATTCTTTGTCTTACAACGCCTTCTCTCTAGAGAAAGGTTGATAAGGTTAGGTTTCTTAGGTTGGTTAATGCTACATAATCAACCTGTCATAGACACAAGGGCGGATCTACCATGAAATTAATGAAGCTTAAGCTTCAGGTCCCCTAGTTCCGGAGGGGCCCCAGAAGCGACATTGCTTTAAAAAAAATTTGGGTCTACTGTGTGATATCAGATATGGTGAACAAGTCTAAAATTTACAGGAACAGTATTACATTTATGATATCGTATTACGAAGACGATATTGACCACAAATTAGTATACGAGTTTTAGCAGTTCAAAGAATATTTGCACCTTAAGAAATTCCAGGACAGAGAAGAAAATACGCCATCTAAAATTCAAAGCGCGGAAGTTCTCCAGCTTATATGTAAGCAACACCTAATTGCCGTGTTCCCCAATATTACTACTGAGCTTAAAGTATACTTGACAATGTCCTTTACGAGCTGCGAAGAAGAAAGGAATTTTTCAAAGCTATCTTTTATAAAAATCAAATTTCTGTCTACCATGAATGAAGAGCGCTTAAATTCTTTATGCATATTGTCTTTAGAAAATAACATTGCAAGGAAGCACTCATATGACAAAACTGTGCGTAAATATGTTTCTAGAAAAAAATTTAAATAAGAGTATTTTGTAAAATGTGCTTAGGTTAGTATGTATTCTCATAGGTGTATAAAATAAAAATAAAAATTATTATTAATATTATTAGTACTGCATCTTACTACCCGTTCGGGTTATACGCAATTACGCTAATATGTAATGGTAGGGTGATTGTGAGATGAAATGGAGGACCTACAATTTAACGTGGGATCCGAACCACGGTGGAGGCCTGGCATTCCTCACATTCACAAGTTGTGATTAATACACGTCTTGTCAGAGGTGAAGGAAGGGTTTGGTAATCAGTACAATATTATATTGACTGTGGTCTTGTCTATGTTATATTTCATCATCATATGATTTAGAGTGCATGCATATAACATTTCTTTAATTTACATCTCCCCCCCCCATAAATCAAAAACTAGACATAGGATATTTGTATTCACTCCAGTGACTTTGACACGTGAGATAATCCAGTACAGAAATTTTAATCAAAATCTGTGATGTAGCGGTTAATTTTTTTTAATTATATATTGTGGTGAGCTGTCGTAGAACAACCTCATTGGATAATATAACAGTGGTACCAACACCTCGTTGCTGGTTGCAAGGGGGCCCCCAAAACATTTCAAGCTTCAGGGCCCCAAAAATGTAGGTCCACCTCTGCAGAGACAAGCCTAAAAACTATAGTTTTTAATATGCCTATTTGTCAAAAGTGACAGCTCTAGACTGCATGACCTGACGTATGAATAAGTGAAATTAGATATATTCACCTTTATAGCTGTCAGGTACTTCCTACCAAAACTGGACTGTACATAGGTACAGTCATAGGTATAGTACATACATACATAGGTATAGTACGACATACATATAGAGAGAGAGAAAGAGAGAGGGGGGCCTCGTAGGACAGTGCAAGAATGAAAACAGACCGAACAATATGACATAAACAGAAAAAACTATGATGGGAGATTTAATGAGGCCGCCTCGGCAAGCATGAAGTCTGTGCCAGGGTGTGTATATTGGAAACAATTTGCAGTTTAGAAATGTTACTGGATTAAGCATAAAGCTATCTTCTAGGATCTTATTTACATTTAAAATGGGTCTCATTGTTTAAATTGTAGCTTTTTGTAGTTAAAAGTTCAGCTTTCCCTTGTCTGGTGAGAAAATGAACTGTACACAGAATGGAACTTTCAAAGTAATATGTATTTATTGTATTGTAATTTGTTTGTTGACTTTCTCATTGCGATGGAAACCAGGAAGGAATAGCTTTTTAATATGACCGACTCCTCACTCACATGGCCAACTTATCAATAATATGACTGAACCATCACTAATATGACCGAGATCACGATAACTGACTAACATGATCAATTCATCACTAACATGACCGACCCATCACCAACATTACCAACACATCAACAATATGAACGACCTATCACTAACATGACCGACCCATCAGTAACATGACCTACCCATCACAAACATGACCTACCCATCACAAACATGACCTACCCATCACAAACATGACCTATCCGCCACAAACATGACCTATCCACCACAAACATGACCTACCCGCCACAAACATGACCTACCCCCACAAACATGACCTACCCATCACAAACATGGCCTACCCATCACTAACATTACAGACCCATCACTAACATGACCGACCCATCACTAACATTACAGACCCATCACTAACATGACCGACCCATCACTAACATTACAGACCCATCACTAACATGACCTACCCATCACAAACATGGCCTACCCATCACTAACATTACAGACCCATCACTAACATGACCGACCCATCACTAACATTACCGGCCCATCACCAATATGACCTACCAATCACTAACATGACCGACCCATCACTAACATTACCGGCCCATCACCAATATGACCTACCCATCACCAATATGACCTACCCATCACTAACATGACCGACCCATCACTAACATTACAGACCCATCACTAACATTACAGACCCATCACTAACATTACAGACCCATCACTAACATTACAGACCCATCACTAACATGACCGACCCATCACTAACATTACAGACCCATCACTAACATGACCTACCCATCACAAACATGGCCTACCCATCACTAACATTACAGACCCATCACTAACATTACAGACCCATCACAAACATGGCCTACCCATCACTAACATTACAGACCCATCACCAATATGACCTACCCATCACCAATATGACCTACCCATCACCAATATGACCTACCCATCACTAACATGACCGAACCATCACTAACATTACAGACCCATCACTAACATGACCGACCTATCACTAACATTACAGACCCATCACTAACATTACAGACCCATCACTAACATGACCGACCCATCACTAACATTACAGACCCATCACTAACATGACCTACCCATCACAAACATGGCCTACCCATCACTAACATTACAGACCCATCACTAACATGACCGAGCCATCACTAACATTACCGGCCCATCAACAATATGACCGGCCCATCACCAATATGACCAAACCATCACATATGACCTACCCATATCATGTAAATGAACATTTGTCTGAACTGAGTTGACTCCTCCCTGGGACTCCCCGAAGCTCCTGGATCGAGGAACACGTGCTTACTGTATACATCCACTTCTACACAAACATGCGACTGAGCAGAGGAAGCTTCATCCGCAGTCAAAACAAATGTCGTCCTGACAAATGTGCAGTACAAACAAAGTCATTCATCGGCTTGGGTTATTTTTCAAACCTTTTAACATCAGTTGGAACAAAGAACAGTCGCAATACAAAGTCTCAAAAAATAATACTCAGACAACACACTGCTCAAATTAGGCGCGTAGACATCTAAACATGGGAAGAGAGATGTGAAAAAAAGAATGGTAGGAATGAAAGGGATAGGAAAAAGATGGACAATGAAGGAAGAGACTTGTGAAAAAAATTAACGTTCGGAGAAAGAACAATTTTAAAAGCCGCTCCACCTTTAGCCGTCCAGGCAATCATCATATTTACACTTGCAAAGAAGGGACGACAAACGCAGATTTTATGGTAAGTGTACCCGCATTTGTGTGGAAAGAGTAAAAAAACTTTAAGAAAAACATAATTCGTCAGTACGCCCAACCGACATTCGAACCCCAACCTTATCAGTCACCAGCAGACCAGATCAGATTATATATTTAACGTATTTGTTAGTGCGTTCACTAATGAGGCTCATTAATAATTGACCAAATAGAAAGTAGGCCTATACACAAGGAACATGGATGAATATAAGTATGAAAAGAATAATGAGAATTGAAACAATGTGAAATAAAAACAAAAATATAAATAAAGAGTTGTATAGAAAGAGAGAATAAAAAAATTTGGGAAAAAAGAAATTAATACACCTCAAGAACAGCAAAAAATCTCAAATTAAGATAGAAATGTAGAAATACATGCAATGTAGACACGGAGAAAGTGGGGATCGACAAAAAAGAGCAATGATAGAAGAGAGATGGGAAGGAGAGAAAGACAAATGAGAGATGTTGAGAAGAGGACGTGAAGAGGAAGATAGGGGGGAAGGAAGAGTGAGTGGAAGACTTCTCAATTAGCGAGAGTAAGTTCCGTGGCGTGGTCAAATTGGGCCGATTACTGGTAGGTTTGTGTGTGGGTGTGAGTCGAAGTAATGGCGCAGAGTCGTTAAAAAACAGACTGGAATAATCACCGAGGTAGGAGGAAAGAAGAATATAAGGACCATCTAGAAATAATTGCTAATTGAAAGGCTTAGCTCCTCCGACTATTATCCCTTTTTACTTGATTCCGCATCGTATTGGGAAATTCATTCAATTGGTTGAGCGAGCTATCAATAAAATAACGTAGCAATTCATCTTGTTTTTGGAGTAAAAAAGAAATTAATTTACACTCTTGTTAGTTTGAACACAAAACGCTCTTGATGAATTGTTAGGATACAGTCCGACACTTGAGTTAAGTTTGAAATAGGTTTGTCTAGTGGCATTGACGTTCAAGGTTCAATTCCCGGCAAACATTTATCACTGAGAAACCGGGTTTAGTTCTCATTCTCAAATTGTAAATAAATGGTCTGGGGTTGTTAACGTACCTTTAAAATGAGTTCAAAGATAAAACGGAAAGTAAGTATTCAATAATTGAATATTGGCCACTTTTTAATGTTTTTTACCACCGTATCTTACTACCCGTTCGGGTTATACTCCTGTGTACCAATTGCGCTAATGGTTTTAGGGATTAGGAACGATCTATTTATAAGAAGTGTACCCAAATTTGCATGGAGGGAGAGTGGAAAAACCACCCTTAGTACACTCGACAAAGATTCGAACCTCGATCTCCCCGTCATCGGCTGTCTAGTTTACTGCAAGAGTCGCGCGTTAGACCACGCGGACTTCAAAGAGGTTTTTTTTAATGTTCCCTTTTTAAAAATAATCCGGTGGGTGTAAAGAGTAATACTAGGCATGGTCTATTTGTTAAGAATCACTTCGGTGGCCACGAGCTCTAACGCGCTACTCTCGCAATAGACTTGAGTGTCAATGATCGGGATAATCTCGGTCGGGTGTACTGAGGGTTGTTTATCCAAAATAGTTTTACAGAATAACCAGTACATAAGCGTGTAACTTGAACGGGTAGCAAGACGCGGTGCTTATATATATATATATATATATATATATATATATATATATATATATATATATATATATATATATATATATATATATATATAATATTTTAAGAATTTTAATATGTATATATTTTAAGAATTTGTTGGGCAAAGTTTATGAACCGTTTGAATATAATTATTGATATTACTATTATTATATATATTTGTTGTAATAGCAGTGCGTTAAGAATGCAGTTGTTTCAACCCACTCTAAGGGGTAAGAATAATAATTGGAAGGGTAGTTTAATGGACCTGCAATAATGTGGAGAGCGGATAGGAGGGGGGGAAAACATGTGACAAATGAAAGGCTTATGGGAAAATCCTGCCAGTGCATCCAGACGAGATGCGAACCTCGATCTCACCGTCACGTGTTCATTACACTCTGAATTTCTTAAATTATTTATAAAAAAGAAAGTTTAAGGCATTAAAATGTTATCTAAAGTCTTAAAATCAGTGCTCAAATTGGGCCGGAACGCCGCTCCGGTTGATAAAAAAAATACGAGTGTTCCGGTTGATACAATAAAAGTTTAAAGCGTTCCGCTTGCACACTAGAACGCTACTTCGTTCTTTCTATCGTTTTTCAAAAGGATCTCTATTCTAGTCTGAAAGAACCCAGATCCTACTACGAATGTGTGTATACTGTATTGTATTTTATATTACAATGGGTTTTCCAAGAATTTGCTTCACAACAGAGACGAGGATTTCTATAACAATACAATGACTTCAAAACAAATATTTTACAGATGTAAATATTTCCTTCCCCTTCCCTTTTGTAGCCTCTATTGTGGGGATTGTTTTTGTAAAGGGCATTTGCTGTTTCTGTTCGTAGGTAGAGGATTTCTAACTTTAATTTTACATTGTCTTTTAGAGTGTAAATACAGTACTTATTTGAAGTTTTGAACTCTTTGCCACAAGTGAACTTGCAAAAAAAAAAAAAATTGTAAGTAAGTACATATTTCTTAAATTGGGTTTCGTGTTAAATTTTATTTATCAACTCAAGTCAGCTACAGTATTTCCTTGCTGTGTAAGTTCTGTAACTAAACATATTTTCTTCAAAATATTTATTGCATTGAATGAAATGAAAAATGACAAATGGTGTACCTTTGTCGGCGGCTAAATCTTTAGGAATGATAAGCGTATTTAATAAAAACTGAGCCTGCTCAGTAGAGCCAAAATTTAAATACAAATTAAAGTCCCAATATAGACTTATGTGATGTCTGAAATATGCAAATACATACGAGATTCCACCACGCAGGTATTGCAAATATTAAAAAAAAAAAAAAAAAAAAACACTGTCCTGGTGTGGTCTGAAATAGTAATTGAATTAATTAAAATTTGCACGTAAAAGAAAGGGCTTTACCACGACAGGCTTAGTAAGTCGTTTGCCGAAACAAACCCATACTCGAACTGTTACGAGAAGAAACAAGATTAGGAATGAAGTTATCCAGGAAGGAGTAGGGGTATAGGGAGTACATGAGCTAGTAGAGGAAGCAAAGCTGAGATGGTATGAATATGGATATGTATTTTTTATTTTTATTTATTTAGCACCGCGTCTTACTACCCGTTCGGGTTATACGCTTAAGTACTAATTACGCTAATGGATTAGGAATTGGGAAGGTTGAATTTAGAGGAAGTGAACCCGCATTTGCGTGGAGGGAGAGTGGAAAACCATTTAGGAAAAACCACCCCCAGTTCACCCGACCGAGATTCGAACCTCGATCTCCCCGTCCTTGGCAGTCGGGCTCAACACGACTAGCGCGTTAGCCAACTACGCCACCGAGGCGGGTATGGATATGTAATGAGGATGCTGAAGAAAACGTTGGAAATGAAGTATAGGAAAAAGACTGCAAGGTAGGACAAGAAATAGATGGGAGGAGCAGATAACAGAAAGTGTTCAAGGGAGAAAAGAAGAATGGAAGAAATTACAGGAGGAAGAGTGATGTAAAAATAGAGGAGGATTGAGGAATTTTACTAAATTGACCCAGCCACAGACTGGAAACAGATGATGATGATGATGATGATTATAAGAAAGGGCTTTACATAAAAGAATAGAATATCTTTTTGTTTCTTCCAATTTAATAAAGTGTCTGTTACAAAACATTTTACAATGAAGCAAAAATGTTCATATGGATTGAATAGTAACAATAATTTTTAGCACTCTCATAATTTTTCATAATAATGTAAAACAGAATTTTTCAAATTTTCTGGTACCATATTTTGCCTCTTCTGTAGCAACATTTTGTAGGAGGAAATTCCTTTTTAATTCACACATGATTGGGTAATGTTTTAGCATACATATTTCTCTCTTTTTAATTCAATTAATTCCAGTCTAGTGTTTTCTCACAAATTATAGACATCCTTCACATTTTTTAGATATTTTAAGTGTCTTATTTTTACAAAATGAAAGAGATGTGAAACAATAATGCTAACAACACTGTAATGTTTATATTTTAATGTCAACAAGATGTAATTATTAATTCTTATGCTGAACATAATTAGTTTTGAATTTAATTTTAAATGGTTTTAGTTAATAATGAATATCATATAGTTTTAGACTAGTGCCTACCTACATAGTTAAATATTGTATATCGTTTTTATTTCAATATAAAGCAATATTAATTAGTTGTAATTATCAAAGAATTAGAAAAATAAAAAAATTGCAATATAATACTCATTTTGCTGAAATTCAATTAAACTGACATGACTTAGCATGCAACTTATTGAAGTGTGTGTATACAACGCAATAAGCTATACCAATGTAATAGTTTAATGCTGGAAAAAAAAAAGATTAAGGAATTGTTGGTTGTTGTTACCGTTCAGGTTGTTAAACTTCCCAATTAGAGCACTGCTTAAAAATAGTAAACGATTATTTAATCATGCAGGTTGTGTGTCTGTACATTGTACAATGACCCCGATATACAGTTCTTTATAATGTGGTTTATATTTTATTACTAGGGCGTTTCATAAACTTTAACGAATAAACAGGACAAATAAGTGGTCTCATAATAAATTATAATTTTTTCGAGGGAATAAATTAAAGAAAAAGTGTGGATGATAGTGGTCTTTGCATTAATTAGTTGAGATATTAAAATAAACATCCCATTCCTACAATACTTTTTTTACTGCCGTGTGGCTACCATAAAACGCGGGCTTACATTAATTACCCCTCCTCCCACCCCAAGAAATTGGTGCTTAAAAAACGAGCGTTGTTTATTCAGGATAATTTGATTACTAGCGAGATTTTTGTAATACCCATTGCTTAGTTTTTTCCAAGCAGCAAATGCAATGATTTTAAAGTAACTTAATTTTTGTTTAGTTTAAAAAGTATATACTGCAAGTAAAAAGTACCCCACCTTTATTTTAAAGGAATGTATCCACATTTGCACTATAGGAGAGTGGAAATCTTTTTTTTTAATCAAAAATTCGGCCGGAATGCTAACCCCTACCTCCCAGACTAAATGAGCCTGGTATTTAGTCCAAGTGGCCGTACTCTCTTTGTGATGTATTTACCAGCTGCAATACAGGCCGAAACGGAGTGTGCGGGCTGGGGGGTTTCAAACACCTCCTAAAATAATGACTTATAATACATATTTGTGTTCAGCCTCAATTCATTGGCGAGTGAGTATCTAATTTAAGTATTATTATATTCTTAACACCCCAATCATTAGAAAAAACCTATATTGGGTCAACCCTCAACGAGCTATGCAGACCGATCAGCAGCAGTATGTTGGCAAAGATAGTGCCAACATTTGCGGATATAGGATGTCATGTGGCCAGCATAACGAACACTCAGGCCGTTAATCTCAGTTTTCTAGACCAGAGCCACTACTACTTTATTAAAGAATCTCCTCGTTAGTCCTCACGAGAGGGAGTTTGACCCCCGTTTCCAGACCAAATGTTTCACAGAAAGACTTGAAAGCTCTGGGGATAGAATCCTGGACCTCTGGATATGTATCCAGGAACTCTTGACTAATATACCAACCATAGGTTTTTTTAACTAAATTGCTTCCTGGGAAATTTAATGATTAATTAACTTAATACCTGTGGAGGCGTTTATAGGCTCATTATAAATTACTCTAATCCAAAAGTAACTAAATCTGTGTCTCGTGTTAGAATGGATTGCTGATTACGAGGAGATCGGGGTTAGAATCCAACTCGGGTATACACAAGGTTTTTTCCTAAATGGTTTTCCATTCTCATTCCACGCATATGTGGGTGGATTACCTCTAAAATATTATTCCTTCTTCTTCCCTCCCTAATCAGAGTAATTATCATATATATATAACCATGAACAGGTAGTAAGACGCGGTGATTAAAAAAAACTTTAAAGCTGTGAGAACAATCCGAATATTTGAATATCTGCACATAGAGTTTTATGAGAAGAACAAATATCCAGATTAGGAAAATGGGGACAGTTAAGATATTATATATCCGGATATTAGATTTCTCATGTGAGATATCGTTTTCTCTTAACTAAAATTTTATTTTCTATTTTTGAGAGACATAATATGATTATGATTTCACGGACCGTCATGATAAGCAAGCTATCAGAGAGATTTCTACCAGTAGTTTTAATGAAAAACTGAAATACATCGACAATTTCAAATAAATACAGACCACCTTTACGAGTCATAGTAAATAACACCAAAGTGAATGAAACCCAACCTATTTTAACATATCTTTACTGTAGTTTCGTCTAATTGGTACTAGTTATCTAATTAAAGACTTAATCTTGGCTGGGTATCATAAAAATATTTACATGTAAAATGGTTTCTTTGTGAAGGTAGTCTAAGTCCAGTAGCTTGCAAACTAAACCCTAGGTTTGAAGATCCATGGATCGAATCCGCTAAGTACCTCATGTTAATAATAAATGTCATGTTCCTATCATTACTGCAGGCTTAACATTTCTCCGTGGATTTAAAAGTCGAAATATCTCCATTATTTCTCCATGGATTTGAAGTTGATATTTTCTATTGGTGATCAAGTTAGACATTTAACAAATTAATGCTATATTCAAAAGTACATTATATTCGTAGAGTAATTGATCACGGAGCTTAAGACGTCAGTTCACTATATAAATATATATATATATATATATTAATATATTATATTAAACAATTTTCTAACTAGGTACTTGATCGATGCTTAGATATTATAAATGCAAATCCCTCGAGATGAGCTAAACCGAAAAACTTGTAGCACCCGCCATATTGAAACTCAAAGCCTGTTTGAAAAACTATGTACAGACATCATTGAGCTAGTTCAAAGAATATCACTGCTAAATTCGTTAAAATTGTCACGAAATTGCTATTACGTGGAATAACATACATAGGCCTACATACAAATTTTTGAGTGTCCGCCATCTTGACAAGGATAACTATATCTAAAAACTATGCACTTTCTGTCCACCCTGAATGGCAGCAGTCCACGCGACCCCATCTTATAAGCTACACAAAAGTAGAAAAGTTCAAGGTAAATCTTGCTACCTTAAAGGGTAAACGAAGGGCATTTACGTTGTTAGGCCTAGAACCAAAACAATATGTTTGAAAATTTGGTCAAAATTGGTCCACGTATTTGACAGTTATCGCGTGACCAAGATCCGGACAGACTAAATGCAAAATTCTCAAGTTAAGACGTGGATGCAGGTAACGTGAGAAAAGACCGGTGTTTTTGGAGTTTTTATAGCAAACTTTTTTCTGTTGGCGAAAATTAATAAATTATTGCTTCGGTACAAACATAAAGCTTAATTTTTTTTTCACATGGTGATATCAACAGTTCTTGAATATCTGGCATAAACATAGCGGCATTAGATGACAAACTTTTTAAATGAATAGTAAAAGTTGTCATTAAATTCCACGACAAGTTTAACATATATTCAAGAAATGGTGAGGTCACCATGTGGAGGAAATGAGGTTGCACTCTAGCAATATCTGAATTATTTTGACTAAAAAGTTTTGATATAAAAACGGCAAAAACATTTACCTTTTCTCGCGTCTCCTACATCCCCACCTTAAATCAGAACCTCGGGGATATCCGGAAATAACAGAATCCATCCCCTTTTTCTCCAACTAATCTGTTTAACTTGAGAGATCTAACCTTAAAAAGGATCCAAATCCCTAAATATTTTCCTCGTTGAAAAATCGAACATCGGCCATTTGAATAATTAAATACATAAAACCTACCACGCGGAGAAATGATTTTAATCTTCTTTATTTAAAGCAAAATGAGGGAGGAGGGAAGCTACAACGAAGCTAAATTATGAGCCCATAAAATCTCCCCCCCTCCATTAAAAAACAAAGCCTCGTCGTTAATAATAAATCAATATTACAAACAATAACAGAGTAGACTCCGCACACGTAGGAATTAAGTTTATTTCCCATATCGGAGCAATTACACCGTAATAAATTGTATCCATTAATCTTTTGGGTGCTCTGGGATGACCCCTTCTCCAAGACAAGTGAAGAGTCAAGGTCCTTGAGAGGTTTACCATCCCCCCTCCTCCCACTTCCCAGTCACTCTCAGGAAAACACCTAACTTAAGTAGGTTTTACAACTCGAACCAGGCTTCGCATCGTCTTAAGATTTCCTTGGGGTTTTTGTGAGAAAACAATGGAATTGGGACCAGTAAAACTATTTTGCCATATTTAAAAAAAAACCAAACTGGTCTCAATCCCGCTATTGTCAAATGAAGAAAGCAGATAACCGCACTTGAATACGTGGTTTGGTTCGAGAGTAATCTTGTATCCCATGTCCCGGTTAATTGGTCGTGAAATGGAATGTTAGGCCAGCCTTCCTACATCGATGGGCATGCGAGATGAATGTCAGGCACATCTAGGCTGGTTTTACGGTGACGGGATAAAAAACCGACCAGGTTTGATGGTACAGTTTTGTTTTGTTTTGTTTTTTCTTAAATTGTTTTTCAATATCTCTCTTCACACAAATACAGATATATTTACATTAAATTCTACCTTCCTCATCCCTCCTCCAACAGTGTTAATTTTCGAATAGCTCTGACAAGTAGCCATAGGCGTCAACACTTAAGGGGCCCAATCCCATTGGGGCCTCCCTCCCCAAAGAGTCAGGGAATGGCTGACTTAAGTAAAGAAACGAATAAATAAAATATATTTTTTAGACAAACCCAAATCAAATTCGACTGAGGATGAAAAGAGCGTTTAGTTTTAAAACAACCCGCCAAAGAGAAGTAGAATAAATCACCAGCAGGAGCGCTAGTAATAAGGTACAATGCACGTGAGAGCTTTCGGCCACAATCTAGAAAGAGCAAACATTCTCGTGATAAGCTTATGGCTGGTTAAATTTGAATTGTTCAAGTGTTTTCCGGAATTCCTAAACATAAGTAAACCAAAACAAATACCTTCGAGGATAAACTCGGGTCATCCAAAATAAATTTGGTATTAAAACTTGAAGCCTCGTGAAATTTATGGGGATTTACTTTGCCCCCCCCCCCTCTTTCCCCCGTTTCCGCTCCAAAAAAAATTTAAGTTGGCGCCTCTGCTGGTAGCCACAAGACGCGATGCAATACAAAAAATCCATCAAAACTGATGAAACTACGGTCCGGGGGGGAGGGGGGGGACTACGTGCCGATACCCACCGCTTGTGTGGCCCGTGAGTCCCTGATGGCAAATAAGTTGAAACCATGACATTTAAACAGATTTGCTGAAAATATAAAGTTTTAAACAATTTCCACTCATGTCATCTAAATAATAATTATTATTATATGTATATTAGTACCACGTCTTACTACCCTTTTGGGTTGTACGCTTATGTACCAATTACGGTAATTTTTTAGGGATTAGGAAGATTATATTTAGAGGAAGTGTACCTGCATTTGCGTAGAGGGAGAGTAGACAGTCATTTTGGAAACACCACTCTCAGTACACCCGGCCGAGATTCGAACCTCGATCTCACCGTCATCGGCAGTCTAGTCTACTGCGAGAGTAGCGCGTTAGACCACGCGGCCACCGAAGCGGCTATATATATATATATATATATATATATATATATATATAATATATATATTGTAACGTTATCTGATGTTGATGATGTGATTATTTAATTGCACCGCGATTGGGCGACAATTGTAACGTTATCGACGATTTTGATAGAGTAATTGCCCCACTTTTGGGCGACAATTATACCGATATCGATGATTTGACGATGTAATGTCCCGCGATGGGGAGCCTATTCTGGAAAGTTTGATAATGATAAAACTGTTTATGTTGTACACTCTTTATTACTTATTTATTTACACATTGATGAAATTAAAGTCTGTATTGATTGTGATCACTTATACTTTATGTTTACGTCTACTCTCTCTCCTTGACCGGCACATTCTGTTTACGTCTACTCTCTCTCCTTGACCGGCACCTTCTGTTTTCGTCTACTCTCTCTCCTTGACCGGCACCTTCTGTTTACGTCTACTCTCTCTCCTTGACCGGCACATTCTGTTTACGTCTACTCTCTCTCCTTGACCGGCACCTTCTGTTTACGTCTACTCTCTCTCCTTCACTGGCACATTCTGTTTACCTTCTACGTATATTTTCATTATATGTGGATGTGTCCCTTGCTTGTATATCTCGCGACGCTGTCCAGAGTAACCAATCAGGTATTTCTCTTCAACAGGTGCAGTGAAAGCTAGCTTCCTATTGGATATAGGGAGCTGGCTTTTCTCGCTAGATTGTTAAATACTGCGGAGTTATATTTTGAGAAAAGTAAACAAGTTTTTCTAGTGAAATCCTTTTACGGACTATTCTGCGAAAACGCGTGATTCTCCATGGATGAAGTAAAAGGATAATTTACATAAGATACTTCAAAGAAAAATACCTTCATCCATGACCTTTTTAAATATATGAGAGCAGTCCAAAAATCAACTACATTACAATACCCCCCATTTGCTTATATCTGAAAGAATTTAAAGAATTTAATGAATTTTGATATAAGCAAATTCTATACTGTGCAAGGTTTACGTCATATTTGACACTCAATATTCTTAAAGTTAAACATAAATAAATTTGTAAAGTGTAAGTTACATAAATTGTGTGTGTGTGTAAACATTGACTTAAAATTACTGATATCATGACAATACAATAGCTATGATATATTGTTTACATATTTTCACAATTGATTGATTTTATTTTTTATGTCCAATATTCTTGATGAATAAACGAAACGAAAGAATTTTTTGTCTTTTTATTTGCTTAGTGTTTCTTGTTGATTTCCTTATATTTTTTATTACACTGAAAAATTGTCGCACTGTTCATTGCACTGTTCTTGAAGTGGTGATAATATAAAATTTTTAACAAATTTAGAAATTGCTTTGGTTGAATAATTAACTTTGTATTTGAGCTTAGGTAATATTAGGTTAAGTTTAAATTCAATTATAATTTAATTGAATGATTTGAAAAATCTTGAAAAATAAAAAATTTGACTAAAGTATCTCAAAGTACCTTAAGTTCAAATTAAAATTTGAAATGCTAAAATGAAATATAAATGTTAAAATTATTTTTAAAACTCAAATCTTTATGTGGGTTTTGTTAATTATCCAATCATTGTTTACTGAATGCATTAGGGCAAACTTTCCGTACAACATAACTTTACTTACTTAAACATAAAAATATTTATTTAAATTGTTAACATATAAAAATCTTACTTACTCTTAATAGCTAACTTAACTTGAAAAATTGAGTCACGTTTTCTTAAACATTTTTATTTAGTTTATATTAATTTAATTGATTTTATTTATTAATGTGACCTCAATTCTTTATTTATTATCATAGAACAACTGTTAATGACTTGCCATTTAACAAGACATATTACATCATTACATATTCAATCTAGATTATTACTTATATTAACATCTGAGCAAAGTATATTACATGATTACATATTGAATCCATTTATTTTAACTTCAGAGTAAAGTTTGTTATTGTAATATTCTGTTGTTAGAGGGTTCTTCACCCAAGGTCAAACTAACCTCTACCTCTTTCTTATTTTTACCTTTACGAGTGACACAGCTGTTCTATTCACCCTTCTCTCTAACTTTCACTTTCCTCTCTTTCTAACTTTCTTTTGCGATATTAACTTGTCAACTACGTGTGAGCGAAGTAAAATAAACTGTATTCTTCCAACCTTATGGTTTTTAAAATAGCTGAAACTTAGATAAAACAATCTTGGAATCTTATAGTACGCTTGAAATCAGCTTGAAATCATATGTCACACCACTGTGAAATATTCAAAATTATTTTTCCCTTTCTAATTGGGTAATTATTTTCTCATTAGCGAGAAAAACTTCTTTATACTGAGTAAAACCTTCCAAATGTTGCCTGGTTGCCTTAGGCACTTACATAAAATGGAATTGTAATTAAAAATTTAATATAGTAGCCTAATTAGGTATAACACCCTATTTAGCTCTCTTACACCCTTTGTTACTTTATTAGTATTGGCCTTTTCATCACGCAATCACCGATAACCCTTTTCAACTTCTCTATAATTTTCTTAATATCTGTTTGTTTCAATCCAGATTTACTGCTGGACATTTATTACATCTTCGTGGAAAATATATAGGCCTGCCTCATTTTTACTAACCAATTCATAGGCTGTGGTAGCTCTATGTTTGACGACAATACCCTTTCTTTGCTGGTTCCTTGAATCACTATCAATACACCATCAATATAAACGAATCATGGCTTACTTCCATGTCTGAATGTACCTTAACTCATCCTCAATATACTTAATTCCTCCTCAACGATGTAAGATGCCCTCGGGCCATCTTTACATACAAAATGACGACGCTTGACATAGGTCATGGCTTTCTTCATGCCTATGTTATACCTTCACTTCTTAATCAACGTATCTTAATTCTTACATAAAAAAATTGTTTTAAATTAAGACATAACTGGCCTCTCATGTTTCCACTCACCTTAACTTACTGTAACAATGTACTCGCGAATCTCCAAATTAACTTCTTTAGATATCTTAAATTCCATCCTTTACTTCATCAGCCTATTATGCGACTCATTAATGTTTTAACCAATACTTGTTAAACTGATATAAAATATAATAAATTAAACTGAAATGACCCCCCACACAAATATTAAGATTCGTGTCTTAACTGCCACACATAAAATTCACCATTTGTGAAATGATACATTTATTTTGATTTCCAAGATCGTCTACTAATTAAGTTTGATCCTAATTACCTAACTAATTAGTCAAACCTACAAAATGTCTTAAACTGAAAATTTCCTTTTGGCATAATCTTATGTTACTTTGAACCGATAAAAAAATTTTTACCAAATAATATATAATTAATAAAAATATGTCCGTAGAATTTCCTCACACTATAATTTCTCCTCGCGTCCTTTCACGCTCCCTTAGTTGACAAATTATAACCAACCCCTCACCTATCCTATTATCCTTTCGCATGCTTCTGAGGGTTCATGTCCCCTGCTATAAGCATACTTTTGTTAATTATCATTTATAATTATCAATTAAACCTCCTATAATTATCTTAAATCCACTTGATCAATTATGATTCTTTTAAAAATTATAAAATTAAACATAAAGATTATATATATATGATACGGGGTTTGACTCTTACTCATTGAAAATATATTATCTTGAATTCTACGTTTTGCTTTTAAGTCAGCACTTACTGCGCCAGAGGTTTCTCTCTCTTTTTTGTCTGAACAAAAGATGTTTACCAGTAGTGCACAACAATGTCTGTCACCTGTCACTAAATTTAAGGTGTGGTTTTTAAAGATGTTCGTGTCACATCTACACCCTCTTCACTTCACAAAAGAAAATTTTAAACTACTTGGGTTTACTGCTACGCAGAAATGTTTCTTTAGAATTTCTATTTTATTCTACGCATTTTGTTTTCTGAGAAAACATCATTTTACCTCTCAGAGCTTATATTTTTAAAAGTTTTTTTTTTTTTTTGAAACTTCTCCCACTATGGCTAAAGTTGGCTTGAATATTATACATATCCACCAATATTTTATATTAATTACAGTTATATTATAATTAGTTACCTACTAATTGCAGTTGCCTAATTGTAATAATAGTTATCTGCTAATTGAAGTTACATAAAATTTTTACTATGGTTGAGTTATATGTAACCTTATTTTTCTTATTTTAAAACTAGAATCGTTAGTTAAACTAAATGTTGATTCTTACATTTAAATGGTCCGAACTTTAAATGCTTATTGACTGCCTCCTGGATCAAAGACTTTTGGTGAGACATATTGAAAACAACCCTTAATTTTTCTTTTTAGTTTCTTACCTGGTCTCTGGTTCAATCTCTGAATGGATCGTTTTAACTGGTAATGTTTCTTTTTTGAGCATTGTCTCTGGTTCAACCTCTGATCGGATCTCTTAGATTGAGTTGAAGTTTTAGGTTCGAGCTCAGACTGGATCGCAGTCTCTAGTTCTATCTCTGATTGTATCATACTATCTAGTTTGATCTCAGAATGTATCGTACTATCTGTTTTGATATCAGAATGGATTGTTACCTTTGGTTTTATCTCTGAGTGTATCATAATGTCTGGTTCTATTCCGGATTGGACCGTACTATCTAGCTTGAGCTCTGAATGCATCACACAATTTGTTTCTACATCTGATTGGATTGTACTATCTAGTTTGATCTCCGAGTGGATCGTACTATCTGGTTTGATCTCGGAATGGATCACACTATTTGGTTCTATATCTGATTGGATCGTTCTTTTTTGTTCGATCTCAGACTGAATCTTTTCATTGAAATTACTATTATTAGCTATAATTTTGGCACCTGGCTCATCATTGAGTTTATCGAGTCCTACATCTAATTTCTGATTAATTTCATCTAATTTCTCATCTAATTTCTGATAACTTGCATTTATTTGCTGTAATAGTACTTTCATAAACTGATTCAAATTTGTTATGTGTTCCACCATTGTTTGTTCCTTTACTGTTTCTCGCCCTTCCTCATCTACTATAACACTTTCTATGTTAATTAAATTTCCTTGTGTATCTTTTTCTGCCTCTTCTTCTCTATCTCCCTCTGCAATTGATTCTACATTGTGCTGCTCCCTTTCTCTTATTTCTTCATCTGATTGTTCTAAACCTAACTGATTATGTGGTCTATTTTCATACTCTGTTTCATCAACACTGCTATTTGTGTCACTATTATCATTTAGGCTTGAATCCGCCATCCTCCCTTCCAAAATTTACTAATATTAACAAGATTTATACAGTATTACAACAGAGTTTTCATGTTGTGAAATAAAATAATAATAATAACAAACAACAACAAAAAAAAATTGTCTAAGACTTATCTGACTTCATTGATTCTTCTTAGGTGTGTCGTCTGGTGTGCCGTGCGTGAAACGTCTGCTCGTTTCAACTCGGTAGGACGTTGTTCGTCGGTGTGCCTTCTGGTATGCCGTCTGGTGTGCCGTGCGTGAAACTTCTGGTGTGCCGTCTGCTTGTTTCACCTCGGAATGATGTTCCTCGTTGGTGTGCCGTGCGTGAAACGTCTGCTTGTTTCACCTCGGTTCTCGGTTGGATGTTCTTGGTGGTGTGCCGTCTAGTGTGCCGTGCGTCTCAGTTGGTAGAGTCTCTTTCTTGTCTCGGGGTTTGGAAGTTCATGCCCCACGTTGGGCGCCATTTGTAACGTTATCTGATGTTGATGATGTGATTATTTAATTGCACCGCGATTGGGCGACAATTGTAACGTTATCGACGATTTTGATAGAGTAATTGCCCCACTTTTGGGCGACAATTATACCGATATCGATGATTTGACGATGTAATGTCCCGCGATGGGGAGCCTATTCTGGAAAGTTTGATAATGATAAAACTGTTTATGTTGTACACTCTTTATTACTTATTTATTTACACATTGATGAAATTAAAGTCTGTATTGATTGTGATCACTTATACTTTATGTTTACGTCTACTCTCTCTCCTTGACCGGCACATTCTGTTTACGTCTACTCTCTCTCCTTGACCGGCACCTTCTGTTTTCGTCTACTCTCTCTCCTTGACCGGCACCTTCTGTTTACGTCTACTCTCTCTCCTTGACCGGCACATTCTGTTTACGTCTACTCTCTCTCCTTGACCGGCACCTTCTGTTTACGTCTACTCTCTCTCCTTCACTGGCACATTCTGTTTACCTTCTACGTATATTTTCATTATATGTGGATGTGTCCCTTGCTTGTATATCTCGCGACGCTGTCCAGAGTAACCAATCAGGTATTTCTCTTCAACAGGTGCAGTGAAAGCTAGCTTCCTATTGGATATAGGGAGCTGGCTTTTCTCGCTAGTTTGTTAAATACTGCGGAGTTATATTTTGAGAAAAGTAAACAAGATTTTCTAGTGAAATCCTTTTACGGACTATTCTGCGAAAACGCGTGATTCTCCATGGATGAAGTAAAAGGATAATTTACATAAGATACTTCAAAGAAAAATACCTTCATCCATGACCTTTTTAAATATATGAGAGCAGTCCAAAAATCAACTACATTACAATATATGTAATTATATTGCTTATGTTTAACTTTAAATAGACTATTTTTGTAGATTTATTCGTACGTCATTGAACTGTATTTGTTAAAATTGTGAAATAAATCATATACTAAAATTATAATATATTTATTTGGTGGTCCATCCTCCTACGTTTTTCATGAGACCTTTCTGCTAGAAGGTTTGCACAGGCCTGCCTAAGTCTTCCAGCTTCCAGCTTAAGCTATTGTATATAGACTCTCAACCTAACTTAGTCTGACTTTAAACGAATCTCAAGTTACTGACAGTAAATAAAGCAATAAATACACGAGCAATTCCGTAGAGAGGAACCTTTTTTTTTTATAACGCTTTCAAGCACGGGGGTCTTAAAATAAAGTTCCGGCATTACAATTTTATACCTCGCATCGAATGATCCAGAAAGAAATCCTGTTTTTACAAACAAACAAAAAAAAAATTGCTCTACGAGTCTTATTCTTACAATCCGTAGTAAAAAAAAAAAAGCTCTCATCTCCTTCTTCCGTGTCGTATAATCAATGTTACTACGCAATTTATAGCCACGATACTTCAACTACACGACGCTTTCGTTGCAAAAATTTAAAAGAAAAGAAAGAGTTTACCAGGAAGAGAGAAAAATACTGCCGTACTGTTACGCTTTTAACGTTTTACCGAGCATAACATTACAAGTGTATCCTTTCATCAAGAAAGAAGGTCGTATTGTCGTCCTTCAATAAAACACACCTGATAGTGAAGGCTTTCTTCCTAAATTCTTGTAACTTGTGTTGAACATACTTTAAATATTTCTTTTGGCGACCATCTTTAATGAACGGGCATCAGATATTAGATAATAGTAATAATAATAATACTTAGCACCGCGTCTTACTATCCGGTCGGGTTATAGGCCTACGCTTAATTACTAACTACGCTAATGGATTAGGAATTGGGATGGTTTAATAAAGAGGAAGTGAACCCGCATTTGCATGGAGGGAGAGTGTAAAACCATTTAGGTAAAAAAAACTCAGTTCACCAGAGCGAGATTCAAACCTCGATCTCCCCGTCCTCGGCAGTCCAGCTCAACACGAAACTAGCACGTTAACTAACTACGCCACCGAGACGGGTATCGGATATTAGAGACATCCAGTATTTGTAGGGGCATTATAGACTAATTTAGACGACTAATTAATGTGTATTTACAAGTGATAAAATTTCAACCCTAAGCCTAATTCAACTCATTCGAACTATTGAAATAGGATTTTACCCATACCTTGATTTTCTTACAAATGTACCTTTTAGAAAATACAAACATAATTTCTACGGTCAAAGTTAATAACATTTTAATATATTATTATTATTTATTAGTATTATTTTATATAACATCGAATCACGTATGAATAAGCAAAATGACAGGAGAGGTTCGAATTTCGGTCGGGCGTATTGAGGGTGGTTTTTCCAAAGTTTTAGTAAATGAGATTAGAATGAAAATAATATATATTATCTGGTATTATTGAAGGAGGGATTTGGGTCGGTTAGATTTAGATATAGAGTCAAATTTTACTTTCAGTTTTTGTTTCAAAATTTAACCTAGGATACATGCATACTTTTTTTATAACTTTATTAGTTTTTTATATCCCTACGTCTTACTACCTGTTCAGGTTTTTTCGCATATGTATTAGTTACGCTAATGAGTTAGGAATGAAGAAGGTTGAATTTAGATTAAGTTTACCCGCATGTGTATGAAGGAAAGTGGAAAACCGTTTAGGGAAAAAACCTCGGTACATCCGACCGGGATTCGAACTCCGATCTCCCTGCCATCGGCAGTCTGGTCTAACACAAGAGCGAAGCCTTAGACCAGTGATTATCAACCTGGGGGGCGCGCCCCCTTGAGGAAGCGTAAAGTATTTTCCCAGGAGGCGTGGAACAATTTGGAAATTACGTTAAAATCAGTTAAGAGTTGAAAACATTCTTTTTTATATCCATTTTCCAAAATAAGAGAATTTTTTCTTGAGATATTGGCAAAAATGCCACACAATATTCAAGAACTCATAAAAACCAAATTCTGCCAATCATCACATTAATTTTCAGTGAATTTAATTTGTACCATTACGCTGCCAGTGTTACATTGGTTTTTGTATAAAGAAGTGAAAGAAAACTAGATTTTTTAAAGTATTTTTATTGTCTCAAAGAATATTGGGAAGGGTTGGCGTGGGCATTAGATTAAAAAAATGTTGGAGGGGAGGGGTGGGCATTTGATAAAAAAATATGTTGGAGGGAAGGGGGTGGGAATTTGATGATCTACCAAGGGGAGCGTCAGCTCAAAAAGGTTGAGAACCACTGCCTTAGACTATGCGGCCACCGAAGCAGGTTTTAAAATGATAAAATATTAATTTATATTGTGGCGCCATTAAAATTGCTCTATTATGTCCATAACGCACAAACAAACTGCAAATAAATTGCTAGCAGTAAAATATCGATAGGCACGTGACGTTATCGGCTTATCTGACCCTGTTTGCCTGTGACTGGGGAGGTTGAGGTCAGGGTTAAAATCCTGGTAGAGTGTACTGAGGTTATTGTCTTATCTGACCTTGTTTGTCTGTGACTGGGGGAGGTTGAGGTTAGGGTTTAAATCCTTGTAGGGTGCAGTGAGGTTATTGTCTTATCTGACCCTGTTTGCCTGTGACTGGGGGAGGTTGAGGTCAGGGTTTAAATCCTTGTAGGGTGCAGTGAGGTTATTGTCTTATCTGACCTTGTTTGCCTGTGACTGGGGGAGGTTGAGGTCAGGGTTTAAATCCTTGTAGGGTGCAGTGAGGTTATTGTCTTATCTGACCTTGTTTGCCTGTGACTGGGGGAGGTTGAGGTTAGGGTTAAAATCCTTGTAGGGTGCACTGAGGTTATTGTCTTATCTGACCTTGTTTGCCTGTGACTGGGGGAGGTTGAGGTTAGGGTTAAAATCCTTGTAGGGTGCACTGAGGTTATTGTCTTATCTGACCTTGTTTGCCTGTGACTGGGGGAGGTTGAGGTTAGGGTTAAAATCCTTGTAGGGTGCACTGAGGTTATTGTCTTATCTGACCTTGTTTGCCTGTGACTGGGGAGGTTGAGGTTAGGGTTAAAATCCTTGTAGGGTGCACTGAGGTTATTGTCTTATCTGACCCTGTTTGCCTGTGACTGGGGAGGGTGAGGTCAGGGTTAAAATCCTGGTAGAGTGTACTGAGGTTATTGTCTTATCTGACCTTGTTTGTCTGTGACTGGGGAGGTTGAGGTCAGGGTTAAAATCCTGGTAGGGTGCACTGAGGTTATTTCCCCCCCAAATTATTTCCCGCTTTCCTCCAAGCAAGTGTGGATACACTCTTTAAAAATCCTACCCTGTTAGTGTAATATGAGGGTAGCTGGACGAGTATTATGACTTGGGGTGGTCGGTAGTGGATGTAGAAGGTTTTATTCTTTCCCACCACGTGTCAGGACCCGTGCGAATTATACGCTCAGAACTAATTATAGTATTTATAAATAAGATATCACTGAATACCCTGGACAGTCTCAGTCACAAAATGTTACCTGCAAACAGTATGATTTATATATTGTTCAATGCTCCGTTGACAGTTGTCCATTTGGTTTGGTAGTATAAATCCTTCCGCATCGGTGGGAACATGGAACAAGGTGTCAGATTTGTCTAGGTCTAGTTTCCCAGTGATGGAGAGGTCGTATTTCGAGTCCTGGTTGGTTGTGTGTACTGAAGATGATATTTTCTAAATGGGTTTTATCTCTATCTCTCCAAGCAAATGTGGGCACATTTTCTATAAGTCCTACCTACCCTACCACCAATTAATTAATTCGATAATTAAATGTGTAGAGCCAGTACGTGATCTAAAAAGATAAGATTTTGTGTGAATAATATTTATATATATATATATAAATAAAAACTTGTATTCAAAAAATGTTAGAATATTTCCCTCCCTGTACGTCATTATTAGGGTTGAGTAACCGCACTTGTACAAATTTAACATGTACTTTGAAGGAAAAAACCTTCAAATACGTGTCCGAATCTCGAGGGTACTGTCTCAGATCTACGTAATTATGTCGTCGTAATCACTTTTCCTTGTTCTAAAACTGGTGTGTGGTATTTATAGTTCTTCCCCGGCCTCTCACCACCTTCTAGACTCAACAACTCGCGTTCAAGCATACAGACTACTCAGTCAAGGGGTCAGACACGTGCCGATAGAGATCAAAATGATGTCAAACAATCGAATAAAAATATTCACCGGACACAAACTGCCTGAACAGAAATATGACCAGATGAGAATGGCTAGAACGCGGTAGGATTGACAGTCTATCCGAGTGCTACTTTTTTTTTATCAGCGTGTCTTACTACCTGTTTTAACTTTAAGCCCATTTCGTTTGAAGAACGCCAAAGATTTGTAACTGTGTGCACTTTCAAGTGCTATAGTAGACGTGGAATGTTGAAGACATTGGCGATGATGTCATTGTAAAATCGATCTATCGATCTAATGAAAAGTGAATGTGACTGAAATTATTTTGCCCTTTTTTTCCTCTCTTCAAAATCATTTTATTGACAGTGTCAAAAATTGGGGTCCTACTTTAAATCAGCCTTATAGGAAAAGTCCCGGGTTCAATTCCCGTTAGGAACGAAAATGTAATTGTTATCGTGAAACCTAATTTGTCCTAAGGAATGTTAGTAAATTGGAGTTTGGTTTTTGTGTCTGCCCTTAAATTAATCAGGCTGAAACTTTATTGGCCAAATCTCTGGCACTAGAGACTACTAACAAACTAACAAACAAGCAAACGCGGCTTCACATGTGCGCTCGTGCTTAAACCGAGCAGACCCCTTCAATTCAATCTTGCAACAAGATAACGGCCCCCACTGCCAGGGGAAATGTACAATCATGTTAAGGAAAATTTAGTTTCGGCAAAACCTGCACAGGTAGGCAATGCGGACAATGGCGTAAGTCTCGGCTTGTCTGGTTTTCCAGTGACGGAACTATCGGCGCTCAAATCCGAACCGGGTATAGCGAAGTGATTTTTTCTTAACAGGGTTTCACCTTTTTCCTTCATAAGCAAATGTAGATACGCGTTATATCAAATTTTAACTTGATTATCCCGACCACGTGGATATAAATGAATGGATATACCGGATGGGCAGTTATACGCAGCGGAAAAAATCAATAAAAAATAGACCTAATTGTGTGTCGAAAAGCTCACGATAAATCAACGTCCAAATAGTCCCTTCCCTACAGATTTCTACGCAATTGAATCACCAGACTGTACCAAATACTCCGGAGAAAGTGAACCCTTCCCCCCACTATATTACCAAGTGCTCGCGCCAATCAAGTGTCTCGGGGGCTGATTACATTACACCCTCGCCCTGCTACTACTACTTGGTGGTTATAAACCGAGCACCATTTGCATCGCTCGTAAAACTGGTGAAAGTAACGACTAAAAGCTGCCATGAGAACCTCCAGAGTTTTATATCGGGCTGTTGGAATCAATCAGTCTGATAGAGCGGCGGCGGGCTGCGTCAGGGGCTGCAAAAACAACCATTCGCCACAAGAAACTCTAAGTTATAGAGGATTTACACTACCCGTCCGGGCTATACGTATATTTAGAATGATAGTGTAGAAAGAGTAAGGTAACATCTAGAAGACATGTACCCGCATTGGTGTGGAGGGAAGTGTAAAACCATACAGGTAAAACTACCTTTATACTCCCGACCTCGACTCAAACCAGTGTCACCAAATTTATTTATTTTTAAGTTTAGGTTGAAAGTATACCGCTAGTTTAAAAATATTTCACAATTTGAAGCTAGTCTTAGTTTTGCTTTGTATACACTCTGGTAGTCTGACATTTTATTTAATTTTTGGTCCTTTGGTTGAATGTGATGCTCTTTTTCCATTATTTTTCTACCACACTGTATTATTTCGTTCACATATTTTACAAGTTTTCAAGTAAATGTCTCAATTTTGAAGTAAAGAAAGTAAAAATCTGCGCGGTGTGATTTAATTTATGCTCTTTGGGAAAATGTGATGCTCTTTTGCAATTATTATTTGCGAATTATTTAATATCAATATTGACTTTTTCAAATTTGTATTGACACAAGTCTCGGTTCTCTTAAGACGCTACTTCAAAAACCTCAATCTGAGAAACATTTCGCATCAGTCATCACCATCAACTTTTACACCTGGAAGAACACACAATTTATTCTTCTCTCTCTCTCTCTCTCTCCCCTCAATGAGAGAAAGAAAGAGAAGCTATTTATTTAAGAAGCAGTTTAATAGAAAAGGTAAGAGGGAGACAGAATAAAACGAAGCTTTAGAGATACCCGAAAGAAACGGGCCAGTACACAGAACACCTTGGCTGAACTTTGACTACCAACTTAGGAGAACTAATTACTCTTAGCAAGAAGGAAACTTAATAAACTTGTGACTAGGTATATAGAAGGGCGGAGAGAGGAGTAGGGGCGGGGCGGTAAGTTTCAGACAATTTGTAAAAAAAAAAAATATTTTAAGTTTAATGAAGAGGGTTTGTAACGTCTAGACCACGTGAACAAGGGAGGGGTGGAAGGGAGAAGTTGAAACTTCACGGCTGACGTAACATTTCACTCTGGACGAACAAGGAGTAAGGATTTTCATGGACCAACGAGCTGCGCTCTAAGAATGGGGCCTTGATGAATTTTCACTGCGTTATACAGACTCGTGCTACTTACTATGCCTGTTCCACCAAAGCGAGATTACCATACAAAGAGAAGTATCTGACAGTTGCTCCTCTCATATAGACTGTAGTTGTCACTTTCGGCAGATTGTATTAACGGCAGTAATAATAGTAATAAAAATAACTTCAATTTCCTTTACTATAGTGCTGGCCAACAGTTTCAAGACCTCTAACATGCCAGCACTGAAAAGTAAAAGTACCTTACAAGTATAAGTAAATGAAAAATTAAAATAAACAATTATAAGCTAAGTAATAATACATACAAATAAATAGTTACTAAAATATAATAATAATAGTAATAATCTACATTAATAGAGAGTAGTACTGAAAAACAATAAGCATTGATATCATTTAAAAAAATTAAAGTTAAGAAATCTTAAGCATCATATTGAAAATTTAAATATTTGAGCTAGAACATGTACTAAGAAAAATTATAAGGAAGTTCCTTAAATAGCTAACTGAGTTTTGCAATAAAAATAGCAATAAAAATAAAATTAACAAAGTAATATTTTTGATGTGACCGCAAAATAAGTAGTTTAGTATTTTCAAAACTTCCCGAACCTTCGTGATTCCACTATAAATTAACAAAACTCAAACGCACAATACATAATTGAGCACTTTTTCATCTTCATCAAGTTGTCAATTTACAGTTATAATGGTTTCTATATTAACCGAATCGATGGGCACAAGGACTTAAGCAACAACCTCTCCTGTACCGTTTACCTGTGATGAGGAGGTAGTGGTTTGAACTCCGGTTAGATGTACCGAGTGAGTTTTATTTTAGTCAATGGTTTCACACTCTTCCTTCGTGCAAATGCAGGTGTATCTCCTATAAATAAAACCTTAATCATTTTTACCCCTTTAGTGTAAATATGTGGGTAGCCCGAACGGGTAATAAGACATGGTGCAGGTAACAATTGTGTAAATGTGAAAGTATTCCACCAGAAAGGGTAGGTTCAACAAAGTTTCATTTTTCATTCTCTTCGGAGGTTGTTTTTATGTCGAGCAAGCATTCCTTAACACAATAAATCAAAGAAACTAATATCAGTAGGCCTATATATTTAGATAAAAATATAAAATTGTTATTTTCCATAGAACAACCAAGAGATCGGTCGTAATCCAAGCAGACCGTTTGCAAAGACTAAAATCAGCGTTGCCTAACTAACATGAAGGCATTGATAAACATTTTGTTACAGCATGGGAATCGATCATCTCCGCCATTCCTGTAACTATATAAAAAAGGAAAGTTTCTGTATAGTATGATTTTTGTAGGAAGAACAGTAGAAGTTAGTTACTAAAACAAGTTTAATATATTCATACGTCAAGTCATGTTATCTGCAGTTGTCACTTTTGATAAATATTATCAATACCTATAAAATAACACAAATAATATAGTAAAATGTTATCAATGTTGGCTGTAAAAAAAATATTTGCATCTTTTCTACTGTTCTTCCAACCAAAATATGTTTCTACTACAACAATGTATATTGTTTTGTTTGACATAACTTAGGAGTTTTAAGTAAATACCTCCATTTTTATGTAAAAAAAGCAAGAAAGTCTGTGTGGCGCAGTGTACCATTTATTTATATTCCCTTCGCTTTTGTGAAACTCGAATGATTTACCAATAACTCTAAGACTTTAGAAAGTACTTTTACAATTAAATGTATATCGTAGATGGTAATCAATAACTATTATTTACTAATCATGAGTGGACATAAAATAGGTTGATTCTTTTGACTATTTTAAATATAGCATTCAGTATGGATGGCAATTCGAGATTAATCCAAGAATATTTTTGCTTTCTCATTTCAAGAAAAGGTTATTGTAATCGTGAAAAGAATCTATCTCAAGATTATGATGAATATTTACGTTTTATGTGAACCCGAAACCAAAAAAAGTTAATTTTACTAAGTATGTCCCCATGAGTCTGTTTGTCCATGGCCACGGATCTAAAACGGTTTGATGGATTTTATTCAATCTTAATATTTAGACTTTATAGGGCTATACCCGGGATTTTTTTTATTATGACCTTAGCCCTCAAATTAAAGGTAGTTTACTAAAGAGTAGTTTTATAATTACGAATTATTAGAAAATGGCCAACGATTTTTTTCAAATTCATTTAAAGGACTTGCGTGACATGACAAAATGCACTGTTTCATTGGTTTTTAGCAAAAATTTGAGTGTTTGATATGACAATATAACATTGTATAGCTTATTAGTTGTGGGGTTTTTTTTGGCGGGGGAGGGGGATTTGTTCAAGGGTAGTTTACTAATAACGGTTTTTTTTTTAAAAAAAAGGTGATCTATTTTAAAAATGGCTTTACCAATTTGGTTCCGAATGGGTATAAGTTAAGTTTATTAATAATTAGATAAATATATGTTTTGTTTTTTTAAATCATTTTGTAGTAGTTTAGTTGAATTATTTGGAAAATCGCTAACGATTTTATTCAAAATTTGTATTGGGGACTATTATACATGATCATTAATGATGTATCTTTATCTTTCTTTAGTAAATTAATTAAAGGGTAGTTTTCACTTACAACAAATTATAGAAAATTTGAAATTTTTCGATAACGGTCTTTAAGAGTGGGTTCAACATGGGTATCTATTAATATTTTTTCATGATAAATAAGAATACGTTTTCATTTTTACAAATTAAAAATAATTTAATGGTAGTCTATAAATAAATTATTTTTGAATATTTGAAATTTATTAAAAATATTTGAATAATTTGGTTTAAAATGTATATAATTAAATAAAGTGTTTAGTATGATTAACAGTATGATGTGTTTGTTTTTATGAGGAGAATTTACTTAAGGGTGGTTTACTTAAACCTCTTTTTGAAAATCTTCTTCAAAGCGATAATACTCAATATGAGAAAGTTTGTGCGATTGTGTCGTACCATTTATTTTTATAAAGTTTATATCTAAAACTTTTGTTTAAGTTGATTCACTATAAGGACTGAATCAAGTTTCTAACTTTCTTTATTCTTTCTTTTTTTTTCTACCACGTCTTACCAACCGAAAAAGAGATGAGTATAATAGTTTTAGAAGAATGTAGCGACATTTGCAAGTAGAGCGTGAGAAACAATTAAGGTAAGCCAACTTCAGTGCAAACCGACTGGGATTCAAACCCGACCTACCCATCACCGGCAAAACACATTAGGTGATCCTGACGTTCAACCCGCGTGTCCACTGAACCGGGTAAATTCCCCTACCTTTCTGAAATAAAATATATGTTAACAATGGCCTAATATATTAATCGTTAACAAAAGTCTTCATTTTGTCTTACAAATGTTGTCTATCGTAGATCCTGTATTCTATTATGAGCGATTAATATCAATATTATTGTCAGAGACAAGAGAAACGTATTTAAGTAATTATGCTCCAAGTGAGTGGCGCACACAGATTATTTACTTTTGAGGCGCGTTTGATGTATAGGAACTATCATTTCTATGGGGTTTTTTTTGTTTGTTTTTCCCAATTTGGGAGTTTCATGGGTAGTTTTAATATGCGTAGCTGTACACTTTTATAATATCATGTAACCCTGATTTAAAATGTAGCCTAAAGAGTCAGTAAATATTCGGTGTTTTATATTATAACTATAAGCCTACTTCATGTTTGTTTTTAATAAAATTATTTGTGATCTTGGGGAGGGATCAAAATTAACCACTTGCATTCCCTCTTCCCCCCATCTCTATCCCGGGTGCGCCATTTTTCCAAATTTACTTTATAACGAAACTATTTTAAAAGGGAAAATGAAAGAGTTTTTAATTTAAAAGTAGTAAACAACACACAAAAGATTCGAAAAGCCCCAAAATGCAAATTACTTGAGGATAAGAAAATGAACTAAGCCATCCAATCTCGCAAGCATCATATCACGAGAAGAATCAATTTGGAAGTCCGCCTTCTTGGGGTAAGGGGTAAGATGGAACTCGGAGTCAAGTGGAGCCAAGCCAGCTCAGCCCTAATAGTATGTATCTTATCTTCCGAGAAGAAGAAGGAAAAAAACCTGTTACCAGAGACCCCCAACACGCATCTCCCCAGCAGTCGGCACGAGCGTTCGACTCATTAGACTGGTAATTAGACTACTTGGAATTAATTAGCGACGTTGATGCCTCGACGCACTCCCATCACTAATGCGCGCGATATTCGCTGGGAGCGCTGCGGTGCGCGGCGAGAAGATGAAGTTTGGCAAACCTTCACCACAGTCTTCATCCCCGCCAACCCCCTACCCCAACACCATCCCTTTTCAACAGATCAAAGCATTCGAAAGTGAATGACGCGTCGAATAAGCTACCCAATTGGAAACTTGTCTGAGTACATTTGACGAACATTTGAAGAGTAAAATTTTAGCCCAAATGGTGTACACTGGATATCATCGCTGAAGCAACTGTATGGTTACTATTGAGAAACAGTGTTGCAATTTTCTCGTTTTTGTCTGGTCAACCTCCCCTCAAGTATAAGGCAAGTTTCGCAACATTGGTTTGTCAAGGTTGCCAGTAGCTCCTTCTTACCACAGCATACCACCTTCAAACATAACTGAGAGCGAGGAGATTTGGCAACAGTTAACAGAGAGAGAGAGCGAAGGTAATGCTTTCCTCCATAAGACCTTCAGCTCCCTCAGTGATGATATTGGGTATAGTCGTCACCTAATATAGAGGCCACGAGTTCAATTACAGGAAGGGCAGAAAACGTATTCCTGTTGTGTTGGGTTTTTTTGTTTGTTTTTTTTGCAAAAAATGATGAATTAATCTTCCGGGGACTGGTTTTTGTACTATCCAAGAATTTAGCTATTGCATACAGGAAGTATCGAGAACACTGATATGTTATTATTACGTAACCACGCCACAGGCTGGTAACAGGAACAGTCCCTCTTATTCTCACTGTCTCAATGGGCGTTACGAAATATCACACATGCACAGTCCAGAGTTTACAATCGGTTTTGTATCCCCTCTAGTTCGTGGAAACGCTTGACCTTATATGTTCCATTTAGATATTGATAATATTAAGTACAAAGTACATTCCAATTCTAATAAATAAACTGTCTTTATTCCCCCCCTCCCCCGTCACTTCTTAGTACCCGTTTAGCTATACGCATACATTAAGAGGAAATGTACCCTCACTTGCTTGGAGGTGTAGTGGAAAACCATTTAGGAAACACCACCATATTACATACACGAAGTTCAAGATTTAGCCCTAATTCTTCAGTCAGCGGCAAGACAAACATGACTAGACTGACGCCTTTGTCCGCGTGTTCAACGGTGCGGAAAGTTTGTATTTTTAACGCGCTAATACAAGTATTTATTAAGTAAGAGCTCCTTAAAATCAAACTTAAGGTAAAATGATAAGGAAAGTTGATTTTAAGAAACCGCCACAGCTATCGCCTTGAAGAGAAAAAGTGCTGTATATTTTTTTTTAAACTCGTGTGTGGTCGCATCAACTAAGGCGTCACTCTCGTGTTTGCCAGTGACGGGAATATCGGAGTTCGAGTACCATCCGAGTGTCTTGAGGATGTTTTTGCTTAAATGATTCACTTTCCCTCACCGCAAATGCGAGTACATTTCTCTACACCACTGCTCATCTACTACGTTGCGAACTAATGTATGCGTTAGCCCGACGGATACTAAACGTAAAAAATAATATAAATTTCGGCTTAGCGGTTCATATACTTTAGAGTTTCTAGTTTGATCAACATCCATCATCAGATATGAGAATAAAGCAATTATTAATTTTATTTAAACCAACCGATAAAATTCAAAATAAACTATAGTGAATAAACAGACAGACAGACAGTTTTAGATGTGCGTGTGTATTTGGTGCTGTAATGAACGTGGTATGCATGCTGCCTGATTGGTTGACGGAGAAAAGAGGGTCATTGACCTCTCAGAGGAGGGTTGCCGGAGTCACAAGGAGTAGTGGCGAGGTGGGAGTGGGGGGGGGGCTTGCCCTGAGGCGTTTATCACACGTGGGACAGCCTTAGGCCGGCCCACATAGGTCGGGATGCGCCCACCCGACTCTACTTCCCTCGAGCCTCGCGGTAGGAATGTTTCTCATCTAAACAACACGGGCGCGTTTGTTTTACTAGGAGGATCGAGTAGCAGTACAGTACTTACTGATTATCAACACCTTTAACAAATAACATAAGAGAATGGCGATAAAACATGGTTTTAAGGTGGAATGGAAGGGGAGAATAGGCCAGTGTTTTTGCAGTTTTTATGGAAAAACTTTTTTTGCCAATAAAAAATATTTCTCCAGTAGAAAATAAGTTTAATTTTCTTCACATGTTGATATCAACAGTTGTTGAATATTGTCATGAGCGGCGTTATCCTAACAAACTTTTTAAATGGAGAGAAAAAGGGTTTTAATTAAATTCCCAGAACACCCTTGAAGATATTCAAGAAATTTGAGGTCACCATGGAAGAAAATTAAATTCTCTGTTTGTACTGGAGCAATATTTTATTCATTTGGCGAAAAAATAGGTTTTGCCATAAAAACCGCAAACACAATGGCTTTTTCTCGCATCTCCTTCCATCTCAACTTAAATTAGTTAACACATTTAAAAAAACTCAGCTGATGACATCGACTGTGGTTTCCTAGGGCTCAGGGATACCACTTCTTTTTTATTACCAAATTATCTGTGTTTTTCCAGGTTTTCCAGAAGGAATTATCATTTTTCCAGGCAGTCCAGATTGAAGAAAAGAGTACTACAATTCCATTTTTCATCAAACTGACCAAGTGTGAAGTCATGTGACTTATGTTTAATATAGGATGATGGGGAAATACATCTTCTGTCACTTCACAACCCTTGTGTGACGTGTGACAAGACATGTTTGACTCAACGTCCCTAATTCTTCAGTTCACTTTTTCGTGCATCCAAAGGACTACTGCTTTAATCTTTCGGTTAAATGTCCCAAATTAACAAATATTCCAGTATTTTTAATAGATTTTTCAAAATTCCCTGTGTTTTCCACGGGTTTTTTCCAGGCATAAAAAAAACCTGTTTTCCGTGTTCTTCCGGTTACCCAGGTGCGTGGCAACACCTTTTCCGTTCACCCCCAAGCATCAACTGTATAAACAGTTCGATTCTATGGGATCTACAATTTTCATAAGAAGGACAGCTGGGAGAGCCACTAGGGATATTTTCACGTATTCATACGTCGAGTCATAATGAACTGCAGCTGTTACTTTTGATAGATAGTATCAATACATACAAAATAATAATAATATAATATATATTACATGTTATTAATTTTGGCGAAAAATATGTTTGTAATCTTTAAAAAGGTATTTCTTTGAAGTTGAGACTGAATGTATCTACCACCCATGAGTTTTCATTCCCATCATTCTGGCATTGGAAACGTATGACTTTTACCGCTAGTCAGCCATTTCCAATGTTGTTCATTCTGGCAATGGAAACGTATGACTTTTACCGCTAGTCAGCCATTTCCAATGTTGATCATTCTGGCATTGGAAACGTTTGACTTCTTACCGCTAACCAGCCATTTCCAATGTTGATCATTCTGGCAATGGAAACGTTTGACTTCTTGCCGCTAATCAGCCATTTCCAATGTTGATCATTCTGGCATTGGAAACGTTTGACTTCTTACCGCTAATCAGCCATTTCCAATGTTGATCATTCTGGCAATGGAAACGTTTGACTCTTACCGCTAACCAGCCATTTCCAATGTTGATCATTCTGGCATTGGAAACGTATGACTTTCCAACCTCTGTCAAAATGACCCGCTAGTCAGCCATTTCCAATGTTGTTCATTCTGGAATGGAAAGTATGACTTTTCCGCTAGTCAGCCATTTCCAATGTTGATCATTCTGGCAATGGAAATGTATGACTTCTTGCCGCTAATCAGCCATTTCCAATGTTGATCATTCTGGCAATGGAAATGTATGACTTCTTGCCGCTAACCAGCATTTCCAATGTTGATCATTCTGGCAATGGAAACGTTTGACTTCTTGCCGCTTAATCAGCCATTTTCCAATGTTGATCATTCTGGCAATGGAAACGTTTGACTTCTTGCCGCTAATCAGCCATTTCCAATGTTGATCATTCTGGCAATGGAAACGTTTGACTTCTTGCCGCTAATCAGCCATTTCCAATGTTGATCATTCTGGCAATGGAAACGTTTGACTTCTTGCCGCTAATCAGCCATTTCCAATGTTGATCATTCTGGCAATGGAAACGTTTGACTTCTTGCCGCTAATCAGCCATTTACAATGTTGATCATTCTGGCAATGGAAACGTTTGACTTCTTGCCGCTAACCAGCCATTTCCAATGTTGATCATTCTGCCATCCAATGTTGATCATTCTGGCATTGAAAATGTATGACTTTTACCACTAGTCAGCCATTTCCAATGTTGATCATTCTGACATTGGAAACGTTTGATCTCTTGCCGCTAATCAGTCATTTCCAATGTTGCCCTCACGTCCAAACTTTTTTTTCATATTGCATATATGACTCGGAAGGACATGACAACCCGGTTCGGACGCTTTATATGTAGACTATTAGCCGCTCTGGTGATACAGAACGTTGTCCAGGGTACATCATAGGAGGTTGGCTACACGTACCAGTAATGAGGTGATGTGATGATAGTGAATATGAAGCTGTGTAACCGGTATGAGTGTTAACCTAACTAACCAAACCCAGGTGACCGTTGGGATCATTCCCCTTAAAGTAAAAATACCCCAGGTACCAGCCGGGAGTCGAGCCTGGTCTCTAGGCTCGTAGCCAGGTGCACTGACCACTAAACCACGTGGCCAGTTACGTGTAAGTTGCTGCGTAGATACGATGAACCATCTACCCCTTCTTAGATACATGTGTAGTTCCAGAAAACGACACGGCGCCCTGAGCCCACGATTCAGCGACGCAACGTTTTGACATTTCGACGTGACGGCGCCCTCATCGTGCCTCACATCGTCTCTAGTCTCTATCAATGAGCTAAGCTACCTTTAATTTGTCTGTTTTCTAAACCCGCTGGAGATTCTTCGAGTGTAATCCTACTCCAGGGATCTTGGCGGTGCAAGTGCTCGGAATTTATTCTCCCAATCAACCCTTCTCCGCAACCCTTCCTTCCCTCTTCCGTGTTTACAGCGTGCATCTAAACATCCCTCCCTACACTTTAAGCATCGGGGAGGAGGAGGGGGGAAAAAACCTTCATACTATTCGAGGTTAATTTCCCGAGAAATTGGGTCGTCATTACAACAATATTCACAACCTGCAAGGTATCACTGCAAAAAGGGCACAAGAATAAGTGCCAACACAAACAATCGTTAGTAAATAATTAAATATACTAATTAAAAATTAGTGAAACTAGCAAATTTGAGAAACTGGCAATCCATCACATAAACATCAGTCGGCCTTATGTGTATATCTTCTATTCTCCTTAATATAATAATTAATAAAATACTCTTATGATTAACAAATAATTGATTTTCTTCAGGAATACAATATACACAAGTGTACAGTCCAATTTCCATAGGCAGAACCTTATCTGACCGCTAGAATCGTTACTACATCAGTTTTCACGTAACAGGCGACTTAACCCTAAGAATAATTCGGAGCTTATTGTAAGTATGGTTCCAGGAGCTTTGCCCCTTTATGTGATGAGCCCATATAAACAGTAAGAATAAAACGTTTGATAACGAGGGCGCTAGGTTCTGAACGTACTATTTTTGAAAGTACACTAAAATCTAGAATAGCTACAACACATGTGAAAACTAACAAATGTAAATAAATATACAGCCAAATCACAGTAAGATACATTTTATTGTTTTGATAGTTATTTTCAAAAATTGATCCAAACTCTAAATAGTGTTTTCGAGCTGAGAAACTAAATGTAAATATTTACTCAAATGTCAGGTGGTAATTTTTAAATATTATCACGAAGTCTTACAACCAGCTCTGTCCTGATTATGATGCCAGTGCTGCATCAAAACATGTTGAAGCTCAATATGTTTCAGGGATTGCAGCATTCAAAGGAACAAGGGATTACAAGCTAAGGAATGAATTCAATTTCACACTAACTTTTTTAATTTCTGTTAAAAATTCTTTATTTATAGATGTTTTATTTTATTCCCATTTCAACGCGGGATAATTAACATATACATGTTTGGATTATCTTGTCATATTACTGACTAAAAGCAATCTAACTCAAAAGTTCAATATTCTTAATAATTGCACGTACCATGTGCAATGGTAAGGTGATTGTGAGATGAAATGGAGGACCTACAAATTAACGTGGAATCCGAACCACGGTGGAGGCCTGGCATTCCTCAGATTCACAAATTGTGATTAATACACGTCTTGTAAGAGGTGAAGGAAGGATTTGGCAATCAAATAAATCTGTGCCGGGACCGAGGATTGAACCCCGGACCCTCATCACAGAAGTCCGACATTTTACCTCTATACCACCAGGTCACCTTGTTAAGATGTTGGTTAGGGCTTAAGTCATTGTATTATGTATTTCTTCAAATGATATTGACTTGTCATTGTATTACCAAACTTTTTCATAAACTTAAATGTTGATGCCTATACGGTTGTTATATTGCATCATATATATCCAGGTTTATTTATGCTAGATTGACATAGTTATTAACTTTACCTAGAATTGAATTCTTCTACTATTAATAGTTTATTTTTGCTTAGGTTAGGTTAGGTTAGGTTAGGTTAGTTTAGGTTAGATTGCATTTAAGTTCTATATTTTTATCCGCATACATTAGATATTTTATAAAATCACCGGTAAATGTAGATAATACAGTTCATGTTTCTTACTTTCACCAAACTGTATTGGGAAATTTATAAAATCACTGGTAAATTGAGATAAATCCTATTGTTTGTTAAATAAACCATCGCTATCAGTGATTCAGACATTCATTAGTTATTTCACAAAATAACGAATTCAGCACATTCACAGTAACATATACTCTCCATGGTGTGAGCTCGCAAGCGAGCTACACTGACCGTGCGGCCGCCACCGTTAGCGAAGATATTGCCAACATTTGCGGATCGAGGGTGTCACGTGGTCAGCACAACGAGCCGTTAATCTCAGTTTTATAAGCCGGAGATGCTACTTCTTTAATGTCCTCACGAGGCTGAGTTTTACCCCATTCCTGATTCACCGCTTCACAGATAAATTTGGGAAACACCGGGGATCGAACCCGGGACCTCTGGATCTATAGCCAGAAACTCTGATATATGTATATGTATTTTATAATTCGTATATATAAATGTATGTATTTTAAAGTCCATCCCACCTAGCACTTTCTATATCCTAATGTGGCCCTCCACTCAATAAGTTTGGGGACCCCTGCCTTAGACCATGTGGCCACCCAAGCGGGTAACTTAAAAGTTCACGGTGGTCAAATTGTAATGATCCAATCATTATTACTCTCTCCATATCCTTCTCAATCCCCACCTCCCCACAAAAATAACCGCAGGCCGTTTGGAAATTGTTCCTAAAGCTGAAATATTCGAAATAAGAAAATTGATTTGTTTTTTTTAAAACCCTCACCATCTCCTTGCGCCCTTGTTGCTCGGAGCGGGGGAACTTTTCACAGATAAGAGGAATACGAGCGAGTAGCATCAGTAAAAAAAAAAATAGCAAGGTAAAGAGAAAGGAAGGACACAGAGTGAAACAGAAAATGAAGAGGGGGATCGTGATAAAACAGAAGATAAAAAGGTCGACTTGATTAACAACAGTGGAGGGTGGGCAAGAAGGCAGGGAAGAAAGACGGGAAGAGACGCACAGAGAACGATTGGAGACAAGGAGGGGAGATGAGGGGATATAAATACTGTCCCAAAACAATCCGGACCATCTAACAGCAGAAATATAAACGGACTCTTTTTTTTTCAAGCACCTAGCCTTACTATCCGTTCGGGTTATGCACTAATTACGCTAAGGGTTTTAAGGATTAGGAAGGTTATATTTAGAGGAATAGTACACGCACTTTTGTGGAAGGAGAGGGGAAAACTGTTTAGGGGAAAACCACCTCAGTAACCGGGACCGGATTCGAACCCCAATCTCTTGTCTTCAGTAGGCAGTCCTTACGGGAGTACGCCTTTACATTCGCCTTGAGGTGTTAGCTGTTAGCGGGCCATCTAAAATAAAATTCTAGAGTAAAAATCACCCAAAGCCAGGTCGTTAATTTACCACAAGAAGCAAGAGGACAAAGATTTATTTCACACTCTACAATATCTGATCTTGCCGGGAATCGAACCCAAAAACCATTAAATCCAAACGCTTCACCTGATAAGATAAAATGAAGCGCACCGACATTTTTCTGACACATGCTATGTTAACGTTTCAAGGAATTTAAACCATTTAAACTGGCAAAGGTGGACACGCGGACTAAATGTCAGGTTCATTTATCTTGTTAGTCGGTGACGGGGAGGTCTGAGTTTGAATCCCTGACGAGTGTAACCTACTCAGGGTGGGTTTTTTTTTCTAACCTTAATGATTTTATACTCTCCATCCACGCAGATTAGAGAACATTTAATCTAAATCCTACCTTCTTCATACTCGTTTTCAGTGGTAAAATGTTCTAAGGTGTCACTCTCGTGTTAAGACTAGCCTGCTGATGACGGGGATATCGGGGTTCAAATCCCGTCCAAGTCTAATGAGGGTGGTTTTTTTACTAGACGGTTTCTCACCCTCCTTTCACGCAAATGCGGGTAGAAAACCTTTAAATGCTTCCTTCCTCATCCTTACGCCAGTAGTGTAGTTAAAGTGTATAGTCCAGAAGGGTGACCTGGTGGTCTAGGGGTAATGTGTCAGACTTCTGTGCTGAGTGTCTGGGGTTCAATCCTCGGCCCCGTCACAGATTTATTGATTGCCAAACCCTTCCTTCACCTCTGACAAGACGTGTATTAATCACAACTTGTGAATGTATGGAATGCCAGGCCTCCACCGTGGTTCGGATCCCACGTTAAACTGTAGGTCCTCCATTTCACCTCACAATCACCCTACCATTGCACATTAGCGTAAGTGCGTATAACCCGAACGGGTAGTAAGACGCGGTGATAATAATAATATAGTCCAGAAGGGTAAAAAGACACGGCGTGAAAAAATAGTTTAAACTTACTAAAACAATGTGTACCAGGAAAGAGAACAAGTAATAGAGAAATGGGGGGGGGGGACATAGGAGACAGAGGCAGGCCTTTTATTGGTTCCATCCCGCAAGTAGTATAATGGTGGAAAACGTCGTATAATGGGGGGGGGGGGGTTAGAGAGAGAACAGACTCATCGGAAATCAATAGCACACCCACGGCCCGGAAGACGCGTCGTCGGGATATGACGGACGGGCAGCAGACAGGTGATCTCAGGCGGGCAAGTTCTCACACGCCGGGACTCAAGACAGCATCGGTGGGCACGAGGACTAGATGTCAGGCTCGTATAATCTGGTTTGCCGGTGAGGTGGGTGGATGTCGGGATTCAAATCCTGGTCGAGTGTAGCTAAGATTGTTTTTAACCAAATGTTTCCCTCAATTTCACTTCAAGAAAATGCAGGCACATTTCCTTTAAAATTATACCTTCTTCAGACATATTTCACTAGCGTAGTTAATGTATGCATAACCCGCTTTGGTGTCTACGGGGTCTAACGCGCTACTCTTACAATAGACTAGATTGTCGGCGACGGGGAGATTGAAGTTCGGATCTCGGTCGGGTGTACTGTGGGTGGGTTTTTTTCCAAAATGTTTTACCACTCTCCCTCCACGCAAATGCGGGTACACATCCTATAAATGTAACCTCACTCATCCTTAAAACATTAGCGTGGTTATTACATAAGCGTATAACCCAAAAGAGTAGTAAGACGCGAAGGCAAAAAAATATTATTCCAGTTCTTCTTCGTCGCATTTTTTGTTTTTAATAGAACAATGTCATTTAAAAGTCTTGTGACTCAAATCATGACATGACAAAAATTACGTGCAACGACTGCATTTCCAACGAATGTGAAATTGACAAAAGTATCAAATTATATTTATTTCACCTCCCCTCCACCACCCGCAAAAAACTGCACATCATCTACCGCCAAACAATCGCTTGCCTAGCCTGTACTAAACTTGTTGATGACATTTATGTTTTTTAAAATGGCTGTTTCCGCCACGTACAAAATCTAAGACTAAACCTGATTCTCCTTTACATCCATTTCTGGAGAGCCGGGCATTGGTTCGTGGGGTGTGTGTGTGTGTGTGTGTGTGTGAGTCTCGTTCAGTTTTAATATCGCCCCACACACGTGGTCGGGTTTCTTAGGGATGCTATGAAGGAGGGGTTGGGCGCGGGGAGGCAGTAAAAGGGAAGGGTTTTTTAAAGCCCCGAGTCGTTCCGTCAACACCGCGCCGGAGTAGAGAGACGCTCTAAAAAGCCAATGGTCGTGACTTGACGGGGGAGGATTTCAGGAATCGCCGCGGACAGGAAATTGATTCCCTGCAGCGGCAAGGATTTCGTCCGGCCACTTTAGGCGAGGGGGAGAGGCTTATAGAGGGGAGAGGAAGGACCAAACAGTTTTCTAGATATTACCAGGACATCGTTTCGTTGAGATAACGGTCCACGTACTTTCAAAACATGTTTCAATCCAGCTACTCTAGATAGACAATGTCACACAGTTTGGTAAAAGAACTATCATAAGTCACTTTTAATCCATGTAGGCTACAGCGGAGCGTGTCGAAACTCGTATGGCCTCAGTGAGCATCGAGAATAATGAGGGGGCCGAATTTCAGAAAGTTAGATTTTGTCACCATCTTAAATGGAAAAATCTCAATCCTTACTCTAGTAAAAATTAAATTAAGATTTCATAAAATTTTAAGACTGATACTATATTTATTTACCAAAAATTCGAAACTTTATATTTGCATCAATCAAGTGTGAGAGTGTCTTTAGATCGTTTGTTGAAGTCACGTTCAAAATAGTTGACAAATACGTATCAGTAAATGTGATTGCTCGGGTGTTTGTTGCTTTTATATGAGAGAAAACACACATGTGTGCAGACATATTATTATTATTATTATTATTATTATTATTATTATTATTATTATTATTATTATTATTATTATTATTATTATTATTATTATTATTATTAGCGCTGCATCTTGCTAACTGTTCGGGTTATACGCACTTACGCTAATGTGTAATGGTAGGGTGATTGTGAGATGAAATGGAGGACCTACAGTTTAACGTGGAATCCGAACCACGGTAAAGGCCTGGCATTCCTCACATTCACAAGTTGTGATTAATACACGTCTTGTCAGAGGTGAAGGAAGGGTTTGGAAATCAGATAAATCTGTGCCGGGACCAAGGATTGAACCCTGGACTCTCAGCACAGAAGTCTGACACCTTACCCCTAGAGCACCAGGTCACCTTGTGCAGACATATATTGCATATTTGGTGCGCAAATTGAACTATTTTTGGGGATCAATCTTTGGTGAGTAGTGAGTAAAATGTGGTACACCAACCTCACTTGCTAGATTTCACCAAATAATGACCAATTTCCAAATGTCATGATCTCAAATGTGGTTTATTTATTTGAGCTATTTAACGTGCATTTTTGAACCGACTGACTATACAAGCACACGAGAATTTCTATGAGCGAGCTCGAAAGGGCCTACTAATTTTGCCGGGAAATGTATTTTCACCTACCTTCTAAGGGTTCTTTTATATGCCACAATAGACAACCAACGGCTTTACCTCCACTCCGAAGAAAGTCGTACTATAGATTTTTATCGCGCAAGAAAAATCCATCGACCCTGGTTGGGTTTGAACCCATTAAGATCGGATCTTGAGGTGAGCACTCTACTCCAAGACCACCGAGGTTAACCTCAAATGGTGTAGCCTATTCCTGCAACGTTTATAATAAGAATAAATTGGGCCACGTTGTATGTTGGGTCATCAAAAGGTCCGCGGGCCGCATAGGATCATGAATTGGGCCACATGCGGCCCGCGAGCCGCAAGTTTGACATTCCTGATGTAATAGTTTCAACTCATCATCATTATTATTACCACAGGGTGGCTACAAAACCTATTTTACAAAATTCCCTGACTTTTCCAGTTTTTCCAGGCAACATTTTTCAATTTTCCCTGACTACTTTTTTCCAGTTTTAATGGTGGATGATGACTTGTTTTATTTATTATTGATCACATATTAAAAAAAGTTTGTATCTACTAAACATAAACAGTTTTATCAGTTATTTAAAAAAATTAAATTTTATTTTATTTAGGTATTATTAACTTTTGTTTTAGTGTTTAGTTTCGAAATTAATGGGATTTTTAGACATATTTTTTAATTCCCTGACTTTTCCTTATTTTTAGTTAAATTCCCTGACATTTCCCTGTTTTCCCTGTCATTCAAAAATTCCCTGACTTTTCCAGGTTTTCCCTGTTTTCCCTGTCTGTAGCCACCATGTACTTGCTTTGAGTAGACAATAAAAATCAGGCTACTCAGCAATGTAAAAACTAGTTAATACAAATTGCTGGTCACATGGTCCGAGGCGTCACTCTCATAATATATTATAGTGGCGGTGACGGGGAGGTCAGATGCAATGAAGGTGGGCCTTTTTTTTCCCTTCAGAAAATGTTTCCCACTCTCCCTTCACGCAAATAAGTGTGCATTTTTATACACACTTTGACAAACCAGAACATAATTTATTTAAGGAATTAGGACAACTGTTCCAGAAAAATTACGTTTCTAATAAATAGCTTTTATACAAGATTACATGCGCGTTTTATACAAGTTACTAATACCAATAACCGATTGTTTAAAATAATTTCCCATGCTAAGATTATTTACATCGATTAGTCCCGATTATAGATTATTTATTAATAACTATTGAGAAATTTGCTTAATGTAATTAATACAAAAAGATTTTATTTAAAAACCAACAGTTTGATAATCTTACTTTTGATTAATCGTTGCATAACCGGTGATTAATCTTTACATAACCGGCGAAAGTTGGAACTATATTGTTAGTTTTATCAACGGTATGAACTTATATTTCTCTATCTGGTTAGGTAATCTTTGCATAGCCCACAACTCAGATGCAGTGTATATATATATATATATATATATATATATATATATATATAAATGGTGGTTTTTTTTTGCGATTTTGATCACTAAATTTTATTTAAAAAAAAAGATTAATCGGCATAATAATCACCGATTACGATTAATTGTCCGATAACGGTTCATCGGTATCCGCATCGGTACACCTATACAAGATAACGTAAATTTTTTTAACAAATAATAAGTAAATAATATGCATAGATTATTCTAAATTTAATTCTAAATTAAAAATTCACTACTTAGCCTTTTTTTTTTTCTTCACATATTTGATGTAACATATAGGCTAAGGTTTCATCTTTTGGAACCATTGTTTATATGGATCGTTTCACGTTTTAAATGTATAAATTGTATCTTAAAGTGCAAATCAGATTATGCTGTGTGGTAATGAGTCCGACAAGGAACAAAAACTCTCAAAGCCATTGCCAAACAGCAGTTTACAATAAATTAACAATACCATAAGACATTTCCACCTCTTCTTACTGGATCCAGACCACAAACAAGTTGGTCGGAGGATTCCCAACTTCCGACAAGAAACACCTCTACCAATGAACTGAAGTAATTGGTCATACATGTATTACGTAGCGCAATTTTAGGCCTTTTTAACCTCCCCTACCCCCACATCACGCTCCGTATTACTTTGGCCACCCCTTAAGTTACGTGACGCTTCCAGTTTCAACTAAAAGAACCTTTTCCTCGTGTCATTTTCGAATGGGCTGTTGTTGTTTTTAGTAGACTAGTTTATTTCACGTCGGATCTTATAAGTTTATATGTATTTACAAAAAAACACGATTTTAAAAGTGTGGAAAAACTTCTTAAGTTTATTCATGACTAGATAATTTTTTAAACACCTTCCAACCAAGTTGGTTGCAACCGTTCATTTAAATTTGTGATTAGAGATATTTCCTTTAGGGGAAGCCACAGTACATCTTTATTCTTTAGCATCCTGTGACTCACACAAAACTTCAGCCTTCCTACGTCTAGAAATAGGTCTACGCATACCCATTTCATTTAATTTCATTTAATAAATTCAAAACTTTTTTTATTGTTTGTTTTATAAACTAAAACTTTGTGTTTGTGACCTGGCGGTCTAGGGATAAGGTGTCAGACTACTGTGCTGGGAGTCCGGCGTTCAATCCTCGGTCTCGGCACAGATCTATCTGATTGCCAAACCCTTCTTTCACTTCTGACAAGACGTGTAACTTGTGAATGTGAGGAATGCCAGGCCTTCACCGTGGTTCGGATACCACGTTAAACTGTTGGTCCTCCATTTCATCTCACAATCACCCTACCATTACACATTAGCGTAAGTGCGTACAACCCGAACGGGTAGTAAGACGCGATGCTAATAATAATAATAATAATAATAAAACAACTTTGTTACGTTACGCTAGCCTAACCCCCCCTCCCCCCGCTTCCCCATATGTCCCGCAGCGTTAACGCTAAGATGGAACCCCCCTCTTAAGTGCGTTAAGTAATACATGTATGGCACCTAATAGAGAGGAGAGCAAGAGAAAAAACGCCATTCCACTAAAAGAGCAAATTAGTTGCTTCAACGTCCGTCTGTGTGAAGGGCGCCATGGCTCGATTTCGGGGAATGCTAGATTCTGGTTTAACGGGCCGTTTAAATGCCAACATTCTATTTCTACTATATTTTTTTAACATAGTGGGTTATCTGTAGTAAAATAGTTTAATATTATAAAAAAATAATAATTCAATTTAAACATAGCACGGAGAATCGCGTTTCATGAAAATATATTTAACATCGACAATATTTTATAAAATCAAAAACTGTAATGGGTTATTATTTTTAATATATATTATTATGAATTGTGTGGTTATTTTTTGGTGGTGGAAAAGGGCCGGGGGGGGGGGGGGGGGTTACACAAAGTTTCCGTATCCGTTCGGACTACAAGCATACATGTTAATTACGCTAATGTGTCAGAAATGAATAAGACAGAATATAGAGGAAATTAACCTGTATTTGCTTGTAGGGAGAGTGGAAAACCATTTAGGAAAAAAACACCCATAGTACACCCAAACGGGATTCAAACTCCGATCTTCCCCCCACCAGAAATCCCGTCAAATAAGAGAGTGACGCGTGAAACTATGTGACCACCGTTGCGGGGTTAAAAATTATAATTATGTGTTTTGTCAGTTTTTAATATTCATGTCAATGTATTTTATGATCAAATTAATCGTGAAAATGAAGCTCTCCTAAAAAAAATTTTAAAAAAAAAAGGATCTGCTTTAGCGCCAGAAGGCCATTCTTAAATTAACCTGAACCAATTTGTCATTTAAAATAAAAACCCAAGAGAAAATATTCAATTGAAGAAAATACGGCCTACAGTTGCTCTAAGAAAAAATATATTTCTTCGGTAAAATATATTTCAACTTAATTTTAAAATAAATGGTACGGCGCACCGCACAGACTTTCTCTCTCTTTCTATAAACTCGTAAGATTTCTGAACGGAATAATGTACATTGTATCATCACCACTCCACATAAGAACACGCATAAAATAATATACAATAATATATAATCAATGAGAAAAGAGGCGCATCTTTGTCCACCTAAGAACTTTTCAAACAGTTTAATGTCTTCCACAAGGGTCAACACTTCGTATTAAAATTTCGATTCTGGTTAAAGTTTTAACATTTTATAAGGTGTTGCAGATCTTCAAGTCATCGCATTGATACTTAATTATTCATTTATACATTTTGACCAATAAAAAATGTAAATATTGACTATTGAGTCTAAAATGGAGATAGATCATTGCTATGCAAACATTTCTCCTAAGAGATTTAAAGAAAAATAACATACTTTTTTAGATACTTATATTTAATTACTCTATGGCATTGGAGAATTATTGCGTTAAGACTTAAGTAGTATATGTTTACAACTAAAGTTCACAAAATTGTATTAATATATTTGCAAATATCTCAGAAACTGCTGCTTTTATAAAAATATATGTCAAATAAAAGTTTTTTATTTCTAATAGTCCTACAATTTTGCAATGATAAGTTGTTTAGTTTCTCCAATAGTTGTGGAGATACGGAAATTAACGCTTCTGTAATGTACACTAAAAATCATTTTCATAGAAAAATGAAAATAGCCAGTTTATATATAATCTTAATAAACGCCTAGATACGAATTTTAATCAAAATCGTTTGAGCAGATTTTGAGAAAACAAAATTTTTCTCTATTCACCCTTCAGTAAACTACCCTTAATTTTAAGTTTTTATAGGCACACAGACAGACGGCATTGAAAAGACTATTTTTTAGGGTTCGGGGGGTCATGAGACGTCGACATCCATCAACATTTCAGGTTAGTTTTTTTTACGGTCGCAATACTTAAACTTTAATGTCCAAAAAGTTAAAAAAATTCATATAATTGCGTATAGATTGAAAGTTATATATTTTATAAAAATATGTTTCGGATAAAATATCTGTATTATAAATATATATACATATTTGTAATGCTAAGTAATTTCATATCTCAAATAGTTTCGGAGCTATTATAAAAAATGTTAATTTACGCATCAGAACGGAGCCCTTAAATCGATTATGCCGAAATATTGAGAGTAGCCATTTTGTTTGGAATATTTATTAATGTTCATAAATGAAATTTAATCAAAATCGTTAGAGCCGATTTTGAGAAAATCGACTTTTTCTCTTTTTTCGCTTCAGTAAACTACCCTTAATTTTAGGGGTAGATATCCAATTCCAAAAAACCCTCGGGGCAACCCTATGAGAATCCTAGATATCAAGTTTCAGCTCAATCGGTAAAATAGTTTAGGCTCTAGTTGGAGGTACAGACAGACAGACAGACAGACAGACGGAAATTCAAAAACCACTTTTTCGGATTCAGGAAGTCATGAAACGTCAAAATTCATCAAAATCTCGAGTTCGATTTTTTTGACGATCACCATACTTTCTCTACCTGTAAGATAGAGAGAAAGTAAAAACAGCACAGCACGCATTGATGGCCACGCTTATAAAATGCCAGTGTCATCTAATCTGGTTTGCCTATGGCAGAGAAGTCGGGGTTCGAATTCTGGCCGCGTGATTTTTCCTAAAGGTTTTCCCACTCTCCCTCTACGTTGGCATGGGTACATTTCCTCTAAATTTAACCTTCCTCATCCTCAGCTCATTAGTCTGGTTAAAATGTGTACGGCCAGAATGGGTAGTAAGACCCAGTGGGGAAAAACAAGAAAGAAAGAGGCCATATAAGTTAGACTCAACAGACGAGTTTCTTGTTCCTCACCATAATTTGTAATCAAACTACATGTTAATCTCATCTGCTGAAAAGGAGGTAACAGGAGAACAGGACCACTGGGAGGTAGCAGGAGAACAGGACCACTGGGAGGCAACAGTAGAACAGGACCACTGGGAGGTAACAGTAGAACAGGACCACTGGGAGGTAACAGGAGAACAGGACCAGTGGGAGGTAACAGGAGAACAGGACCAGTGGGAGGTAACAGGAGAACAGGACCACTAGGAGGTAACAAGAGAACAGGACCACTGGGAGGCAACAATAGAACAGGACCACTGGGAGGCAACAGTAGAACAGGACCACTGGGAGGTAACAGTAGAACAGGACCACTGGGGGTAACAGAACAGGACCATTGGGAGGTAACAGGAGAACAGGACCACTGGGGGTAACAGGAGAACAGGACCACTGAGAGGAGAACAGGACCACCGGGAGGCAACAGGAGAACAGGACCACTGAGAGGCAACAGGAGAACAGGACCACTGGGAGGTAACAAGAGAACAGGACCACTAGGAGGTAACAAGAGAACAGGACCACTGGGAGGCAACAGTAGAACAGGACCACTGGGAGGTAACAGTAGAACAGGACCACTGGGGGTAACAGGATAACGGGACCATTGGGAGGTAACAGAACAGGACCATTGGGAGGTAACAGGAGAACAGGACCATTGGGAGGTAACAGGAGAACAGGACCATTGGGAGGTAACAGGAGAACAGAACCACTGGGGGTAACAGGAGAATAGGACCGCTGGGAGGGCTCGATATGGCGCGGTGTTGCCCGTACGAGGATCTCGCTGCGGGCTCGGGACTTTTTCCGGGCAGTTGCAGACCGGAAATTGAGTCCGGGACCGGTCGTCATTTGCACGCTTCGTCACACCCGGACCGACGAGAGGAGGTGAAGAGAGGGGTACCGTTGTAGCGTCGTGGCGCTGAACACAGATCTTCCGGTTCGACTCCCGGTAAAGGGTTGTTGTTGCAGCACTGGAAGACAAAGTGTCAACAGCCACCGTGTTACATCCCAGAGACAGCTTATTTATGGCTTTGTGAGTGTGTCCAGTCTTACTACCCGTCCGGGCTATCCTAATTACACTAATGGGATAAGAATGAGGAAGTTAGAATATAGATAAGGTATACCCGCATTTGCGTAGAGGGAGAGTGGGAAACAATTTAGGAGAAAAAAACTCCACCATACCTGGCCGGGATTCGAGCCTCAATCTATTCGTCATCTGAAATTAACTGTATGGCCAGAGTGACTTCTTAAACCACGCGAGGTGTGTTTAGTTTAAATTACATACAGGAATGAGTGAGACTCCCTATTTTTGGTGATAATTGTGATATTTAAACATTTAGCGGCATTTGACAAATAGCATCAATTTTGACAGCTACAACAAAACTTTTATTTTTAATATCTCTGGGTTACTGGCACTAAATAGAGTGAACACATTTTGCTCAGTTTGACCCAACAAGGCGTGAACGTTGTTTTTAAATTGAGGTATTTAACGTGCATTTAATAAACAAAGATATAAAAAAAAACGCTTACAATCTAAGAAAGGATGTAAAATACTAGGCACCTAGACCTAAAGCCCAGGTTTTTCTAATTATATAGAAGGGGTATAGCACTATGATCAGCGAGCTACTTAAATATACAGTCCAAATCTGACAACTAAAACAGTTATTAGAACTACTTTCACGTATTCATAAGTGAAGTTGTGTGCACTGCAGTTGTCACTTTTGATATAACTATACTATCAATATACCCGCCTCGTGGCGTAGTTGGCTTACGCGCCAGTCGTGTGGAGCTAGACTACCGAGGACGGGGAGATCGAGGTTCGAATCTCGGTCGGGTGAACTGTGGGTGGTTTTCCTAAAATGGTTTTCCACTCTCCCTTAACGCAAATGCGGGTTCACTTCCTCTAAATTCAACCTTCCCAATTCCTAATCCATTAGTGTAATTAGTACTTAAGCGTATAACCCGAACGGGTAGTAAGACGCGGTGCTAAATATAATAATAATATAACTATCAATACCTACAAGAATAACAATATAGTAATAAAGTAGTTTATTAATGTTCACCGCATAAAATGTATTTTCTATAAAGATCGTCCTATAAAAATTCTACCATAATTTGCCCACGCGCAGTAATAATAATAATAATAATAATAAATAATAATAGAAAACAGACAGTTCAAGGAACTTGGTCTGTGAGAACCAGAAGCACGGATTTCACTGTAATAAGAATCCGGTGTAAACGACCTTGACGTATATTAAGTTTACTAAAAAAAAATTGTATCTCTTGTTCCACTAGCTATAAAACTATCCGTTAAAAAGGGTATCAGAAACTTTGTTTCTTCAGACGCTACAAAAAAAAAACACCGCATAACTTATTTGCACATGGGCACCCAAATTGGAAAGTCAAACCAATTCAAGCTTTAGCCCATGTGGTTTGAACCTGGGACTTTAAGAATTAACGGATAGAAACTTCTGCCAAGGCGGGTTTGTGGAGTTGTTAAAAGAAATGGATTTAATACAGGAAAACGAAACGTTCCTCCTGTAGTCAAGAAATGTATGTTTTATTATATTTCTTTAGTTTATATCCGCATTATAAAATTAGATAGACGGCGCAGTAAATCTACCTACAAAAAGTATTGTCCTTATATACAGAACTTAGATTTTAGAAGAAAGGACCTTTTAGAAATTACACATATATATATATTTATTACTGTTAATTCGATAAATCAGGTTAATATACATAATAAACCGGATTTGATATTATTAACTAGCACCCTCTGGTTAAAGTGATAAATCTCACGTTTGTGTAGGTCCTGTCTTGAGTCCTACGTGGAGTCTGCTATGCATATAAATCGAGGTCCTTTTTTGATTGAGTGCGGACGTGTGGTGTTATCGAAATCGAATCTGTTCACCTAACCTAACCTAACCTAACCTAACCTAACCTAACAACCTACCTCACCTAACCTTCAGACTACTATAATTTATCACTTCAGCAAAACGGGTTTTGTTGTTATGTAAATTAACCGGTTAAAATAATGTATTACATGTATTTAATCTCATTAACCACTAATATCAGCTACTTTGGAAAATAACCGGTAATTATGCATAGTAACTAATTTATTACTTTAACGGTAACATATATATATATATATATGTATTGTGGTTAACAGTGATAGCACTTTACTGTTTTATTAGTAGACTTATTTAAAAAGGTATTGATAGTATTTATGGAAAGTGACAGCTGCAGATCACATGAACTTACGTATAGATATATAAAAACTAGTTGATCGTTGCAGCGTTTCCAAAAGTTCTGTAAACGTGCAATGACAACTAGAGTTCATATTATCTAACTGTGATGTACAGTATATACATTTTCATAAAATAGTATGGTCATATATAGAACAAGAATAGTGGCTTACACCATAGGCCATATCTTCATAGAACAAGAATAGTGGTTACACTATAGATCACATCATCATAGAGCAAATGTTTGCGTCTAAACTGAACGGGTAATGAGACGCGGTGATAAAAATACATGGTACAGTTCACACACAGACTTACTATTCTTTTAGCTTAATATAGAGACATTTACCAAAAACTCAAGATTTGGGAAACCAAATCATATACACTGTTGCAGAAACACTCAATCAAAGAGAGTTAATGAAATAGTATACATTTTTACAGAAACAATGAGAAAATCGGAAAAAACCCAAGTACTCTCGCAATGGACTAGCACTAGAGTACCGAAGACGGGGAGATCGGGGTTCGATCCCGGTCGGGTGCACAGGGGGGAATTTTCCTGAATGGTTTTCCACTCTCTTTCAACGCAAATTCGGGTGCACTTTCTCTCAATTAAACCTTCCTAACCCCTAATTAGTGTAATTAGTACATGGGCGTATAACCCGAACGGCTAAGTTAAGACGTGGTGCTAAAAAAATTATCTGTTCACCAACTTGTAAAAGAGCTGCTAATATATATTTGCTTTTAGCTAAAAAAAAACTAACTTAATGGTTTTACAAAAAATTATTAAGAATAAAAAATTTTAATTTTGAATAGTACTACATGTTTGGTATCTCAGTTGCGGATATATGATCAAAATGGGAAATTTCTGCTTATGCATAGTACCTCCAAGATAAAAAAAATTAATCAACAACGTTAGAGCGGATTTTGATATAATAGATTTTTTCTTTTCTAGCCCTTCAGTAGAAACCTTTAATTTTAGGGTTGGATATCTAATTCCTAAAATCCCCTCAGGGAACCTTATGAAAACCCTAAATACTATATTTCAGCCCGTTTAGGCTCTATGCCTAGATACAGACAGACAGCATCGCGAGAACAACTTTTTCGGTTCCAGGAGGTCATGAAACATCGACATTTATTAAAATCTCGAGTTTAATTTTTTTAGTCTATCACAATATTTCTCTTTCCAAGGGGTCAAGAAAAAGTCCATTATTTCTCTCTCCGAGGGTTCGAGGGACGGTAAAAAGATGTTTTGGGACACACTGTAAGGTTTATTACTAACAGTGGCTTTATCCCTACAGAACAAATGTTGTGGCACACCCTATATAGTCCTAAAGTAGTGGCGGCTGGTGGACTAGGGACAGGGTTTATGTACCAGAAAATTGCTATAGGTCCTACATATAAAACACTGGGATTGCAGTATGTCCGGGAGTTGGATTCCTCCCCCTGCTCTCAAACATCACACCCAGGAGAGGTTTGTCGCTTGGGAGGTCATTTCAAACACAAGAGCAGTGCATAATGTGTGTGTCTTCATATATATATATATAGAGAGAGAGAGAGAGAGATTTAACATTTAAAATAAGACTAATAAACTGACAACTCATGAAAGCTAAATTTATAATTTTATTATTATTATTACCGCGTCTTACTAACCATTCGGGTTATACGCACTTACGCTAATGTGCAATGGTAGGGTGATTGTGAGATGAAATGGAGGACCTACAATTTAACGTGGAATCCGAACCACGGTGGAGGCCTAGCATTCCTCACATTCACAAGTTGTGATTAATACACGTCTTGTCAGAGGTGGAGGAAGGGTTTGGAAATCAGATAAATCTGTGCCGGACCGAGGATTGAACCCCGGACCCTTACCCCTAGACCACCGGGTCACCTTATAATTTAAGGTGGGGTGCAAGGGGACGCGAGAAAAGGCCAGTGATATTTGCCGTTTTTATGGAAAAAACCTTTTTTTTTTGTCAAAATAAATAAAGTATTTCTCCAGCATTTTAGAAAACATTCTAAAATTTTAAATCTTGAGTAAGGAGTAGATAAATATGAGTTAAGTCTTAGATGTTTTATTTGTAGATTAAAGAAATGTTTACTATAAAGTTATGCTATTTTTAAGTATGAATAATTGAAAAAGTAGTATGATGCTGAAAGACATTTGACAAATTTAATCTTAAAAAAACATTTGTAACAAATTTCTGAAAATGTAAAAAATACTTCATTGACTCATATTCTCATATAAAAGAGTGAATAAATAGTCAAAATAACATTGTATACCATATTAAAATATACAATACAAACATATGTGAATCAACATAAAAATTAAAGTGTAAAAACTAATTAAAAACGATGAAGGTTAAAACTACGTTAACATCTTCTTGGCAAATTAAGTTTGTTGAATAATTAATTGTGCATTATAAATAAGTTGATAAGGTTAAATTAAATTGTTTGAAAATGTTAATTAAATTTTGTATCTAAGTCTTATCTGAAATGAACGTTCCCTCACTCCTTTTTAAATCCAGACCAGGTGGAGAATTCTGGAAGAATTAACCCCGCATGTTTCGGAATGCCATTTTTCGTACCATATTCATGGAAAGTCACTGTGTAAAGACAATGTGTTTAAATGACTTCTAGATGTTAACTCCAGCACAAAGATAAAGTGTAATTTTCTTCACGTGGTTATATCTGTCAAGGGTGTCCTGGAATTTAATGACAACTTTTTCTGTTCATTTAAAAAGTTCCTCATCCAATGCAGCTCTGCTCATGACAGAATTTTTTTTTTTTAAACTGTTGATTTCATCATGTGAAGAAAATTAAACTAAACGTTGCTACTGGATCAATATTTTATTTATTTTGGCTATAAAAACTGCAAAAAGACTGACATTTTCTGGAGTCCCTTAAATCCCCACCTCAAAAACAAAAACCTAACATGGCTGAAGATGGTAAGGTATCCGTCACAAGAGAAGAAAGATAATGGTCTACAAATTTCCCAAGTTTCGACGGATCAAACAAATATTTGAAGTTTTATAAAAAGTTGTTCAATATAATTATTATGACCTTATTCAACAACACAAATAAAAAATCATAATCGTAACTACTTAATCCTAATCGAAAATTGATTACGAGCCGTATTTACAGTCATTTTGGGCACGGAAGGTGGTACGCCGGGTGTCCATGTTTGACGTTTTATAAATATGAAATAAAGTTATAAAGCTGAAAATTGCTATAGACGTTCAAAAACAAACTAATTTTATTTTCAACTTGATATCATGGGTTATGGTTAGCAGAGTAAACGCTAGTAAAAAAAAAAAACCGCGTCCTAATTCAACGCCATCAATTTGCTCGAAGTTAAAGAAATTTTTCTTAGCCACACCGGTAATCCCACGGTCATAGGCGTCAGATTCGCAATAGACTTGATTTCCAGTGATGCAAACAGTTCTGTGCCACAATTATTTTTGACAAATCCAGGATCTTGTTTGTGGTTTTTTTTTGTAAGATATCGTTATGACTAACGCATTCAATGTTCTCCGCAGTTCGAACACTCCTATGGTAGGAGCTACTGGACCAACCATAAATCCGGAACTCACATCAGTCTCGTCTAATCCGGTTTGTTGCTGATAGAGAGGTCTGAACTCGACTCTCGGCCAAGTGTAATAAAGTGGGGTTTTTTTCCCCTAAATGGTTTTTAAATAATATAGATAGGGGTCTAATTATATATTTCTCCTCCCTGCCTGATAATTAAAAATTGCTAATAGCCCGGACGGTTATTAGGGCGCAGAACACGCAAGAATAGTAAATATAGATGAAACCGTCGTCAACACTCAAAGTTGTCGTCCTTCCCACCTCAGAGAGACTCTTGACGGTCCCTCGGGCGTCCTAACCTCCCCTTCTTCGTTCGCCGTTACTTGAATACCCCATGAGGCACAGTGTGTGGAGAGATTTCAAGGTCACGTCACCTCCACGGAATAGCTCTTGATAGATGGCTCGTGTTATTGTGGATTCACACGTTCGCCGAAAACAAGAGGACTGAAATGTGATCACGTGACGAGATATAAACCAATTACAAGGAGTCAGTACGAACGGCGCAAGACTTTCTGTACTAGTAAAAAAAAATTAGCTAAGTGTGCAAGCGCCTAAACCAAAAGACACAATCTGTGTGCATGTGCCTAAGCCAACCGACACAATCAGTGTGCATGTGCCTAAACCAACCGACACAATCTGTGTGCATGTGCCTAAGCCAACCGACACAATCAGTGTGCATGTGCCTAAACCAACCGACACAATCTGTGTGCATGTGCCTAAGCCAACCGACACAATCAGTGTGCATGTGCCTAAGCCAACCGACACAATATGTGTGCATGTGCCTAAGCCAACCGACACAATCAGTGTGCATGTGCCTAAGCCAACCGACACAATCAGTGTGCATGTGCCTAAGCCAACCGACACAATCTGTGTGCATGTGCCTAAGCCAACCGACACAATCAGTGTGCATGTGCCTAAGCCAACCGACACAATCAGTGTGCATGTGCCTAAACCAACCAACACAATCAGTGTGCATGTGCCTAAGCCAACCGACACAATCAGTGTGCATGTGCCTAAACCAACCGACACAATCAGTGTGCATGTGCCTAAACCAACCGACACAATTCGTGTGCATGTGCCTAAGCCAACGGACACAATACACGTATGTGCCTTCAAAGCGAAATACAAGCAGACAACTGCATCTACTGTTTCAAAATGATTTGAAATAAATCGTTTAGTCAAGTTTTCATTCTGTGTTAATTAATATAATATTGTTAATTAGAAAACATTAATCGTGGTAATAATATAAAATATATTATGTTCATCCATTCATTGATAATGATTAATCAGCTGTTTCAATTAGGCCTGTGCGGGAAGTACATTCTGACTTCAGGAAATTTTCGGGCGGGAAATATCAATCTGCCGCGGGAATGGGACAGGAAACATTTTTTAAATAATTTTCCACTTTAATCATATATTTATTTTTCTGATTTATAATTTTAGTTTGAACTCATCCTTATTATTCATTCAAATAAAAAAAAATTGATGATACAATTATGAAAAGAAGGAAGGGATTTTAAGTAGTCCTAGTTCCTCCACGACACCTCAATGAAGGGATTTTAAGTAGTCCTAGTTCCTCCACGACACCTCAAGGAAGGGTTTATAAGTAGTCCTAGTTCCTCCACGACACCTCAATGAAGGGTTTATGAGTAGTCCTAGTTACTCCACGACACCTCAATGAAGGGTTTATGAGTAGTCCTAGTTACTCCACGACACCTCAAGGAAGGGTTTATAAGTAGTCCTAGTTACTCCACGACACCTCAATGAAGGGTTTATGAGTAGTCCTAGTTCCTCCAAGACACCTCAAGGAAGGGTTTATAAGTAGTCCTAGTTACTCCACGACACCTCAATGAAGGGTTTATGAGTAGTCCTAGTTACTCCACGACACCTCAAGGAAGGGTTTATAAGTAGTCCTAGTTACTCCACGACACCTCAATGAAGGGTTTATGAGTAGTCCTAGTTACTCCACGACACCTCAATGAAGGGTTTATGAGTAGTCCTAGTTACTCCACGACACCTCAATGAAGGGTTTATGAGTAGTCCTAGTTACTCCACGACACCTCAATGAAGGGTTTATGAGTAGTCCTAGTTACTCCACGACACCTCAAGGAAGGGTTTATAAGTAGTCCTAGTTACTCCACGACACCTCAATGAAGGGTTTATGAGTAGTCCTAGTTCCTCCAAGACACCTCATGGAAGGAATTATGAGTAATCCTAGTTCCTCCACGACACCTTATGGAATCGATTGTGAGTAGTCCTAGTTCCTCCACGACACCTTATGGAATCGATTGTGAGTAGTCATAGTTCCTCCACGACACCTTATGGAATCGATTGTGAGTAGTCCTAGTTCCTCCACGACACCTCATGGAAGGAATTATGAGTAATCCTAGTTCCTCCACGACACCTTATGGAATCGATTGTGAGTAGTCATAGTTCCTCCACGACACCTTATGGAATCGATTGTGAGTAGTCCTAGTTCCTCCACGACACCTCACGGAAGGAATTATGAGTAATCCTAGTTCCTCCACGACACCTTATGGAATCGATTGTGAGTAGTCATAGTTCCTCCACGACACCTTATGGAATCGATTGTGAGTAGTCCTAGTTCCTCCACGACACCTCATGGAAGGAATTATGAGTAATCCTAGTTCCTCCACGACACCTTATGGAATCGATTGTGAGTAATCCTAGTTCCTCCACGACACCTTATGGAATCGATTGTGAGTAGTCCTAGTTCCTCCACGACACCTTATGGAATCGATTGTGAGTAATCCTAGTTCCTCCACGACACCTTATGGAATCGATTGTGAGTAGTCATAGTTCCTCCACGACACCTTATGGAATCGATTGTGAGTAATCCTAGTTCCTCCACGACACCTTATGGAATCGATTGTGAGTAGTCCTAGTTCCTCCACGACACCTTATGGAATCGATTGTGAGTAATCCTAGTTCCTCCACGACACCTTATGGAATCGATTGTGAGTAGTCCTAGTTCCTCCACGACACCTCATGGAAGGAATTATGAGTAATCCTAGTTCCTCCACGACACCTTATGGAATCGATTGTGAGTAGTCATAGTTCCTCCACGACACCTTATGGAATCGATTGTGAGTAGTCCTAGTTCCTCCACGACACCTCACGGAAGGAATTATGAGTAATCCTAGTTCCTCCACGACACCTTATGGAATCGATTGTGAGTAGTCATAGTTCCTCCACGACACCTTATGGAATCGATTGTGAGTAGTCCTAGTTCCTCCACGACACTTCATGGAAGGGATTAGCAGCATACTTGGTTAGGGATAGGATGACCAATTTAGAAAATACAAACAAATTTTAATAATGGATTATATAGATATTATATTTGACACCTGAGCATGGAGATAGAACCAGGAACCTTTGGCTTAGTATGCCAATACTCGTTCCATGCCCATGGTCATTCTCCACGGGACTATTCCTGGATAGCTCAATGTTTAGGGCATTGGCGTACTAAGCCATAAGGTTCCGGGTTCAATTCCCATGCCCAGGTGTCATTTTTCAATTTAATGAATATGATATTTTGATAAGTTACGCAGAACTTACTAAACACAATTTATTTATAATTTATTTACCCAATTACAAATTATTGTAGTTCCATTAAATAATTAACAGTTAGCTAATCTCTTCGAAAGCTTTAATTTGCTTTGAGCGGGTTAGTTTAGGCTAGGTTAGATTAGTATATTAGTGTACTTGTATAAAAGTGAACAAACTCTGCTATGGAATTAAGAGACATTTTTCGAAGAGAATACTACACCAGGTTTCGTTGAGGAACCAAACCACAACCACTTGACGAGAAATATTATCACCAACCAATCGACACAATCCGTGTGCATGTGCCTAAACCAACCGACACAATCCGTGGGCATGTGCCTAAACCAACCGACACAATCCGTGTGCATGTGCCTAAACCAACCGACACAATCTGTGTGCAACCACTTGACGAGAAATATTATCACATTATATTATTTACTTAAGACTTAATACGTATAATGGCCTCCATTTACTTTCTTTACTAAATAAATTTGTGATCCAACAGTGCTTTTTTATAAATGTGTGTGTGTGGATAAAAAGTGGGGAAGAAGAATTCAGACCCTCTTTGGTGGACGCATGATACAAGGCGTCATTCTCGAAATAGACTAGACTGCCGGTGAAGGAGAGATTGAGGTTCGAATTCCGGCCAGGTCTACTGAGGTTTTTTCTCCTAAAATTTTTTCCACCCTACCGCCACGCAAATGTAGATTCATATTTCTGTAAATTCAACCTTTCTCATCCTTAACCCATTAGCTTAATTAGTAAATATACCAAGACGGGTAGTAAGACGCGGTGCTAACAAAAAAACAATTAGATTAAATGTATCAACACTAGCATGGAATGAGAGTGGGAAAACATTTAGTGGGAAAAAAACATCGGTAAACCCAGCAGGTATTCGAACCCTAAACTCCCCTTCAACAACGATCCAGGCAGGACGAGACTGACACCTTTATCCCCGTGTACACCGGTGCTAGTATTGTAAAATAATACGACCCGAGACACACATGACAGCAAATCCCCAGTACTTTATCTCAACCTGTAAACTAACCTGGGACCCTCCGCTCAGTAAGAGGAAGCTCTGCAATTTATATTCTAAGTTGAGGAACAATATAAAAGTAGTGTACTGTGTAGAGACAATATTACTAGCTGCTTTCTCTGCCAAGTCAAGTGTGACGAATGGCAATACACAGGAAGTGATCTGGAGTTTGGCGACATTCGAAAGAGAAATTTCACCGAGTTTTATTTGAAGGAGTGTTGGTTAAAACACGTGACGGTGGCTGCGCGGGCTATGACGTCAACATTATATGGTCGGTTTTGTCGGTGATAAAGAGGTATGGGTTCGAATCTCATCCGGATATAATGAGGTATGTTTTTTTTCTAAATGGTTTTCCACTTCTCTTCCACACAATTACTTTTCCTCTAAATTTAGCCTTTCTCCTTCTCAGCTCATTTTCCCATTCGTATGATTATGCATATCTTACGGATCTTGCAACATGAAAGCAGAGTGAAGAGTTGTCGCGAGGTATGCAAGGGGAAAATGAGGGGTGAGGAATGAGGAAAGAGTGAGAAATTAAAACGTGTAAGGTGGGGATGTAGGGGACGCGAGAAAAGGGCAGCGTTTGTGCAGTTTTTATAGCAAAACATTTGTGTGTCCAAAATAAATAAAACATTTATCCAGTAGAAACATAAAAGTTTCATTTTCTTCACATGATTTCAACTTTTCTTGAATATCTGTCAGAAGTGTTCTGTAATTTAATGACAAGTTTTTAACTTAAAGACCCGCCTCGGTGGCGTAGTTAGCAAACGCGCTAGTCCTGTTGAGCTCGACCGCCGAGGACGGGGAAATCGAGGTTCGAATCTCGGTCGGGTGAACTGGGGGTGGTTTTTCCTAAATGGTTTTCCACTCTCCCTCCACGCAAATGCGGGTTCACTTCCCTAAATTCAACCCTCCCAATTCCTAATCCATTAGCGTAATTAGTACTTAAGCGTATAACCCGAACGGGTAGTAAGACGCGCTGCTAAATATTATTATTTTTAATTTAATTTAAAAAGTGTATCATCTAATGCCGCTTATGCTCATGACTGATATTCAAAAACTTTGCTATCAGCATGTGAAGAAAACTAAACTCTTATGTTTGTACTGGAACAATATTTTATTTTAATCAACCAATGTTATGCTAAAAAACTGCAAAAAAAAAACATATCTTTTCTCGCGTCTCCTAAACTCCTACTTAAAACATCTTAAATTAGCCTATGGGGGGAAAAGATGGACTGGGCACTGCTTTTTACCCCAGACTATCACCAACATTTCCATCCCAAGGTAGATTGGGCAATACTAGCCCAACCGTTCTTCCCCTCTCACTAAAAATTGTCCAGGACGTCCGCAAGATTGTCCAGGGATTCCGTGACATAGCATACCTTTATGCGTTTTTTAGATCTTATAAAATTGTATGCAAAAGGGTAAAATCACTTGTTTTTTCCTAAACACAATAGAGATGCCTTCCCCACATTAAAAGTATTCACTTCCAAATAATATTGTGATAGTAAATATAGAATCTACGTAATTTAAATTCCTCCGGTCAAATCGACTGAACCCAATCCACCAACCCCTCGCATAAAAGTGCTCAATTCGCCAGCGCGCGTCTGCAGTGTGTCTACTAAACTTTGGGTCTTGTTTTTCGAGTGCCAGACAGTATCCAACCGAGTGTCGACAGTTTAATTTAGTTTTTTTCATAACCAAGTGATTTTAACCGATTTGTGATCTGATTTTTGTATTTATCCACTAATTAAGTTTGATATTCAAGTAATTAGCCAATAAAGACAATAAATAAGTAAGAATAATCAATTTGGGATGTGAAGACAAAGTAAAAATAGTATAAATGAACATCATCATGATCACTATTGTATTATACAGGACGGATTGAGGTCCGAGGCTGTAGTCTGACTGTGTGCAATGTGTGCCAAGTTTACTCTCAACTTGTAAGGATGGATTGTAGTTTGAGACTATGTGCAATGTGTGCCAAGTTTACTCTCAACTTGTAAAGGATGGATTGTAGTTTGAGACTATTTGCAATGTGTGCCAAGTTTACTTTCAACTTTTAAAGGATGGATTGTAGTTTGAGACTATGCGCAATGTGTGCCAAGTTTACTCTCAACTTGTAGAGGATGGATTGTAGTTTTGAGACTATGTGCAATGTGTGCCAAGTTTACTCTCAACTTGTAAGGATGGATTGTAGTTTGAGACTATGTGCAATGTGTGCAAGTTTACTTCAACTTTTAAAGGATGGATTGTAGTTTGAGACTATGTGCAATGTGTGCAAGTTACTCTCAACTTGTAAAGGATGGATTGTAGTTTGAGACTACGTGCAATGTGTGCCAAGTTACTCTCAACTTGTAAAGGATGGATTGTAGTTTGAGACTATGTGAAATGTGTGCCAAGTCACTCTCAACTTTTAAAGGATGGATTGTAGTTTGAGACTACGTGCAATGTGTGCCAAGTTCACTCTCAACTTGTAGAGGAATGGATTGTAGTTTGAGACTAGTGCAATGTGTGTCAAGTTCACTCTCAACTTGTAAGAATGGATTGTAGTTTGAGACTATGTAGTACAATGTGTGTCAAGTTCACTCTCAACTTGTAAAGGATGGATTGTAGTTTGAGACTATGTAAGCTACAATGTGTGCTAGGCTCACTCTCAACTTGTAAAGGATGGATTGTAGTTTGAGACTATGTGCAATGAGTGCCAAGGTCACTCTCAACTTGTAGAGGATAGATTGAAAACTTAGGTAGAGTTCTAGAATCTTGTGTGCAGTTTAAGTTGTGTTCCAAGAAATGCCAATGGGTTTGGTCATTCCTCGTCACTGTCGCTACTTCATTATTAGGGTAGTCCTAGTAGAGGCGGCGCTTGGAAACACGAGCGTTAGTCAGAGATGAACAACAAGACTAAATCCGACAGTGACACACTCTCTTAGGCGCTTCTCTGCTAGACTCTGATGTTGGTTGGAAGAACAGTTTACAACATTCTGACATATTTCTTTGCAGTCTACGATGACAACATTTTATTATTATCATTTGTGTTATTCTACAGGTTATTGATAATATCTATCAAAAGTGACAGCTGCAGATAATATGACTTGATGTATGAATATATTAAAATAGTTTTGGTAACTATAGTAGTTACCAGATACGTTCCTCCAACCAATATTAGGGTATATCTATTATCGGTGAAAAAACAATCATCGCGTTTACTGTCTCAAACTTAGCAGGGTGCCAGCCAAACTATATTTTAAAATTCCCTGACTTTTCAGGTTTTCCAGAGCCAATTTACAACTTTTCCAGTCACTATATTATAACATTATTTTATTAATACCGCAACTTAGTGTAGTATTTTTAGACACACACAAACATTTTGAAATTGTAACACTCTATGACCCACCTCGGTGGCGTAGTTGCTAACGCGCCAGTCGTGTTGAGTCAGACCACTGAGGACGGGGAGATCGAGGTTCGAATCTCGGTCGGGTGAACTGGGGGTGGTTTTTCCTAAATGGTTTTCCACTTTCCCTCCACGCAAATGCGGGTTCACTTCCTCTAAATTCAACCTTCCAGTTCCTAATCCATTAGTGTAATTAGTACTTAAGCGTATAACCCGGACGGGTAGTAAGACGCGGTGCTAAAAAAAAAAAAAAAAATCTATGAAGGGGTTAAATGATGTCAAACTAAAGCAATGGCCGTTGGGTCGTGCGATCTAAGTTATATTTCAGTTAGATGATATTTATACATTAAAAGATCGTCTTACACGGGCAATGAACTAATGACTCAACTTTGGCTAAAGACACGCAATAGAGGGGTGAAAGTTGGGATTAAAACCCATGTTGACTTGTAGAATTGAGATTCGTATACTCAACAAGGTCAGTGAGTATTAACTGGAAGAAAAATGTTATTTTGACAAGTTGGTATTGTAAATGAAAATAGCTTAGGGCTATTATTTTAGTGAATATGTGAAAATTCCAGAAATTTGATTTAATTCCTGACTTTCCTCCCATTTTTCAGGTTGCTGGACACCCTGCTTAGAGTGTGGATGAAGGGACGCGAGTTAATGGCGTGTATTTTTGCACTTTTTATAACAAAACTTTTTTTTTTTCAAATAAATACAATATTTCCCAGTGCAGGCATAGAGTTTAATTTTCTTCAAATAATGATATCAACATTCTTGAGTATTTGTCAAGGGTGTCATGGAATTTAATGACAAACGTTTTCCCTCCATTTAAAAAGTTTGTCAAGGGTGTCATGGAATTTAATGACAAACGTTTCCTCTTCATTTAAAAAGTTGGTCATCTAATTCCGCTATGGTCATGACAGATATTCAACAACTGTTTATATCACCAAGTGAAGAAAATTAAACTATGTTTCTTCAGGAGAAATATTTTGTTTATGTTGAAAAAAAAAAGTTTTGCTATAAAAACTTCAAAAACACTTCACCTTAACTCGCATTCCCTACATCCCGAACTTAATATCTATCTTGGAGAGCTAGAATTATTTTGTTAGTTACTATAGTATTCCGGGTAGTTAGCGGTCCAAGTGTGCTATAAAACTTGGTTGTGTGAAAACCGCATTTCACTTCCAAGATAACACCTTTTTAAATACGCTTGTGTATAAAGTTAAAGCGTACTACCTATAAAGATTGCACTAAGAAGAATCTTTTTAAAAATTCACATACTTTTTTTTTTCAATTAATAGCGATGCTTTCGACACCTTAGTTCAGTCGTTAGTGCGCCTGTCTACTAAATTAAAGGTCTCGAGTTCAATCTCTGGCATAGTTGAAGAATTTGTTACTTGTGAAATTAGGGTTCCCCTTCACACCACCCCTTTAACGGCTTGAAGACCGGTTGTTGTGTCTGCTTTGTGTCTGCTCTAGAATTAGGTTGATTTGTAAGGTGTGTGTGATATAATCAAACATTTTATAAATTGTTTGTTACATAACTCCTTTTTTTTAAATAGTGTTATTCTATAGGTATTGATCATATATATTAAATGTAACAGTTGAAGATCACACGACATGACATGACGTATGAATGTATTAAAGTAGGTTAGTAATATTAAATAGCTGTCAAATTCCTACCTTGCTTCTTCCTATACTTAAAGTGTTGTGGAATGCGTTCAAATACTTTCTTGTGATTGGTCGAAACGACGCAACATATAAAAAAACTTAAAACCTGTTTTATAGAAAACTCGTCGATGGTAACTGACCCAGTCATTTCTCCTCTAGACAGTATGGCTGCGTTTGTGACGTGTGACGTCATGTTCATTAGCATTTTATATTTAATAATTATTGAAAGAGAACTATTATTTTGTTTAGCATCATGTCTCACAGCCCGTCCGGATTACCCGCATACGTACTAATTACGCTAATGTAAGTGAGATTAGGAAGGATGAGTTTAGAGGAAGTGTACCCGTATTTTCATATAGGGAGAGTGGAAAACAATTTAGTGAAAACCACCCTCAGTACATTTAACCGGAATTCGAACCCTGATATCCCTGGCATCGGTAGTCTAGTCAAATTGAGAGAATGACTGCTTAGACCAGGCATGTCAAACTTGCGGTCCGCGGGCCGCATGTGGACCTATATTTGATTTTGCGTGACCCGCGGACCAAAGCGAATCTATTCTTTTTACTTTCTCGCTATCTTACAGGTTGTCTGTCCCTCGGACTAGAGCCTTAACTATTTTACCTATCGGGCTAAAACTTGGTATCTCGGATGTCTCATAAGGTTCCTCCCCCAACGAGTTTTTGGAATTATATTTCTAACCCTAAAATTAAGGGTACTTTACTGAAGGGCAAAATAAGAAAAAAATCTATTTTCTCGAAATCAGCTTTAACAATTTTGATTAAATTTTGTATCTAGTCACTGTTTATTTAACATTACAAACAAAATTGTACTTCTCATTTGATCGTAAAAAATAACTGAGGATACTTTACAAAAGTGGAGATATCCAATTTTGATAATATTTCTGCAACTAACTTATTTGAGATAAGAAATAGCTTATCATTGTAAAGTTATAGTAGCCTACTATTAAAGAAATAAATCCTGAAATATATTTCTATAAAGCCAATAGTTTCTGAGCTAAAAAACTAATATATATATGTGTGTGTGTGTGTGTGTTTTATTCAAGACTTGAAAAATGAGATTGATTGCTATGCTCTTTGGTGAACCGAGTTCCTCTTTTCTCAATGTTTCTTTAACAGTGTGTATTATTTCATTTGTGCTCTTTGCTGGAGTGTTTATGCAACCATGTATAATATTTTGTTTCAAAAACCTTAAGAGTGCTTATTAAATCAATGTAGCTATCTATTTTAAGACACACAGAGAGAGAAAGTCTGTGCGATGCACCTTATCATTTATTATATCACAATTCACAATTAAGGGATTTTTTCTTTTTTTGAATAAAGATCTAAGTGTATGGATCTGGGTGATGTGATGTTGGAGATTTATTCGAGTCAGGATTTTTTTTTTTGTTCTTTAGCCTTTTTCTAAGAAATGGACTGAAAAATGACTTGGATTAACCTCTTCTGAATGAACTTGGCCTGTGGCCAGTCTCACATTTAAATGACACCTTCACTTTCTCGATTGTTTCATTTCCCAAGTGATCCCTTTCTTTCGTCTGCTCAGTGAGTTGAAAGTGTGACTCAGTGGGACATAGAGAAAGATGGAACTAAAGAAGTGAGCCAACTCGGCCCGGCTACCTTCTTACAGCATCTTTTTGGATTTGATCCAGGTCAAGAACGTTATCTTTGGAACGTTATTGCTAAGATGTAAACTGTATAGAGATGTAGAAAGTAGTTGTGAATTCAATCCAGTTAATACGGAACCTATAGATTTTTTTTTTTCAAATATCAGTTTGGACGAAACATCTGCACAGCCGATCCACGCCAGTTCCAAGTCATCCCGCTAACAAAAGTGTATTTTTTACTCGCACAATCGCTGTTGGCTTCACAAAATAAATGTTATTGATTTTCTTTTAGTTGAGGAATGGCATCGCTCGTTCGGTACAAATCCGTATATTATCGGGATGGATTTTAAAATTTGCATTTGACAGTTTTTTTTTTCTGAAGTTGACTTTATTTGTGGGGTAAAAAAACTCAAAAGATTTGAGTGCTCTTTATATAAGTCGATAAACATATGCAAATGCTAGTATTATTTGAAAATGTTAGGATAAGAAAATCTCGGTGCCGTAGCTACTTTCGAAGTCAAATTTATATGCATGCTGAAAAGCATTAGCCCATCTAGTTCAACGCTTATGTATTAATTACGCTAATGGTTTTAGGAGTGGGGAAGGTTATATTTAGAGGAAGTTTACCCACATTTGCGTGAAAGGAGAGTGTAAAAACATTTAGGGAAAACCACCCAGTTCACCCGACCTATATTTGAACCTCAATCTCCTCGTCCTTGACAATCTAGTTCAACACGAATCTAGCGCGTTAGCTAACAACGCCACCGAGGCGGGTAATCACTCATTCGGGACCTGTGTGTGCCGAGTTTAGTTGAAATCCGTTCATTTATTGTTTTGGCTCAAATGTTTATAAATATTTCTTAAAATAAGTGCAATATGCATATAAATATGCCCTTAAAATGTAAAAAAATTGTATTAGAAGTTAAAATGTACTCTAAAAATATATCTATTACTTTTTTTCAAATGTTACCCTACAATGACTAAAATTGCTTGAAAATGTTACCAAAATAAATAATTTGTTATGAAATATATTATATTAAAAATAAGTATCCAAACAATATAAAAACATCCACTCAATTTATTCATCATTATTATTCTGTAAAATATGAAATATTAGTTTTTGCTAGTTTAGGCCCAAATTAAAATTATTATTTTTTTCACAAATTATTAAAAATATTGTGTAATATTTGCCCAAAATATGGGTTAATTATGCCCTAAAATAACAAGTATTTTAAATATGCATTTAGGCCTAATTGCAAAATTAAAAATAAATAGAATAAAAATATGACATGTCATAAACATAAATATTCCGGTAGAAATGTCAGCTCACAAATAAAGAGGATGTATTATGATATTTAAATATTTACATAATATATTATCTACGGCAGACCGGGGAAGACCGACGCTAGTAATAACTAAGCGTCCTTCCACCAAGCGCTGTAGTCGAGACAAGTGAATGTGAAAACTGTAATCTATCTTATTGCTTTATTGGAGCTCATTTGATATTGTTTCAGGTGGTTAAGGCCATTAGGATAAAACTCAAGTGTAAATGTACATGTACAACACAAGCCCCCCCCCCCCTCCCACGAGTGCGTTCTGTGCGCCCAAATTGAAATATTTTAAATTGCGGACAAACAACAGACTGGGATCTCGAAACTGACGTAAATGAGCGCCAATTTTCATTTATATTTCGTACTTTTCTTTCCCATTAATTACGCGTGTAATGAATGTACTTGTAAAAAATAAATAACCATTCCTTCGTGATTTTATTATAGTTATGCCTCCCCCCCCTCTACCCTCGGATAACTCCCCCAAAAACTTATCGGCCCTCAGTGGGGGGTGGGGGGGATGGGGGGAGAGAGGTTGGACAAGATTGTGTCCTAAGTGCATTCGTTCCATTTATATAAATTTTAGAAAATTTAAGAAAAGTTTTCCGAGACATTTTCCTCACCGGAAAGTTTTACGTATCGATAATTACATAAACACAGGGTTAACAGCCATACAATTATTTTCCTGTTTTGAAATTAAAATACACTAATTTTTTACTGACAACAACAAAATTATTAGCGTTTTTTTTAATGAATTCTAAACCTGAATCAAATCTCTAGATAGTAAAATTAAATTTCAAACAATTTGACTGTTTCCAATGAAATTTGTATGTAAAACAATTCGTTCGTTGATTTAAGACTGGAATAAGGCAAAATATTATTTTGGTTGTTTAGTAAATTAAAAACACTATTATTGATCCTAATTTAAGATATTAAGATATTTTATTTAGTTACCAACAACAACAAATATTATGTTATAGTTATAAATTTATTGTTATTTTTATGTATATATAATTAATGTTATATTAATTGCTCTCAAATTATATAAAAATGTATTAAATTTAATTTTTTTAAATATATAGCTACTATCTATCATTCATTGTCATTTTAAGAACGTTTTATTTTTTCCAGAATCCGGATCCGCTAACCCTACATAAACATCTTGGCCATATTTTTATCGCCGATAAACAAACAGAATGAGAAACCATAAAGGAAGCGTCGAGTGGCCGGCGGCACCTTCTCGACCGACCACAGTAATGTTCCTCCGCTGACACGATTGTGAGTCCCCAGTGACCTTGAGGCAAGGAGACTACCGAGCGGACAGACAGACACACCGCGGGCGGCGGACCAAACACGACCTCCTCGCATCAACAACGTTTTACAAGCATAACAACTTCCTGTTCTTTATGCAACACAATGTGGAATATCACTTGCGCTGCATCTAGATGATCTCTTTGATAACGGTTCTTTTGTGACCGTCAAACACTCACACAAAATGTCGATTTGTTAATAAATGAGAATATTATCTCAATAAGCGTCTTCATGAAGACAATGGTGCACCCATGAGGGAAAGGGGAAAGTACCCCCCAAACCAAACAAACACCACAAAAGCATTTTAATAAAAGCTTAAACTTAAAACAAAGTACAGCTACAGTAGGAGTTTGGTTGGAAGAAACTTAAGATAAAAACATTTTTGCTGCCAACATTGATTATATTTTACTATACGTATTATTAGCAAGGCCCGGGTTTTAATGAAATGCCATTTATTATTGGTACATTACAGAAAAGTTCGTGTGCATGTACATTTTGTTCATAATCCCCTTGTTGTAGAAATGTGTCTTTTATAGGTAATGTTTTTGTCATTTTGAAATTTTAAGTCATATTTTATTGCTTTGTGTCATTATTAGACATTTTTGAATGTTTTTAAGGCATTCATGTTGAATAAGAATATTTTGAAATAGACCTATTGTCGATATTCTATAAATGCATAAATACTCAAACATGAAGGTTTCCAAACTAAAGTTGATGAACTTTTTAGGTCATCAAAATCTATGCCCTGATTATTAGTGTTATTTTTATAGGTATTTGACGTGTATGTACAGATGAAATAGCTTTTATATCTGTCAGATAAGGTTCTTCTCAATAAACTATTAATAGCACCGCGTCTTACTACCCGTTCGGGTTATACGCTCTTACGCTAATGTGTAATAGTAGGGTGATTGTGAGATGAAATGGGGGACCTACATTTTAACGTGGAATCCAAACCACGGTGGAGGCCTGACATTCCACACATTCACAAGTTGTGATTAATACAAGTCTTGTCAGAGGTGAAGGAAGGGTTTGGTAATCAGATATATCTGTGCCGGGACCGAGGATTGAACCCCGGACCCTCAGCACAGAAGTCTGACACCTTACCCCTAGACCGCCAGGTCGCCTACTTCTCAATAAAATTGGACTGTAAATATAGAGAAGTGTTTTCCAAACTGGAGTACGCATATCTCCAGGGTAGCGCAAATTACCAAGTTGAGTTTTATTGATAGTAAAATGTGTTTTGATAGGTTTAATAAACACAATAACGCAGACTTTGAAGTGACGTCATTAACTTTCATAGGCATTTGTTTCCGCTCTGTCCCAGGTTTATTTAACCCACCACTTGGACTTAACTAAAATTTGTAAAGACCGTTTTTAGATATCAAGAATTTTTCTAAATAATTTGTATGAAGAGTTGGAAGAGGTTGGTTAAACCATGAGTCCATGACCCTGAAAGGGGTACACCATTGGCGAAAGTATGAGAAACACTCATAGAGAAATAAATATGCATAGGATGCATTATAAGAACAGACTTTTGACATGATATATTCCAAATGTGTACAATTGTACACATTAAAAGTGGCCCTATTAATCCAAATTGGAGATTAGCACTGAAAGAAAGGGAGATCTTGACAAAAGTGTACCATTTATAGGGTTTTAATTTAAGGGCGCCGCCTTCTTGAATGGCAATATCAACACACCGCCTTATTTCTTAAAGTAATGGCAGTTCTGAAGCTTCAAACACAACTAAAACAATACTCATTAGCTTAGAAGGTTATAATGTGACATTGTTACTTTATTTGTTTGATAAGCGCAAAATCTTTGTTTCTTAATATTTATATTTATATCAGAGCTGCGACATTTTGAGTGAAAAAATGTTGAAAATTAACTAATTTTAACTTTAGATACAATTTTACGAACAATTAAACAAACCAATATAAGATTTGTAAGAGCGCATTTAACGTTAATTTTGTCGTGAATCTTACATTTAAAAATATTAGATCCCTTATTAAATAGGTTTGATGCATGATATCGTATTGAAATGCGTCTCAACGCTTCAGTGCGCGGCCACCTTAAAAGAGTAGGACTTGGACATAGAATTGTGCGCCGGCTGCGTCGTGTTGCAGACAATCTCGAACAGATCATTCCCGTATGAGTTACCGCATGGTTGTTTGTATTTAATGTTCACTAACACCCCCAGATCTAGTGACTATCTCAGGCTCGTATTTGGTTATATTGGTCAGGATTACACTCCCGATCTAGTGACTATCTCAGGCTCGTATCTGGTTATATTAGTCAGGATTACACACCTAGCTCTAGTGACTATCTCAGGCTCGTATCTGGTTATATTGGTCAGGATTACACCCCAGATCTAGTGACTATCTCAGGCTCGTATCTGGTTATATTGGTCAGGATTACACACCTAGCTCTAGTGACTATCTCAGGCTCGTATCTGGTTATATTGGTCAGGATTACACACCTAGCTCTAGTGACTATCTCAGGCTCGTATCTGGTTATATTAGTCAGGATTACACACCTAGCTCTAGTGACTATCTCAGGCTCGTATCTGGTTATATTAGTCAGGATTACACCCCAGATCTAGTGACTATCTCAGGCTCGTATCTGGTTATATTGGTCAGGATTACACCCCTAGCTCTAGTGACTATCTCAGGCTCGTATCTGGTTATATTGGTCAGGATTACACACCAGATCTAGTGACTATCTCAGGCTCGTATCTGGTTATATTAGTCAGGATTACACCCCAGATCTAGTGACTATCTCAGGCTCGTATCTGGTTACATTGGTCAGGATTACACCCCTAGCTCTAGTGACTATCTCAGGCTCGTATCTGGTTATATTAGTCAGGATTACACCCCAGATCTAGTGACTATCTCAGGCTCGTATCTGGTTATATTAGTCAGGATTACACCCCAGATCTAGTGACTATCTCAGGCTCGTATCTGGTTACATTGGTCAGGATTACACACCTAGCTCTAGTGACTATCTCAGGCTCGTATCTGGTTATATTGGTCAGGATTACACACCAGATCTAGTGACTAACTCAGGCTCGTATCTGGTTATATTGGTCAGGATTACACCCCAGATCTAGTGACTATCTCAGGCTCGTATCTGGTTATATTGGTCAGGATTACACCCCAGATCTAGTGACTATCTCAGGCTCGTATCTGGTTATATTGGTCAGGATTACACCCCAGATCTAGTGACTATCTCAGGCTAGTATTTGGTTATATTGGTCAGGATTACACCCCAGATCTAGTGACTATCTCAGGCTCGTATCTGGTTATATTGGTCAGGATTACACCCCCAGATCTAGTGACTATCTCAGGCTCGTATCTGGTTATATTGGTCAGGATTACACCCCTAGCTCTAGTGACTATCTCAGGCTCGTATCTGGTTATATTGGTCAGGATTACACCCCAGATCTAGTGACTATCTCAGGCTCGTATCTGGTTATATTGGTCAGGATTACACACCTAGCTCTAGTGACTATCTCAGGCTCGTATCTGGTTATATTAGTCAGGATTACACCCCCAGATCTAGTGACTATCTCAGGCTAGTATTTGGTTATATTGGTCAGGATTACACCCCAGATCTAGTGACTATCTCAGGCTCGTATCTGGTTATATTGGTCAGGATTACACCCCAGATCTAGTGACTATCTCAGGCTCGTATCTGGTTATATTGGTCAGGATTACACCCCCAGATCTAGTGACTATCTCAGGCTCGTATCTGGTTATATTGGTCAGGATTACACCCCTAGCTCTAGTGACTATCTCAGGCTCGTATCTGGTTATATTGGTCAGGATTACACCTCAGATCTAGTGACTATCTCAGGCTCGTATCTGGTTATATTGGTCAAGATTACACCCCCAGATCTAGTGACTATCTCAGGCTCGTATCTGGTTATATTGGTCAGGATTACACCCCCAGATCTAGTGACTATCTCAGGCTCGTATCTGGTTACATTGGTCAGGATTACACACCTAGCTCTAGTGACTATCTCAGGCTCGTATCTGGTTATATTAGTCAGGATTACACACCTAGCTCTAGTGACTATCTCAGGCTCGTATCTGGTTATATTAGTCAGGATTACACACCAGATCTAGTGACTATCTCAGGCTCGTATCTGGTTATATTGGTCAGGATTACACCCCAGATCTAGTGACTATTTCAGGCTAGTATTTGGTTATATTGGTCAGGATTACACACCAGATCAAGTGACTATCTCAGGCTCGTATCTGGTTATATTAGTCAGGATTACACACCTAGCTCTAGTGACTATCTCAGGCTCGTATCTGGTTATATTGGTCAGGATTACACACCAGATCTAGTGACTAACTCAGGCTCGTATCTGGTTATATTGGTCAGGATTACACCCCAGATCTAGTGACTATCTCAGGCTCGTATCTGGTTATATTAGTCAGGATTACACACCTAGCTCTAGTGACTATCTCAGGCTCGTATCTGGTTATATTGGTCAGGATTACACCCCCAGATCTAGTGACTATCTCAGGCTCGTATCTGGTTATATTGGTCAGGATTACACCCCTAGCTCTAGTGACTATCTCAGCTCGTATCTGGTTATATTGGTCAGGATTACACCTCAGATCTAGTGACTATCTCAGGCTCGTATCTGGTTATATTGGTCAGGATTACACCCCCAGATCTAGTGACTATCTCAGGCTCGTATCTGGTTATATTGGTCAGGATTACACCCCCAGATCTAGTGACTATCTCAGGCTCGTATCTGGTTACATTGGTCAGGATTACACACCTAGCTCTAGTGACTATCTCAGGCTCGTATCTGGTTATATTAGTCAGGATTACACACCTAGCTCTAGTGACTATCTCAGGCTCGTATCTGGTTATATTAGTCAGGATTACACCCCAGATCTAGTGACTATCTCAGGCTCGTATCTGGTTATATTGGTCAGGATTACACCCCAGATCTAGTGACTATCTCAGGCTCGTATCTGGTTATATTGGTCAGGATTACACACCAGATCTAGTGACTATCTCAGGCTCGTATCTGGTTATATTAGTCAGGATTACACCCCAGATCTAGTGACTATCTCAGGCTGTATCTGGTTACATTGGTCAGGATTACACCCCTAGCTCTAGTGACTATCTCAGGCTCGTATCTGGTTATATTAGTCAGGATTACACACCAGCATCTAGTGACTATCTCAGGCTCGTATCTGGTTATATTGGTCAGGATTACACCCCAGATCTAGTGACTATCTCAGGCTCGTATCTGGTTACATTGGTCAGGATTACCATCCCAGATCTAGTGACTATCTCAGGCTCGTATCTGGTTATATTGGTCAGGATTACACACCAGATCTAGTGACTAACTCAGGCTCGTATCTGGTTATATTGGTCAGGATTACACCCCAGATCTAGTGACTATCTCAGGCTCGTATCTGGTTATATTGGTCAGGATTACACCCCAGATCTAGTGACTATCTCAGGCTAGTATCTGGTTATATTGGTCAGGATTACACCCCAGATCTAGTGACTATCTCAGGCTCGTATTTGGTTATATTGGTCAGGATTACACCCCAGATCTAGTGACTATCTCAGGCTCGTATCTGGTTATATTGGTCAGGATTACACCCCAGATCTAGTGACTATCTCAGGCTCGTATCTGGTTATATTGGTCAGGATTACACCCCAGATCTAGTGACTATCTCAGGCTCGTATCTGGTTATATTGGTCAGGATTACACCCCAGATCTAGTGACTATCTCAGGCTCGTATCTGGTTATATTGGTCAGGATTACACACATAGCTCTAGTGACTATCTCAGGCTCGTATCTGGTTATATTAGTCAGGATTACACCCCCAGATCTAGTGACTATCTCAGGCTAGTATTTGGTTATTTGGTCAGGATTACACCCAGATCTAGTGACTATCTCAGGCTCGTATCTGGTTATATTGGTCAGGATTACACCCCAGATCTAGTGACTATCTCAGGCTCGTATCTGGTTATATTGGTCAGGATTACACCCCCAGATCTAGTGACTATCTCAGGCTCGTATCTGGTTATATTGGTCAGGATTACACCCCTAGCTCTAGTGACTATCTCAGGCTCGTATCTGGTTATATTGGTCAGGATTACACCCAGATCTAGTGACTATCTCAGGCTCGTATCTGGTTATATTGGTCAGGATTACACCCCAGATCTAGTGACTACTCAGGCTAGTATCTGGTTATATTGGTCAGGATTACACCCCCAGATCTGTACTACCTCAGCGTGGTTACATTGGTCAGGATTACACCCCTAGCTCTAGTGACTATCTCAGGCTAGTATCTGGTTATATTAGTCAGGATTACCACCTAGCTCTAGTGACTACTCAGCTGTATGGTTATATTAGTCAGGATTACACACCAGATCTAGTGACTACTCAGGCTCGTATCTGGTTATATTGGTCAGATTACACCCCAGATCTAGTGACTATCTCAGGCTAGTATTTGGTTATATTGGTCAGGATTACACCCCAGATCTAGTGACTACTCAGGCTCGTTTTGGCTTATATTGGTCAGGATTACACACCCAGATCTAGTGACTATCTCAGGCTAGTATCTGGTTATATTGGTCAGGATTACACACCTAGCATCTAGTGACTATCTCAGGCTCATATCTGGTTATATTAGTCAGATTACACCCCCAGATCTAGTGACTATCTCAGGCTCGTATCTGGGTTATATTGGTCAGGATTACACCCCCATGCTCTACTGACTAGCGGGCTATATTGGTCAGGATTACACCCCCAGATCTAGTGACAAGCACAGGCTAGTATCTGGTTATATTAGTCAGGATTAACCCCAGCTCTAGTGACTAGCGGGTTATATTGGTCAGGATTACACCCCAGTCTAGTGCACAAGCTCAGGCTCGTATCTGGTTATATTGGTCAGGATTACACCTATACTATCGTATCTAGGATTCTCTTATGGGAAGGGGGAGTTAAGGGAAAGGAGACCGGGTACTAGAATACTCGCTAGTAGACTATAGCTTATCTACGAAGGGAGTAAAGGTGACAGCTGGCAGAAGGTTCTTTAATGAAACATTGGCTGAAAGTGACTAAATGTTAACCCATTAGGATATAGTTATTATTTGCTTGGTAAGACTATATTATCAATAAAAAGGTTAGAGTGTTGGAAGAACTGGGAGGTGGAGTGTTGGGAGGTTTGTGGAAGGGTTTGGGAGGAGTGAAGGGGAAGGTTTGTGGAAGTAGTGGAAGGAGTTGTCCCAGCCCCCACAACTATTCCCCCTTCCCTACGTGTTTGATCAAAATATTTATTTTGATACAAGGGCAAACTAGTTTACAATAACAAATAGCCTATTATTATCAGTAGCCTACTACCGGGAATCGAACAAGTATCTCCCACCGGGCGTTCTCGCGACTACATCATAGTAACATGCACTAATACAAAGTATGAATTAATCCTTAAAGAAAATTGGTGAGAGGTGATATGACCTGCAATATAAACTACTCGATGTCTAAGGCTAGGATTTGGTTCCCTTTCGAGTATGCAAGAGTGGTTGGTCTCACGGCTTTCAACCCTCTCTCAAGACTAAATCTAGTTCAGATTTTAAAATTCTCGTAGAATATGCTTAATGCTACATATTCTATGCCACTATATGTCAGCATACCGGCACTAAAACACAGACCTATTAGATGTAAAATAATAAATAGGCCTACACTTTTTCTTTAATTTAGAAAGTTTTGGCACCAGTACAATCATAAAAATATTGATAAGTTTCTAAGTGGGCCGAAAAATAAAGAGTTTTAACGAACTCTTATTATATAACTGGGACTAAGAAACCAGTTTGAAAAAAATTGTATAACAAAATGAGTTTTGGAAAGGCTATGAAGTCGATGTTCGTTTGAACACTGAATGGTCAGGGATTTGAACCTTGGGTTTGCCTTACTGCTCTACCGGCCAATTTATCCATAATGTTTGGAATACAATTATCAAGAAGGATTATTTACTATAAATAAATCTGTGAGCCTATTGCAGATAGCCTACAATGCTTGGTTATTTTATTTTAAAGTGAATAATAGACTCTTTTTTTTATTTAATGTGTGTGAACGACTTATAATCTACAAGTCAATGACATAATAAATCTTTACTAATTGGTTTTCAAGCTAAATATAGTCGGATAGTTGTAAGAAGAATCTTATCTGACAGTTCAAAAGTTTATTAGATCTAGTTTTGTGTGTGTTAATAAGTGAAGCCATGTATTCTGAAGACGTTCCTTTTGACAGATGCAACCGTTAGTCAATGTTGGCTACTCTATTCATTTAAAAAAAAAAGTTTTCAAGGGTTTTTCTTATGGTGACATGACTATAGTTGGAAATAATTAATTATTGTTACTATTCAAAGGTCGCCGTGCTGCTTTTTAGAGTTTTAACATTATTTTTTACAGTTAATTATTAATTTGGTTATAATTACGGTATTTGTAGAGTGAGGTGTGGACAAACAATATTAAATTTTGTGTGCTAGTAAAAATCTTCTAAGTAAAATCATTAAATATATTGTTTTAAAGGCATTCATTTCATTTTACGAGCGTATGCTATGTAAATAAACCTGAAGGCCGTATAATATATTTGAAACATTAAACTTCTTACAAAATTAAAAATATTATCTAACCGAACATTGTTGATTTCAAAACAAACAACAATAAATGTAATATTTGTTGTGTTAACGCTACGTAAAAAATATCACTAGGTATGAAACAAAAACCAAACAATAAAAAAAATTGTATTTTTAAAATAATAATAAATCAAACAACTTATGTTAAAGGAGTGATTTTTAAGTTTTATAAACTAGGTGTTAGTTAAAATTTTACTCAATTGTTTACATAAATTTAAATATTAACCCATGATTATTCATCAGACCAATGTAAGTAATCGAACGTGGCCTACCTTGAACTTGATTGCTCCAATGTTGACGGCTGATAAAGACCACTGTAAGAAAAAAGAAAAGAACCAAACACCGGCACATTCGAAAACGCCAACTAAATTAAATTAAGAAATAAAATCGCGCCCTTTGCCCCCCCCAAAAAACACGCGCGTTGTAAATCACTACGAAGGGGGTTAGGTTATGGTTACAGGAATCTGGGTCAAATGGAAGGGTAGAACGGTCGGGGGAGCGTATTGTACCGCTGAAACCAAGAAAACTACGCGATTATCATTTAATGCAATTACAGTCAATAACACACGTCATCGTTAATCATAAATTAAATTATAAGTCTCACAATACAAATTGTGTTGTGTTAATTTTCACAATGCAGTCAATCCTGCAGACACTCGGAAATAAATATATTTATATTCAGGAATGTCAGACCCCTAGACGATAAACAAGTCATCAGTGAACAAAATAAACAGCGCTGTATAACTTCAAGATGTCTATAAAATGTTATGAAACATTAATATCCAAGAAATATAAATATCAAATTGGAAGAAACTAACACACCACTCCTTCGGACTGCAGCTGCACAGTGCGGGCGACGGTGCTGCGGCCTATCGTGACAGTGTGAACTAGTTGATCGATTCACGTACGATATCTCGATTGCCGCCAATTTCAACATAATGTCACGCAGGATAATGTGAAAATAGATGAAAACGCCATACTTAAATAAATGATTAACTGTTTTAATTCAACCCTTCATCGTTACAATGAACAAATGTATGTATGTATGTATATATAGCAATGTAAAGCACATATAATATGCATAACAAATTATTATAAACAAATTAATCTTGAAATAAGGAGTTTCTCCATAATGTTTCAAAATCATTTTTGTGAGTACCCACACCGGTGGCCATGCTGACAAAGGCGTCGGTAATGTATCGTTTGATTTTCCAGCTACGATCATATTGGGGTTAATATCTTTACCAGGTGCTCTAAGGTGGTTTTAGCAAAATGGTTTCTTAATATCTCTCCACCGCCTTGATGGAGTAGTTAGCTAACGCGCTAGTTTCGTGTTGAGCTAGACTGTCGAGGACGGAGGGATTGAGTTTCGAATCTTGCTCGGGTGAACTGGGGTTGGTTTTTTCCTAAATGGTTTTCCACTCTCCCTCCATGCAAATGGGGTTCACTTCCTCTATATTCAACCTTCCCCATTCCTAGCCCATTAGTGTAAGTAGTACTTAAGTGTACAACCCGAACAGGTAGTAAGACGCGGCGCTAAGTATTATTATTATAATATTATTATTATTATTACTACTATCTCAACTTGATAATGTGGGTACATTTCTTCTAAATTCCGCAGGTGGTAATACATAGAGCATGACAAAAAATATGCAGGACACTATTGTTTTCTTTATAGATTGTTAGCTGGAAAATTAGATGGTATGTTTAAACCAGAAAACACATCAAAGTGCGGTTTTATGCCTTATCAATTAGGCAACAGTGAGGTGGGATCAGTTTAATACATACGTCTAATTTTAAATAATTATTTTTAAATTGTGTTTTACTTATTAAATAAAATATGGCGAAATGCTTTCACTGGTCTCATTCTTTCCATTGTTCTCTAAAGTACAATACAGAAAAGAAAGCCACAGCACAATGTGGCAACTAGTTCAAGATGAAATACCTTCTTGAGTTAGGGGTAAATGTTATCCGTGGGGTCTTATGTGTACTTTATTGCTCATTTGATAGCTTTTAGATACTTTTAATTTATAATTTGAATTAAAGGAGTTAAGAATAAATAGATGAATTCAATAGGGGAGGAGATGGGAAATTGTCTGGTAAAAAATCCTCTCAATTCATTTTCTGGAATCTTATTCCTGGCATTTCATATTAATCTGGTGTGTTTTAAAGCTCGGTCAAGTCACACCACTCCACTTTTAAAGGCTGATAATGACATAAAATGTTGAAAAATCTACTTAAATAAAATGTTTACAAAGGCACAGTGAACAAAATAATTGACAATAATATTTTATTTATTTTTCAATCATTAACTTTTTAAATCGGTATCTATTTATATTTTCTTAACTTTTTTTTTTTTATTTAGTACACCGCGTCTTACTACACGTTCGGGTTATACGCTTAAGTACTAATTACACTAATTGATTAGGAATTGGGGAGGTTGAATATAGAGGAAGTGAACCCGCATTTGCGTGGAGGGAGAGTAGAAAACCATTTAGGAAAAACCACCCCCAGTTCACCCGACCGAGATTCGAACCTCGATCTCCCGTCCTCGGCGGTCTGGCTCAACACGACTGGCGCGTTAACCAACTACGCCACCGAAGCGGGTTCTTAACTGTTACATGTTCTTAATAACTTTTAAAACTTTATAAACATATTATTATTATTATTAGCACCGCGTCTTACTATCCGTTTGAGTTATACGTACTTATGCTAATCTGTATTGGTAGAGTGATTGTGAGATGAAATGGAGCTACAGTTTAACGTGGAATCCGAACCACGGTGGAGGCCTGGCATTCCACTCATCACATGGCAATCAGATACATCTGTGCCGGGACCGAAGATTGAACCCCGGACCCCTAGCACAGAAGTCTGACACCTTACCCCTAGACCGCCAGGTCACCGGATAATAAACACATTGAATCAAGTTTTGACTATTTCCTTTTTTTTTTTACTTTTGACTACAACTTTATGTTTATGATTTTAATTGTAAATTTTTATATTGTTTCAATATGCATTTATTAATCTATGCCACTCATTCTTAATATAAAATCTGTGTTTTTAATTCTAATTATTGTCAAACATCATTATTTGAAAATTTTCTACAAAGTTAAAGAAGTGGTTGCTTGTTGGTAATCAACATAAATTGTAAATTTAAATTTTGCAATGGTTTAAGCCAGTTTATAAAAAAAGAATTTACTAACTAAATCAAACACATAAAGGCCTTATGATCTACACATAGTTGAGATGAATCAAATATAAGTTTGAATTGATAACAGTATGCTTGAAAACTGCCCTCTTCCCAGCAATTGACCAATTACACACCTTGCTAAACAGCATCATCGTTTCCAGCCTATGGCCGAGTCAGTTTAGTAAATGCCTCCATCGTCCTCTATCCTTCCACCATTCTTCTCCTCTCACTTGCACACTTTCTGTTATCTGTTCCTCCCATCTCTTTCTTAGCCTCCCTTGTGATCTTTTTCCTACACTTCATTCCCAACATTTCTTTGGCATCCTCTCCTTTTCCATCCTCATTACATGACTATACCATCTCAGTCTTGCTTCCTCTACTATCATCATGTACTCCCCTGTACCCCCCACTATTTCCTGGACAACTTCATTCCTAATATTGTTTCTCCTCATGACAGCTAACATGCTCCTCACAAATATGGTAGCTGTCATGAGGATAAACCTGACCTCAACATTTGGTTCTGTGAATTGGATTTGAAATACATACAGCACAAGGGCTACATATAATTTAATTCAAGGGGTAGGGTCCGTAGGCATGAGGAAGATAGTTACATTTGCATCCACATTAGTGTGAAGAGCAAATACAGTGATGAATCACATGGGGGGAAAACTACCTCTAGTTCACCTGGTCGAGACTCAAACCCTTAACTGAATGTTAGTGGCAATTAAGTGCAATCTGAGTCCAACACCTTAGACTGTGTAAACACTGGTGTGGTTAAGTGAGAAGAATCACTTTTAAATTATAATTGTGTACACAGAAGGTTCAGTAAAGAGTGGGAGAGATAAAGCGATAAATATAATAATTTGACTTTTTTTAAACCGCATCTTACTATCCATTCGATCTATCTTCTTATAACTGCACTAATGGGGTACGGAGCAAGGTGGAATTTAGAGGAAATGAGCTCACATTTGCATGTAAACTGTTTGTAAAAAAAAACACGAACATTTGGCATGGATTCAAACCCCCGAGCTTCTTATCACAGACAAAACAAATTGTCTGAATGAGATGAAAAAGAAAAGATTCCACCTTTTTGCCATTTAAAACCGAGATAGCCATTTTGTAGCTGACCCAAAGATGCATCAATTGGCCTAAATAAAGAAAACATTCCTTCATTTCTAATGCATGTAAGCAAGCCTTCAATATTTGAATGCGGTGTAAAAGGAAAAGATTCCAGGCATGTTTCCCTTCTTACACGCAAGAACTTTTGAAGTCTGTTGAGAGTAAAAATATCGTTGACTTCAAGGATTGATGGCCTGATACTTTAAAGATGAGTTCAAAAAGTATTGGTGGGTAATGAAACATTTCTAATCAGAAAATACAGACAAAATCAGAAAGGTTATGTACAAGCACATTCATCTATTGACGGACTCCTAGGTGATGTGTTCAAACTGTATAAAGGTCATAATGGTCATAGTAGCGTTGCACTTTCCACAACTCCTGTGTATAGTGAAAAGGTTCCTATTAACTGCAAAAAAATTAATGATCTCGGAAAAGTTGTGCACTATGTTCCCGATAAACACAAGGAGTTATACGACAGCATTTTGCTATTGCAAATAACTCCTGCTCAAGCAGACAAAGTTCAAGAGGATAGCGACTAGAAAAAAATAAGACACACTGATAGTGAAAACTAGCATTTCTATGTGTTTTGTGTAAGCATATTTGTCCTTTTTTTAAAATTTCATATGGTTAGGTTAGGACAATGTTTTTGTTTTGCTTTTTTCATATTTTTCAAGAAACATTATTATTCATATTCACTTTTTAATTAAATGTCATAAATATTACTCTAATAATGATTTAACCCTTTGAGTGCCAAGAGAAATGACAAAAAAATGTGCTAAAAGTGCCAAGCTATTTTCCTGAAAAATGCAGGAGTTTGTTTAAATTTTAATAACTCATTAGTTTATGAACTTCTTGCACTCAAATTTTTACATAAACTAGCTAACATGCTTGCCAATCCGATGATATAATTATACATATACTTTTTTAATTTTTAAATATAATAAAAAAATCACTAACCAAAATATTTAAAAAAAATTTTTTTACTGTTTTATTTAACATTAATTTTTAAGCATTGAAAATTTAAATAGCTTGAAATAGAATAAATCACTGAAAAGAACATAAAAAACTGAGTAAATAACAAAGTTTACAAAAAAAAATAACTTTAGATTTTTCGCTAAAATTGGGTTATGCATAGCAGCTGTTTCAGTGACCATCAACTTTAGCAGGGTTATAGTAAAACAAAGTCTAGAATAAATAATTGGGTTGGAATCAGAAGGGGACGGTGAGAGGATTTCAAACTTGGTACTTTTGCATAAATATGAAGAGGTTGGGGTGGATTATCCTGATCTTCAAAATTTATTTAATCCCTTTAGGAATAACTAGTATTCACACTCGTGTCATCAATGTCATCTGCCACTCCTACTTGATCCGATCTTTCAATTTCACTAGAATAAAATTCCTGTTCAGTTTCATTATTTACAAATTAAGAATCAGTGCTTTCAGAATGACAAACAAATTGATCACTCTGGGTTGAGCTGTCAATAAATATTGCAAGTATTTCTGTGTCTTGAATCACAGCTTTCCTCTTAGTAGCCATGTTTACAAACAAGGCCAAAGATAAAACTCATAAAGTAAAAAGTTATACAATAATTTTCAGGTTCGATATATCGCAAAGACAAATAAAAGTAGCTTGAACATACGAGAATGCAATGGAAATAAAATCTACTCTATCTGTTGACTTAATACTGAACTAAGAGCTCGAAAACGAGGGATCGCTGTGAGCGACGCTGGCAAGTTTAGCAGATATTTCGTGCATCGCTCTGAGCGACGTTGGCACTCAAAGGGTTAATTAGGAATTAATAACAATAATTGTTACAAGGAATAGAATACATTAATTTAAAATCATTACCACTCTTTAAAAATGTTGAGAATTAAAAGGAAAACATATCAAATTATTTCATGTATAACACGATTTTATTTTTGAAATTTTAAAACAATGTAAGGAATTGTTCAGCTCATTTAGTGCTATAATTGTTTAACTGTAAGTTTTTATGTAGAATGCTTACTTTCAGCAGTAATCAGTTTTATTCGTTTTTCCAAAAATTAGGTTGCACGAAATCTTTTCCTTTTTCATCTCATCCATTCAATTAGACAAGCTCGATATTTAGTCCTTGTGACTACTGATGTTGATATCAATAAGTCCTGTACAATAAAAAGAGGAATACAGTTCACTCTTTAATTACTGCCCCTGAACAATAGCTAATGGCTACCTCTTGAAGTAAACTATGGTTACTCCCCATAACTCGACCTAGGTTTCACTCTTTCAGAACACTTCCAAAGAATATTAAACTCGCTAAGCGTGAAAATCATAACACACAAGTATAATGTTTAACTTTGACAAAGCTCGCAGTATTTTGGAGCCAATAAAACAACAAATGTTAATGTAGGACAAAAACAGGAAAGCTAATTAAAAAAAAGTACACATCTTTAAATAATTAAAGTACGGGTGTGCAAAGTTTCCTTTTTTTCAATTCGAAGCGAAGTCGAATTGAATAATACGAGATATTCCCAAAGTCAAATATTTAAAAAAATATTTGATATTGGATTAATATATTATACTTTCCATAACTATATAAATTTAAGTATTAAATATAAATTTACAAAATCCTATATTTCAAACATAATTAATATTTTTTCGTCTTAAAATGGATAAATTAAGCTACAGTCACAAAATCACTTTTGAATCGAAGTTGAAGCGAACGTATATTTTAAACAATGTTGACTTCGTACACTCCTAAATTAAAGTGGTTCTTTCTCAAGGGTGACATGTGAATCAGAGGAGGGAGAGTTAAGAATCAATGGACAAAGTAAGAGGTTTTTTTGTATTTTTTCTATAAAAACAAAAGAGTACAAATTATATATAAATTAGATCAACGTTACTTGTGGGTTGTAACCCAGTTTTTACAACACAATAACTCTTAGTTTCTATTATCACATTAAAGAAAGTGTTTTTAGATTATTTTTAATTATAAATAGCAGATATAAAAAATTTGAGTTTTATATTATAAGTTAATTTTTTAAACATTCATGGCAATGCAGTTAATACTGGTCTTGATTTACATTTAGTTCTTTTAAAATAATGCCTTAGAAAAGGTAATGATAATTTATATTACATAACAATTAAATATATTCCCTTTTAAAAGTGTTTAAAATGATAAAACTAAATACATTAAATCTCTTTCGGTGTAAAAATAAAGTTTGTCAGATAATACTACTGCTGTTTCTTATTCCTAATAATAACATTAAATTAGTTTTGTTTTTTATTAATAAATATAATAAATATAAACCAGTAAGCAAATGTTTCTAATGATAGCTATTAACAAAATAATCATTAAAAAAGTTTCAATAGATAAAACTATTATAGAATTTTAATAAAACATAAATCCTTCTATCAAGGGCAAACTTGGACCTTCTTCTGCTGCCCTGAGTCTCCTAGTAACAAATGGAACAGGATTTTTTTTTTTTTACATTAAAATGGTTGAGTAATACAATAATATTTTAATTTTTTTCACTGTAATGACATTATTTCATACAGTTTTTTTAAAGAATAATAATGAAGTAATTGCACATGCATACTTATAAAATCATACGTCTAGTCTAGATTTTTGACTAGCAAATGTATTAATAAGATCATCATAGTCTAAATATTTCAACAAGTCTGACTCAATGCTTAAAACAGCAAGAGCGTTTAATCTATCCTTATTCATTTTTGAACATAAATAATATTTGACTCAACGTGACCGAGAAAAGCTTCGTTCTCCAGAGCAATTTGTGACCGGAGTACAAACACCTATATGAAGCAAAATATCAACATGAGGGTACACATTCTGTAGATCGTGTTCTCAAAGCCACTCCAACAAATTCAGACTTGTTTTACACTTTTTTGACAGTGTATAAGAAATAGGCATACACATCCATTTACAATCCCTTAAAATTTGCCCCCCCCCTAAACTTGCCCCTAGCTGTAGACTACTCAACCTACTAATAAATCCACCCCTACCTTTTATGTTTTACAATCAGAGAGTTGAAACTTAATCCAAGCAATAAATATATTAAATTAAAAACATGATTGTTTTGATAAATATATGACTTTTTACTATTTATGTAAAATGTAATAATGTTGAAATAGAAAAATTAAGAGGTGGATTGATATTGATATTAAATATTGTGATGATTAAAAAACATGGTATTTGTGATAAGTAATAAAAGAAATCTTCCTTATTGTACTGACACTTCAAGTATTGAGGTCCATACAATTTGGAAGAGTGGCATACAATATGCTTATTTGGCCTATGCCATTTAAGATATTTATTTATCCTACACAAGAAATCAAATCAAACAATGACCACAATATTCATAGAAAGCAATATTAATCATTCTTGCCATGGCTGAAAAATTTATTGGTTGATATATGGGTTTTCCCTTTCAAAGTGGTGAATTACCGGCCAGTGGCCAGATGTTGTGTCTATTCTAGATTTAAGTTGGTTTATATCTTATGTTGACATAATAGTTGGTTCAGAAAGTGCACGGTAGATACCTTGAATAGACGAAAAAAATAATATTAATGGACATTGGACACATTTACAATTTACATTCATGTTTGTAAAATAAATTAGATCACTCTATAAAATAATATTATTTATGTACAAAGCCCTTCAATAAACTTTATAAGAATGACAAAGATAAAAAAAATTGCTATCCAAAAAAGGTACATTAAAGTTACAAGAGCTAAATTTTCTAAGAAACTAAATAAGCTCAAAAATTTAAAATAGTTCAAAAGTCTAAGAGATACTATCCTTCGAAGTAATGGACAGAGCTTACTTTAAAACATATATGTTAATACATAAGGTTTTAATTACTGTAGTCGGCTTCTTCAAATAATTTAAGGAGTGTCTAAATTATTGTATCTCAAGTTTGTAGTTTTCATTGACCAGATGAATCTTCATAAACATCTCCTCACAATAAATTAGCTAATTATTTTCCGATAAAATAATGATCATGTAATTGAGCGCTTTAAATTCCGTTTTATTGAATCACTTTGATTATGGCACAAATTATAAGTGTGTCCCACCTTGGAACAACCAAGATGGCCACCTCTAATTAGACCTCACACATGACCTCAACAACTCTCCTAATCTTGAAAGCCGCTAGGAACATATTCTTCTGGCCCGGCACCAGGAAATGGGAGGTTCTGTCCATCCTTGACTCCATGGGAAGACCCTGGTTGGAAACTTTACCGAGTGCAGCCGCTACAAGTTGTTCCACTGTGTCCACCCCCACAGGGTTGATAGTGCAAAGTTCCGAGAACCATTTCACCTTTTCAGAGCTCAGTGGAGTAGAGAGCAGTGAGTCGCGCCCCACAACATGGAATACTCGACTCAGCTGTTGGCAAGTGAGCTCTGTCAGCGTAACCTCTTCTACAAAAATGTTCATTTCTCCTTTGTCGAACACTCGATCCTAAAACAGATTTTGTCCAGGTTAATATTGCAAGTCCACACTACTTTATATTTAGCAGTATGCCCCTCATGTATGATTGCCTCAAATAATTTTTTACAAACCTTTATGATAATATTCGGTGAAATTTCTATAAATATTTTTTAGACAAACTCAGTTCAAATAGGATGTGTTCCTTAATTCTAAACAATGACCTACATTCAAGAGCCTTTAGGGCAGTGATTCCCAACATTTTTCATTTGACGTACCCCTTGGTAGTTCATCAAATTTCACCCCCACCAGTGGCATCACTAGGGGGTTGCGGACCACATCAGTTGACACCAAAGTGACTGTCTATTCAAATTTTGTGTAGTGTATTAGCAGAAATTTATTATTAAAATAAATCTAGCTATACCCATAAAATAAATTTTTCGTAAGCACAGATTAAATGTACTGTATTAATATACCTACAAAGACAACACTATGCTAGATTACTTTTTTAACCTTTTAATGCGAATGCACTTTGGTAAGAGTTGTTTTTGTTACTCAATTACAACGCTGCTTTGAATTTTGTTAGCACGCACTTTTGTTTTCGTTGCTGCTGATGTTTTTATAGTTTCTGACTATGTCAAATTTTCTAGTATCTTAGCTACAATATTTTGAGTATATTGCAATATGTAGTTATCTACAATATTTGGGCCGTTATTGATTATGAAAACTTAATCCATTAATTTAACTCCTGTAACTGTAAAGTTTAACGAGTTAAAATGAACATAATTTTGATGTAATTCTTAACAGCTTTTACCTCAAATTCTATTATTTTCCTGTCAAATGTTATCCATTTAAGTGGCAGCATGGTCTACAGCGCTACCCTTTCATTAGACTAAACTGCCAATGACGAGGAGATCAAAGTTCAAATCTTGGTCAGGTGTACCAAGGGTGGTTTTTCTTAATGGTTGTCCACTCTCCCTCTACACAAATGCAGGTAACTTCCTTTAAATATAACCTTCCTAATCCCTAAAAAATAATTAGCATAAATAGTACATAACCGTATAACCCGAATGGGTGGCTAAGAAAAATCATTTAAAAAAATCCTTCCAAATTTTCACTTTAACTACATGAAACTATGTAAATGTAAATACATATAGGATGTTTGTATGATATTGTAATTAAAAGGTGTAATTTTAATTTTGCAAGTTGTTTATGTTTATACTATTTCCATTACATTCAGTTATATACGGGAATCACGATTTACAAATAACATTAGTACAAAAAACATTACTAAGAATTTATATGGTCTGATACGGGAGGAGGTCCATGGGGCTGACAACATGAGCTACCGCACTGGCTCCCGGCCCCGTGGTATAGTGGTCAATATACCTGGCTACAAACCTACGGTCCAGAATTCGATTCTCGGCTAGTAACATGGGTAATTTTCCTGAAAGAGGAATTATCCCAAAGGTCATCAGGGTTTGGTTTGTTTGGGTTAGGTTAGGTTTAAGATGGCTCCACACCTTTATAATCACAATCATCACATCAGCTGATTGCGGGTATGATGTGTAGACAACCTCCATAGATGTATCTTTAGTAACGTTATGTGCCACCGGAGCGGCTAAAAGCTTACACACACAGATACTATTGCTCTCCCGGTCCAAGGTGCCGCAAGCTTATATAAAACGCACTGGGTGACACCAACCCTAGTTACACCACTGACCCCACCCCATCTTATTTTTTGGGATGAATATAAAAATATCTTTAAAGAATTTTTGTTTTTAAATCACTTCTTTAATTCATACAATAATAAATATGACATTGGTAGCATGATGGTTTGAAAAGAATATTTTTAAATCAGTGTGATAGTTGGCATTGCAATGGCTGCAATATTATCAAAGAAAGAGAGGAGAGAGAGAAGAAGAGAGAGGAGAGGAGAGAGAGAGGAGAGAGAAGAAGAGAGAGGAGAGAGAGAGAGGGAGAAGAAAGAGAGAGAGGGGAGAGAAGAAGAAGAGAGAGGAGAGAGAAGAAGAGAGAGAGGAGAAGAGAGAGAGAGGAGAGAGAGGAGAGAGAAGAGAGAGAGAGGGGAGAAGAAGAGAGAAGAGAGAGAGAGAGAGAGAAGAGAGAGAGGAGAGAGAGAGAGAGAGAGAGAGAGAAGAAGAGAGAGAGAGAGAAGAGAGAGAGAGAGAAGAAGGAGAGAGAGAGAGAGAGAGAAGAAGAGAGAGAAGAGAGAGAAGAATAGAGAAAAAGAGTAGAAAGTAGAACTAGGGGTGAATTCGAGGCTTGTGGGTTTGATGTTTTCTCTCCACCTTTCCTGTACCAAATATATATGTCTAAACAAATAAAAAAAAATGTTGTTACTATACCTCAGTTTGCACAGTCTCCTCCCCAGCAGAGTTGAGCAAGCTCCATGCCAGAAGTGCCACCACGCACACACTTATGTCTCTAGCCAACATCAGGTCTACAAACTGCCGCAATAGCAACTCTCGTGCCCTGTTAGCGAGAACTGGGATCTGGGGATTATCTGGTAGAAGGGAGCGAGTGAGGTCGCTGGTTAGTTCGCGCACAGATTGGCAGTCATCCTGTAGTAGGGTTAGCACGGCTGTCCATAGCGTACATATGTCCAGCACTGAAACAATCAACCCAGTCAAAGAAGATCATAGATTTTCATCATTTAAAAGTTGTGTTGGTATTTTACACAAATAAATCTAAACATTTTAAAATTTACATATGGACACAAGAACTGAACCTGGAATCTTTGGCTTAGTATCAGTTACTCATAACAAATATTAATTTTAAAGTATTTTTTCATATTGATTTTTATAGAAAACCTTTTTATTTTAAGATATAATTTCATATGGAAGAACAAACACAGTCAAGAATGATATATGTTTGTATCACTTGCTTAGTAATTCCTTTTATTAGCTTATCTGTTTTTGTAATGATATATGTTATTTTTGTACATTTATTTGTTCTATTTTAAATGTCCTGTCATTATTTGCCTCTTTATTTTTATATTTTATGTGTAGTTTTATGAGTTCGCATTACCTATTTAACACTTCCTCAAGAGTTAGTGTAGAAAAAGCCGAGGAACAGAAAATGTTAAAATATAAGCCAAGTTTCATTGTAGAAGCAATATTAAAAACCTGGATATATTGTCCCTTATGCATCATTTTCTTACAGTCCCCATTAAAAACCTAATATAAACAATGTAATATTCTTAGTTCTTCAAAGTATTGTTTAATAAATCAATCATTATAAGCTACTTTTTTTTTCTATTTATGGGAGGTATTTAACGTGCACTTACTGAACCAACTGATTATATCAGCACACGAGAATTTCTATAGTGAGAGCGAAGGGGCCTACCAATTTTGCCAAGAAAGGTATTTTCACACACCTTCCAGGGTTCTTTTACATGCCAATTAATCGACATGGGACCAACCATTTTACTTCCCCTCTGAAGGAAGTTGTGATAATGAATTTTTATCGCATAAGAAAAATATGTCGACCCCGGCTGGGTTTGAACCCACAAACATAAGAGTTTTGATGTTGAGCACTTTACCCCAAGACCACTGAGGTCAACAACAAATTACTTATTAAATGTCCTGCATTTTACTTCAAATTATACTGTGTGAAGCTTTAAAAACTTTAGATTTAAATATGTGTCAAACTTCCACTTCGCCCCCAAAAAATTTTGGCTTTGACAATTATTATAAGCTTCACCAAAAAAATATTGACAGCCAAAATAAACATATCCATTAAAAACATTAATTTGCTGTTGTTATACACACAACAGCAAGAATGGTAGCAATTTGAATAACATAATATAACTAATAGCAACATAACTTTCAATTTTGGACAAAATTTGTAATTTAAAAAAAAACCTTTTATGTAATTATAATGTTTGGTATCTAAAGTTATATGATTTTGCTTTGAAGTGAGAAAATGGGGATTGCACACTCCTACTTAAAATTGTTTTATAATAAGATAAGTTAAATTCATGGAGCAAATATCATCAGCAAAGGAAGAAAGCAATGGAGACCAAATTATAAATTTTTTTTTGTAAGGTGTTTGTGTCTACATGCACGCATACCTTTGAGAAAAGGAGCATTGCCAGATAGCAATGAACAGTTGTCTATGAGAAAAATAGCCGCACTCTGGCGACAAAGAAAGCTTCTCTCCGCTGAGCTGAATTCCAACAATGTTGAACACATCTCAGATGCACATTCTGGTAAAATGGGGACCTAAATAATCCACAGATAATTAATTAACAGTCAACAAATGAAGCAGTGAAGCACAATACAAGGAGCCTTTCTTGCGGGCCTTGCTTAGACTCCCCTACCCAATCCTGTTCCATTTCTCTACATGGTGTACCCTGGTTCCACTGGTGCAGATTGGGTGCAAATAGAGACAGGAGGGTGGTCAGTCTAACAAGAGCTTGGAAAGGCTTGTCGTCGGTTCTCTACTTAGTCAGGAGCCTAGGTTGGTGAAGAATCGGAATGAGACTTGGAAAAGGGCTTGATCAGTTGGTTCTCAGTACGTTAGTCTAGGAGCCTAGGGTTGGTGGCAGACGAATCGGATAGAAGAAGCAGCAACACTCACAGTGTCAGTTAGCAAAGTGTAACTGGAGGTCTACAGATGCATAAGAATCTGCTAAGGAAATGAGATGTGCCAATTGAAGTGTAAGGAAGTGCTGTATCCATAGTCATTCATGCAACAGAAACAAGACATTGGATGTAAGAGAGACCAGGAGATGAGGCATGGAGGCCATGTGAATGCAGTTTTTGAGGAGTATGTTAGCTTTCACGAGGAGAAACAAGATTAGGTATAAGTTATCCAGACAAGAGTTGAGGTACACGGAGTATAAGAGATAGTAGAAGAAGCAAGGATTGAGCGGGTATGGTGATGAGAATTGAAAAGGAAAGGATCTCAAGGAGAATGATGGGTTGAAGTTTGAAGGAAAAAGACTGTTAGAGAGACCAAGAAATAGATAGGAAGAGCAGATAATAGAAAGTGTGCTAATGAGAGGAGAAGATTGTACAAGAGTAAGGGAGGAAGAATGGTGTAAGGACAGAGAAAGAAGAAGGCAGAGGTTGGATTGGAAGCAGTTGAGGATGATGGTGATGATGATCATTATATTGTATATATAAAATATATAAATATTTGATAAAAGGTCAAATTTTGAGGATTCTATATTTTATGAGGCGTGAAGCATGGATGACTCTTGACAACAAATAATAAATATTTTGGTCTATTTCTTTGGTGTGTTTGTTGGTGCAGTTGTTTTTTCCTCGCGACCCTATGGAAAAGGGCATTGGAGAAGGGAAGTATTGTAATCATCAAAAAAATCAATTCATAGATTTCAATGATGATTATTATTATATTTATTAATTATATTTATTAATATTCATATTATTAATATTATTACCGGTAATAATAATAATATTATATTATTAATATTATTACGGTAATATTAATTTAATAATAATAATAATAATATAATATTACTAATAATACATATAACATATTACCTAATAATATACTAATAATATTATAATATAATAACTATTACTGTAATAATAATAATAATAATAATAATAATATATTAATAATAATAATAATAATAATAATAATAATATTATATTATTATTACAGGTAATATTATTTTATATTGTTGTTGTTATTATTGTTGTTGTTATTGTTATTGTGTTATTTTGTTGTTGTTATTGTTGTTATTGTTATTATTATTTTATTATTATTATTATTATTATTATTATTATTATTATTATTATTATTATTATTATTATTATTACCGCATCTTACTACCCATTCGGGTTATACGCACTTACGCTAATGTGTAATGATAGGGTGAGTGCGAGATGAAATGGAGGACCTACAGTTTAACGTGGATCGAACCACGGTGGAGGCCTGGCATTCCCACATTCACAAGTTGTGATTAATACACGTCTGTCAGAGGTGAAGGAAGGGTTTGGCAATCAGATAAATCTGTGCCGGAACGAGGATTGAACCCCGGACCCCTCAGCACAGAAGTCCGACACCTTACCCCTATACCACCAGGTCACCGAGATTTTGATAAATATCAATATTTCATGACCCCCTAAAACTAAAAAAGTGGTTTTTGTGTATCCGTCTGTATCTCGACCTAGAGCCAAAATCATTTTAACAATTGGGCTAAGGCTTGGTATCCAGAGTTTCCATATGTTCCTCTGAAGATTGTTTGGACCTATCTATCTATCTATCCAATTTAAAAATTAAAGGTTGTTTACTTAAAAGCAAAAAAGAGAAAAACTTATTTTCTCAGAATGAAATCTAACAATTTTGATTAAAACTCGTATCTAGGCACTCACAAACAAAATTGAACAACTAGTTTTTCTGGGAAAATGACTTGGTTCCATAAGCATGTATCGCCAATTTTGATCATATCCCCGCAACTCTTTGAGATATGAAATAACTCATCATCGCAAAGTTGTAGGTCTATTAAAAACAAACATATTTTATTTGAAATATATTTCTAAAAAACCAATAGTTTGCAAGTTGTATCCAAATATATTTTTAAATGGAGGTCTAGGAAATGTTATGCTCTTTAGTGGACCAAGATGGTATTTTTTTCTCAATATGTTTCTGTAACAGATATATTATTTCATTTATGCCCTTTAGGGGAATGCGATGCTTTTTACCATTATGTTTCTGAAACAATGTGTATTATTAACATTTCCCATATCTTACGAGTTTTGAGTGAATATCTACATTTTTAGGAAAGAAGAAAGGGAAAGTCTGTGTGGTGTACTGTACAGTTTATTTTTAACTATTTCAATCAAGGAAAAAAAATTATGGGCTACAATGACGAGCCAAATTGTAGCACTTAACAAGTGAACACAAGTGGGGCTAGATCAAAATACACTTGTGTGAGCTTGGCTAAGGTGCGTATTCACAAACTAAACCAGCATTTGTCTGGAGAGGGGGCTGTGAGCCATAATGTCAAAAAATTTAACAAGAATAATATGTAGCAGTGTGGAAACAAGTAGGCATGTTTCATTGCGAAGAAGAATTAAAAATAAAACTCAAATGAAAACATTGAGTTTTTTAATTTTGAGTAAAATAGAGCAGTATGTGTACTAGAAATATTGTAAGTTGACTTTTTTTTTAATAGATCCATTCGATTATGCATAAACCAGAATACATACTTTTTTGAGAGTGACATTTTTTTATGAAAAAAATTATGATCACACAAATTCATATTTTAAATAAATTTAATATAGTTGTATAAGCTATATATATTTTTTAATCAGTCAAAAAGAAATATTCAGACACTCTACTTGCTATAAAATAATATATTGGTATTGAATCAAATTAATTAAACTCAGAATTTTTGAAAAAAATTTAAAATTCGGAACTTCAGGTTTTGTAAAAATCTTCAGGTCTAGTTTGAACAACATCTAAATCTCGATTTGAACTAAATATTTGAGCTATCAAACACTCCTAGTATAAAGGTATGAAAAAGCAATTTTTCTGAATCAGTTTAATTACTGTATAACTTTGAAATTAATAAAAAGTTGGAAGTGTGTGAGAAGAAATAAAAAGAGAAGTGTTTTGTTTCTATCAAGTTCTAACCAAACAATCCTTTAAGTTTGGCCCTTCCCTCCTTCTTATAAATTAATCAGGTTAATTCTACAATGTTTTCATTAATTTATAACACCATTAGACCATTTTCAATTTTATAAACACATTATAAAATCACAAATAAATAATGACACAATCATACCTGTAGTTTATTCTCCAAATGAACTTGTATAAAGTATCCCATACACCTCAAAACAGCGTAGCCGACGTTCTCGTGTTCTTGCCGACACTGCCGCAGCAGCCACTCCATCACCTCAATGGTGTTCCCGTTCACAGCCCATTGACACACCAAGAACGCTTCCCTAAAGTGGTGTAACAATCTGAAAACTCTTTTCCTACAACCCCGGGTAGATGTCCTCACGCAATGCAAGGTCAACCAGTGCCTGCATCACTGTCACATTTACTTTAATCTCATCCACCAAGACCAAACTACTTCTGTTGTTCCAACTGTGAACACCATTCTTGTAAGCCTCCGTAAGATTCCAGTCTTCATTCTCATAGTCAATTTCTGTGATGTTCTCAAAGACGCACAACACAAAATTCAAAGTTACTGTGATCACCTCATAGCTCTGGTGAGTAAACATCTTAACAAGTACTTCCTCAAGTCTATGAAATAAATTTTGAGGGGTAGTTTGTAATGAGACGGTGAGTTGTAACAACACTTGCGCCGCCTGTTCTTGGAATAAGCACTCACCAATCTTCACCGGTGATAACCCCCTCTGATGAAACAACCTTTTTTCAAGGTTATCTTGTATTTCTTCCCAAATTTCTGTTTGCACATAGAGAAAGTATCTGGATCCTACAAGCGACACAATTTGCAAATACACCTCTTGGGTGACGAGGCATTCATGCTGCGATGAAAGCACCAGCCATTTGGAATGAGACAGCCATTGTTCTGCTTTTAATCTCAGCTCGTCGTTGATGTTACCAAGGTCTGGAGTTTCCTTTAGTAGACATTGGATCTAGTAACAAGACACAAATTTGATTAAACACAGAAATCTGATAAAAGGATTAGATAGAAAACAAATTCACTCACTAGATTTCCTAAGTTAAGTTATTGGCGGACTTTTGGAACACAAAAAACAACCAATTAATACAAACTCCTTTATGGAAGAGAGCAACACTATACAATAAAGTATATATAAAAATAATGTGAAGCTTGGAGGATGAAAGATTATAGTTACAGACATGAGCCTTTCATATATACTTAAACATATAGCTTTGCTTTCCTCCATTTTTATTCGCTTGGAATGTACAATGTATTTGTACCATTGACAGCATGAAGCTGGTGGCTGTGATATAAATTATAGCTTTTAGTAACTGACAATATTCACACGTCCATCACAGACTTTGCCTTAAACTATGAATGAAGAATGACCCTGGGCCACAGACAAGGAAATAACAGATATGTAGCCTTACGGGAGATTTGTTGCGCTCCCCCGAGTCGGGTAGAACTTAAAATATCCAGTAATAACAGCGCTTCCAAGTGAGAATTCTTTAAAACAACTCACTTGCAAAATGTTCCTCGTGGGAAAGACGAGCTGAGAACTAAGATCTGCCGTCTCTCCGACTACAAAAGACCAGGTAGCTGTAAACCCTTCCCCCGCCTCACCCCTCTTTCATTGACCAAAACTTTTCAAACAATTGAGTGTGTTGGAGCCAAACATTCAATGCCAGTGCTTCTACAGTTTAAACGCGACACGAGTCTTGGAAATGCACTTTTAAATGAGTTATTAAATATTTTGTGACCAGCTTCTGCGATCACAATTCTTTAGGATTCACTGCTTCGTTAGACTGGACTGCAAATAACTGGGATATCAGTGTTCGAATCCTGATCGGGTGTACTGAGAGTGTTTTTTTTCCTAATATGCTTATAATTCTCCTTCAAGGCAAATATGGGCACATATCCCAAACATTTTACCTTCCTCATTCCTTATCCATTGGAGTAAATACGCGGATAGCCGTAATGGAAAATAAGACACGACGCACAAAATATATCAGTAATTAAAATTAAATACTTATGTTATAAAGGTTGCATTCATTTTTTATATTTTGTTGTCAAATTAATGCAAACAAAATATATACAAGTGATATGCTACTTTATAAACTAAAAAAAAAAGTTAAAAGCATGGAAAATACAATGAAAAGAGTTTCCTAAGTGTATATATATTTGATATCGGCAATACCCCCTTATTTTAAACACTGGAATGATTATATTCAACATTATTTTATACTAATACCCGCCTCGGTGGCATAGTTAGCTAATGCACTAGTTTAGTGTTGAGCTAGACTGCCGAGGACAGGGAGACCAAAGTTTGAATCTCGCTTGGTTGAACTGGGTTTCCTAAAGAGTTTTTCACTCTTTCTCCACGCAATTGTGGGTTCACGTTCTCTATATCCAACCTTCTCAAATCCTAGCCCATTAGCGTAATTAATACGTAAGCGTATAACCAGAACGGGTAGTAGACGCGGTACTAAGTATCAGTATTATTATTTTATATTAATGTGCAATGAAAGTTAACAAATCGGTTTTAAATCATTTTATAATAAAATCAAGTTTAAAAATGAAGCTTATCTCTCTAAACACGCGTTAGGATTACACAACAAAAAGCTCATAATGTTTTGTCCAATTACACTTGTTCAACACCTTCTCGTGTCTGTATAGAAAATGAAATATCTCTTAATTTTAGTAAAAGGGAATAGAAATAAATATTTTAAAAAATTACAAGGAAAAATATTTCAGTTTAAGATTATTTTACTATAATAGAACAATATTTTCATACAATTAATAATTGCAGATATTATTAAAAAATAAATATTTATATCACAATAAAAGAGTAAAGTAAAGTGAGTAAAATTGTTGACAATACAAAATATATGAAAAAATAATCTTAACTATGCCCAAATATTGTTTTAATCAGAGCAATAGTTATTAAGTGTTTGGTATAAAAATTATCTACTAAGGTAAAGAAAAAAGGTTCTGATCATGTAGTTTGGATAGGTTTTAAACTAAAATTTTAATCACTATCATAAAAACATCAATACAATAATAATATAGAAATAAGATTTAACAGAAATTTGATTCAAATATGTGCAAACAAACTTGGACATTGATATATTTCATATTCTGATCACTTTGATTTCGTAATGTACTAGATCGAGCTTTGACGTATTTCGCTATAGCATTCTTGCTTTATTGGTGGACATCCAGCTGTCATAATTTTGAAAGTTCCTTCGTGTACAATCCTAAGCTAGCCATAGCAATCACAAACCAGTTATGGCAATTAATAAATAAAATATCTTAGAAAGAAAATATTACCTAGTCTACAATCTGAGTGCACAAACGAGCGCAATCACAGGACGGCCGTCGCACTCCATTGACAATGCAAACTTTACCTAAGCACGATCATGGAAATATGTTGACGGAAGGGGGTTCGAATGCACCTCGAAGCAGGATTTTTAATTAGGCTATTTTAAACAAATTTCAGAAGAACATATTTTGTATCTGTTTTAGAATTACTTTTCAGAGGTACGGGCACCATGAGAAGAAGGGGGGGGGGGGGGAGGGTTGCTTATATAACCCTTCCCACAGTGGGTCACGGGCAACGCTGTGCGGGATTGTTAGTAATTCATAAAAGAAAGCTTGCTAACTTTTAGGATAAATGGAGTGTCGGGTATATAATATGTTGAATAATTGTTTCAATAAACTGTACATAATTTTATCTATACTATATGATTAATTAAACTTTCTAACTGATTTAACTTTTATTAACAGACAAAAACCCCTTTCAAGGTCGAATGATAAGGCAGGATTCACAAACAAACAGCCCGCGAGACATAGACATAGCCCGTTTGTCTGCAATATATTTATATCCATGCATCCATGTACTCACACAAAATACAATAATTTAACTTTAGTGTTTACTGCGTGATTTTAAATAACAGAAAACCTTAGAAATATTTAAGACTATCCTATATTTTTGTTTTAACTTTAATTACTTGAGTGTGGGAATTTTAATTTACACCGGGGAAATACCAGTTTTTAAATTATTTCAAGTATACATTAATTATTTTAAATACATAGCATCAAATAGCTATTATAGACCTGTATTAGTGGCCACGCGGTATGGTATCTAGCCTTCCTCGATCAAATACTCATGTTTTGATAGGGTCACAATTTGTGGGATTGTTTTATATTGCTCTATATAATATATCACACATTTAAAAAACACTATATAATTAAAATTTAAACTATTTAACTGGTCAGAACCTTTACCCTCACTTTGTTGAAAACAATATTAAAAAATATATAACAACTTCTTAAGTAAATTGGTATTTCTAGACGTCTGCAATTCTCCTCAGTGCTCCTTTAACAAATAATTGCAGTTGACAGCCAGTCCCTTAGTTGAAGAAAAAAAATGAAAAAAAAGGTTCATTGTATTTCAAGTTTTCTTTGTAATGTGTAGTCATAGTAAACTTATTTGTGGGGAAGGATTATGTTATTTAGGGACGGGGGGGGGGGAGAGGGGTAAAGATGGGGGAGGGCGCTAACTGAAGCTTGCTCGGTGACCGCCAGCCGACAGGTTAATTCAAGGAGCTCATATTTTGTATCTTCCTTCTCCAACATTCGAGTTTAAAGTGAGTCGTTTAAAAAATGCTCACTTGATTGCGCTGTAGTCATTGGGGATCGAACTTAGCGATCCCAACGTTGAAGGAGTAAAGCCTCGAAAAGGAGCGCAACACGTTTAACCTGGCGGCTGGGGATCTGTTCTTTCCTTCTCTGTGCCCTGGGCACAGGACCACTCCTGGATAGCTCAGTGGTAAATCAATGGTATGCTAAGCCAAAGGTCCCAGGTTTGATTCTCGTGTCCTGGTGTCATTTTTAAATTTATTCGACAAACCCCTTTGCTCTAGTCTAGTGATAAATCCAAAAAACTTTAACATCAAATATGTGTGTACATTTTGTTGTTGTAGAAATTAAACTAAGACCAATTATTGGCCATGAGAAAATGCTTGAAATAGTCTTATCCACAAGTATTTTCTACAAACTTTCCTTGTACTTTAATTCAAATTATAAATAATTATTCCCCGAGAGTTGGAAGTTTTTCTAAGTTCAGTTCACAATTAAAACAAAGCCTGTGTTCTATTCTCTCCTGCCAAAGAAGGGCCCTGATGTACCTAGAAAATGAATGTGATATGTTTTGTTGTATTTTAATTGTAAGCTTTTATGATCTGCATTTTTCTAGTAAATGTGTAGGCTTTGCTTTTTTATCCTCTTTTAATTATGTATAAAATATAGTCATTTGGTGTCAGTTCCACACACCCCCAACCCTTTTTTTAATACTCAGTAAATAATGGATAATAATATAAATTATACAATACACAACAAATAAGGAGTACCAATTGGCTTGACTCGACATTGTAAGAAGGATGGATTGTCAAAGCTCACAAACCAGAAAAGTATAGGTCCAAAAGTTGAATTTTTATGGCATTTCTTAGTTTTCTCCCTCTCAATATGCGACCTTATTGTTAAAATTATAGTTGTGAACTTTTGCAAAGTGCTACTATCTATACAGTGATATCATAACTAAAAAACAGTCAGCTGTGGACAGTCAACCTTGCAGTTCAACCAAGCATCAGTCTACTCTCTTGACCTGATGAAGTTGTCTGTGACAGTGAAAGCTTGTCCTTAAAAATGTGTTTGTGTGTTTTATAGTGTTCCATCTAAACAATTTCTACTCCAGTATCACCAAGGTAAGTGTGCTGGCCATCCCTCCTAATTTAAACCATGATTTAGCCTAGTGCTCTAATCCAAATAACTTTAGTTTATATTTACCTATTTTTATTAATGTCCACTATGGCATAATCACTTTGCCAGTGGCCATCCTCATTGTTAAACATTTTACTTGCATTTTATTAAGGTTTACTGTTCAAATTTGTTATTCTTTAGCTATTTTATGAGTTCCTGGATATTTATGCACCCAATTTGATTGAATGGTTGGCATTTTACTGTTTATAACTAAATGTTTGTGATAGTTTAAATAGTATGAAAAAAGCACATGCTTCATATTTTTGAAGTGGCTTTAGATGAGCAAAATTATCAGCTGTAAATATTAAGAAACAATATAAAAATCTGAAGCAACAATTTTAAAATTTAGGAATATTGAAATTTTAGTCTTATAAGAGAGGTCCGACACCGTAGTTCAGTCGTTAGTGTGTCTGTATACTGAGTTAAAGGTTCTAGGTTCGATTCCCGGCATGGTTGAAAAATTTATCATTAGTGAAATGTGGGTTTACCCTTTCATAGTAATAAATTAACAGCTGGGGACTGGATGCTGTGCCTGATTTAGTCTTATGTTAGATTATAAGACATATGAAGCTACGACAGGCCTATCAAGCCGATAGTGGAAAATATATGGCTTGAATGAAAAACTGACCCAGGCCATAGGCTGGAAACATTAATGGATGTAAAAAAAATTAAAAGTCTAGTGTGAGATATAGCTGATGAAGTTAGCTTCAACCACACTTTAATAAATGAAAATCAAAAGATAAAGAGATGATCTATAATCCTAGTTTTCACCAACAGCCTGTGTCCCATAATCACCTGTAATAATAATCCATGCCTGTAGTTTTCTCCGACTCCCTGTTTGGCTGAAACCTCCTCAAAGAGCTGAGAGAGGTGCACAGTGAACATGTTTGGCGTAATTAGCGGAACAAGTGCTCGGGCAGCCAGTGTCCGAGTTTTCAACACTGCGCTACGAGCACACGCACTGACATGGGGAATGTAAGCACTTAGCTGAAACACAACGCATGGAACACAGTAGCAAATACAAGGTATTTAATGAATATAATGTTATAGCTTTATGGGTTTTTTATAAGCTTTGGTAATGCAAAACAAATAGTTCAATATAACAAAGATGATGAAAAAATCTTTCCAGTAAAATAACAACTTATTAATTAAATATTAATTTTTTAAATACATTGGAAGAATACAGCAAGTCTTCAATTCGCAGGAATTAGTATACACGGGGTTGCGGTACTTCCACACACAACTAGCAGTTCACCATCTATCAAACAACATTTTAAACATGATGGTTGCCATTCCTAGTAAGTTGACGCACATCAGATAGTGTAGTCACAATTTTTTTTATCTACCTTAAGTGAAGAGAAAAACTTGGGAGTAATCCAGTGTTTGTGTTATTTGTACTCTCTTCTTTGTGTTTGATAAAGGCAACAGTGCCAAACTATTATTATATTTGTGTTAAAATGTATGTGTGACTACTTCTACCATAGAAGACAGAAGAAAGGAAAATGTCACCTTTGTGCATTGGATTCTTCCCACATTTTTCCTCTTTCCCTAGGTGGGCTTTCTTCATCAAATTTACTCTTAGTAGTTTATTTATCCTTTTTCTTTAGTTCTATCAATTGTCTATACTATAAAATTATTTAGCCATTGAGCCACCTCATTTTTATCCATTACTCATTAGATCTTCAGACATCCACCCATTCTCTTAGACTCTGACATGAATTCCTATAGGCATTTTTTCTGGTGGTATGGTCTTCCTTTTTAGAATTACACAGGGTGGGAGTTTGGAACCATCTGCAAGACAAGCAAGCATTACGGTTACCCTTAATTTTTTATTGCCTGTGGTACGGATCATTACAGTCTTCTCCCCTTTCGGGTGCACAGTAGAGTTAGATGGCAGGTCAAAAAACACTGGTGTTTTGTCACAATTTCCAATCTGACTCATGAGGTAATTGTTGGCCTGTTTGAGTCTGATAATGTATCTCTGAAAAGCTAAAAGCTTATCTTCATAATCAGCAGGCAATCTCTGGGCTATTGTTGTCCGGCGTCTGAGAGATAATCCATTTCTCTTCATCATTCAATAACCCAACCAATACTGGCTCTAAAAGTCTGCCGCAGAACATTCATTTCCTGAGCCACTTCAAGGGCTTTCAAACTAATGATTTCTCTTGATATGGGCACACCTTCATTTCATTTCTCCCTTACAAACTAGGTAACTTTTTCTTCCAATTCTTCGTGGCGTCCTTTTGTGGGGCCACGAAATGCCTGACGTGTTGGATTGCAATTCTGCAGCTAGGTAAAATCTTTCCTCCTGCAACACACATTAACTTCAGTCACACCATAATGTCGTGCCGCCGCCGAGTTGTTCGTTTGCATAGCGTATCTTGAAACTGCAACCTTAAAGCATGCATCGTAACTTCATCTTTAACCTTCGTTTATCTGTTTTGACGATGTGCCACATTTTTCTACGCTATCAGGCGCCAATAAGTAATGTTTATGTTTACGTTTTTACACGTGAAATACCACAATAAAATAAAGTTTTCGAGTTAGTATTCATGTAGAAACATGTTGTCATGCATGATTCACTAACTTTAAAAATAATATGTAATAGATGCAGATTTTCACAAAAATTAACTTTGAAATTAATAACACAAGAAGCTATGCCGTGACGATAATTTACATGTGAAATACCTTATTAAAATAAATTTTTATAGTTTCTTACTTGTGTGAAAACGTGTTTTGTGCTAGATTTATTAGCATTAGTTAGAAATATGCAATACAAACGGCTTCACACTAAAAGTAAGTTGAAATTAATAACATAAGATGCTAGGCTGCAAATATAAGACGACCCCCTATTTTTTTGCTTTCGATTTTTAATAAAAACTTTCGTCTTATATTCGGGCCAATACGATATATTGTAGTTATTTATATTACTTAATACACTAAAATTACTTGAAAAATATTTAATTGAACAAGTGTTTATCATATTTGGTTTTATTCTGATAAATAAAGCTATCAACACAAATTACAATTCAATTTGTTCAGATTTTTTCGATATGAATAATATTTTCAATGTATATAACAGCCCAGAATGTCAATGACCATAAATTGAGTTTCTTAGCTAGCAATATTTTTATTGATGAAACTTCAAAGCCGGATATTTTTTTTTAGCGAAGTCGAAGCTGATATTTTTTTTGAAGCCAAGTCAAAGTTTTGAAGCTTTACACACCACTACTTCCTTCTCTATCACTTACATTACATTATTCACAGTGTGTCCACACTGTTTACATACATTTCTAAGTCGTTAACAAATTATTTGTTTGTATATCACCTGTAGGTTAGAGTCAGTTCCTTCTAACGACGACGGATAAAGCCTTGCCAACAAAAGAAGCACTGGATACAAGCTAGGATGCAGCTCTAATGTTTGAGAGCCCCTCTGGGTCATAGTACTGGACAAGGTCCCAAGTTCTTTCAGGAGGAAGTCAAACAGCTGTGGGTAACGGTGGAAGAACACACGTCCCGTCATCTTGTTGCGGGCATTGAGTGTGTCCCTGCTTCGCTGGACGCCAAATATTCTTGTCATCAGAGCACTAAATAGAAGGGTGGCCGAGTTGCGCTCCTACACAGATTAGACAGGAAATTAGCGGGTGGGACCTTTTCCACTCACAGTAAAAAATATTGATCTGGACAACACATATTTTAAAATAGGATTAGGAATATCAGACCTGGCTGAGTGATGTGAACAAAAATCTATGGTACTTCAATAAAGTGATGTACCTATTCTTTTGGTAGGACAGATCAGGGAAAAGCCTTTTGTATTCACTAAATAAAGGAAATAAGCTGTGGGAATAATTATTTTTAAGAGAAAGGATTCCCATTAGACATAAACAAAACAATGTGACAACTTTTGTTCTAAGTGGTAGACTGTTAGTTTGTAAAAATGTGCTTGCTAAACCTTAGTAATCTACACACAAAAAAAGTGAATAAAAAATCTAGAAAATTAACAAGTAACAAGTAAATATAGCAAATTATTATAAAAAGTTAAATATTTTTTATTTAGCACTACGTCCTACTACTCGTTCGGGTTATACACTTCAGTAGTGATGGGCACAATCGAGTAATTCTAAGAATTGAGTAATTACTCGATTCTCTTTAAAAATAACCGAGTAATCAAGTAAAATTACTCGAGTAATTTTTAGCGAATCATTCTACTCTAATCGTCCCGTGGCAATCGGTTGTACAACATTACTCGGGACTCGGAGTCTTGCAATGGAATTCGATACTAATAACATGCTAGTAACCTTTTTCTGTAGTAGGCACTCTACACTGACAGTGACCTCCACCCTCTTTTTTCCAGGGTTCACGTTACATGTACAGTCAATATGAAAGTACGCGTTTTAAGAAATGTCTCACAAAAAAAAAAGTTGTGTGCCCTTTTTAATAAAATAAAATTTTATCTATACATTCATCTTAAAGAAATAATAATAATGGTACCTTTATAAAAGTGAAAACAGTTTTAATATTTTTTTTCTATTTCGAAACTCTAAGGGAATATGCCTTTTAAATGGAAATAGCATGATGAACCATCAAGCCAATAAGATCGATTATCACTTAGCTGGTAGGAAAAGAGAAAATAAGAGAATAACAAGGTCCGAGTAAAGTTACTCGAGTAATCCTGGAAGAATCGAGCACTCCTGATTACATAAAAAACAATCGAGTTACTCGATTGTGCCCATCACTACACTTAAGCAATAATTATATTAATGGGCTAGGAATTGGGAAGATTGAATTTAGAGGGAAAGTGGAAAACCATTTAAGAAAAACAACCCGCAGATCACCCGACCGAGATTCGAACCTCGATCTTCCCGTCCTCTGCAGTTGATCTCATCACAAAACTAGCGTGTTAGCTAAAGTAACTACAGCACTGAGGTGGGTAAAAGTTGAATATGATAGCAAGAAAATCATCTGAATAAATGCTCCCAAAATGTGACAATGACAATCTGAACTTTCAAATCTTATATGAATTTACCAAATCACAAATATTTATTTCCTCACCGCCCATGTGTTGCCTCGAAATCCCTTAACAGCAGCAATGACACCCTCAGCCACATAAGGCGTAACCAGTTCTCCCAAGGCAGAGTTCCTGTACAGCGCTCGTAAGATGTTAAGGGCGTGAGTTCGAGCCTCAACCACACATGTCCCACTCTGAGAGGCGAGGTCTAGTAACGTTGACATGGACTGTTGGAAACAACTTGGGCCCCCTCCTGTCCGAAGTTGTGTTGTTACTAGTGCCTAGTTAAATTAACATGACAGTATTCATGAACAGAGAAAAATTAACAAAACCTCATTAAAATAAAATGTAAAATCATTAAAGAGACCAGAACTCTTTTTTGAAAAACATGTAAACATTTTAAACAGCATGCAAAAATAAAATAAAAATACATGTCAAACTAATGTTCTTTGTAACTAAATGCATTTTTAGCTTCTTTAAGGTATCAAAAGACAATGTTTGTTTGGTATTACACATAGCGCTGGATGAATATGACTTTTTTCAAGTCAGATTGGGTATTTTGGAATTGTAAATCAATCACGCATCTCTAAGCTACTTTTAAAAAATATATGTTTTCATACCTTACAAAAATTTTTAAGAGGGAGTATGAAAAACACAAATCATTTTCCTTTAAGAGGAAAACAAAATAGCCAAATAAATGGGAGCAAAAAAGGAAATTAGCAAAGTATATCAAAACATTAAATAGAAAAATAGAAAAGGAACAATTAACATAAAGAGTAAACATAACAAATAAACTAAAATAATGTGATTACATATAATAATAAATATCTCTTTGAACTTAAATAACATAGCCGTCTCAACAGATGGGCAAAGCATGTGACTTAAAAAAGCCATCTTAAAATAAACTAAAACTGTAATAATGTGTATAAAAACAATCAAAGTTAGTCCAGTTGAAGCTACAAATAAAAGGAAAATAAAACTAACATAGAGAACAAAAACATTAAACATAGGTTAGAAAGAAAGTGAAGATAATGTTTTCTTCCAACCACATAGTTTTGTCACTCATCTAAAATTCGTATTAGAATGTATCAAGGTTATTACCTGCACCATGAAAGGGACCCCAGCACTGCGGCGAGTAGCACAGAGCTTCCCTCCCGTCCCCCCTGTGATGGCCGCCATGAGATCCCCGAGCCATACGGCAGGCAGCTGGTGTAGCCGACCAGTAGAGTGGAGCCAAAGACGCGAGCAGAGCTTGCAGAACCCCACATATGCCTGCTCAAACGCACCTCTGTGTTTGGTCTCGGCAAGCAACGTTGTGAAGTGGTCACCGATAGACAGTAGTTGTTCCTCTGTGATCAAACCGCATTCAGGGTTGTCACTGAGGCAAACCAGAACAAGTTGGAAATATGTTGGTTTCTACAAACCATTTAAAGGCTTATGTTAAATGATTTATTAAAATTGGAGTCCATATAGTTCACTTTTTGTCATGTGATGTACTATAGCATAAAATTAATAAACTAACATTTATTTTCAGTAGGGGTGTGCGAATTCCACTTTTTTTGGTTCAAAGAGAAGTCGAGTCGAATATAGGAAATATTCTCGAAGCCGAATCAAAGTTTGAATATTTTTCTATTTAATTTTGATTAAAAATATTATGTTGACATTGAGTATATTTATCTAACATCAAACTAAATATTACATTTTTGTTAACACTTATATGTGTAGCTTATTTCCAACATATAAATGTTATATTCACATTACCTTTATATTAAACACTTTTTTATGTTTGCATTTTTCTTTAATGTCATTGGATTAGCCCTGCAATGTGTTTCACTAACCTTTCACACACAAGACAGAATTAACAGACGTTCAAGAACTAGAACAACGTTCTAGAAAAATATGATTTTAAGTTAATTCGGCAGGTGTGGTTATAGGTTTAAGAAGTCCAGTATTACAAAATTTTAGTTTTTCTGTTTTACAAATCAACAAAGAAACTTTTGATTTTATAAATCCATCTGAATAAATATTTTAAAAATTTCTGTATTCCTATTTTACAAATCAACAAGGTAGCTTTTATATTTTATTATTCCATTTTAATCTTGCCATGTAAATAACTAATTTTTTTTTATATATATGGTTCTAATTTTTAAAGTACATGCGCCTATATAAAAATCTCGAAAATAACACGGCCTCGAAGATAATAATTTTACTTATAATTAATTCTTTATTTATCTTTATAAAATAACAATTTTTTTGTAGATTATATTTAATTATTTTTTTGTTAAATATGTAAAATTTTATCTAAATTAACAGCTAATTTTGTTTAGAAGTACTCACTATATGTGTAAGTTTTTTTAAAAATAGTTTAAGGAATATCATGTTCCTCACACATGCACTCAACTATCTCTTTAACAGTTAACACTGCCGCTAGCCTACGCATTAGCAGGAGTTTGAATTCAACATACTGATTCATGTAGTAAACAACTGAAATGGCTGTGTGTATGAATTTTAAAATATTTAAAAAAATATTTTCTATATTCAAGAAATACTTTAAAAGTTTCAGTAGGTACCAATCAATGTTTGTGAGTAAGGCATTTAGAGGTTTAATGTTATGGCCGTCTTGAAATTCAAAGGGTTAAGGAAATTTTCCCAGTTCCACCAAGAAAATAAAGCATACTTGTTCTAAAACTCAAAACAATAAAAATATATTTTATTTATTCAGGTAATTTCGGCTCAATCTTAATTGATATAAAATATAAGTGTAATAGACTTTGAATAGCAGACGATGCTTCGAATGGCAGCCGAATCCAAATAAATTACCATCCATACAGCCTATTGGGTGGTAAGCTAAGGATGGTAGAAAGTAGTTCCAACTAATTCAAGACACCTCGATTAATCCCACAAACTAGCTGTGCAGCCAAAAATACTGCTAATAATCTATGCTAGCACCACTAAATTAGTTAGAAAAACTTAGAAGGCTAAAAATTACTCAGTGATTTAGTTGACTTATTAAAGTTGAAGCTTAAGTGCAACAAAAGCCTGATAATGTTAAATGTTTACTACCTGGTAATGATTGGCGCCAGTTCTGCCAGTTCCCCTAGCAAGAGAGACACTTCCTTGACAGTTCGCCAAGAGCACAGCAGCACCATCTGGGCTGTCGCATTTAGAACTGGGGATTCTAAGCCTTCGGAAATGACTTGAAGATGCTCACTCCCTGGGAACATAATTAGCTCACATAATTTCACAGTGGTTACTAACTACATCCATTAATGTTTCCAGCTTATGGCCTGAGTCTGTTTTCTATTAAAGCCATATTTTTTACTCCCCTAGCTAGGCCTGTCATAGCTTCATATGCCTTATAATCTATCTTAATATGTATTAAGTCAGGCACAACACCCAGTCTCCGGCCTTTAATTTATCAATAACTAATATACTTTATTAGTTATTACTTATGGTAGATTAAAAGGAATCTCATTTTAAATTTTCAACAAGGAAGATATTTAAGTTTTGTCGTCTTCCATCACTAAAGTAAATTAATAAAAATGTATTTAAAATACAGGTTGAAACATAAAAGATAAATATGGTTTGGTTTAAACTTTAAATTATTTTGAGGGGGAAATGACTGATATAGTATGTAATATTTCTTTGTTTCATAAAAATTAAAAAACAAATTAATATGCTCATGTATATTGTTATTTTTATGGTACCTACATTTAACATAAGGGCTATCAATGACTTGACTTAATCTAATAGAGTTTGAAATATAGGGGTATTTAAAAGGAAATGCAACAACTTTGCCTAGAAAGATGAGAAGGAACCATTAGTGCAACCGTTTGATATTCAAACATATCTGCATTTGCATAGAGGAAGAGAATTCGAACCCTGATCTCATCACCGGCAGTTCAGTCTATTGACAGGGTGTCCAGCCAAACTATATCTTAAAATTCCCTGACTTTTCCCGGTTTTCCAGAGCCAATTTCCAACTTTTCCAGTCACTATATTATAAACATTATTATATTAAGATCTCAACTTAATGTAATAATATTTTTAGACACACACAAACATTTTGAAATTGTAACACTCTATGAAGGGGTTATAGGATGTCAACCTAAAGCAATGGGTCATTGGGTCGTGCGTTCCAAGTTAGCTTTGAGTTAGATCCTATTGATACATTAAAAGATCGTCTTACATGGGCAAATGAGCTAATGACCCAACTTTGGGTAAATACACGATAGAGGGGTGGAAATATTAGATGAAAATCTCATGTTGACTTTGAGAATTGAGATTAGTGTATTCAAGATGGACAACTGTACTAAAATAAATTCGCAGTAAAGAAAAATGTTTTTTGACAGTTATTTTATTGTAAATGAAAGTAACGTAGGCCTATTATTTTAGTGCCTATGTGAAAATTCCATAAATTTGATCAATTCCATGACTTTCCCCTTTTTTCCAGGTCCCTGGACACCCCGATTGAGTGAGCGATGGCTTAGATCATGTGACCATTGATAGAGGTCATTTGGGATTTGTATTTTTAAATAGTATTCAAACCATCTCCATAATAATGGATTAAATAGCCAAGCTTTGATAGATGTTAAGTACGGGTTATAGCCACATCTAAATATCATATTCTTTAAAATGAAAATGGACAGGTGTCATTTTTCAATTTCAAGAATATCTCTATTTATATAAAAGATTTTTTTTATTAATAGAATTAAATGTCCTATGATTTTAATTAAAGAGGCACTATTGTGCATTTCAAACTCAGAAAAAACATAACCGCTGCTTTGAGGACAGAATGAAACAAAACACTAACTTCCCAGTGTAGAACCAAAGAAGTGTGAAAAATTGTACACAATGAAGAAAAACAAAAAAACAAGCAATAACATGATTATTTAAAGCGATTAAATTAATCACAAGATATTGTATTCTAGTTGATATTTTGAATATGTTCCAATGTTCATGAAGTAAAAATCAACATATCTACCTGGTTGGAAGTCCATGGGCAAATGACCTTCAGGTGAGGAGTTATTAACAACGCAAGCAACTGCCTCGTTCATCTCAAAACACAGGGATATCAGCCTAGTGGTGAGGTCTTGCCAGTGAGAGTCCACACAGACCTCCCTGAGAGGAACAAAATCCAGATACACTTTTAGTTGAAACTTTATTATTTAGGTACTAATTTTAAAACATGTGATAAACAAAATGTGTCATTAAACAGTAATAAAATGAAACCTTGGTCTAGATGCAATGCAGTAATGGACATTTATCTTTTCATCATCACCATTAACTGTTTGTCCGAGGCCTTAGATAATTGGGTAGTGTGTCTGTCTACTGAGCTAAGAGTCCCGGGTTTGATTCCCGACATGACCAAAAAATGGATCTCAATGAAAATATGGGTTTACCCTCTCACATTGATAAATTAACGGCCGGGGACTGGACTTTGTGCCTGTCGTAGTTTTAAGATAGATTATAAGGCATATGAAGCTACGACAGGCCTAGCAAGCCGGTAGTGGAAAAATATACGGCTTGAATAAAAAACCGACCCGGACCACAAGCAGGAAACCGTAATGGATTTAAAAAAAAAAAGTCAACCCATCATAAAAAGTGACTTTGGCACAAAAGTGAGAGTGTTCCTTGCAAGATTATGTGTGTTTGAATGTATCGTGTAGTTTGTCTAGCCCACTGTGGCATTAAGAGTAATAAAGTATATTGTGTAGCAGAATCCGGTGTTGTCGTTCGTAGGTGCATATCCCAACCAAAGTATATAGGAGGGATTTGGGAAACAATCAGAGACCTGGTAAGACTGGAATCCTTCCACTCCAAGAGACAGAGCTGAGAGGAAGAGACCATATAACGTTTGCTTTCGTTATGTTATTGTTCTTTTGTGGAAGGTGTTATTAGTTACGTATCAAGTTTAATATTGTGTCGCCACTTGTTATAATATCCTTTTGTAGCATGTTAAATGCACCCCGTTGGAACGCCATTTGTTATATTATCCTTTTATAGCTCCTCGGTTGGAAGTAATTTATTATAGTTTATATTATGCCCCACAGTAAGTCTTCATTTCTATTGCGCAACAGTGCACTTTACTTATGATGCCTCCTTTGTCTTATCACTTAACCAAAAGAAATGATAACACTTTGCATAAAATTTAATATTACTTTATTCCGTTAAAAGAAACAACATGTTTATGTTTTTATTTAAATTGAAATGCGATCATGTCGAGGGCCTAGCAACCGATTATCACCGAGCGCTTAAAATATGTCCATTTATGACCGAACACACGTCCGTCTGTAATCACGACTGATTTCACAGTGAAGAGAAATTTCAAAACCACTGTATATATCCCAGCTCAATAGAAGCTTCTAGAAGGGACATTTTCTAACGGTGAATTGCAAAACTCAAAAAAAATACTTCCTGCGTGGAGAACATTCTTCCAAAACAGTAAATTACTTTAAAAGGTCTTAACTTGGTTAGAGGGGGAAAAAAAGACATTAACTGAGGTTGTCCATTAAGTGCTGCCATCTTACCTCAGGGTGTTAAATTAACTAGTAAATAATTTAGAGGAAGACGTGATTTAAGCGCCAAGTAATAGATTACGAAATTTAAATAAAGTAAAATATGTTTAATTATATGTAAAATTAGAATGATAAAATGATGTTTGAATATATAAATAATTAGAACGATAATATGGTCAATGCTTTCAAATACTCCTTATGGTCAAATCATTTACATTACAATTACCCCCCAAAGTGTATCTGAAAGTAGAGACTAGTCGTATACTTATTGATACGCTTTGCCAAAATAAAATAAAAGAAGACATGATCACTTTTCGCACACCCTGTATAAGTTTCACAATTTTTTACAAAAATTTCAATATTTTGAAACATCCTGTATAATTTCATAAAATGTACTAAAAGTCCAATATTTTTAAACATCCTGTATAAAATTAACAAAATTGTTTAAAGTTCAATATTTTGAAGTGGAAGTTATATGAATTAAACAATAAAATAAAAATTATTAGTCATAATTAGGATTAATTAAAATAAAATAATCTAATTAAAATATCAAGTATAATTATGATTAAATGAAATAAAATATTTAAGTAAAATGTCAGCTTAATTATAATTAATGACATAATATGGTCTAAGTTTATTATATCAAGAAAATTTAATTCAATTGTCACAATCGAAGTGTCTTTTAATTAAATTTATTATTATTTTTTTTTTTTATAATTTTCTTTAAATATTTGTTGCACTTAGTTTCGTGATCCTTCACGAATTCACTTTTGTGATTATTTTCACACACTTAACAAGGCTCTTAACACTTTGTTACACTTACTCTTAAAAGTCTCTTGGCCAAACTTGCTATATGAGCACCAACATTTAAAACTTTATATACCAAACGGTTAACTAAAATTTGCTATATGAGCACAACCACATTTGCTGAGAATAGCATAACTTAATATAATTTTTTTTTAATATAAACACAATTAACTGGTAAAACACATAAGTACATTGTTTAAATAATAGAAATGGCAATATCATACACATATCATTGTCTAATAACAGAAAAATATTATTATCATATACATATCATTGATTTAATTAGGACACTTAACCCCTAGTAAAAAAAATGAAAAACAACAACTCGATGCTGAATCTCTCTACAGTACAGAGAACCCTAGTATACACAATCTCTATCAAGACCTTAGTGGTTTAATACAAGCTCACATTTTGAAATATTCTTTTAATTAATTATTATTTATTATTATTCCTTTAAAAAACATTTGTTTAGAGAAAGTAGCTTTAAACTTGTGGCATAATATTGATTTATTTTTATAACAGGCTCAATAAAGGCTAACTCCCAAAAACATGAACGTATCCTCATAATACTTCCCGGCATACAGTGACCGACAATCTCATTTCTCAGGCCATCTAAACACACAAGAGCGTTCTCTTAACGGTCCAAACCTCGTTCAAATGTCTGGTAACCACAGGCGGTCCAGAACTCTGCTGACCCCTTGGCCCAGAAAAACTCTCAAAACTCTCATACGGGTGGCCCAGGTTCAATTCCTGCCCCCTAAAACTCACACTACTTAACTCGGGTGGCCCAGGTTCAATGCCTGCCCCCTAACACTTACAAATTTCCCATAACTCGGGTGGCCCAGGTTCAATTCCTGCCCCCTAAACTCACAAGGTAGTCAGACCTCTGCGACAAAACTACTCTCTTGCCAAACGTCGAAGAGTCCAAGTCCTGACATCACAACATGCCACTGTATAGCAGAAATTACCTGCCTCAACTCAATTTTTATTATAAGCTTGCCTTAGATTACCTGTCTCAACTCAATTCTTATTATAAGCTTGCCTTAGATTACCTGCCTCAAACCAATTTTTTATTATAAGCTTGTCTTAAATTACTTGTCTCTCCTGGTGCTTTCCGGGTACACCCCCACCCCCAACTGACTATACTTTGTCATAAATCCATTCCTACTCCTTCCTTCACCAAGCACTTCAGAGGATGCTTCCCTCCTTCTGGTGCTTTCTTGGTGCTGTCCCTAACTTTGTCATTAATAATGAAAACAAAATAAAATACTTGTCCTTACTTTCTATAGTTGGATTTTATTGAAATATTAAGTAGGTTGTTCTCTTTCCACACTAATCTTTACAATGAAATGGCCCTTATTTACAAGGTTAAAAAGATAAAATTACATAATATATTAAGAGCTTGTCGCTTAATAATTTTAATTACATTATTTTTATTTCTTACCCCCTCTTTTTCTATCTCTCACTCTTTATTTCATCCTTTAGTTAGCCTAACCTGGAATTTTACTTTCCAGAGTTGGACTGTATTGAAGTGTAAAGGAGGTGGGTTACTTTCCACACCTACCCTTACAATAAAAAAATGACTCCCATTTACAAGGTTAAAAAGATAAAATTACATAATATACTGAGAGCCCCAGCGCTTCACAATTCTCTTTACATTTTTCTCTTATTTATATTCACTTCTCTCTCTGATCCCTTAGCTAGCCTAACTTGAAAGGACCGTTTCCCTGATCTGCACCGCGATGGAGACTTACTGATCCTTACTTTAGCCCTTTCAAGTTCTGAGAGCTATCCATATTGCACTTCAGCTTCATGATTCTCACAACTTCCTAACATAATCTATCATGATAGGATACAGGTTGCTTTAAGGTTGTGTTTCTGTAACATACATTCCTACTGATCTACTAATTGATGATAGGGCTTTAATTCAGTTACATTGTAGGTTCCCTTTACCTGTCTAGTCTCCTGGTCTTCAATTAGGTACACATTATGACCTATTATTCTTTTTACCTGATAGGGACCTTCATAAAGTAAAAAGAATTTCTTTATCTCTTTATTTAAGACTGATGATAGTTTGTGATTTTTTACCAGAACTGACTGTCCAACAACATAGCTTACAGGTTTTTTGATGTTTTTATCATGATAATGGGATCTTTTTGTGGCTACATCTTTTAGTCGCTTCACTGCAATGTGTAATTTAGCTTGTTGATCCTTTTCTATTCTAGGTGGAAAATCAAAAAGTTTCTCTAGATTCCTACAGGGCCTCCTCCCTTTCATGAGCTCTATAGGTGTAAAACCTGTACTCTCGTGAGTAGTGGAGTTTAAGCAAAATTCTATTTTCTCTACTTGGTTCGCCCAGGAAGCATGCTTGTTGTGACAATACAACCTCATAAACCTGCCTATTTCTCGATTTACTCTCTCAACACTGTTACTCTGAGGATGATATATTGATGTATATTTTGCTTTTATGCTATGGGCTTCAAGGGTTTTCCTCCAGAATTTGGATATGAACTGCTTCCCATGATCCGAAACAATAACCTGTGGAACTCCTACGTCATTAATGTAATTTTGAACAATTTTATTCGTGACTGCTCTGGCAGTAGCCCTCCTAATAGTGTATAACTTCACAAACTTGGTACAGATGTCTAATACTGCAAAGATATATTGGACACCCCTTATACTAGATGGAAGTGGGCCATATATATCTACGAAGACTAATTGTAATGGGTTTTCTGCTATTACATTTTTCATGATCCTTCATATTTTACATTGGGAATTTTGGTTTTCTGACATATGTCACATGTTCTTAATACTTTAGCTATAGTTTTGTTCATTTTAGGAAAGTTGCATGATTCTGTAAAATTTTGTAGCATTTTTTTTACTCCTACATGGCCATAGTGTTCATGGCAACTATTGATTACTGGAATAATAAGTTCCTTAGGAATACATATAGTCCAAACCTTGTCAACAGAAGTTTTTTTGAAAAGTAATTCTCCATAAATTTGATAATTAGCACTAATTTCCGGCTTAGAGTTTTTCTTTTCTAATTCTGTAAAAATTTTGCTTAATTTAAGGTCATTTCTTTGAGATTTAGGTAATTCCTGTTTAATATGCTTATCAGTTTCATTCATTACTTCCCTTTTATGTGCCAATACCCTGAATTCTGTGTCAATGGTTCTTTCAACTACACCCTCAGGAGGATATCTAGACAGAGTGTCAGCTACCACCTGTTCTTTACCTGGGATATACTTAATGTCTAAATCATATTCTTGTAGTAACAAAATCCATCTGGTGAGCCTGCCATGAAGTAGCTTACATTTGTTAATAAAAGTAAGTGCTCTGTGGTCTGTATACAAAACAGTAGTTTTTCCTATAATGAAAATACGAAATTGAATCAACTGAACACTATAGCAAGTAATTCTTTTTCAGTTATTGTATAGTTGATTTCTGGTCCATGTAACACCCTGCTGGCAAAAGCTATTGGTCTACGTTCTCCCTGTTCTCAATTTGAAATAATTCTGCACCTATCGCTTGGCCTGATGCATCACAAGAAATGCACATGGGTTTACTAAAATCTGGATGTTTTAACATGACTGTACTCACAAATTGCTCCTTGATTTGTTTCATAGCTGTCTCCTCTACTATACCCCAGCTCCATTCCTCACCTTTTCTAGTTAGTCGAAGTAGTGGGAGTACCAGGTTCGAATGATACTTGATGAACTTCCTGTAATAGTTAATCAAACCTAAAAAAGCTTGAAGTTGCTTCTTATTTTTAGGGATAGGAAATTCCCTAATGGCCCTAGTTTTTTCTTCATCAGCTGATACACCTTCAGGAGAAATTATGTGTCCCAAAAACTTTATTTTATTGGATAAAAAAGCTGATTTTTCTAAGTTCACCGTCATGCCACCTAATTTTAATTTTTTCAGTACTAGTCCCACTTGTTCCACATGTTCCTTGAAAGTACTTGATGCTATAACTATGTCATCGACATACAGAGTAACGAAGCTTAATACTTCTGGCCCCAATACTTTTTCTAGACCTCTAATGAACTTGCTAGTAGAAACCGATAAACCGAATGGCATTCTTTTAAAACAGTAGGTTCGTCCATTATATATGAATGAAGTATACTTTCTAGAGTCTTTGTGCAGCCCTATCTGCCAAAATGAACTTACCAAGTCCAAGGACGTTAAATATTTACAACCCTCAAATTTTTGTATGAGCTCATTAGCTGGTGGAGTGGTCTCCTCATCTCTTACCAATATCTGATTTATCTTTCGTGCATCAAGGCACAGTCGAATTCCCTTGTTTTTCTTACCAACTACAACTAGTGGATTAACAATATCAGAACTACTTCTTTCTATAATGTCCCACTCTAACATGTGAGCTAATACCTCTTCAACAGCTGGTCTCTGACTATATGGTACTGGGTACGACTTACAATTGAATGGTGATTGATCTGTTACCTGGAGTTCACACTCGTAAAATTTGTTCAACCCAGGTTTTCTAGAAAATACGTCTCTATTTTCCCACATGGTTTCTAGTAGGTCCTGAGTTTGTTCCCCATCTAAGTCCATTTTATTGACTTTATTTTCAATTTCTTCCCATGGTATGTTTGACTCATAATTAGAAGTTAATTGCTGCATTTTGATATTTTCAGTATTTTTTGCTTCGATACAACCTACTTTACTTATATGTAATTGCACCCTATTCACATGTGATTTTTCAATGAATGAAACTTGTAGTTTTACTGGATTTTTGTTTATAGATAGTTTTCTGCTTTTATAATCAATATTAACCTCAAAACCTGTTAACCAATCTGATCCTAATATTACAGGTACATTAAGATTTTCCACCACAAGAAAAATAATAGTAATTTTTATCTCATTAATCACTACATCTAGCAACACTTGTTTCTTTACTTTTTTGTTCCTTGAGCCTGTAGCGGCTATTAAGGTTACATTGGTAACTGGCAATACAGGAATAGCCTCATCTGGGTTTTGCTTTTTTATTTCTTCAAAACACTCCTGGGAAATAGCCGTTATCTCAGATCCAGTGTCTACCAACAATTTTAACTTAAGGTTACCTATCTTTCCTTCTATCTCTGGGGATATTGCCTTACAGAACTCATTTTTTCTATTATTTTCCTGCAATAGATCCTCTACGGGATCACCCTGTAAAATTACATATTGTTTAACATATTCTTTAACAAAGTCCAAATAATTAAGCTGTTCATTAGTCCTATTTCTTACTACTTTGTTGACCTCATGTGGACTGCCATGGGCCCTAGCAATCAGTTTCCCTGATTTTCATTTCTAGAGACTGTGTGACCCACTGTAAATGGTAAAATGTCATCAAAATTAGGTGCAGAGTGTACTTCTGTTTGTTATTCTTCTAGTCTGACTATTATCTACCTGTTTATTTAATTGTCTCGGCTCTCTGGTCTGGGTTTTTCCCTCACCCCCTCTCGTGTCCTATCATGTGATTGTTGGAACTTTGCCTATTTTGCCCTTGGTTAACAAAATAGTTAGGTCTGTTGGGCCTGTTTTCTCCTTGATTCCTTGAATTCTGGAATTGGTTTGGTGGCCTATTTTGTTTATCATCACGACTAGGTGGATTGTAGGTCTGTCTATTCCTATCAAAATTGGGTGTCTCATTTCTTCCTTCCCTCTCCCCATTCCTTTTCCACCTATTGTCAAATCCTATCAATACTCTTTCCATCTCCTTCACATTTTGGGCACTAACACTCAACAATACATTTTGTACCTGAAATGGAAAGTGATTTGTTAGATGTTTCACCAACCTGTGTTCTTCCAATGGATAATTTAAATACCTAGCCTGAGAAACAAAACCATGAAAATACTCATTCATTGTGCCTTTCTTGGAATCATATCTACTATTAAATATTAACTGCAGAAAGTCGTCCTGCATCTCTTGAGACCAAAAGTGATCCAAAAATGTGCGCTTAGCCTGGTCATAGGTTTCCCACTCATCCTCTAAATAGCTGGCCCAGTTCCTAGCCTCCCCTTCTAAACATGACAAAAAAATTTCAATTTTGTTCCTTTCCCTTAAATCCTCTTCTTTCCAAACTCTCTCAATTTTTTGCAAATACTGAGCCGCAGATATTTTACCCTTTGCTCCCCTATACCTAGGAATGAGTGACAAAGTAAGATCATTGACATTTTTGGTTACTAGATTGTGACTACACACAATTTTGTTATCTGTCCCCTTACCTTTATTAAGTTGTACTTGATCAGCTAAGTTGTTTATTTTCTGATCTAAGGTGCCAACCGTTTTTTTGTTTTCATTTACAATTTCTTTTATCTCTACAATTTCTTTACTTTTTATTTGAATCTCCTCATTAATATTTTCCTTAATAAATTGCCTATTAGCATCCTCTTGCCCTTCAATTTCTAACCTCACCTTTTTTATTTGAATTTCCAAATTGGATTGCACTACCTGAACAGCTGATTTGTTGTGTTCTATCTGTATATCATGTGTTTGTATTTGTTTTTCTAATTTACTGGTTTCCTTATCTAATTTTTTTTTTAAACCCTCTGTTTTGTTTGTCACTGAAGATATTTGATCAATTAACTTAAACTGTCCCTCTCTTAGATCTTCCTGCCTAACCTCTAAATTTCCTTGCCTTCTTTCTCCTTCTGAAACCCTGTCATTAGTTTCATTAATTTGTTTGATAAAATTTTGATTAATTAATTCTAAATTCTCAAATTTTTTATTTATATTCTTTGATTGTTCTTCCATCTTTTGGTTGAGTTTAGTTTCTAAATTTTGTCCCATAGTTTTTCCAAATTTGTCCCATATTTTTTAAATCCTTTTTATTTTCCTGTCCCTAGTTTCTAAGTTTTTCCCACATTTTTTAAATTATCGCAATTTTCTGATGCAGTTCGCTCAATCTTAGCTCCCATTTCCCTCATTTTTTCTAATAAAATGTTGAAAAAATCTACTTGTTCTGATGTTTGTACCACCTTTTCTTCCACTAAGGTTATAGTTCCCCCTTCACTTTGATTCAGCGTTTGCAGGATTACTTCTTTCCTTGCTGCCTCCTCAGAGCTAGCCCCTGCTTCCTCATCACTCTCTTCTTGTTCCCCCTCAACATTTGCCCTCTTTTTTGAATTGACCTGCCCTTTCATCCTCCTCATGAATAAATGGCATTGTGTCATCAGCATCATACTCTTCAGGTTCTCTTATCACCTTGTCTGCCATGTTGATAATTTAAATAAATTTTTCTTAAGTTAACCTATGAATTAATTTTGTGTTAGGCCTTGACAAAATTCAAGTACTATAAATCTAAGAATTACTTTCTTATAGTGATAAATTTAATTTAAAATTAGGCCTATACACTTTTATATTGTTGCTTTTAATTTAATTTTGTATCATTATTTGAAACCCCAACATCTAGAAAAAAAATTTTACTACCCCCAAAATACACAATTGAAATTAGATAATTTTTTAAAATTATGGTTACAGTTTCTGTTGACCACTTATCTGTCCTCGACATTGTTTCTTGGCTGCATGCCGTCTCCAAAAGGTCCTCAGCACCGTTCCTTGAAGTGTGCCGTCGGTGTGCCGTCTCTTGTAGGTGTGCCGTCGGTGTGCCTTACTTGGTGTGCCGTCTCCAACAGTCCTTTGCGCTGTTTCTTGAATGTGCCGTCTCCTTGGTATGCAGTCTCTTGGTGTGCCGTCTCCTGGTGTGCCGTCCCGTCCCTTTAGCTCCGTTGACGCACTCTGTCTCAGTTCGCGGTATTCGTGCCCCTAAGTTGTAGCGCCATTTTATAACGTTTGCTTTCGTTATGTTATTGTTCTTTGTGGAAGGTGTTATTAGTTACGTATCAAGTTTAATATTGTGTCGCCACTTGTTATAATATCCTTTTGTAGCATGTTAAATGCACCCCGTTGGAACGCCATTTGTTATATTATCCTTTTATAGCTCCTCGGTTGGAAGTAATTTATTATAGTTTATATTATGCCCCACAGTAAGTCGTCATTTCTATTGCGCAACAGTGCACTTTACTTATGATGCCTCCTTTGTCTTATCACTTAACCAAAAGAAATGATAACACTTTGCATAAAATTTAATATTACTTTATTCCGTTAAAAGAAACAACATGTTTATGTTTTTATTTAAATTGAAATGCGATCATGTCGAGGGCCTAGCGACTAATTATCACCGAGCGCTTAAAATACGTTTCATTAAAGACCGAACACACGTCTGTCTCTGATCACGACTGATTTCACAGTGAAGAGAAATTTCAAAACCACTGTATATATCCCAGCTCAATAGAAGCTTCTAGAAGGGACATTTTCTAACGGTGAATTGCAAAACTCAAAAAAAATACTTCCTGCGTGGAGAACATTCTTCCAAAACAGTAAATTACTTTAAAAGGTCTTAACTTGGTTAGAGGGGGAAAAAAAGACATTAACTGAGGTTGTCCATTAAGTGCTGCCATCTTACCTCAGGGTGTTAAATTAACTAGTAAATAATTTAGAGGAAGACGTGATTTAAGCGCCAAGTAATAGATTACGAAATTTAAATAAAGTAAAATATGTTTAATTATATGTAAAATTAGAATGATAAAATGATGTTTGAATATATAAATAATTAGAACGATAATATGGTCAATGCTTTCAAATACTCCTTATGGTCAAATCATTTACATTACAACCAATAAGGCAGGGGTGAAGGGAACGTCAAATAGAGAAGAGCCACACGACCCCACAAAACAAGGAAATGCCATCCCTCACCACCCGGTACATGGTTAATTACCCTACCCCTACATACATAAGGTTCTATTGCCAATGACCCAACATGGGTAATTTTAGAGATGATTTCATCTTTATTTAATTAAGTTATAGGTTTAAAATTTTGTGCCTAGAGCAAAGGTTGTCACCCCTGCTTTAGAGTCCAAAATTGTATACTTTTCAAACTAAGCTATTTTCAACTTGGCCAAATGTACTAAGTGCAAGCTGTTTGGAGGTTGATAGTTGGACCATCCACCCCTTACATTCTTCTTTCTTCGATGAGTCATTTGCGACATGTTCTTGGAACTACCATTCAAATAGTTTCAAGATGAATGTTTTGGTTGTTTCCTAATCCCAAATACTTACCCGCGGTTACAGTTCTGCCCACACTCCCTAATACTTCCTATTTCCTTTGTCAATATTTTGTCATAGTCTATCCAAATTGGTTGCTTAAATAATTAACACAATGGTAAACTCTTTTTTTAGATGTACTTAAACATTAGAAAACCAAGATCCTCAAATTATTAGGATTATTAATTTTGTACTGTCAACTTTAATAGGGAGGGGTCGGGGTTGAACCCCCAAGCCTCACCTTTGGTTAAAGTCTTGATGAGGTATATGTTAGCTGTCATGAGGAGAAACAGGATAAGGAATGAAGTTGTTTGGCAAGAGTTGGGGTACGAAGAGTACATGAGATAGTATAAAAAGCAAGGCTGAGATGGTATGGGCAGGTAATGAGTATGGAAAAGAAGAGAACACCAAAGAGAATGATGGAGATTAAGTATGTGGGGAAAATACCGCAAGGGAGACCAAGAAAGAGATGGGAGAATGTAACAGAAAGTGTTCATTTGAGAGGAGAAGAATGGAAGCCATTAAAGTATGAAGAATAGTGGAAGAAAAGAGGAAGATGGAGCCATTTTACTAAACTGACCCGGCCACAGACTGCAAACAGTTGTTGTTGTTGATGATGATGATGATGATGAAAAAATCTTCGGACTAATCATAAATTACACCAAAAGCAAAGAATACATTTTAAGGAAATTCACTACCATTCAGCTGGAAAAATAGTGGAAAACTACTAAAAGAAAATAGAATATGTATAAAATAAAGTGCATTGAGCAAAAACAATTTTTAGTAAATAAAATGGTAGAATATTAGATATAAAAGAAAATAGAGCCACCAGCGCACCAAGATTAGGTTAAATCTTGACCTTCAGTATCAAAGTAAGCCGTGCAAGTCAATATAATAACTATGTTAGTCCAGTCAGAAATTGAATAAAAAAACTCAGGAGGGAAGGAATCAGTTCTCTAGTGCTCTTTACATCAGATGTAATCAATAAATAATAGACATCTGCGAAGCAGGTTTTGCTATAATCAAATTTTGTATCAAAGCAAATATTATTTGGGAATTTTGAATAATTGAATTATATCTTAGTTAAATTTGCTTCAGTTTTGATGTTAAATAAAAAGAGTTACACATTTAAAAAAACATTAGATTAATTATGTACCATAGTCCTATAAGTTCTTTAACATGATCATGCAGAAAAGAGCACCATCTGTTGTGGTAATCATAAACTATTTCAATATATATCTTCAGTCTTCATAGTTAACAAATTTGTTATGTTTTATCAAAGGGTGCAATTATAGGCTATACAAAGGTTTTATAAAGGCTGAAAAAGTGTGGCTTATTCTCTGTTCAATATGATAGTAATTAATAAGTATTAACTTTACCTCAGTGAAAATGTTATTAAATATATATAAACATATTATAAGCACATTGTGGGATTTGCAACAGCCAAAACCTTACTGATTTTTTTTTTCTAGTTTAGTATAATTCGAGCTATCAAATAATATAAAATTTGAATCAATCTCAATATTATAGTAGCTTCGTGGACACCTAATGAAGAAATTAATTAATAAGGTAAAGGATTGCCTTACCTGAGATCCAGGTCCTGTAGTATGTACCTAACACAAAACAGTGTTCCGTACATGGGTCCTTGTCCTGCTGCCTGCAGCAAGCTCTTCTTAGCCAGTCCAAGTTCTCGTTCCAACTGTCGTGTAAGTTCGTGGAGCACTGCGAACATTGCTCCATTGTCCACTTGGCTTAGAGGGAGAGTGGCAACACTGGCTGGGAAACACACCAATAGTTTCAGGAGGTAGGCAGCTGTGATACAATCTGTGGGGCGGTGGCTGGACGCCAGCTTGACGCTTGCACCAAATAACTGGCGCACATAAGCTTCATCCTGAATGTCAAAGAAATAATTAAATAGGGATTTGGTAGATTTGGGTTTAACTGGGGCTGAGACCACTAATATCAATTTTTTTTAGCACTGCGTCTTACTACCTGTTGAGGTTATACACTTATGTACTAAGCTAATGGTTTTAGGTATAAAGAAGATTCTATTTATAGGAAGTGTACCTGCATTTGTGTAGAGGGAGACAATTTTGGAAAAACCATCCACAGTACACTCGACCGAGATTCGAACCTCGATCTCTCTGTCACCGGCAGTCTAGTCTTTTGCAAGAGTTGTGCCTTAGACCATGTGAACACCAAAGTGGGTTAGTGTCTATCTTAATGAGCCGACCAACCATCTGAACATCTGCAGGGAATTCATATTTAAATTCTATTTAGTGCAAAGGTAAATTTATATCATTCAATGGCCTCAACCACATCAGAAGCTAACTAGATACCTCTAAGTGATACTGGAGTAGAAATTGTTTAGATAGAACACTATAAAACACACAAACACATTTTTAAGGACAAGCTTTCACTGTCACAGACAGCTTCATCAGGCCAAGAGAGTAGACTGATGCTTGGTTGAACTGCAAGGTTGACTGTCCACAGCTGACTGTTTTTAGTTATGATATCACTGTATAGATGGTAGCACTATGAGTAACTAGATAGATAGAAAAACTAAAAAATTGTTTTATATACTGTATTATTATTGTTGTGACATTGAATATAATAATAATAAGTGTGCTGGTAGGAAGGAGAGGAATTATCTGAGGTTGAGGTTAGGGGCTTGTCTGGATTTGATGATATATTGATGTGTAGGTAGATTTTGTCCAGAAATCTGAAGTAAGAAGTAAGAAGTATGAAGTAATTTTTCTCCAAAATGAAATTTGACAGTTTTATCAGGAATGCGGTAGTGGGTCTGGTACCAGAAGGACGTGTGTTGAGATATTCCTCTATTGCTGCGAGTCCGTGGATATGGGGGATATTGGTGTAGAGTGATGTAACATCGATTGAGACCAAGATGGCATGCTGTGGAAGAGGAGTGGCCAGTGTGTGAAGTCGTTCTAGAAAATGATTTGTGTCTTTGATATAAGATGGTAGATTCTTGACCAGAGGCTGAAGGTGTGAGTCCACAAGTGCCGATATGCGTTCCGTGGGTGAGCCACATCCTGATACAATTGGTCGGCCTGGAGGAGGGAATGTTCCCTTGTGGATCTTCGGAAGTAGGTAAAACTGTGGTGTGGCTGGTTTCTGGGTGGTTAAGTTTTGTATAGTCTTTTCATTGAGATCTTGATGTTGCGATTCTTGTTGGATAATCTGTTGTAGTTGTTTGTTATAATTATCGGTAGGGTCTTGATTTAACTGGCTGTAAGTTTGGGTGTCAGATAGTTGCTTCTCAGCTTCAATGATGTAGTCCTGGCGGTTCATAACAACGGTAGTTGACCCTTTGTCTGCAGGTAAGATAATGATGTCTTCAATATATCATCAATGTCATCAATATATCATCAAATCGAGACAAGCCCCTAACCTCAACCTCAGATAATTCCTCTCCTTCCTACCAGCACACTTATTATTATTATATTCAATGTCACAACAATAATAATACAGTATATAAAACAATTTTTTAGTTTTTCTATCTATCTAGTTACTCATAGTGCTACCATCTATACAGTGATATCATAACTAAAAACAGTCAGCTGTGGACAGTCAACCTTGCAGTTCAACCAAGCATCAGTCTACTCTCTTGGCCTGATGAAGCTGTCTGTGACAGTGAAAGCTTGTCCTTAAAAATGTGTTTGTGTGTTTTATAGTGTTCTATCTAAACAATTTCTACTCCAGTATCACCAAGGTAAGTGTGCTGGCTATCCCTCCTAATTTAAACCATGATTTAGCCTAGTGCTCTATTCCAAATAACCTAGATACCTCTAAGAGACTTTGGTTCTAATCCCGGTTATGGTTAATTTTAGTCTTCCTGTTGTATTAAATCGGCAGATGTTAAATTATTGTGAAGTCCATTATAAATGCAGTTTTGGTCATTACTAAGCTAACTTGACCTAAGAGTTTGTAAAAATGATAATAATAATACTTGAAACAACAGATACAAATTAAGCTTAGTGATACTTCTAGAGTACATAGTATGATTGTTTTGAATTATCTAGTCAGCACTCACATTTAAACCAAGTGCTTCTGCAGGGAATTTTACAAGAAGACTTAGAGCCAGCACTTTGTTGTTCTCATAAGTATCCTTGAAGCATTCAAGCAGCGTATCCGCATTACTGCCTGTCCACATGTCAGGAGGACTATGCCCCCACAATATGTCTGCTGGATCAAAACCTATAATGTCCTGGATGTACACCAAGATCTAAACACAATAATAAAATTATTACTAAACAATAAAGTGGAAGAAGTAAGTTGAGTTATAAAATTAATCTTGGACTTATAGCTTTCAAAATAACTCACAAAATAATCAATGAAGCTAAAAATTATGTGTGAGAAAGCGGCAGATGTTTAAATAAACAATCTTTTTAATTAAGAAAATTTAAGTGTTAATTGTCATTAATGATATACAAATTATTCTCATAAAATATTTAACATCTTTTAATAAACGCGAGAGAGTTTAAGATTCCTAGTAAGATAAAATATTTACCTGTAAGGCTGAACCTCTTCGGCCAAAGTTAGCCCCAGGAAAGAGACTGGCAAGCGAAAAGTCGACCAGCCATAAGAGAAATGTGTTATATGTCTTGAGTTGAGCATTGGGACTGACATCACAAGAATTCACAAACACATCCTTTTGTCTATTTTGCTCTGCCATACGGGAGATAGACGCCGAGCTTTCTTTCAGACGTGTCAGTAGCTGAACAAATAATACAAAACACTGAGTATTATAATAATATTATGAAATAAAGTCCATTGAGCAGAATTAATTGGTAATAAATAAAAGATAGAATATTAGGAAAATGGTAGAGCACAAAATAAAGTAAAAACACTAACACATATTTACAAACGTCAATATTTCGATGCTATTATTCTCTCAGAATTTCAACTCCACCAGAGAAGTTTTCATTCATACCAATCAAGTTGGTATCACTGAAGACAACCTCCTGTTTAGTCTAATTACTACTACTTCCTGAGGAAGATGCTATAATAGCATCGAAATATTGACGTGTGTGTAAATATGTGTTAGTTTTTATACTTTTATTTGTGCTCTACCATTTTCCTAATATTCTATCATTTTAATTATTACCAAGTACTATAGTAAGAATCATACTAGTATATCCTAATTAGTTTTAGTAAATTGAAACAATTATTGAGTTATGTGAGTGTGATTGAAAGGTTGTTTTTTTTGCAAGTATGGTATAAAAAATAAATGTATGTTTTATTAGAAAAAAACTAAGCAAATAATACATTTGTTTAATTAAACCATATAATGATAACTATATAAATATATATTGTTCCATGAATCATATTATAAAATAAAAAAACGACAATTTGACCCTTTTGATTCTCACATCAAGCTGTCATTTTTTTATTGGGAATGCAACAGATTTGCTTGTTTGTATATTTAACCTGAATCACAAAATATGGATTCATTGTTTATATTTAGTAGAAATATAATTTAAAGACATATATTATAAAACTATTATGTAGAGCCTTATGAAATAGTCAAATAGAAATCATTTATTCATTTATTTTGACTTTCACTAAATTGGTTCTAGATGAGAATGGTAACCAGACGGTGGATATAAGCAAGGTTTTTAGTAGATGGAACAAACAATTTAAGCATATTTTGAATGTTCATGAAGGATTTGAATTGAGTGGGGGTATCAAAATTCATAATGCTGAACCACTAGTCTCAGATGCAAGTATTAGTGAATTCAAAGAACCAACCATAAATCTCCAGGTATAGATTCAATTCCAGCAGAGTTAATTAAGGGAGGTGGTGGAAAGTTAATAATAGAAATTAATAAATTGCTATGTTTAATATGGAACCATGAGGTAATACCACAAGAATGGAAGGAAGGTATTATAAAACTCATTATCAAAAGGGATATAAAATAGACTATAGAGGTATCTCACTTCTACCAACATTCTAAAAAATTTTATCAAACATAATTTTAATGAGATTGTTGCCATATGCAGAAGAAATAATTGGGGATCAACAGTGTGGATTTCGACAAAATAGCTCAAAAACATATAAGATTTTTACAATTTGGTAGATATTAGAAAAAAAAAAGTGGGAATATAATATTATCGTTCATCAATTGTAAATAGATTTTTAAAAGGCCTAGGATTCAGCTAAAAGAAATAAATTATATGAAACTTTAGTTAAGTTTGGGATACCCAAAAAACCCGTCAAGCCAACAGTGGTATGTTTGACTAATAAGCATAGAAGGGTATCGGTTGAATGTTACTGATCAGATATTTTCAAAATACAAATGGGTTGAAACAAGGAGATGCACTTCCCCCAATACTATTAATTAATCTAGCCTTAGAGTATTATATTAGGGTAATTCAAGAGATTATGGAAAGGTTGACATTAAATGGTATAATGCAGTTATTAGGATATGAAGACGATTTAGCTTTGTCGGGCAATAGTAAGGAAGCTGTTGCAAGAAATGCAGAAATATTACTAGAGGCTTGTAAGGAAATAGGTCAGACACCTTAGATCAGTTGGTAGCATGTATATCTACTGAGCTAAGGGTCCCAGGTTCGATTCCCAGCATGACTGAAAATGTATCATTAATGAAAATATTGGTTTAACCTTTCACATTAATAAATTAACAGCAGGGGACTGGATGTTGTGCCCGGCCTTGTCTTGAGATAGATTATAAGGCATATGAAGCTATGAGAGGCCTAGCCAGCCGGCAGTGGAAAAATATATGGCTTGAATAAAATACTGACCCAGGCCACAGGCTGTAAACAATAATGGAGGTAAAAAAAAATATGAAAGTACCTAACTAATTTACTTAACTAAACTAGCTGGTTGATAACTTGTAGGAATAGAGACAAACACATATAAATATGAATATCAACACACAGGTTGCAAATCAGTGTAATTAAAGAAATGTCTGTTTGGAGGGGACCACAGTTCAAATAATTTAAATTAGTTTAATAATGACACCTGAAGACGGGGATTGAACGCAGGACTTTGGCTGAAGATTTGAGCACTTAACAAACAAATATATTGCTTCTTGAAGAGTCATAAGCCAAATGCCAGTAATGGCAAATAAAAAGGCATAACCTGCCTGTCCAATCAGGAGGGAGGAAGGCCTCTCATTGGAGAGGTAGTAGAAAAAGGGTGGCAGTGACCGCACAGTCTAAAGTGTTACTCTCACAGTAGACTAGACTACCAATGATGGGGAGATCGAGGATCGAATTTCGGTTGAGTGTACTGAGGGTGGTTTTTTCAAAATGGTTTTCCATTTTCCCTCCATGCAAAGGTGGGTACACTTCCTCTAAATATAACCTTCCTCATCCCTAAGACCACTAGCGCAATTAGTACTTAAGCATGTAACCCAAACAGGTAGTAAATCGCGGTGCTAAAATAAAATGGCTAATAGGTGGCACCTTTTGTGATATTTTTCGTGCAAGATTATAAAATATATATGTTCAAGAAAGTGTACTCTGACGCACCTTCCTGAAGAGCGCTAGAGCCTGCTGTCGGGCAGATGGTAGTTGTGTATTCATGTTGTACTCTAAGAATGTCCTCACAAGCCTCAGCTCGCCGGCCAGCAACGTCTCGGTGCTGCGGTTGCTCTCCACCAACAGAGATAATGCACATAAACGGATCTAGGCAGAAATGAGTAAAGACCTCTTTATTGAAACAAGAAAAAGGACCCTCAAATCTTCAAACAACTAACTCAAAGGTCCCCAAACATTTATTAGCTCATGGCTCGTTATTATTTGTCGTGAGTCCTCGCAGCATACTGAACAGGAAATGCTTGAGTGTTTGTCCTCTTTTTCCAGTGATATTCAAACTTTTTTGTTTGCATACCCCCAAATATTATTTTTCTTCAACTTTGAACCAGCAAAATTTGTTGATGCATTAGGCAAGTTATATATATTATACAATAAATTTAATAATAATATTAATAAATATATTAAAATCTTTTTTATTTTTTTCCAAACTTGTGTGGAGCAGGAAACAGGATTGTAAGAGAATCTAACAATTTAACTTTGTTACAATTAATTCTTTAATCACCAGTTGTTCACATGGCTATTATTGGTCGATAGCTCAATATTTCTTAAGTACAATATAATCCCAAGCATAAAAATAGATAGTTCTCTTTATGTTTATCTGAATCTATTTATGTGCAGAATATTAATATAAACTCATCGACAAAACTACGATGCAAATTATAGAGTAGAGAGAGGTTGGTTTGGATTAGAGTTGGGTAAAACCCACTAATTTCGGAATTTATGTTCGTTAAATAATAATAACAACAGTAGATACTGTTATAAAATAAAAAAGACATTAATATTATTTTCAGTTTCGTGTTCCAAGGAACAAACTTACTTCCTCATCTCTGTGATATAGCGCACCCTCGAGAACCGAGTAGTCTACAACTCCCCTCCATCTTCCCTCCAATCCTGCCCCTCGTAGGGCCCCTTGCCGACGACCAGTCTTGAGGCAAGCTAGCACAGTGCGTAATTGGTCTGGGGGCAAATTCCCAGGTCCAAAGGTATCAGATGAGAGATGACCTGAGGGCAGTGCTTGACCGCCTTGCTCAGGATTACTTCGAGGACCGGGCAATGTGAGGGCAGAGTGCAGAGAAGGGGCGAGAGCCAGATGTGTGCCCAGCTAGACACATCCGGACACTCTGAGTGGTGACGTAGCATCAGCATCTCAAACGCTGTTGACACCTACAATCATTTGTTACAATATATAACATTTTGTATTATCTTAGCTAGCTTAGTAAGGAGAATAGTTGATTAGTAAAGATAAGAAAGAATATAAAATGAAAATTAACCTGTTTTTGAGTAGACTGGTTGCTTAACATCAGATTTTCAAACTTGATAACAAAGTATTTTTGTTTTGTTTTTTTATCAAATTTGACAACATCAGGTTATGTAGCCAGTTTACTCAACAACATGTTGATTTTCATTTTAATTTTTTTCTTATATTTATTAATTTACATTCATTATTGTTTCCGGCCTGTATCAGTTTTTTATTCAAGCCATATATTTTCCACTACTGGCTTGCTAGGCCTTTCATTGCTTCATATACCTTATAATATAACTTAAGACTAGCACAGACACAACATCCAGTCCCCGGGTGTTAATTCATCGCTGTGAAAGGGTAAACGCGTATTTCACCAATGATATATTTTTCGGCCATGCCAGGAATCGAACCCGGGACCCTTAGCTCAGAAGATAGACACTCTACCAACTGAGCTAAGGTGTCAGATTATCATATTTATTAATAAAAGATTAAATGTTCTGATGAACACTGGATGAAATAAATTTGAATGATTTAAAGCACATTCAAATTTTTATTAGTCACATCTGACCATTTTAAACACACAAAAATAATTTGCTAAAACAAAGAGTGATTCTCAACATACATGAGCAGCAATGGTTGGGTCTTGAAGCGAGACAATAAGATCGTCAATCATCTTGGGAACTTGATCCAACAAGAACTGACAACCAAGATCATTTGCTAGCGTTGACAGACCAACATATCGAGCCCTCTTGTGTGATGAAATTTGCACAACTGCCTCCATGATGAGATCCAGAGCTCTCTTATCTGACAATATGAAACAAATTATAGATATGAAGAGTAATGAGTCATTATTTGCAAAATTTTGATTTTTTAAGATTGAAAATGAGATATTGCAAAACCAAGCATGCCCAAGAAAAAAGTTTAAAATCACAGATGGGTTGAATACCTTTATTCTTGCATCCTAATCTTCATTTTACCTATGGCTTTAAAATCTGGATCCAAAGCTTAGAAAGCATGATAAGCATATAAGGTTGATTTTTCCACATTGGTTTTATTCCTTTAAATTTAATTTTACCGGCTGTTCCTATGGGTGTGAAACGTGGTCTCTTAGCTAAAATGAAGAAAATTAATTTAGGGTGCTCAAAAACAAGGTGCTTAAGAAGATATTTGGTCCATAAAGAGATGAGGTTATTGGGCAGTGGAGTGGATTACATAATGGTGAGTTACATAACCTGTACTCATCACAAAACATTGTTAGGATAATCAAGTATCGTAGATTATGGTGGGCAGAATATGCTGCATAAATGGAAGACTCTAGAACTATATTCAGTGTAATGACTGGCAAACCCAATGGGAAGAGACCATCGGAAAAGCCTAAATGCAGCTGGGAGAATAACATTAGAATGGACCGGAAAGAGATAGGGTGTGATGAGGTGGACTGGATAGAACTAACTCAAGATAGGGATAGAGTGTAATGAGGTAGACTGGATATAACTAACTCAAGAGAGGGATAGTTTTTGTCACTGAGGCAATGAACTTGCAAGTCCTAATGACATATAGTAAGTAATACTGATATTGTTCATTTTTTTTAGCTGCCATTGAAAATATAAATTATAGCTAGATAATAGGCCTAACATATTTTATTATGTGAATTCGCATTAATTTAAGTGTTAAATTAATGTTCTTGTTCTGGATTTTAAATTTCAAGAGGTCATGAAACATTAACATCAATCAAAATCTCAAATTTATGTTATTCGTTCCTTTTACATCTTCCTATCTAAGTGTCCTATCATTCTTTACCATTTTTCTTTTTATTCCTTTTGTGTGTGTGTTTTTTAAACTCTTTTAGGAAGTTGCATTGCACTTTTCACATTCTCTCCTGATGAGTTTCAATTTAGTGAAACCTAGGTCAAGGGCTTGGGGGGGTAGCAATCAATTTTCTTTGAGAGGCAACCATTACATCTTTGTCCAGTGGCAGCAATGTAAAGTGTGAACTTTGTTTTTTCCTTTCAATGTAAAAGCCATATTGTGTTCGTCCCTTTTATATGTTTCTATCAATATTCCCTGTACCTTCTTTCAAATATAACAAATGTCCTTGAAAGTATAAAAATTATAATACCAAATTTTAAATCAAACAATGAAAGGAGCATACAAGGGCAAGGCCTACAAACTTACCAGAAAAGTGTAGGCTTCAAAGTTCACAATCAAAACAGAACAAAACAGATAATTATGAAAATGTTTGGGTACGTCAGTCCCCATCTTCAGCAGAAGTGAGTAAAACACAGACTGGACTATGGCAGCATGGCTAGAGGTTGATCGTGGTCACACAGATTCTGTTGTTGCCTGTTTCTTTATTCAATACAGGTTTTGGCTTGGATTCTGCAGTTGCCTTTTCAAACTTGTGTATCAACTCTTGGTATATGGATAGAATGTTGTATTTATATTATATTTAGTTAAATTATGTTATCTGTTATTATTGTTTATACATAAATTGCTGACTAGTGAGAGTAGGCCCGTTTGAAAGAAAAGGAGAGAAGGTTATCTAGGGTTGAGATCAGGGGGGTGCCTGGATTTGGTAATATATTGGTGAGAAATTGTCATCTACGAAGCTGAGAAGCATTGCAACAATTGGGGAGGGCTCGTAAATAACTATAGTACTATAACACGAATCAAAATCTGAATTGTGTGTTTGGGCATGATGTGCTACTGGTTTGTCAGGGTCGTTGTGATTGGTGTCAAAACAGTGACCATTCATTCATTGTCTGAGTATTCCTGTAGTGAGTCCAATGTATTCAGCAATACAGTACAGTAAAACCTTGAATTGCGAGTAACTTGGTTTGCGAGTGTTTTGTAAGACGAGCAAAAATTTTCAATAAATTTTAACTTGATAAACGAGCGATATCTTGCAATACGAGTAGTACTATGGTTACACTTTGTCTGCCGAGCAGTGTCATTGGATAGGTGCTTTGTTAAAGTCGCACAAAAAGAAAAATATTCCAGTGATCCAACATATAGCAGTGATTCTGTTAGTGACAGTGAAAGTCGTCCTAAACAATAACACACCTCCTCCTCTCCTCTCTCTCGTCCATCTCACACCAGCCACCATTAAATTTAATTAATAAATTTGATTACAGTAGTTACATTTAAATAACAAAAATAAAAAAGGTATTAATCATTCTTAGATTAAATAATTTTGGATTGTGGGACGAATTATCTGAGTTTCCATTATTTCTTATGGGGGAAATTCACTTTGATATACGAGTGCTTTGTATTACGAACACGTTTACGAAACGAATTATGCTCGCAATCCAAGGTTTTACTGTAGTTGTATTGTAACTGGTATGTAAGATTTTCTGTCGCGCAATCATAGTGGCCTTTCATGGGGTATTTCATTTGTGTGAGTCTGCAGTTGAATGAGGTGAAAGGTTGGTGAATTTTGCAGACACTGTATTTCGGTTTGTCGCAAAGGTAGGAACATTTGGCCCAAAGTTGTGTGTTGTTGTTTGTGGCCGAGTCAGGCAATTTAGGGCGAAATAAATGGGTTTGTTTATATCTAGGCCTAACCTAACTATCCTTTCAGGTTGGCTTCCTTCACCTTCACTTACTTGACATAATTGTACAGTGTTTCTACACTGTCTTATTATATATTTCCAAGCCATTAGCCATGAGTGATTCAACTTTAAGTAATGCAAATATCATCCCCTTGATTATAGTTTGAAGTTATGAAGAATATGGCCGCACAAGGAATCAAATTAGATACTTCTTCATACCGCTGATAAAACACAGGTGGGCCCACTTACCTGTGCTCTTCAAGATGGCAGCAGTCTTGACAAGGTTGGCAAGGACCCCCTGGGCCGCATGGCGGACACTGTCCATGTAGTGATCCACGTGGGTCCAGACAAACTCCAGTGCCTCTGTGAGCAGACAAGGAACCAGGTCAGCTCCGTCCCCATTCTGGACACATGTCAGCAGACAGCGAGAGAGGAGTTGCATTGCTCGGTGGTCGCAAGTACCATGTTGGACTCCGTAGAACTTCTGACCATGCGCAAGATGGATAACATGAGGAAACAATGAGTGAAAAAAATCTCTCTCTCATAAAAATCAATAACAATATTAAATAAATGTTACGGCGCACCACACAAACTTTCTCTTGCTTTTATCTTAAAATAGACATTTACTAAAAACTCCTAAGATTTGTGAAATGAAATAATATGTACATACATTGTTGTAGAAAACTACAACAAAGATCATAAATGAAATGAATGATATTATACACTCTTACTCTATGGCATTAGGAACTAGAACACTGTTACAAAAAGATTGAAAAAAGAGAAATATCTTTGTCCAGCAAAGAGCAAAAATCAAATCATTTTCAAAGACCTGAATTATAAATGTTTTACATTTGCTTATAACTCAGAAATTATTGGTTTTATAAAAATATATTTCAAATAAAAGATGTTTATCTTTAATAGTACTACAATTTTACAATGTAAAGTCCCTCAAAGTCAATTTTCATGAGAAAATGATAATTTCCCATCTTATTTATAATGATAAACAATGTCCAGATATAAAATTAATCAAAATCATAGGGTGACTTTTAAGAATATCAATTTGTTCTCTTTTTGCCCTTCAGTAAACTACTCTTAAATTTAAGGTTAGATATTTATTCCAAAAACACCACAGATAGCAAAGTTTTAGCCCAATTGGTAAAAAAAATTTGGTTCTAGCCTGAGGTACAGAGACAGACAGACAGTCAGATGGCATAGCGAAAACACTTTTTTGTTTCAGGGGGTCATGAAACGTCTGACATTTATCAAAATCTCGAGTTAGATTATTTTGACGATCACCATACTTTTTCTCCGAGGGATCAAGAGAAAGTTAAAAACATAATATAACTATTGTATATAGTGTTTTATACAAAAACTTCCATCTTTGTAACAATAAACTTCACTTAAAAGAATTGTTTTCTTTCTTTCTTTTTTTTATTTTTTTTTTCCTTTTTTTATTTTAACCTGTTTCAGGTTTAACACATATATGATAGTTACTCTAATGGGGTAAGGATGAAGAAGTAAACATTTATTTATATAGATAATCTACCAACATTTGCATGGAAGGAGAGTGGGGAACCAAACCACCTTCAGTAGACCAACCAGGATTCTAACCCTAATCTCCCGTAATCAGCAGGCCAGTCTAACATAAGAGTGACACCTTAGACCGTTTGGCCACTGAAGCGAGGGGTTCTTTATTCTTCTATTATTCAATCATATTTAGTAATTGTATATGGTCATGAGTAGATCCTATTAAAAAGCAGCAGAAAGTAGAGGTGGCGAAGTAGGAACAAGTCATCAAAAATAAACAGACATCTGAAATTGAGCTTTTACGATTAACTCAAAATCAGCCCAAAGAAGCCATGGGGCTACTGTACTTCATGGCCGCATATTATAGGTGTCACTTTCACAATCGACTAGAATGCTAACGATCAGGAGATCAGGGTTTCATTCAAACACGGTCAAATGTACTGAGGGTGTTTTTGAAATATGGTTCCCTCACCTACATTTCAGCAAATGAGACACTTCTCTAAATAAAATTCCTTGTCCATAATCTCATTAGCGTAATTAGAATATTGCATTATAAATCTTGAAAGGTTTAAAGTGGAATGCTAAAAAAAAATAATTAAAAATATTAGATTTTAATATAAGAAAAGGTTGCATTTTCAATGCCAAAATTTTAATTTGAATAATGTTAACAGGTGTGGTATATGGTGTTCGTATTTTAGATGTAACTTAATAACTGACACAGTATTCAATAAAAGGGACAAACAGCTTTTTGTCACCACAGAAGTGTTATCACATTAACTCAAGCATGGATTAAAGGCTAGCAAATGAAATGCACAACATCCCTAGAATAATATGTAAAACAACAATGAATTAATGATATTGAAAATGTGTTAGATAGACTGTAGCCATGCATAGTAGATTAAATTAATGTGAGATGTATTGGTATCTATCTATCCCTCAAACTTTCAGGTTCAAGCTCCGCCACGGCCAGCGGCCATGTCAGATAGTCTTCTAATGGTGCACCCAAAAAATTTACTTTTGTAGACGCCTTAAAGATATTGAAGCTATTATTTCTGTAATTTCCTTCTAATTTAATATTTTAAGGCAATTTTGCTGTATAAAATAATATGGATACAAAATTTTAAGTCTAGTATCACAATTTATCCTATATATTCAACACATCGTCAATGCTCTGTATTATATTAAAACTATTTATAATCTTAGTGGGGCTGAAGTGGGGGATTGCCCTGTTTCCCAAGAATTGTATGTGTTTCATATTTGTTTAAAAAAATGAGATTTCCTAATTCAAAAGATGGAAATTAAATAACAGGTCAAATAAACATTAAGCCTCCTCTTTTTGTTGTTTGAACTGATCAAATTTTTAAACCCAGTAATAAGTTCATCTTAAAACTTTTATAAATCAAAAGAAATCGTAGATAACATGATCAATATAATTCAGCGCATTACTTGTCATGTTGTTAACTTATTTTAGTGAACTCGGTTGTAGTGAACATTCGGTTAAAGTGAACCTCATTCATTGATTTCAACCTGCATACATTTCACAGTATGTTATAAAAAAAATTGTTTATAATAAACCTTTAACTTTGGTTTTATAGAATAGAAGAATTGAAACTTTCAATAAGAAATGTCATTCTAACATCATAATTCTTTAAAAACATAATTTTTGTTTGTTTAATCTTGAAGACATTGACTCTCTACCAGAGTTCTTGTTTAGATAGCACAAAGCTTGAATGAACGAACGGAATGGGGAAAAGTAATGCAGGGGGGAGGGGGGGAGGGCTGAGCTTAAACAGTCACAGTACTAGGCATATAAAACTCAAAAAATTAGAATGTTCTACTCAGTTTAGTTTTTTGAATGCATGGATATTGTGGAATCAAGTGTGGGAAAAAAGCAGACTCTAAAGAAGGATCTGGAAGAAATATTAACCAAAGCAGTATACAGTATACTACAGCATAAAACTGACTTTTTTAAGATTAAAATTAATAGATTTTAATAAAGAGTGAATGTATGTGAACTCTTATTTTGTTTGTCACTTACTTTCAAATTTAAAAAAAAAATGGATTCTAGTGAACTTTGAACATAGTCAACAAAATATCTGAGTTGATAAGAGGTTCATTATACCCAGAGTTAACTGTATATAAAGAAAACTGGGCTGGTCTATTTCAAACCTGATACCATTCTCTCTGCCGATTCCTTTGGTATCAGCATCTGACGAGGAAATGTCTGATATCATCAACCAAAACAATATGAAAAATATAGGTTAATAAACATATAAAAGGGGAAAAAACACATAAGGCTTTATTATGAATAAGAACAGAGCTACACTTTACATCACTGCCATTGGACAAAGAAGTAATGGCTCGCTCTTGAAGAAAATTGACCGTTACCGCCCGATCTTTTGACCTAGGTTTCATTCTATCGGAACTCGTCAAGAGGGAGTGTGAAATGCGCAACGCAACTTCCTAAATGAGGAAACCATAATAACACAAAAGAGAAAAAAAGGAAATTTGTGAATAATAATAGGACACTTAGATAGGAACATGTTAAAAGAATAACATGAAGGACAAAGGAAATGGACATTGGATGTGAATTGTCTACAAACTGGGTATTTTGAGTGTGAAAAATGGAGAAATTCAAATGTGAAAAAAAAAAATTTTCATTTTTATAATTAAGTTCTAAACATTATTAAAATGATGACATTTAAAGGAACACTTTTAATTTTTATTATTTTAGTATTTATTTGCAAATATTAATATATAGGTTAACAGGGGAATGATGCCATAAGCAGGGGAATGACTTTAAGTATAAAATATTTTCAGCTAATGTTGCTAACTTTCAATTTTAGCTTAAAATATGTTTCATAACAACATTTTGTAAACATTAAATACTAAATCAATAATTGTAAAGAAAGTGAAATTAAAAAACATTTAGCTCTAATGTTGTTCAAATACATCAACTGCAGTTGGAAATTTTAAAAACACTCTGTTCCCACGTAACACAAGGGATGGTTCTGGAAGAATTGAAACTATTTGTTCAAATGAAATGTATGAAACATCATCTTCATCGCGTTTGAAGAGCTGAATTCCTTTTTGGTCACTAACTCTAAAGTACATTACTTTGATGTCACCATCTTCCTCTACTTGGTTCTGGCAAACTGCAACATACCTATATTTACGATTTTGTTTAGAAAATTTGTTACCAGTTAATTGAATGAGTACAAATGTTCCAGTTTTTAAATTTTCTACACTTAAAGGGAGCCTATTTACTGAAACATTGTTTTCATTGCCTTCATCATTTTCACTACTCGAGTAAACATCTTCGTAACGCAACTCTTTGCGGTGTTTTGGCTGATGACCGACAGCAAGTTCATCTTCCGAAAAACATGATATTTTAGATTCATATCTCAATGTGCCAATTTCGTAATGTATGCACCTTTGACACTTAAAACAACTAGGATTTCGTAAGCTCAGAATACCAGATTTTGCATCCCCAACTACTTGATGTACTTGCATGGTACCATAAAAACGTTTCAAGCATTTTTGTTCTAACTGTAATGATACACTTTCAATTTGGTCATTGGCTATTGCAATAATATCTATCCCAAGAACATTTTCAGTTAGAGTTGTTATTAAAGTTTCAAATGAGGCTACATCATTTCCTTGCCACAAGCCTGTCTGCTGTCCTTTTACATACTGCACCAACACCATCGGGAGCACCTTTCCCATGGCCAGCTTCCAAATAATTCCAAGTGAATTTCTTTAATTTGGGATAGAATTTATCAAGTTTTGTTGCCAAAACATAAAACATGGTCTTGTTGCGATATTGTGTAGCTGGACTATCACTTAAAAAGTGAAGTGTGTCAACCTCATAATTATTTTCAATGTAGTTCAAAACTGGTTGGAGGTGAGCCCAGATAGCTGGTACATTGTGCTGGAGTGATTCTGATAGTGTACTAAAGCATTTTGTCGTCAACTCTCCATTAGATTCTCTCGAGTAAACAACAACCGTATGCAGTGATATCTGTTGTCGTGATCCCCCAAAGTGGAAGCTTTGAGTTTCCTCAGCATATTTTAAAGAGTAGTTTTCGCTGAAGTCCATATGAACTAGAGCTTCATTTTCTGCAAGTTTTGTTTTCAATGTTACTATCTCATTATATTGATGTAGTACTCTCCCTTCATGTTTTAAGAAACATATTATATGCTTCTCAAATTCTTGCACCATATCAAAGATTGTGGTTTCGATCAAACCTTTAGTCATTTTGATAACAGTTTTTTCTTTTAGGATTTTTGTGTCAAAGAAACTTTCTTTCTTTGGCATCCATTTGAAATAATGTCCAGCTTTATTGGCAATAAAGTCACTATATGAAGATTTACAACCCATGCAAATGTCACATTCACGTTAAAGACATTTTTCAGTTTTGTAGACACATACAGAATTCTTCCACAACACCAGCAGTTGTATTTTTCCCTAAAACGCCTACCTTGAACAATCCCTTGATCAATAGTTCCATGTTTATATGTGTGATACACTTACAAGTATCTCGATCACTCACTCTCATTGGTTTCACCCAAAATGGACGGTGTCTGCAGAAAAATTCATAGCTAACCAATTTATCTGGATAATCCTTCAAAAACTTCTTATGAAGGTTTCTCAATGTGTCATTCAGATACCGTTTTTGTTTTGTCACTTTTTTTTTGTATGAAGTCTTTCTTTCCAGGACAAATTCGACTGTTGCTGTCCAATTCTAAAAAGTTTTCTATCTCATCCTTTCTTATGTTCATTAATTGGAAATATTTTTTCGTCTTTCTCTCATATTTCAAATCAAAAGGTTTGCTTCCAATTGTTGATAGTGCCTTATGACATTTCAAAACATTTGAACAATGCCTGTAAAGACGATACTTTTTAATTACTTTCCCTGCAATAATCTTTTTAAATAATTGCTTTTCTTTGTCTGAATCTACCTTCTTGTAGTTTTCATTAAGTTGATCTTTGATAGCTTCAGCTAACAGAAGTGTCTTAACAACTTGAGGACTTGGTCTTACTTCTTTCCTTAGCATTTGTTTAACACGGGTGCTGGGAGTAGGTGGGCATTGGCTTTATTTTTCTGTAAACGTTCACATCTTTTCCTGTATTTTTGGACATCCCTTCTTAGTTTGTTTATCAACTCGTCCTTTTTCTTAAACTCTCTATTGCGTCTTTTTCTAAATCTCATAGCTCTTTTCATCGCAGATTTTGTTCTTTTTGTTGTTGAAGCACCTATTTCAGAAACAGAGTCTGGTTGATCTATATCTTGCAGGTTAGTGTTTTGATTCTCTTTTGCTTTGAGGTTAGTTCTGTAATTTTTAGAATTAACTCTCCATTGTTTCTGTTTCTTCCTTTGTTCACGTGGGGTTTGATCTTTGATAGGTTTTACAATTTTCTTCTCTTTCTTCTTCAAATATTTCAGTCGTTCCTTTTGCCTTTGCTCTTCTCTCTTCACTGGATGATTTTTAATATTTTTATAACGCTCCTGTTCTGCTTTTCTTTTCCTATTTAACTTCTCTTCCTCACTAACTATATTTTTCCTACTCTTCTTCATGATGTTTTAAAAGTACCTAAAAAATAATAAATCAATTAATATTAAGTAGGCTAGGATATTAAAATGACTAGCTGACCACAATTTGAAAACAAAGTACCTATTAGACCTATTTGTTAAAAAAAAAGAATCATCATTGATGGCTAAATACAAATATTTTAGCTAATTTTTTTGAGTCAAATTACTCAATTTATAGGCCTAGTTTCTTAATAACTACTTTCCTAAATGTATTACTAAAATAAATAATCCTCTCAAATTGTGACTACTATATCATTTAATCATTAAATTATATAAGCATTTTAGGCTAGTTATGTATTATTTATATTTAATAAAATAGGTAAACATTAATAGAAACATGATAATTTGAAGAATATTGTTTATAATACATGAAAGTTCTAGTTAATCATTCCCCTGGCTTACCCATCATTCCCCTGCCCAAAGAAAGTACAGGGGAATGACTCCAGGGGAATGATGATTATGAGGTTATGAGCTTGAATTATCCATGTGGCTTATTCTAAAATACTTAAAAATGTGTCTATGGAAACATATTATTATTGTTTCTATTGTTGATAACATATAAACTTTATAATACAATAAATAAGCCATTTTAAACTCACCAGGGAATGATGCTTTCATTAGTGACAGTGCAACATTTATGAGCATCAATGAACACAGAAAAGAATATTCACATACAAAGACAATTATTAGAATAGAAATGTCAACTGCACAACTTCTTTTAATTATTTATTCCAATAATAATGCAGCTAGCTCTATCTCTTAGTTGGGAAATTAACTAATGATCTACCATAGAAATTACAGATGAAAACTGGAGACAAGATATAAAACTCAAATTAAGATGTTATGGAAGGTTTTTTTAATAAACACTAATCATTTAAGATACATATATGTATTAATACTTTTATATTGTCTAAAGTTTAAAAAAATGTGCTGTATTTATTTGAGTATTTAATCAATTAGTTACTGAATCTGTAGTTAGGACAATACAGGGGAATGATGTTTTACATATACATATTTTTTTAAATTTAAATGTAGAACTAGTAGAAAGAAATTAATGTTAGCATTAAATCAACATTACAACAACTTAATAAACTTTCAATTATAAAACATCTACATAGCTATTATATATAATAAGAGTTTAGGGACATTAAAAGACCCAGTTTGTAGACAATCACCCATATAATATAGCTCTATAACGACAACCTCTTTTCGCTTTCTGAGGTAATTGTATACTATTTGGAAAATGGGACAGGAAAGGTGGGAAACATATCCCTATAGAAAGTTTTTGACAAAAATTAATATTGGTCTTGTCATAAAAAAAGTTTAAATCCAACTTTCAATCATTGTTGATAATATGAACTAGTGCTTGGATAATATAGAATAGTGTGTTTCTTACCTATATGCAATGGCCAGTAATTGTTGGAAAAGATGACAAATTACAGGGGTGCCACAATCTGTCAGAGAAAGCAGCTGTCCTGTCGTCAAGGTGTTTAACAACCCCATACAGATACAAAGCTTAGTACAATCAGACAAAGAGTTTGGAAGTTGACAAGAAGAGTCCACAGAAGAGTCCAAGCTTATCAACTGGAAAACAAATAGAAAGGTCTCTGAACATAACTTGAAACACTATGATATTAGCTTTGTTTGCATCAACTTTTTGGAACAGTTTTTTCCACCTTCAATAAAAATAATTTTAGAGCGAATTATTGGGTACAGATGGAACTTTCTGGATTTTTTTCAAGGCAACGCAAAACATTTTCACTTTTCAGGTTCTGTTTATAAAGATGTTGAACTTAAATGTTGATGTGAATCTGTGAATAGAGCTGCATGATATCTGTGCATGCATACAACTTAATGGACACTTCTATTCAGAGATGCTTATAGTTATTTATAAATGATGTGTTTCGGTTAGGTCCTCGAAACCATTCAAATATAATTTTTTTTTTCTTTAAGTTTATTCTTATTTTGACTTTAAAGCCTGGTTGTAATCTCATTTATTTTGTTAAATGATGTATGGATTCACCTGGGAATACATTATTTCCAAACATAAATGTTCTTTTCTTTTAATCATGTGTTCAAAAGAGATCAGGTTTAGAATATTTAGTTAAACTTTTGTGTTATTATTTTTTAAGGTTATATATTAAAAGCATTCCTAAAAATAAACACCAATTTATTCAAATCTGTCATTTAAAATCAAAATATGCGCCATATGAAAGCTTTTTTTTCTTATTCTTCTTTTCTTCAGTTATAAACTGCCTCACTCTCATTCAAGAGGTGTAGCAGTAAAAATAATTTTTTCTGCTCTGGGAACAAAAAATGTACATATATATATATATATATATATATATATATATATATATATATATATATATATATATATATATATGTACATAAAAAGCCTGAAGTAAAACTAATAACATTGGTACCAGTACAAAAATTAAAGTAATTTCATAAAAGTTATTTAATGGGGTGCTGTATAAAAATTATTTGTTTTTTTAAGTGAAGTTTGCAAATTTTTTTAAAATAATTAAAACTGTCTTTAATTTTTTTATGATTGTTTTTTAGTTTTAATATTTATCTGACACCTTACCTCAGTTGGGTGCGTGTCTGTCTCTGAGCTAAAAGTCCCGAATTTGGTTACCAACATGGCCAAAAAATGTATCATTGGTGAAATGTGGGTTTGCCCTTTCTCAGCGATGTATAAACGGCTGAGGACTGGATTCTGTGCCTGTCCTAGTATTAAGATCAATTATAAGGCATACGAAGCTACAACAGGCCTTGCCAGCCAGTAGTGGAAAATATATGGCTTGAATAAAAAACTGACCCAGGCCACATCACTTATGGGAGAAAAAAAAATCAAACTCTGTTGTTATAATTGTGCCTTGGCTTTACAGATAAGTTTCTTTTAAGCACATCTTTCCAAATAAGTCAGGCATGCAGATCACTAAACAAAAATTGCAAGTTATATCATTGTTAACTGTGCAATATTTATGATGAAATGTCTTCTAATAGATAGCACATCAAATGAGTGAAAACTCTCATTCTGGAGTTGTGTTGGTTTAAAATGATTCAAAAGGCCAAAGTGTACCATAGCAATTAATGTTTAAACATTGCAGTTATTTTTTAAATTGCAGTCACTTTCTTTAAAAAGAATTTAGATGTTTGCAGCGTTGACATATAAATGTTTTAGTTAGAAATGGAGTTGAGTCAAATTCACTTTTCCTCAAATTTGAATTCGGCATTCATGACGCTGTTTATTCAAGCTTTATTTGTGTATGGTAAATGTATTAAACATTATACATTGAAATAATCATTTAGTACAGATATACATAATATTTTTCAACAATATTTAAATGACTACCTGTAAACAGTAGTATATCAGTAGTAATTGATAGTTTCAATGTATTGTGATTGTTAATAGTTAATGTGTGTCTTATTATTTTAACTCATACTCAAAACACTCAGCTGAATGTGTAGGTCTTACATGTATTGCATGCTAACCAACATAATGAATTTAAGCAATGAAAACAAATATTAAGTACAAAACACACACTACACCAGAACCATACTTACATCCAACCAACCTTTGTCATCGTGCAGATATGAGACTATAAGGACTAAAACAAGACCACAGTTGGACCTTGTATCCATCGGTAAGTCCTCGTGCTTCAACAACGTAGTCGCAGAGGAGAGCAGATCTGCCAATACGAAGCCATTGCAGTTCTTTTCATCTAAATATCTTTCTATATGATTTTTAACGCTGCAATCAACTTCAGGATGAGTTTCCAAAATGTGAGGGAGTATGTTTACATTTCTTAGTTGGGAGCCCTCAGTCTTGGGAAGAAGATTCTTAATAGATGGCTGGCACTTTTGTAACACTGACACAGTGGTCCGTACTGCTGTGTGGGAATACAGGCAAACCTCCATCTTATCAGTCGGAGACAGTTCTTTTCTATGCAAATACAAGACGACTCATGTTAGTCAAGATTTTTAAAAAATAGTTTAGCTTTAAGTTTGAATACTAAACCTGGGGTAAAATATCTCGTATTTTTACTGTTGTAAGAAATCTCATTTGAAATACATTAGACTAAAAGAAGAAAAAAATCCTAAGTCTCGGGTTAGTTTGTTAAATTAAAAAACTTGTCTTATAAATACTGCCAGCTTTCTGGTTTGGTAGTCTCTAATGCTATGTTTATAATGGTTAGTTTTTTAAGGAAACGGAGCTTCAGATTTTACCAATTTACCAATTTATCAATTAAAATATTTAGAAATAAGTATTGTTAGTGCAACATTCAAGTTAGTTAATCATATTCCTTGTTTGTGCTTTGAAAATAATAAAACTGTACATTTTTTCTGTGGATGGGAAGGTCTTTTTTAGTACTAGGCACTGGTACACAAATCTAAGAACACAAGATGGAGATTTTAATTAAATGTACTTGTATTCACAGAGAAAGAGGATAGAAAAGTCAACTTGTGGAAAACCACTCAAATCTTTACCTAACTGGTCACAACTGAGCATGCCAGTCAAGCTTTCTGATACACGGTGGTTATGTTTGTATAAAGATATTTATACAACTTACCTTAAAAATATTACAAATAGATAATATTTGTTACTTATTAATGTATAGGATAGGGCAGTAAAAATATAATCAAAATATTAATACGGTTACAATCAATCGTTACTGTAGGCTCTAAGAATTTTAGAATTTCATGGACGTTGTTCCGCGTACTTGTTCACAGGTAAATGTTAATTAATCATTTGTTATCTACTTCCTTGTTCACAGGTAAATGTTAATTAATCATTTGTTATCTACTTCCTTGTTCACAGGTAAATGTTAATTAATCATTTGTTATCTACTTCCTCGTTCACAGGTGAGTTCACAGGTGAGTGTTGATTAGTTATGACCCGCCTCGGTGGCGTAGTTGGCTAACACGCTAGTCGTGTTGATCTCGACTGCCGAGGACGGGGAGATCGAGGTTCAGATCTAGGTCGGGTGAACTGAGAGTGGTTTTTCCTAAATGGTTTTCCACTCTCCCTCCACGCAAATGTGGGTTCACTGCCTCTAAATTCAACCTTAACAATTCCTAATCCATTAGTGTAATTAGTACTTAAGCGTATAACCCGAACGGGTAGTATGACGCAGTGCTAAATATTATTATATTATATTATTATATTATATTATTGATTAGTTATGCCACAGTATACTGTAGGAGAACGCTCATGGAATGTCGAACATTATTTCAGAAACTATGGTACAAATGTATCATCATCATCATCATCATCATCTGCTATTAATGGTTTTGAGGAACATTTTCAGAGACCAGCACCACCCAAGAAAACCAAACTGAATTGGGTGAAAATGTTCAGAATGACTGGTTCAGTGACAAATCATTATCAAGAATGATCTTGAAGATCAAGAATCATCAGAACAAACCAAAATGTTGGTTATTTTGGAAAAATTCTCCAATCTCCAAAGAAAAGTATACAGTGTATTTCATGAGAATTATGCATAGAAAACACCAGTGTCGGTTGTATTGTGATGGATATTAAGTGATGTCTTTTATCACATACGGGTGTTTCATGAAATGAGGCCTATGGATTTCTGCGCTCACTTGCATTACTGTGGACGTGTGTCGGGCAACATTTACGAGGACCCACATTACAGTGACAATTGGTGGTGGAATGATGAATTGCGTGGTATTCTAAGTGGGCATGTAAACAAACAAAGCATGTGTTTTCTAGGCTGGGAAAAGCCTGACGAGCATGTACAAAAACCATTTCGCTCTGAGAAGAAAAATGTGTGGGCGGAAGTTTCAAGACATGATCCCTATTTCATTCAAGATGAAAATGGCAACATACCAACATAACTACTAGAGTATACGAGAGCAAATTATCGACTGATTTCATGGAGATTTACAAACAATTTGTGGTCTGAATACTCTGTATTTTGAGAAGTATTTCTCCAGTAAGGAACTACCCCACACAAAGGCCATGGAAAAAGAGCACTGTTATTGGAACTGTTTCCGTATCAGCTTGTGTCAAGAGGAACCGACTTTTCTTATCCACCTTGAAATCCAGACCTCACATTATTCGATGTATTTCTGTGGGGGAATTTAAAATTAAACTGTTCTACACCTATTTCCAGAAATCTGCATCAGCTTAAGAACATTGAAACAGTGATCAGCGATGTTACACCCATACAGTGTACTAACATGGTTTCCTGAATAATTAATTGAATATAATTTGTTGTCTGCAGCGAAGGAAGGAATGTAAAATTTGTAATCATACAATAGGTTTAAAGAGAACCTAGTTGATATTGGTGGTCTGAGTAGTTCAGTTAAACCCTTCCCCCCAGCCCCCCCCCCCCCCCATATTATTTGTGCCCCACCAAGTTATATTGTTAATTTTATAGTAATGTTTGTTATATATCAGTGTTTATTCTATAGTATTGTTTATTTCATGAGTTGACACTTTAAATTAATATCTAAATTAAAAATATAGGACAAACTTACATGCAGACTAATCTTAGCTATAGGTGCTAGTAAAAATAAACTCATGATCTTTGTGTTAAAAAAGTTTGTATACACAAATAATTAATTATTGTAAGAAAACAACAACTTAATTAAGTAAGTTAAATAAAATGTAATGTATCATATATAGGTGTAGGCACCCCTCAAATAATCTTACCTTAATTCTGCTATGTTGACAGACAAACAGAAATTTAGAAAATCCACGACTTCTCTCACGATAAGCCCAACTGCTTGAATCCCAATGGGGAAATTGTCGAAACAGCATCCAATCGCATTGACAGTGTTGTTCAGATCTTCGAGGTTACAGTTCGTGGGGTCAATGTGGATCAGTTCTGCCAGTCCGCGGGACAAACAACCAGCCACGTTGTGATGGGCTGCCTTTGGGAATGTTCCAAATATCCTGTCATGTGAACATTAATTAAAGTTATAAATATGTCCAAAGTAGTGAAGTACAGATAATTAAAGACTCCTGACAGTGACTTTGACATTTCTTTTTCATGACTAAACCATGTAACTTTTTAAAACAGTTCAACTATTTTAAATAGATTTTTTTTCTTTGTGTGATTATCTCTCTTAGGCCTATATATATTTATAATAAATAAATAACCTTATAAGAAGTAATTTTAATGAATGCACTATGATAAAAAGGAACAAAAATATTATTTTTCTTTAAAACAGCAGTGACCAAACATAATTTACAATACTGATTAATTCATAAGTGGCTCCCTTTATGAGAAAACTTTAAAAGAGGCACTGTAAATCTTGCAGGTATGATCTTTAAAAGTGCTAAATCTATATTTAAAAAATTAAAATGTAGTGTAATAATTGAAAAGTTCAAGAACACCAAGTTAACTTGGCAGCATTGAAAAGACTTGTTAAATAGTAACTGAACTTATAAAAACTTTGCAAGAGATTTATACTGGCTGTTTTGCCTACAAACAGCCAATTTGTTAATTTGTTTTGAATACCTTGTTGAAATTAATCCACATCATTTTAGCAAAAATTACAAGTAGGTACCTAAATGAAAATATTTATATTATTATTTATTATTATTTAGCACCGCGTCTTACTACCCGTTCGGGTTTATACGCTAAAAAATATTTATAAATCATATTTATATAACAGTTTTACTTTACTTAAAATGACGCGAAATGAAATGTAATTAAAGCACAAACCATTTAATAAAATCAAATATGGTACTTTGATTTTGGTGTACCTTGTAGATAGGTAATACTAAATCTAATAATATGTGGCTGTGCAATATTCAATTACTGTACCTTACTATGGCATGTTTAATTGGATTCTTGGGCGTTGCTTGCAAGTAAAAGTTTGTCATAAGTTTAAGATAAAAATTAAATAAATTCGTTCCATAGTCATCATTATCTTCCAAGTATCTATTAGCCATCTGGAACAAAATACACCAAAATAAATTATCAACTTGAATGTGTTATTTTAGACTAATTTATTTTGTTACACATATTAATTGCCTATTTTTTTTTTTTTCAAAATTAGTCTAAATTATTTCAAAAACTGTTTTCAAATTAAAGCTTACCAATTTTAAAATCTGAAGTTGTTGTTCTACAGTTTTTGCATCTCTAAGTTTCTCTACTTCAGCTATGACAGGAACACAATCAATTACCAGCTCTTCTAAACAAAACAAAACATTTCATATATTAAATGCCTGTAACATTAAATGTGCAATGATAATCCTACTTATTGTTTTTCATAACATACGGTAGACTAGATTAGCGGGTTGCTGCAGGATAAAACTGTAATAAGGTGAATTAAGTTTGACGCTATTGGGGAGGACTTAAAGGTGGTTTTGAGAAATGAACTAACCAGAAAGGGTAAATGTGATGCCAGGAGTTTCCTAGAAAATTATAATAGGGTTCCTCTAGTAGTTAATGATGATAGACAACATAGAAATAGGGGCCAAATACAAATTTGGGATTTTTACTGACAATTGCATCATTTAAACAAATTAGTAGGCCTACTGTACGAAGAGGATACAGTAGTGTGGAATAAAATGGGATGTAAAATAAATAAAAATGGGGGAAGAGCAATGAAATTATGGAACAGTAAATTTAAGAAAGTTGTGAGATTGTAAAGATATAAAAAGTACTGGTTCACATAGCCTAAGTGGAAAACTAGAAGAGGGTAATCTCGTAACAAATATTTAATTTAAGAGCTATTTAGTAGAAAACATTAAGTGGAAAGTGAGCAAGGTGAGCGTCAGTAAATGTCATCATAGATTTTGAAATATAAATAAAAATTCTTGAGGAAACAGGAAAGTCGATGAGGGCTAATACCACATTTAGCCTATATGGCACAAAAAAAAATTATTGGAAGGAATAAAAGGGAAGTGTAGCGATCAAAATGGTTAAAGGAAAATACTTGACTGAGACTGAAAGCATTAGAATGTGGACTGGACCCCTTATGGAGTGCAGGAAGTATTGGGCCTATAGTATGGATTGTGTAGTTTGTACAACGCTGTGAGTTGAAAAGGAAGACAGGATTAAATAAGCAAGGTAGAGTCTTGTTCATACATGCATAAAAAATATCATAAAATGAAGCTGGGAAGAAATAAACTGCAGGAAAGATGTGGAAGTGTTCAATGGTAAACAGGATGGAAGTGAATTTGAAAGGTTTTAGGTTGGTGGCAGTTGGCGAGAGAGGGGTAGGAGTGTTCAGAACAGAGTTGCCATGGCAGCTTAAGGGGTGGATGCAATGCAATTTAATCCTAATCATCAGATTATAACTAGACCTAGAATGTGTTTTAACGTCTGAGTGGGAAAAGTGGGAAGGTTATGCCCATAAGAAAGATATCGGTGACCTGGTGGTCTAGGGTAAGGTGTCAGACTTATGTGCTGGGATCCGGGGTTCAATCCTCGGTCCCGGCACAGATTTATCTGATTGCCAAACCCTTCCTTCACCTTTGACAAGACGTGTATTAATCACAACTTGTGAATGTGTGGAATGCCAGGCCTCCACCGTGGTTCGGATCCCACGTTAAACTGTAGGTCCTCTATTTCATCTCACAATCACCCTACCATTACACATTAGCGTGAGTATAACCCGAACGGGTAGTAAGACGCGGTGATGATGATAATAATAAAAATGTTTTCATATCTTATTAGTAAACAATAAATTATTTTTCAACAAATATTTTCTTTGACCACAACATTAGGCCTAGTTTATAAGCAAAGTTATTTTAAATTTTATTTTTCACTCTACCAACTTACTTGCTTCTTCCAAAAAAATTGGAATTACTTTGATGGTGTCTATTTTCTTGTGTTCTCCGTGGAGTTTAGGGACACTTGTATTCTGTTTGCCCCCTACACGAAGAGTCATTGTTGCCATGTTACAATTATATTCCAAATTTAAATGTTTAGAGTAATAAAAGATTTTAATTTATTATTTTATTTTAATACTTTCATAGAGATGCATCAGAGAAAGCAAACATTGTTTCGCCCGAAAGAAAGTGATTATTGTACGTACGTATTACAAACATTAAAGTGCCCAAAAATAATTTTAAATTAATGATTACTAGAATAATACTATGTTAATCCTTGACTGAATTGCAATTTTCGAGGTTAGATACTCTAACATGTGTTTCAGAAGAAGCTAATAAACAAAGCATATGTATCTATAAGCATATGTCAAGCTATACTTATATTTGTATACTTCCTAAAATTTACAAGGCTGTGAATGGTAAACCGGCAGTGTCGTTTACAAACGCTTTATTTCCCTACATGCTAAAAACATCAAATTTGACTCACAGATAATGACGTAATTTTCAACATTATACGACGAAGTTTACGTCCTTCGAGTGAGAGAAATATGGCTGCCATTGAGCCCGGGAGAGTTCAATCTGGTATGTTTTAAGATTAGTGAGAATTTTTCAAATGAAAGAAATATAAGACCTGTGTCATCGGGGAGCTTCTATTTAAACATAGCATTATTAATTTTGTTTATGTTTCAGTGGATGAGACTGTTTTTGAAGAAAGCTTGCTAAGCACAGAAAAACTTGATAGAACTTCGCCAGAATTGTGGCCTGAACAAAGTATGATATTTAAGTTTGTTAGTTTGATTTGTGATGTTTAAAACAATCTCATTTTTAAAATGATCGTGAATCCACTCTCCTTAATAATTATTATTTTGAAAGAAAAAAAAATTCTCAATATCTAGAGGGAAAAACTTGTAAAATTAATTTGCATAGTATATTAATAGGCCTAGTTAAAGTAAAGTGTATTAAAAAAATTGCTCTAGTATGTAAACATTTTCTTAACCCTATTGAAAAAAAAATCATGAAAATCACACTAGCCTATATGAGGCCACATTATTGAAAACATTTGACACCCACTTCAGTGGTCAAATGGTATGAGGTGTCACTTTCGTGTTAGACTGGCCTCCTGATGACGAGAAGATTGCTGTTCAAATTCTGGTCTGGTATACTTAGGGTGGTTTTCCCTAAATAGTTTCTCATTCTTACCCCATTCGAGTAGTTATATATGCATATAATCCTAACAGGTATTAAGATACAGCGATCAAAAATACATTTGACAGATAAAAGGTAAAGACATTCAAATATAAACACGATTTAAGTTCATATTTAGAAAATGATGGTTTACACTTTGTTACCCTGTAAGGTGGCAAGCTTACCTTTGATTACCCAACTATGGTATCTACATTTTTATTTATATTTAAATTTATAAAATTAAGAGTTTATATGTCTGAGTGTTGGATGATATCAATCACACACAAAGGTTTGAAATTTAAAAGTTAATAGCCCCTGTTCACGAACTTGTGCGTCTTAAAGCTGGAATTTTAAAATTTAGATTAGATTTTTTAGTCGGTTCACAAATTAATCAATTATTGTATAATCTAACCAAAAATTTTTAAGGCCTTTCCTTTTTATATGTCAAATGTAATTAACAATGCTCTCTAGAAGTGTTATTTTCATGAAAATATATATTTCAAAAATAAATTGTTTGTGTACTAGACCCAAAAACATAAGTCCCCAACTCGTAGACTCAATACAGAAGGCATACTTTATTGGAGTGTTGAATCCAATTTCAACTAGCTTAGGCCCTATATTAATTCATTAACAATCATTAACCTTCTGTTCAATAAAAATAATGCTTACTTTCATGTATTGTAACTACATTAGATGTAATTCCATCATTTAAATAACTAGTATACGTGTATTTTTTTATACGAAAATAGTATATTATTTAGACAAACGTTTAAACCTCATTTTGATTATTTTAAATTCCACAGAAAGCATTGTTGTTCAGCATATTTGGTTAAGCTGTAGGTGATTTGCTACAAGTTTTATCTCTTGTTCACTTGTTTGTGAAATGCATCTTACTACCCATTCAGGCTATCATCATATTTACTCTAATGAGATAGGGATGAAGAAGGTAGAATTTAGAATAATGTAGTAGGTACCCACATTTGCTTGTAAAAAGAATGAAAAACTTAACTTCAGTTTATTCAGGCCTTAGTAAGTTTTGACCGTTTTGTATTCGACAACTGTTCATAAATAAAACATGTGATCAGTAACATATTTGTACTATGTATATACATTTATTGATCCTTAAGGTAGCAGTCCGACCTTGGCAGATTACACTATGACCCTATCTTATAAGATTTACCATATCATACCATAATATCCCATTTATGTTTGATAACAAACACACTTGATATTACCTGACACATTTTACTATGGCCCCTATCTTAAAAGCTATGCCATTGTGGAACCATGAAAGATAAGTTTCAGGTTAAACAAGTGCACAATTTTGCTACATCACTAAACATTTTCTTCGGCCTGAATTAAGAACTTTTCTTTAATAGTTTACTATTTAATGCAACAATACCAAGTAGCCTAACCTCTTTATTACTCACTACAACTTACTCATGAAACAAATTGTGTGCTTGCGAGATGTCCTTTATTTTAACCCATTATTAATCACTGATTGGAGTAATGTATAGTTAATTAAGTATATTCTGAGGCAATATGAGAATGACTTCATTTAATTTGTTAAAGCTACAGGAGTTACACCCGCCTCGGTGGCGTAGTTAGCTAACACACTAATCGTGTTGAGCTCGACTGCCGAGGACGGGGAAATCGAGGTTTAAATCTTGGTCGGGTGAACTGGGTGTGGTTTTTCCTAAATGGTTTTCCACTCTACCTCCACGCAAATTAGGGTTCACTTCCTCTATATTCAACCTTCCCAATTCCTAACCCATTAGAGTAATTAGTACTTAAGAGTATAACCCGAACGGGTAGTAAGACACGGCGCTAAATAATAATACATGAGTTACAAGTTGATTGGGCACAAATTTGCTCTCAAGCTGCGCCTGCTCTTTTAGTGAAAATAAATTTGGGCGCATCTTTCAAAGTTGTGCTGGCGCATCTGTTTGAATTCTTTTGTGAAGCCGGGCCCAATACTGCTCAGCTATGTGATAACAAAGCGGATTGCAATATTTAATTCTATTTCTCAAACAAAACGTTGTAACTTGATATTTGATAAATAAAATATTGTTTTGACTTAATTATGTATACTACCTACTATGGTGGCCGCATGGCCTGGGGCGTCACTGTCAGTTAGACTAGGCTGCCGATAAAGGAGCTTGGGGTTCATATCCCCGTCTGGTGTACTGAGGGTGATTTTTCCAAAATGGTTTTCCACTCTCCCTCCACGCAATTTTGGTACACTTTCTCTAAATTCAACCTTTCTCATCCCTAATTAATTAGTGTAAGTAGTACATATGAGTATAATCTGAACATGTGGAAAGACGTGGTGCAAAAAATAGGATTCTATTTATAAAAAGCTTACACTTATATACTTTTTATGTCACATATCTAGTAGGCCTATTTAAAATATCTGATGATTACAATTTTATAATAATGGAAATTGATAAAATAAAGAAAAACGAAAATAAGTGTAAATTTAACTAAGAAAGCCAGCCTAGGAAAGAGGAAAAATGTGAGAAGAATTCACTGCACAAATATGACATCTTTCTTGTCTCTTCTAATGTAGAAGTAGTCTCACACACATTTTAACACAAATAAAGTAATATAAAGGTAACATTCCCAAAAAATTACTCTCTTTGTGTTAAATCTAGTGTTTAAATGTGTGTGTGACTACTTCTACTATAGAAGACATAAGAAAGGAAAATGTCACCTTTGTGCATTGGATTCTTCCTAAATTTTTCCTCTTTCCCTAGGTGGAGTTTTTCTTCATTAAATTTACACTTATTGTTTATTTTTGCTTTTTCTTTAGTTTTATCATTTCCCATTACTATAAAATTATTTAGCCATTGGGCCACCTCATTTTCAAATATGATGACCTGCAATTAAATTTGTGTCACCATATTATCCTTGTTGTGAATATTATGTGATAATAATGTTAAAATTATTCTCAGAGATCAAAATTAGCTATTTTTGTCGATGGTTTGTTTAATACAGTTCCTGGTGTTCTTGAGTTTATGTCAACACAATCAACTTCCAATGGATCACCTCAACCTTGGACTAAAAGCTTGGACAACGATGACATGAATCTTCTACATCGTATGTGTTAAGTCATTTTGAAACTGTCATTCTAACACACTCTAACCAGGGCCTGATTATTGAGGCCCTGGGCTTTAAGGGGCCCTTAAAAAACCACACGTGTGTTTTAGTACAATTATTTTATTTAAAACGCTAGAAATTACCGGTATATATTTTATAAAAAAAATAGTTCTTTGAAAGTGCAACAAAGAAAAATGTATTCACTCCAACGAGTATAACCAAACATTGCCTCAGGACCAGGGAGTCAAACCGAGCCAGGATGTATTTATTTTCTAAGACGTTTAGAAAAGTATCATTGAGCGCTTAGTAACAATCACAAAATAATTGAGTAGTAATTAGTGTCACATTGTATAGTATTTGATCGTTTTATTATTTTGTCTAAAAGCTTAAAAATGTGTATGTATTTAGGTTTGATCGACAGCTTAGCTTTGATTGTCTAAAAGAGGGCAATTCTGATTCATAAGAACCACCCCATTTGTACAAGCAGTCTAATATAAATACCAATAAATTGATTAAAAGATGTCCCTAAAAGTTAAAACTGTTAATGACTTATCAGTCTACACTGAAAGGAAAAAGGAGTTGGGTGGGCTTATTACAAATATAAAAAAAGGTCGTGGAACCCAACATTTTGCAACTGGCCCCAGAATTCCTTGATTCGGCCCTGACTCTGTCAAAAATGCTGTTAGGACTATTGGGTTTTTAAAAACTTTTTTATTTACTTACCACTGAATCAGTGTTCTTAATTATTTTAGCTAAGATTTGCCTATTTTGTTCATACAGTACTGTGTCCTATGCTCAATGACAACTTATTACTTAAAACTTTTAAACCAATGACAACTTATTACTTAAAACTTTTAAACCCATGCCAAATACAGCAACTCGGTCAGTTTGAAGAAGCACTGCTATGGTAATGATAGACATAAAGTTACAGGCCCCACTCTCTGGTAACTTAACAGAGTTTATTTTTTATTTTTTATAAATTTGATAAAAAGTCAAGTAGCTCTAAGAAGGGTTGTGGAGTCAGTGTCTCTAATAATGTACTGACTCTGGCTTCAAAATAAAAACTTATAATTTCATAACAATATTTTATAATTTTTTTATTATTTAGGCCTGACATTTGTAATTTGGATTGGCAAATTTATTTAAATATAGATTAACAATGCCAAAGAAGCTTCCCATGAAGTTATCTGTATTGAAGCATTTTACTGCAGTTAATTTGTTATTACTAATTAATATACATTAGCCATTTATGAAGGAGTCAGAGTTGGACAATAGAAAAATAAAGGAGTCTGAGTTGGAGAGTCAAAGGTTTGGCGTACTGACTCCACATCCATGGTTCAAAGATTTTTTTAAAAATATTTTTTGTAGATAGTACATAATATCTACAAATTAATTAATGTTAAATATATTTCAACAAATATATATTCTTTATATCTTTCAATTAAATATGATATAAAAACAGGAATCATTGGTCAACTAAATGCAATTTAATTGAAAGCACATCCAGACACGGCTGTATCCTAACCACATAATTAGGTTTATATATATATATATATATATATATATATATATGAAAACATTTTTATTTCATGTTATTTTATAGGTATTGATAATGTCTAGATCAAAAGTGACAACTGCAGATCAAATGACTTGACATGTGAATACATTAAAGTAGATCTAGTAGCTTTTCTAGCTGTTGAGTAAAGGGCTTCTTATATATTATCAATACCTATAAATCAAGATACCATTATATGGAGGTCTTACATGTACATTATCTTACAATTGTGTAGGTTATTATAAGATTACTAATTTTGAAATTAATGTTTTATTTTTAGAGTTTGGTAGTCTGACTGCAGCAGAGTTGATCGCAGAAGTGAAGAAACTTCATGATGTAGCGTATCAGCTCGGTCTTGAAGAAGCTAAAGAGATGACGCGAGGCAAATATCTCAACATTCTCAATAGGAAGAAACGATGATATCTATTATTATTGTCATAAGTATTTTTATTAATCATATTTAAGATGTTTTTAATTTTGCAAAGCATACATATTATATATTATATACAAAGGAAAAATGGTGCCAAATGGCTATATTATATTAAATTAAACATTGAAAGGAGGATAGAAGAGCAAGGATTACACACTTAACAGAAAACTGTAGACCTCAAAGTTCACAGCTAAAACGCAACAAAACAGTCTGTGTTTTACTCTCTTTCTCTTCTGCTGAAGAAGGGGACTGAGTACCCTCAAAATTACATACCTATGTGTTTTGTTGTGTTTTATGGTAAGTGTGTATGTAAGCGCTTACCCTCCTATCCGCCTTTCAATGTTTAATATAATATATGTATAAATAAATACTTAAAAATTAATTTATTGAAATGGAATGTTTTATATTGCTATGATATTTGTTTTCCAAGATTTGTTCTGTGCTTAAAGTGAAATATAAAAATTTTCGTCACATACCTAGCTAAACTACTTATTTTTATAGGTTCTCTCTAAGAGACTATCCACCACTAAATAAAGTATAGTGAAAGCTCTTAGTAACGGACACCTTCCGGGATAAATAAAGTCTGTTATTTGGAAAATTATTATTTTTTTAATCATAATTCTTGAACACAGTTTAATCCAGGGTTTGGCAACAGGTCGATCTCACAGCAATTTTCAGAAGGCAGGGACATAAGTATTGGAGGAAATATTGAATTTAAGGAATAAATACAAGATGTAGAAAAAAACAAGAACTAAAAGTAGAGTGGAGAAACGAATGGTGATCACGGGAACTTTGATAAATGTAAAGTCGATTGGGGCCAAAAAGTTTGCCGACCCCTGGTTTAATTTCTATAAACATATATACTGTATATTATATTCTGTAACTATAACAATCTAATTCCGGCACTGTGTAATATTGTATACAACATGATTATGACGAGTGAATAAATATTGTGCATAACTTACTGTATGGATTGCATAATATACAGAACAATACACAAATTAAATGTGAACAGTAGACCTTCTGTACTATATGTGTGTGCAGCGCAAACTCCTGAAACTTACCCCATGCTGATAGCTCGGAAGGGGTGGAAGCTATGAATTTCAAGTAACATAGTTAATACTACGCAGGATATTTTAGAAACTTTCACTAGATAATGTAATTCTTGACATTCCTACAGTCAAATACTATAACTGGACTGGTGCTTTCAATTTTAGTCTGCTGTTTGGATATTTTTATGCATAAATATGCACCTATAACAGTGTCAGTTTGTGTTATTGAGAAAATCTGTTATCAGAAGGTTGTATCACTCTAAGAGCCCATGTTATTTTGACGGGGAAATTTAAGCGCTCTGTTATACAGAAGAATTCGCTCTTTAGAGGTGTTCGTTAAGGTAGATCTCGCTGTATATGGCAATATTTGTTTGTATAAAACCTCAATTTTAGCTTATGTGGTGCTGACTGACAGCTCACAGCTGACCTCTGACGGCTTTGAAAAGCTACCAGACCAAATTATGTATCCCTACGCCGAACTATATGATCTGCAAAAAACGTGTCTTTAGCAGTTGTCACTTCTGATAGTCAACATTTAGGTATATACCTAAATGTTGACTGTCAGAAGTCAGCTGTGAACTGTCAGTCAGCACCAAAGAAGCCATGGGTGTACTTTAGTTCGTTATAATCATACATTGTTGGGCACAAATCATTTAGATCAAAACATTAGTAAAATGCCACTTGAAATAGTAAACTATCACAAATTAATAATGCTTAAAGATTATCCTACTCTTTTTTTCAATGATATTTTTTACCGGTACAGTTGTCTCCACAGATTTGTGTATCCGACCCACTAAAAGGCATGGGTTCACTCCAGACCTGCTGCACTGAAGGGTTTTTAAACACTGGTTTCCTTTTCTATCTTACATTCATGTTATTGATAGAGATGCTGAAATTTTGCAAGAAAGGTTTTGATGAATTTTAACATAGCGCAAACCTGTTTCTGTGGCCACTAAGTATAAGGTGTCACTCTCGTGTTAGACTTGATCAGAGGTCTCCAAACTACATGCCACATCCAGCCCACCACAAGGTTATATCTAGCTCTCCCCAAAATTTTAATCACAAAACAAATTAATTGTTTCCCTTAGTGGTTTCTTAACCATGCAGTATATTTGACATTTCCAGTTTCTGTCCTCACATGTGCTTCCCCACATGACACCAAGCCATAGTGCTGTAAGAATTGCAAACCCTAATTTTAAGTAACAGGTGCCATGTGGTTAAAGACCCCAAACCACGGTGTAAGAGACAGCTAGTGTCACTTCCTATACCTTCAAGAGAAAGGCTTGTGACAATTCTTAGGTAGTTCCAAGTCTCCCGGCAGAAAAGGAAAGTCAGAAAAGATGCTACATAATTTTAAAAATAAGTAATTATATCGGCTATTAAATTCATAAATTATTACCTATAGATTGATTCATTTCTCACAGAGAAGAATCAACCTCTCACTTTTATCAAACACTGACTGGCTTTGGAAAGTGGCATTTTTTTGTAGACATGGCTTGCCATATGAATCAATTGAATCTAAATTGGTAAGCAGAAACAAATTTGATTTGCGATCTGTTCACGCAGTTCAATGCAAAAATGACACTAATTAAAGAACAGTTGAACGTTCATAACTTGGTTCATTTCCCATTATGTAAAAAAAATTTAAAATATCGTGAAGCAGAATTTCCTTATTAATTTGCATTAGAATTCATTTTTGACTTATAGAAACAATTTCGAAGATGATTTTCTGATCTTGATGGAAAAACAAATGAATAAGGCTGTTTTAAAATCCACTTAGCTACAATGTTGAAACACTACCAAGCCAGTTTCAACTGGAAATTATTGATCACGAATCAGATAACTGCTGAAACACAAGTATAAAGAAACGATATGCTTGTGAAGTTGTAAGTTTTTGGTAAAACTACCTATGTGAAAAAAAATTCAAAAATGAAGTATTATGTAGGTATGTCAAGTTCAGCTATTGAGCAAATTTTATCTAATACATTTGAAGTCCATTCGAATAATGAGCACCTCAAGCTTGAAGTCACAGTTCAGCAATATTTTGAAACTAAAAAAGCAGTTCCAACATTTCATTGATCTTGTGCAAAACTTCATGATTTGTTAGTTACGATTGAAATCTCCCATTGCTATCCTAGTGTAAATATGAGTCTGTTTTTTGAAAATATGTATGCCCTTCTTCGTAATTGTTACCTTTCTCTTTCGTTCTGAATAATATAATTCAGATTTCCCCATAAAGACCCAAATAAATGCTATTCATTCATTTATAAAAATTATTTTACTTTATCCCATGAAAATACCGTAAAATGTATTATGTGACTCGCATACCAAAAAGTTTGGATACTCCTGGGCTAGACTGCCTATGAAAAGGAGATCATAGTTTGAATACCGGTCAGGTGTACTGAGGGTGGATTTTTCTAAATGATTTTCACTCCCTCCCTCCCCCCCCCCCCCCATCATGCAAATGTGGGTACACTTCCTTTAAAATTCAACCTTCCCCAATCCTAACTCATTAGCGTAGTTAGTACATATTCATATAACCAGAACAGTTAGTAAGTAAAAAAAAATCACATTTAAATGACTGTTAATACAAATTTAAAGTTTGTTATATAACATTTTTTAATTTATTATAGGTTATTATGAAAGAATGAAAGCCATGTTTGCTTATAACTTAATGCTATGGGGGAGAAGGAAGAGGAAGTACAGGAATGTAATGAGGAATTGAAAGAGAGTGGAATGAAATTTAGCATGTCAAAGTGTGAAGAGATGATGGTAATGACAAGGAAGAGGATGAGGCCTAGTAAATCTATAAAGTTGGAAGAAGAGAGTATTTAATGAGAAGAGGACAGCAGGGAGAGTTGTTCTATGGGTGTAAGAGACCTGTTATGGAGAAGAGAAGTGCCCTTGAAGTGTAAGGAAGTGTTGAACAGGGCGTACTTTGTACCCACTGTCACATATGCAGCAGAAACATGGATATTGAATGTACGAGAAACTAGGAAAGTGGAGGCCATGGGAATTATCCGGGAAAGAGTGGGGGTACAGGGAGTACATGAGATAATAGAGGAAGCAAGACTGAGATGGTATGGAAATGTAATGAGGATGCCAAAGAAAATGTTGGAAATGAAGTATTTGGGAAAAAGACCGCAAGGGAGGACAAGAAAGATACGGAAGGAGCAGATAACAGGAAGTGTATAAGTGAAAGGAGAAGAATGGAAAAAATTAAAGGAGGAAGAGTGATGGAAGGATAGAGGAAGATAGAGGCATTTTACTAAACTGACCAAAGGCTCGAAATATTTGGTGATGATGATGACTTCAAAATAAGATAATTTCACAAAAATAACTATTTGACCTTATAAATTTGAATTAGGTTCAATTTTGTTGATTTAAAAATGGTTTGAAAATATCAAAACTAAATAATTTTCCTAAGAATCAGATGTAATCATTTTTTGAATTAGTTTTCTGGTATTGTAGAAAGAAAAGAGAAAGTACAAATTGCACTGTTACGATTATCTTCTTAACCTTAGAACACAAAACCTCATCATTTTTATGACGTCAGTTTGGCAACACTGGATTATTCTCCCCATAGTCGTCGCACTATAGTCGTTTCCGCGAGTTATTGTTTGGTTGTGGTTTAGTGATTGAATAAATGAAATTTACGTCGTAATAATTATGAAGCTTTGTAATTACTTATAACCAAGAAAAGGTATGTTTTTGAATGAGTACAATATTCCATTATTTATTTTAAATAGCATATAGATATACACACATACACCCCCATAAATCAGGGATTTCTTGTTATTGCAGTTCCTGTTATTACCTTCTTCAGTGCATCAACATTGTACCCCCACAAATCATAGTTTCTTGTTATTGCAGTTCCTGTTATTACCTCCTTCAGTGCATCAACATTGTACCCCCACAAATCATAGTTTCTTGTTATTGCAGTTCCTGTTATTACCTCCTTCAGTGCATCAACATTGTACCCCCACAAATCATAGTTTCTTGTTATTGCAGTTCCTGTTATTACCTCCTTCAGTGCATCAACATTGTACCCCCACAAATCATAGTTTCTTGTTATTGCAGTTCCTGTTATTACCTCCAATGCATCAACATTGTACCCCCACAAATCATAGTTTCTTGTTATTGCAGTTCCTGTTATTACCTCCTTCAATGCATCAACATTGTACCCCCACAAATAATAGTTTCTTGTTATTGCAGTTCCTGTTATTACCTCCTTCAATGCATCAACATTGTACCCCCACAAATCAGGGTTTCTTGTTATTGCAGTTCCTGTTATTACCTCCTTCAATGCATCAACATTGTACCCCCACAAATCATAGTTTCTTGTTATTGCAGTTCCTGTTATTACCTCCTTCAATGCATCAACATTGTACCCCCACAAATCACAGTTTCTTGTTATTGCAGTTCCTGTTATTACCTCCTTCATTGAATCAACATTGTACCCCAAACCCACAAAAATAATTACAATTGAGGGAAATTAATCATGATCAGCTTACCCAAAAATAATAATTCAAACTAACATTTAGCTATTTGCATTTTTCAGGGAGTCAAACCGGAACCGATAACCGAAATTAACAGTTATGTTTTAAGGAACCAAAATTGGAACTGGATTCCTAAAAACACTTCTGAAGAACTGGAACCCAAATTGGAACCATTAAATAATTTTAGGTGCTAAAAGGTTCTAAAAGGTGCTTTAAGGTTCCTAATTTTACAGAAATGTATAATTTTGTTAAGATTCACACATTTATTTTCTTTCACTTACAAGGGGAGGCCACGACGTTCGGATCACGGATTATCTTTAAACTTTGTACACTTTTAGTAGTCCATTAGGACAACATAATGTGCTAGTAGTAAGGCGTACTACTTAGGCGTTTTCTAGAAAATCGCAAGAGAAGTTTTACGCGTCGAATATGTACCGATGCGTTGCGACTTTAAGCGCGAGATGGTGGCGGTCGAGTGGTTAGCGTTCCAACTCCGTAATCACTGGATAGCTGGATCGAGTCCCGCTCATCTTTTTTTTTTTTTTCAACACTGGTCATATTCTTTCATATATATTACAATTCAAAGGTAATATAATGAAAAAATACGTGTATTTGCATGAACTTTTATTGAATTTCCAATGTTATTTGGCTGTTTACTAATTTTTATTACTACAACAAATATTATATTTATAACTATCGACACGTAAACGACCAAACGCATAAAGTTTTCCTGAAAATGTATGCCTGTCGTGATTTGCGAAATCCCTCATACCTGAAATCGGGTAAGGTACCCGGAACTGCTTTGCACCTGGACGCTTTGACCTGCAGACACAGGTTTGAAAGGATAAGGGGAGGGTAAGGCTTGGAAAGCCCAAGTCAAACATTGATAAATAAAGGTGTGTTAATAACTTTATTCAATAATACAATGAGTTACAATATGTCAGAATATATTACCTTTGAATTGTATTATATAGGAAAGAATATGAGCAGTGTTGGAAAAAAAAAAGATGAGCGGGACTCGATCCAGCTATCCAGTGATTACGGAGTTGGAACGCTAACCACTCGACCGCCACCATCTCGCGCTTAAAGTCGCAACGCATCGGTACATATTCGACGCGTAAAACTTCTCTTGCGATTTTCTCGAAAACGCCTAAGTAGTACGCCTTACTACTAGCACATTATGTTGTCCTAATGGACTACTAAAAGTGTACAAAGTTTAAAGATAATCCGTGATCCGAACGTCGTGGCCTCCCCTTGTTAGTTTAATTTTGAAATGTTATTTTTTCACCTTTCTCAATAAATTCTGAAAAAGCTTGTTATATTTTAGTTTACTACTTTGTTTGAAACCTCTTTTCTAAGGTGATTAAAAACGAGTCAATGAGCCCTTAGCAATACACACTAATGTTAGATTCCAGAGGGATGTCGTGAATGTCACATTGTTCTCTGTTTTCTCACTTTAATATTTAAGCTAGAGGTTTAAGAAGATATATTTAGCTTTGTATTTTCAGAATAAGATGTATTTAGCTTTGATGGACAGTAGATAATACCACATAGGGACAAGCAGTCTAAGCCTATTTTACTTAATACTTACTAGAAGTGAAAACTGATCATCTGGTTGTTGGCTGAACAACTTATTTTAGAGGGAAAAGGGAGATGGAGGCTGGCAAAATGCAAACTTTAAATTCTTTAACTCAAGTTTAAATTAGGAAGTAGCTCAGTGAATGTGTTCTTTGTGTACACTGCAGAGGTGATTATTGTTGTTTGTTAGTAAGTGGTTTAAATAATATTATTGAAGGGGTGCGTTAGAGAAAAACTAGTTCGGAAGTTTTTTGACTATGAGATTGACGGTGACAGATCAAGATGCAAATTAGAAAGATGCACTATTGTTATTAAGGTACGTTATAATATATTTTTATCTAGCAATACTTTTGGTCCAGAGTGTTATTTCCAAAGTGGTTCTCCCCTCTCCTTCCATGCAAATGCGAATACACTTTTTCTAAATATAAAAATATAACCTTCATACATTAAAAAACCATTATAGAAATTAGTACATTAACATATCCCGAATGGATAGAAAGACGCTGTGAATTTTTTTTTTAAATTAAAAAACCAAAATCTTTAAAATTATTGTTTAGAGAACAGGAACCAGAACTGATATAAATTTTGGTTCGACTCCCTGGCATTTTTAATACGCTACAGATTAATTTATACCTTTTTTTGTTCTTTGCATTAATCATTTTTTTAATGTTATGGTTTAAGAAAATGCAGAAAAAAGGGATCAAACCCAATATAGCTTTTACATTGAAAAGAAGAATACAGTTCACTCTTTACATTACGGCCACTGCCACTCTACTTTTCAATGGAAAAAAAACATGTTTGTTCTCTTTTTCTTGTAACTTCTTCCATTTAAAACAAAACATGCCTCAAAAAATGTTTTCTTAATAGAGAACATTTTATAGTTGTGTAACTGCAATGCACTATTGAACTACAAATACTTTTAATTGGGGATATCCCGCGACTATCACTTGACCTTAGATATAAGCCACATTCTGAAAAAAGCGAATGAAGCAATAGTTTTAATTTGAAATCTTATCTCAAAATTAGTTTATAAATATCACATAGCTTTCTTTCTTCTATAAGAAGCATAAAGTTGATACTCTAAGAACCTTTACTGATTTCAAGGTATCGACACACGTAAGTGAACTGAATTTAACTTTTATAAGAAAATAATAGGCTATTGTACATTACTATTAAATAGTACTTAGTATTCATATTCCTGGCATTAGGACTAAAGGTCTTAGTACTGGTTGCATTGTGCTGGGATTAGTCTAATGGTTGGTACACACTTGTCCAAATCGTACAAGCTCGTAAAATATTCTTGATTCTAGTTTTTCTCCATTTTCATCAAAAATAAAGTAGGTTTAAGAGTTTCAAGAGTACAAATTGTTAAGAATTTTAATAAGAATTCATTGGTTAAAGTTTAAATCAAATATTATTACAAATGTATAATTTTTAAGAGGTCTCAAAAATTAAGCCCGAAAAGGGCGCACACTTTGTGGGATCAGCTCGGTATGGCCCACGTCAGATGGCATTGGATTTCCGTGAGAGAATTATTTCCATTGCAATGTGATGTGTACCAATACTAGCTGGCCAAGTGTGCGTTACCTTCTGGTTTGCATCGCACCGGCTGCTGGACTTTGGTCCTATTCAGGTTGACCATACTTTGTGGTCAGCCTTACCGAAAGCTCAATGGTTGCTAGTTTGTGTCCAAAAATGAACATACTAAAGCTTACTTTAGTAAATAGCCAAAGTATGATTTTACATTATATGGACTGAATAATTTTGCAGGGTTCATAGGGTTTTTAAATATAGTTTCTTAGCACCGCGGCTTACTACCCATTTGGATTATATGCTTAAGTACTAATTAAGTTAATTGTTTTAGGGATTAGTACCCTGAACACGGTTCTAGATGCTTTCATATTTTAATATATGCTTACTTTAGGTATTTTAGATCTCAAATATGTTCATTTTTACTTAGATTTTCAATAAATATACTTTGGTTGTTTTAAAGTTTAATTTGCTAAGTAAGACAAAAAGTTCACTTCTAAACAGACAGTTTACTGGTAATGGTTTTTAATTAACATTAATAAAATATAAACACATAGGGTAAAATATTTTTAAAATCCAAATTCACATGCACAGATAATCATTTTAAAGATAAATTAAATATAAAAGTATTAAAAAAATTATTATATATTCAACTATTGATTATCAATACTACACAATTTACCTGTCAACAGGATGGTATGCCTAAACAGGTTGCTATTGAGCTGTGTTTGGGTGGTGGTGATGTTGTCAGCTTTGTTCAGCAACCCAGCATGCACTCTAGTGGAAGCAAGAAGAGTTAATCCTGTAGCTAGCATCCTCCAGTTCCGGAAGCAAAGATTTCGCAAGGGCCGGTATCATGGAGGGCGATATAGACAATATGCATGACATTATTGTCATGGACAAAAGCTGTACAAGTATATTATTTTACCAAATGGATGTCTACAAAGTTCCTTTGTAAAACCAGTTTTATTTCATTTTTTAGAATATAAAACCAACAGGGATGGTATCATCGATTGTGTTTTTGACTTTGGCCCAGTAGATGAGGACCTGCTTCGGTGGCCGCATGCTCTAACAAGCTACTCTCGTGGTAGACTAGACTGTTGATGAGATCAAGTTTCGAATCTCGGTCGTATGTACTGAAAGTGGGTTTCAAAAATGGTTTTCCACACAAATGTGGGTACAATTCCTTTACATATAACCCGAACGGTTGGTAAGACGCAGTGTTAAAAAAATAAATAAGGCTCATTTCCAATCAACAGTAAGTTTGGTTTTATCACATTGGCTTTCCATCTCTCCATGTAGCCCATTGTGTAGTTCCTCTTAAATGGTTTAAAAAAATTTCGTTATGATAACTAATATTTTAAGAAGTAAATTTCATTCAATTAGCAAAATAAATTAAATGCAATATTAATACACACCATAGTGAAACAAGTCGTTAAAAAAAAAAAAGAGTGATTGAAGTGTGTTTCCCTGCTTTGCTTCTTTTGCTCGCACTGAGGGTGCACCTGTCTCTTGACAACTTGACTTCATTAGTAGTTTTCTCCTTTTGTGCTTGCCCAGCACATCACTATGAATAGCAAGTAAAACAATGTTTATATCATCATGAACTGTTTCCAGCCGATAAGTGATATGATTCTTATCATTAATAATCTAGCCTAAGGCTCTACTTAAATATGGGTACATTTAGTTCCTGTTCATAGATACAAAAAAAAAAAAATCCTGAGAAATAGTGTATATCTTCCAGTGTATATTATTATTTAATTACCTAAGGTGAATAATATGTATGAAATATAGTCCATTAAGCAAAATGCAATGTAATTAAATAAGATGGTATTGTAGAAAAATGAACCACAAATAAAAGTAAACGATACTAACACATATTTGGATAAAAAGAGGTAGTGTTTTTACTCTTATTTGTACTTCATTTTTCTACAACTCTATCATATTTTTTAATTACACATTTTTACTTTACATACATTACTGTTTCCCCGCCTGTGGCTTGAGCCAGTTTTTTATTCAAGCCATATATTTTCCACTACTGACTTGCTAGGCCTGTCGTAGCTGTTTTGTTAAATTACACATCAAATGGTAAATAATAAGCAATTTTGTTGTTTGTGGATCTTTTAATATGTTTTCCTCAGTGATTAAATTTATCCAACCCTTTGATAAATACAAATGCTTTGGGTGGAAGGAAGGTAAATTATTTATTTAAAAAAATGAAACAATAATTGTTCAATTTATTTTAAAAGTGTACAAAATTTGAACAATATAAATAAGCAAGGAGAACAGTGCAATGGGAATGTCTCACACAATATTGTGTCTGCTTCTCTACATTCACAATAAATTATTAAAACTAGAGAAAAAATTAGCAAGCCACTTATAATATAGATATAAAATGTTTTTTTACATATAAATATACATGATCTATTTTCCTTATATACAAACAATTCAATCATACATAAAATATACTACCTATAAGATCAGCACTTTGGCAGAGTGCATGTAAATAATATTTTGTTTTATTATTTAAGATTGGAGAGAAATTTTTCACAGAATTTATTTAATAAAATACATTTATCCAAAAAAAAATATATTACCATAAAAATTACACAGTTACAAATGATTTTATTTTTTCAAATAAAAACATCAATAATACTTTTTTAATCACAATATTATATTTTTTAAATATGAAAAAATACTTAAGAAAGAAAATATTACAGGGTCAGTGTAGACTGGCATCACACCAATTACTCGAAGACTCTGTATGACAGTAAATTATTCGTGTTTAGTATAAGTTTAGGTATTTGTTAATGACAGGCCATCGATATTTTTAAAACTAAATAACTAATGTTTTACTGAATTTGACAAGCATTCTATTACAATAAGTTATAACTATATTAATTTTGGTGAAAAACACTCAACAATTATAGAGCTAGTCTGAAGATGTCCTATAAAATGTCGTCATTAAATTCTCATGCATAGAATTTGGCTTTACTTGAAATATATAACAAATTATAGTAATGCCAATAGCTGAATTTATTTTTTAAACCTGGAAAAATTGCAGGGTTTAACTGCATAAAGATAAAAAGTAGGCATGAAAATCATACGAAATTTGGAAAAATCTCCTTTCCTTTTGTCGACCAGCTATTACAAAATATACTTCATCATGTTGTATTTTGATATCCATCAAACATACAGGTAGCAAGCAAATTTGTTAAATAAATCCTCAGTGTTATTTTTTTGTTTGATACAGACTGAAATATAATTAATGTGTTTCACTACATTAAAAAGTCTATTTAGTGCTAGACGACATATAAATGAAAGAAAATATTACAAAAATTGTGTTGGATTTTTAGGTCTTGTTTCTTTTTTCCAATCCCATAAGTTTTTCCCTCTTTTCATCAAACTTTACATTTTAAATCTTCAAATATATATAGTTGAGAATTAACTATCTTAAAACTTCGAAGGTATTGATAGGGTTAGTTTGTGAGCCCCACTCACACAATTTAATGACAAGTCATAAAAGGACACACAAACAATTTTTTTAAACTAAAATCCACACACTGGACACATATTTTATTTTCAACACCAAATAAATAATGCTATGAAAATTTAACTACAAAAATCACAGAATTTTATTATACTTATTATTTCTAAGACAATTTTTGATTTTGCAGGATTGACAGTTTCATCATATTGCAATATTGCAATCTAGGCTGCTTAAGCTCCTTTTGTTCAAGTCATTTACTCTCTTAGGGATAGTTACTGAGAATCATTATAAAATATTTAATCTTTATGCTTTCCATTACATTGTGTTTTCAAACCAATATTTAAAAAAGTAATATTTATTTAAGTCTAAAAACAGTTATTTAACTAAAGTGTTCCTGTGTTTGGTACAAGCTGCTCTAACAATAATTATATAGGTAGGCCTATCCTTGAAGATTATAAAATCACAGAATGAGAACAAATGCTTTAACCATTTCACCAGTAACCGTATACTTAATTAGTAGAGATGAGATTGACATTGATAATATTTTTATGTAAATATATTATATAATTTGTTTAATAAAGAAGTGGGCCCCAAAAGAAGCCCGGGCAACCTTCTCGCCTCTTCGGCTAGTCCTGCCGGACCCTCCATCGCCTTTTAGCCCCTCGCCTCAGAGGGTATAAAAGCGGTGGTGCGGTCTGACTCAGGACTCGGTCGGAGAAGCAGGAAGGTCCCAAGGCATCATATATTTCTCAAAACCAAATTTTAAATTGTCTTTAGAATCTTTAATCCAAATTCGAATTTATAAAAATCTACAATTTTAGTTAAAGTGAAAATATTTAAAAATGAATTTAAAAATAGTTTTTTAAGACTTGGTTTTACTGACAAATGCTATTTTGACTGTCATGTACACTACGTCATAAACAACAAAGAGAACAGTTTTTTTAGTCCTTTTTTGTGATGTCATTCTTCCTACACAAGTATGTTTAATTGCATTAAGAAATTGCTTAAAATTGTTATATCAAGTTTAGAGAGATACTTTTTTGAGATTTTTACAAATCTCGAATCTCTCAGAAATACTAAAGAACAGCATAGATTTTGAGCCCCCCATCTCTACTTATCGGTGATTATTGTTTCTATAAGTATACTCAATCCGGAAAAATATACACCTTCTAGATCATAATTAAAACCCAAAAAAATCGATACATTAATTTTTGGGAAACTTCAGGCCCTTTCTTCAAGAAGGAGCATGATGTGCCCTGAAAATTAATATGTGTTTTGCTGTGTTTTCAATAAGTGAACTTTAATGTATTGATTTTTTTAGTGTATAGGCCTTCTGCTTCTATCCTTCTTCCAAATTTTATAAGATAGAGCAGCTTGCCACCATTTTTTCCCTTGTTTAAGTGTACAAAGCCATAATACCACCAACCTAATATGAATGTCTAAATTGTGAATTTACATATAGCCTATGTAATGTATTAATTTAATAAACTATGAAGCTAAGGAAATTATTTTAACTCTGTAAAAGAGGCAGAGTATTTTGGCTATGAAATTATCGCTCATAATTTCTAACTATTTTTGTAGTGTATTATCAACAAAAAAGGAATCATTAGTGTTTTTTGTTTTAGCAAATTTTAAGATATAGTAAAATCTGTCCCAATGACTATAAGCCCTTAACGACATTTTCAAAACTAAGTGTTGAGATTAGTCCTATAATTATGTTAGCAAATGTTTGGAACTTGCATGTGTCCTTGGGTATGCATTACAAAAAAAAAAAACTTATTCGAGTACATTTCACGTGTTGCCCAACCAATCTTGAATTTGACGGAAAAATGTACAACAAAAGATTATAAATAAACTGTTTATTTTGCTAATGCTTCTGAAGTAGTTTATTTCAGTTTTTTTTTAAATTATATTTCTCACCAATGGAAATTATTTCAGTTCCATTAAGCCTGATTCTTACCCAAATGCAATTAAATGTCTATCAAAGACACAATGGCTAATATTAGAAGAATATAAAAATATTGCTTTAAGAAAAAGCTCTTTTCACTTTTTGAGGTATTTTTTATATTTGGAAGAAGGTCCAGGAAAGGTGAATAGAAACATTTAAAAGAAAAGAACACAATCTGGCTTTTACAATGAAAATAAGAACACAGTTCACACATTACAATGCTGCCACTGGACAAATAGGTAACTGTAAATATATATCCTTGAATAAAATCGATCGTTACCGCCCGACCTATCGAAACTTATTAGGAAGAGTGTGAAAACGCACAACACAAATTCCTAAAAGAGAGGAGCACGTTTCACACTCACTCCTGGTGAGTTTCAATAGAATGAAACCTCGGTCTGGGGAATGGCAGGTAACAATCAATTTTCTTCAAGAGGCAGCAACCATTACCTATTTCTCCAGTGGCAGAAATGTAACGTGTGAACTGTGTTGTTCTTTTCATTGTAGATGTGTTCATTCCTTGTACATGTTTCTATCCATCATTCTTATACCCTCTTCCAAATATAACAAATTATAGAAGAAGCGATATACCTTCAGTGATAACTAGAAAACCTCAAAACGACAAGTCTGCCACTGGTTAAAAAAAAACTACCCCTAACAAGGTTTTTTGAGAATCCAAACTGAAAATAATAGATTGTGTCACCTATTAAGATTTAATATCAAGAAAACTCGCACCAAAGATTTAAACTTATCATTCAATTTAAATTAAAAAAACTTTTTACAATTCTTAACCATCAAGCATCTTCAACAAATTACATTAATAGGAATTAACTCTATTTTTAGCCACTTACCGCTTTGGTTTGTAAACTGATCTAATAATGTTTTTGATCTAAATAAACTATTGTATTTAAGGCTTTAAGCAACATAAATTTGTAATAAAACAAAGAAAATGACAATGGTTTCCACTTTTAGATATTATCCGGTGAATAATTATCTGTTTAGTTCGTCGGGTGATTCCTAAGCAGAACATTCATTCCATGGTCATGTTATTGTGGAACTGAAATAAAATACATTTTTATTTCAAAATATAGTTAAGTTGTTGTTAACACAGTCTTTATAGGGATAGGACCTCGAATCCTTAAGGATATTCAAGATTAGAGGATTTAACAAAATTTCAGATTTGAGACTCAATATTAAATTAAAAAAAAGTTTTTCAATTTTTCAGATGAAATCTTTTTAGAGCTCCAATACTGCTTATTGGTGGTTCAAACCATTTAATTATAGGATTAACTTAACAACCAGGCTCCAGACTAGTATTTAACACTTAACTGAATGTATGAATGTTATAATGAATGGATTATAAGAAAGAATGTTAAACATTTAGTTACTATTTGTATTTTCTATTATATTTATATTTACTCTTATGTTCATAATTTTTTTCCAAGATTCAAATCCAGGATTCAAAGGTTAATTGGATATTTTGATTCGTAAAGTAGTGTTTTTACACAATTCTATTAATAATGATAAACTCAAATATTTCAGCACATTTTGAGGCAACAGAAAGAATATCCTTTGTGTGATGTTGAGAGTGAGTGATTTAGGCCACTTGTAAAGGTCACTTAGCAAGTATGTCCAAAGGTAAGCAGATTTTGATCACAGCAAATGTATGTCACATATCAGTCAGGAGAATATTAGAATATTAGGCTAGACTGTATATCACAAGAGATGGATGGAAGCTAGTTTGCTCAAACAAACAGTAATATCAGTTACCATACCATGCCAGAGTTTAAAGAGAAGCTCTTCTTAAGACAAACATATCTTTACTTGTAAGCTAACAGTTATCCTTTATTTACTTTTGTATTATTTAATATGTAGAGAACAGTAATTTGTTTTTCATCTTTGAAACACCATTTATATTCAATAAATATTTTAGATACTACTATCCACATTATAAATGTTTGAAAATTATAATGAATTACTTTGAATCAGTTTAGCTTTCAAGTTTTCATGGCCCCAAGTGTTTACTAAAATTATGTAATGGTTACCTTGAGATTATTGACTGCGTAATTTAAAATTTGATATCATCTATACAATATTTCTGCAGTATATGATTACAAGAACATATTCAGCTAAATAAATTTTATGTAATTGTCAATAACAGAATCATGCAATAACTATCAACACAGGTATGAAGCTATATGAAAGCATTAATCAGTCTAAATTCTTAATTAAATGCTTCAAAAGTAATAAAGTTTGTACAAACTTTTGTAATTTGGAAATAAGTACATTATTTGATTCAAAATATACTAGATATTAGAAAATCATGTTTGCATATTAAAATGACTTAAGAACATTGATTTGCTTAAAATTTATTTTTAGTGTGTGTGGGATAACATTCTTACACAATATTTCCTAATCATTATATTAATCAAATGAAGTATCTACTTTAAGTATGATACATTACATAATTAAAAATTGATAATGGATAATGACATGTGAAACATTAAATAAAACATATAAAACCAATTAAGACAAAATGTAATAATATATTCTGATGCATGTTAGCATTTGTTTTTTTTTTTTTTTTTTCTAAATGAAGAGAATGCTAACCACACAATCATGTAAAATATTATTGAAATTGAAAGTTTTCTTTGATTTATGTGCGATTATCAACGTTTTCAATAGTATATGTTTGTTTTATTTCATATAACATTGTTTCCATTTCAGTTTACAAAAAAAAAACTGTTTCAAACACATATGATATCACTATGAATTTTAGACTGTGTTAAATTTTGAAAATGATTAACAGTACTTAATACAAATTTGAGACAAGTTACAACTTTGTTGAAAATTTAACTTACGCTGACATGATTATTTTTGAAAATGTGTATCTACCTAAGTTGTGTAACTAAACTAAAATCACATCTAGTTTTAAAAAAATATTAGCATTTAAAGCATATTCTATGTTGCCATTTGGGTATTTTTATAAAATGATAATGTATGCCAAAGTCATATGCATAATAGTGTTAACACTCAAATTGTATGTTTGCTTCAATGATGTCTATGAAGAACAAATCTACAGGAGTGTCTAATAGATGCATTTATAATAATGAAGCTGAGCTTTTAAAACTAGGCTTCACAATTTCTTCAGATCCTGCTAGATGACAGCACCTTGTGTAGTTACACCAACATCCACTGCATGACACTCGTATCACGGCCACCAGTAGAAATGAGACGAGAGTCGTCATGGAGAAAACCAACATTGGTGACGTGACTGCTGTGACCTCCATATGTGTGGCACAATGACTGCATACACAATGGAAGAAATCATAACTATTATATTTAAATCTGTGTAGCTTGAGAAATATATTTACTCAGCTAATTTTACATTCAATATTTTTAATGCTAATAATATTCAACATACACACAAATTTGGCAGTACGATTTACAGACTGGATTGTATAATTATTTGAGAGTGCCTTGATTATTAGCGCAATAACAAGCACATAGCACACTACATTGGTGATCACATGGGCCAACACATCACTCTCGCAAGAGACTGGACTGCCCGTTATGGGAGATCAGGGTTTAAATCTCGGTCGGATGTATGTGGGTAGTTTTCCTTAAATGACTCCATGCAAATGCGGGTACAAGTTCTCTAAATTCTACCTTCCTATTCTTATCCTATTAGCGTAATTAATGTATGTGTTCAAACCAACGTTACTAAGATGTATAGAAAAAAAAATCATAATAAATTGGGATTTCAGCTGAGAATAATTTTTGTAATTAAAACTTGTACAGGTTTTTAGGGGTGTGTGAAGTTGTAAAAACTTTGATTTCTCTTTAAATATTTAAATTTGCTTAGACTTCGATTCTAAAGTAAAATTTCAGATTCGGTAATTATGGATCTTAGCCAAAAAAATATTCTAAGTTAAAACACACTTTTTTTTTCCATTTTCCACGTTATTTCCAAAACAAGTTAATGTTTGTACAAAGAAAAAAAAAATATTAAGTTTGTGATAATAAATTAATTTATCAATTTAAGAAATAATAAATTATGTTTGGAATCTTGCATTTTGTAAATTATATTTAATACTTAAATTTATATAATTATGTAATGTATAAAAAAATTTTATCAAATAAATTTTTTTTTAATATTCAAACTTAATTCGGCTTCAGGAATATCTCATATATTGGGCTTTGTGAGTTCTATGATTATGAGATTCAAGCCAAGCTGTCATTAAGGCTTGCATCAAGATCGAAAGTTAGTAGACTCATTATTTTCGAACTTCCACATGATGTACTTACAGATCGATTTTTAAAACGAAAATAGTAAGGTATTAGCTGTTTACCTTATAATAATTTAGTAACTTAACGAATGTTAAAATTAATATCCAATTTCATATTAATAATGTAATAATAAAACTACTTTCTGAGATAGACTAATTCAATAATTTCGTCCATTTTTAGTTATCCTCGATTGAAGTTTCAATGCCATGCCAAGGCAATGAAAATAAAAGTAAAAGCACTAAATACTTAATACATTTTACAATTCTTTACATGGTCCCTTTTTAAATTATAATTTCAGTTATATTAAAAATGTAACTTAAGAATACATATCAATCGTTTTTGAACTTAAGATATTTAAAACTTAACTACAAAACTAGCATTAGTTACTATTTAGTTATAGAATTATGTTGGTTAACCTGTCTAAAATTAATGTTGATCAACATTGCAATACATATTTTATCAAACTTTTCGAATTTAAATAAGAAAAGATAATACTAATTCTTAGTGTCTGCTAGAAATATTATTTTAACAATTTTATTTTTAATTTTAAAGTAAGAACATTAATGTTTATAAGCCTTAATTGAATTGTAATAAATTTCATAATATGATAATTTCTAGTGAAAGCTTATACAAGACGAATGTCCAACTGCGCAGAGAGGAATGGAATTTGAACCGAAGAAATGAGCAAGGGCGTTTATTATATTAAGGACTAATAAACAAAATATTCAACATTTCTAATTTCTAATTGCTTGTAATTTTTACGTTTTCTCATAGGGTAATTACAGCTATGGACGTTTTTTGGGGAAATATTATCTCATTAAAATATTAATATTATTAACTTTTTATAAATGTTAGTGTAATTGTAATGTCTTTCAAGACATCAGTGTTGAAACCATTTTGATTATTTTTTCTATTATGTTTTTATTTGAGTCGTTATTTTTTAATCGTGTTTTTTTTTCAAAGTGGTGTTTATAATATAAAAAGCAATATTTCCTTTTTTAACTTTTTTTTTAAGTATTTACTATTTATAAAAATGAAAGTCATTCTTATTTTTTTAAATCTAACAGTCTGTTTAGACTGGTGACATTTTAAATATACTATTTTACTTTTAGAATAAACAAATCCTAAATATTAACATACTAAATTATGAATATAAATGAACTCAGGAGCTTTTTGAAAGACTTGACTCGAGTAAGACTGAAACGAAAAAAACCCAAGCTCGCAGACGACTATCTCATATTATTCGATTTGGCTTTGCTTTGAATTGAATAAGTTGCACACCCCTTATATTTATACTTTCAAGTACAAATATTGATCACGAAATTGGATAAACTAACTGCAAAAATTTAGTATTTTCCAATTTGATGGATTAGGTTACACTTATTCTGTTCCTACTAACCCAATCACTTCAATAAAAAATTAACGACTGACCTTAGGATACGCAGCTGGATACGAGTACAGCTTCACTTTTCCAAAGTCATCAGCGGTAGCAAGCAGCCTTGCATCATGGGACCTCTCGCTTTGGTTCACGTCTGTACCATCAGCCCCTTCGGGCCAGATCCCAATGGTGTTGAAGGTGAGCGTACAAGTATTGGAGGCCCATTCAACATCTCGGAGCTCAGACGACTGGGTGATCTGACGGCATAGGCTGGCGTTCCCTAGCAAGATATGTCATAATAGCAGTTTGTAGTCATCAAAGAAGGAAACAACCTACGGCTATAATAAAGCCTCTAAATTCACAGTGTCGGGTAAAGCTATAGCACAAGCGATATGTTCAAACCATGTTATTGCTATGTTTCAAAAGCTAAGAAGTAATCATAGTTCAAGTTTATCTGTTAATATATTAGTAATGACTAGTCCTGTAAAATGTAGGTCCATAGTAAAATTAATCTGGCTACAGCTTGCAGCTGTCTAACAAAATTAGAATTATGATATTTAAAACATTGGAATTGAACTAAGGACAGGGATCTTGAATATCTTGAATCCTTAAAGATACTCAAGAGTCGAGGATTCAAGAAAATATCAGATTAGAGATTTAAAACTATTTTTAAAAAAATCATGTTTTCAATTAATTTTTGTTAGTTCTAATAGTACTTATAGGTGGTTCAGACCCAACATTATCATAGAATAAACTTAACAACCATAAGTAAAACATTTAATTTAACACAACTGAATATCTTTATTATCATCATCATGTTTCTAGTCTGTGGCTGGGTCAGTTTAGTAAAATACCTCTATCTTCCTCTATCCTTCCACCATTCTTCCTCCTTTAATTGCCTTCGTTCTTCTCCTCTCACCTGCACACTTTCTGTTATCAACTACTCTCATCTCATCTCGCTACTATATCATGTACTCCCTGTACCCCACTCTTTCCTGATAACTTCATTCCTAATCTTGTTTCTCCTCATGACAGCTAACATGCTCCTCGCAAACTTCATTTCTATGGCCTCCACTTTTCTAGTCTCTTTTATACATATGTTTCTGCTAAATATGTGACATTAGGTACAAAGTACACCCTGTACAACACTTCCATTCACTTCAAGGTCGTTTCCCTTCCCCATAGCAAGTCTATTACACACCTATAGAACTCCCGTGCTACCCTATTCTTATTAGATCCGTAACTTAACTTAATATGTGAATGGAATGTACTAAAAAAAGTTAACATTTTTGCTTGTATTTCTATTGTTTCGTTATTTTTTCATAGATTCAGATTTAAAAATTATGGATGGTGCCTTCAAATCCTCGAATCTCAAAGCAAATTCAATATTCTAGGATCTGAAAAGGTTTTTGATTAGCTACTTACATTTTTAAAATTCTTTTAATACCTTTTAATTTGAATGGTTTTTTTAAAGTTATTTTGCTGCTTAATTTAAGTTTGTCCCAACATAATTATGGAACAAACATAAAAATCCTACCCCAGACCTTTAGTTTACCACATAACGAATGTGAATTCACAATATAACAAAGTAAAGTGTTCGCCTCAGGACCCGATGTTCATGGTTCAAACCCAGCTGGGGCCAACGAATTTTTCTTGCGTGATAAAATTGTAGCATAACTTCATTCGAAGGGGAAGTATTTAATTTTTAATTTAATTTAGCACCACGTCTTACTACCCGTTCGGGTTCTACGCTTAAGTACTAATTACGCTAATGGATTATGAATTGGGAAGGTTGAATTTAGAGGAAGTGAACCCTCATTTGCGTGGAGGGAGAGGGGAAAACCGTTTAGGAAAAACCACCCCCAGTTCACCCGACCGAGATTCGAACCTCGATCTCCCCGTCCTCGGCGGTCGAGCTCAACACGACTAGCGCGTTAGCCAACTACGCCACCGAGGCGGGTGAAGGGGAAGTAAAGCCATCAGTACTGTGTTGATTGTGGCAGGTAAAAGAAGCCTGAAATGTATGTGAAAACACTTTTCCTGGCAAAATTGGTAGGCCTTTTTTGCTCTCGCTCGTAGAAATTCTCGTGTGCTGATATAAACAGTTGGTTCAGAAAGTGCAGATAAAAATACCTCAAATAAATAAAAAATTAAAATCATAGCAAAATAAGTTCCATTTAGTTACTATTTTTATTTTCTATTGCAACACAACTAAAGAATTAGTGCTTACAAAATCAGAAATGAAAAAAATTAATTATACTAGAGTAAGCAAGTTAATCGCTTATACTAATAGGTTTTTTTTTAAGATTCCTATTCAGATCCGAGACTCGTGGGTAAAGTAAAGTTTTGGATTAAAGAAAAAGGTCATTCGACCCATCTCTTAAAAAACCTTGGTGCAGTTTTCAGCATATTTAATTTTTTTATCACAGGATCTTACTACTCGTTCAGGTTATATGCATATTTACTAATTATGCTAATGTACTAGAAACTAAAAAGGTTGAATTTTGAGGAAGTGTACTCGCATTTGTGTGGAAAACCATTTAAGAGGAACCACCCTAAGTGCACCAAATGGGGATTTGTACCCCTGTATCCTCGGCTTCAACAAACTAATGGCTATATTCTAGTCTATTGCGAGAATGAGGCCTTGGACCATTAGGTCACCAAACCGGGTCATAATATCATCATTTTAATATATCAGTAAAGTATATTTATTGTCATGTGTGGCTAGGATATTTAGGTTAGGTTAGGTTAGGTTATGTTGGCAACAAGTGAGCGGGAACAATATATTTTTCTTTTTTTAGCACCGTGTCCTACTACCCATTCGGGTTATACGCCTATGTACTAATTACTCTAATGTGCCAGGGATTATGACGGTTACATTTAGAGGAAGTGCATCTGCATTTGTGTAGAGGAAGAGTGGAACACTAATTGGGAAAAACCACCCTTAGTGCACCCGACCGAGATCAAAACCCCAATCTCCCCATCTATGGCAGTCTAGTGTGCTGCGAGAGTATAGCGTGTTAGACCACACGGACACCAGGTTATAATTTATATTGTTTAGTCAGTGCCGACCTGTACTCTCATTCCCGGCACGTTCTAACATGGCAGTTGCAAGCGTGTGATTACAAAGTAAACAATTCTATTGGGTAAATCCTTCATTTAACAATGTGTAGTAAGGTCTTTATATATATATATATATATAAAAAAAATATGATATTATTTGACTAAGATTTTATTCTTGCTTTATAGATGTATGATATAAGTGTTTTACATGTTAATTTTTGTGTAAATTTAAGTTTAATTGTTAATTAGTTGTGTGGGTAATATATGATGTTTAAGCTTTTTTTTTTATTAAACAAACAAAAGAGGCAAATCACAAATAAAAAAAAACACAAAGTTACCAGCCCAATTTTGAGGAAGCTGTTTTCATGATAATGTGATTTTTTGTATTTAATTTTTTTTTAAACCTAATTCAAATGGTAGAATTATGTTAAAGCTAAACGTTAAACACTTTTATTACTTACAGTAAAGAAGCTCATAGTCCCCAGAGTTGCTCTGTAAGAACTGACTATCTGCAGACCAATCAAGGTGCGTGATGAAACTCGAGTGACCCTGAACATAAAAATATAATATCATTAGTTCCTGAAACAAAGGGGACTATTGGATCTCTCAAAATAAATAGAAATGATAACACAAATGAAGTCATTTACTCTTTACATATAGATATCTTAGTATAAAAGGTCCCAGCTGTAGTAGATATTAATTAGAGTCTGTTAAAGGGATGTAAATGAAAATTGCTTCATCCTCTTCAACCATTTTGCCACGTGCACATTTCAAGCTTATAACGAATTTAAGTAATTCTTAAACATTAATTACTGTAATGAATTAAAACAAGATTTGTTACAACCTCGGCAGTTTATGAGATTTATGAATTGGCTGCAGCTTGATGAGACTATTATAATTTGTTATTTATAATTATAAGCCACTTGAACACTCATATTCTTTGCTGTTAAGTACAAATATGATCAATATTTTTTGCCTAAGTTTATACTGCGACATTTAAAAATAGTGATTTTATCATTTACTTCAAAAGTTTTTGGTATAATTTTGTTGATTTAAGTGTAAATTGCTCTACATTGCATTAAGGAACACAAATGTATATTTTTTGGTCATCACAGGAATGTTTTCCAGTGCAAGATTTGGTAGAAAAATAAATCATCCCCATGTATATTTCCCTAGGCCAGCATCACAGAAGTTTCGCTGCGATCCTTGAGACAAGTTGAGTCAATCAACACTGGGGTTTGCTAGTGTCAGTGCTCAGTGATAAACACACTTCCTAATGTGCAGTTGTTAAATGACTCACTTTTAACATGTTCATCATAAAGGGGCCATTGTAATTGTGATGGGCAGTTTGAGTAAGCTCTTTGTGATGCATGATTATGTGAATAGGGGGTTGGGTGGCTACCTGAACCTAGCTTTGTTGAAGCTGGCCAAAGGATATTTGTGTCGATGGTGAAACCATGTTTAAAATTACCTTCTTTTTATTTTTTAAATGCCTCTTGATGGCACCTAGCGAGCCACCTTTTGAAGGCCTCAAGCTCTCTCAAGAAAGGCAGCCATTTTTACCTGGAGGCCGTGGGTTCTGATGTGTACCTTGTCTGTGTCCTAGGGCTTTATGATAAAGTCAATGGTAGGGATGAATCTTAAATGTCCCTTAATATCTTAAGGGTTTTTATTCTTTTCGCCCCCATTCTATATTTTTTATGGTTCCTTCCTCACACTTCCTTGGCTTTCTTTGCTTGCTTGCTTTCCTATGTTTATTGATATAGCTAGTAAAGATGGAGCAGTAACAATACCAACACAAAGAAACAGTTGTGGAAGGTAAAAATTGATTAATACATTAATAATAAATTACTGTTTTTTAAACAGTTCACTCCAATGTGTGGCTAAGTAAAGCACACTATGCAGGATTTTGTCCAGTCCCATCATTGTTTAGAAGTTTAAAAAAAGAGGGGGGAAGGGAGGGGGTAAAGCAGTAAGCAATAAAATTCACTTCATAGACAAAATGTGATATTAGGCTTAAGATAATATTTTTTTATAGTTTATATTTCTGGCTGCTTTTGTATTGATGCATCATTAAGATCAAATAATGATGATCATGATAAGAGTATGTCTAATTTAATTAGTGTAGTTATTTTAAAAATTGGGATTGTTTTATTTTTGTATGTTTCCAATATTTTTTTACCCATTAAGTGTAGAAAATCAAATCAAAAGCAACCTATGACTGCAAATGTTATATTTAAGCCAGAAAAAAGCGATTTTGGAAAATATGAGCTTAATTTCACAAGTCTTTCAACACACCGGAGTGTTGGCCCCCAATTGATAATTAAATTTACCTGTAAACTAATCACATTTTTAGAAAACATAAACTAGTGATGCATACATGGCATTTCCATAAAGAGTTTCTCCGAGATGCAATCAACCTTAAAATACTCAGTAAACGGCTGTTATATAGCCTTGGTGCAACTAAGTGGTGCAAGAAGGGTTGGTGCTGAATAGAGGTAGCCGTTGAAAGATTATCAAAGTCTATGGTCTAGGAATAAAAGTTGTCATGAAACAGACACAATACTATTAAACATAACTCTTAATTTGGGATGGGAGTTAAGGTCTTTATTGTAACAAATTTTATAACTGTCCAAAGGTTATTTGGAATAGAGCCCTAGGTTTAGCCATATTTTAAATTATAATAAATAACCAGTACACTTATCTGGACATGTTGGAGTATAAATTGTTTAGATAAACCACATTTTATAGTAAATACATTATTTATTTATTTTAAACTGGCCTTCACTAGCACATACAACTTCTTCAAGTTTAGAGAGTAAAGTGTTGTTCTTGGTTGGAATGTAGGGTTGACTGCCAAAAGCTCATTTTATTTTCCAGTGAGGATTTTAAACTATATAGATGACAGCACTGTGATTAAATAGATAGAAAGCTAGCTAGATAGATAGATAGATAGAAACTAAACAGCTGGGATGTAGATGTTAAAAAAGAATGGTTCAGAACTTTAGGATCTTGTAGTATTCATTAAAATTAATAAAAAAGTATTAGTAAACCTAGGTTCACAAACCAACACACAGAGATAAAGGCAATGATAGGTCGAGGAGGTCCAATCATATAGCCCCCCCTGAACCCATGACCTTAAAATCCATTGGACTTTTTTTTGTGTGCAGATACCGAAAGAGTTTTGTGTATTCATTTCCAATAAATGATTTGTAGGACTTAAAACAATGAGTTGACAACAGTTGTCACAATTCAAATAAAGTGAGGAATTAAAAAAAAAAGCATGCAACAGTCTGATTCTGTTGAGATATGAATAAATATCCAACTATCCATCTTGTGTATGTGTAGAAAACTTGTTTCATGTTCCATAATTGCTAGTGAAGTGTCAAACCCTAATGTATGTAGTCTTTGTATCCAGGTGGATATATGTCTGAATAACCGTTGTGTTTTGTGTGTTAGCAAATATATGTTTACAGTAGTGTTAAAGCATTAACGAACTCCTAGTGCACACTTTGCATAAGATTCGAAGATGTGAAATTTGTTTATTTTGTTTGGAAATGGAAGGACAACAAGTAGAACACCTTTAGTCGTGATAAGATAATAAATTTGTGCCATGTAAACCCAAATAACATTTCATTTTTATCCTAGTTTTTTTAATTACCGAAAGACAAAATTACTTGTATCTCTGTGTGAGTTATTTTCAGACCTAGGAAGGTTTACTATGACTCTTTTACTCATTTTAATGAGTAGGCCTACCATAAGAATCTAATGTTCTGAACATATTTTTTAACATCTTGTATATTCATATATATATATTATATTATATATATATATAATTTTATATATATATATATATATATTATATTAGCACCAATTCATAGTACCCATTTGGACGCTTACACTAATGTGTTATAGATGAGGAAGAGTGAATATATAGGGGTACCTTACCTGTATTTGCATGGCAAGAAAGTGGAAAACAATTTTTTTTAAAACCTTAGTACACCTCACAGGGGTTTGAACCTCAATCTCCTCATCATCAGAAGTTCAGTAGGGACATATTATATTATTGTGATTTCCAAATGTTTCAAACGGGTTTAGTGTGCTGGTAGGAAGGATAGTTTACCTAAGTTTGAAGTTTGGGGCTTTATGGATTTTGTTGTATATTGATAGGACAGTTCCTAAATCCCTATCTGTGAAGGGTTGTAGATTTCTTTGTTAAGGGATATAAGGTGAGATGAAGGGAACGCAAGAAAAATACAATGTTTTTTTTTACAGTTTTTATGGTAAAACATTTTTTTGGCCAAAATAAATAAAATATTCTCCAGTACAAACATAGAATTTAATTTTATTCATATGGTGATCTAAACATTTTTTTGCCTATCTGTCACCGGTGTCCTGGAATTTAATGACAATTTTTTATCTATTTAAAAAGTTTGTTAGATAATTTCACAATGCTCATGATAGTTATTCACGAATTGGTGGTATCAACATGCGAAGAAAATTAAACTCTATGTTTGTAATGGAGCAATATTTTATATAAAACTGTAAAAAAAAAAAAAAGTTTTGCTATAAAAACTGTAAAAAAAAACACTGGCTTTTTCTCCCGTCCCCTTCCATCCGAAGAAATATGCAACCCTTCACAACTAAGGATATGGGAACTGGCCCATCAATATATCATCAAATCCAGACAAGCCCCTAACCTCAACCTCAGATAATTCCTCTCCTTCCTACCAGACACTTATTATTACATTCAATGTCACAACAATAATAATACAGTTTATAACACAATTTTTAGTTTTTCTATCTATTTAGTTACTCATAGTGCTACCATCTATACAGTGATATCAAAACTGAAAAACAGTCAGCTGTGGACAGTCAACCTTGCATTTCTACCAAGAGCATCAGTCTACTCTCTTGGCCTGATGAAGTTGTCTGTGACAGTGAAAGCTTGTCCTTAAAAATGTGTTTGTGTGTTTTATAGTGTTCCATCTAAACAATTTCTACTCCAGTATCACCAAGGTAAGTTTGCTGGCTATCTCTCCTAATTTAAACCATGATTTAGCCTAGTGCTTTATTACAAATAACCTTAAAAGGGACATCTATAATCCAGAGTACTAATTATAAACTGGAGTTTACTTGTTTACATGCATTCAAGTGTGGTGAATTAAAAGAAAATCTTTATTCAGAAAACTTAAAGTGTTCAGTCCCGTGTAAACTGCAATCCCAAACTCTACTATGGTTGCTTCAATGAGATCAGATGACACATTTTTTCTCCAGCTAAGAAAATGACCTGAAATAAATACTTCATCTCAGTTTAAAAATAAAGGCAGATAAGAAGTGTGCAGTGGTAGGAAAATGGACTTCAACACTACCTACCAACAGGGCAATGTACGAGGAAGTCACACTTCTTCTACGTTTTCTTGGTGGCTGGCCAGCGTGGAAAACAACACAGCGTAACATATTACATTCGCTTCCTACTTCTAGCTTCTATTTATACCTTCTACAGAGTTATTTGTTTATTTGAAACTTAATTCAATATTTTTCCCATCATGTGAGCTGTTGTGTGAATATTCAACAATAAATTTAAAGTAAACAGTGTCCACAATTAATGGAAATTTCAATTCAAAGATTTATTATTTTTATCAACTAACAATTTCACATGCAGATAATCGGAAAATGTGTTTCGTGGAATAATGGGGTTATGCAAAGCTTCATACAGTCAAAGGTTAACACAAATATGCTTAGACTTTTTGACATACAATTCTCTTTGTATCTTCAAAAGACAAACGTAGGAAATGTAATGTATGTAAAAGACAAAAATGTGTAACAAATTCTCCCATTTTTTTCTCTATTTAAGGAAGTTGTTTTAAAACTACCTCCTGAAGAGGTCTAATAGCACAATCCTAGGTCAAGAAATTGGGTGGTAGTCACCAATTTTATTCAGGAGAGGGTCATTACCTCACTGTCAATTGACAACAATGGGAGGTATGAATTGTATTCCTCTTTTTACTATAAAAGCCATACTGTTTTTGTTGATTTTATTTATTCCTATCCAATCTCCCTGGCATCTGCAGTCCAGTCTATTGCGAAAGAAATACCTTAGAACAAGCGGCCACCGAGGTGGGTGTAGCATAATTAAGCAGGGTGTCCAGCCAAACTATATCTTGAAATTCCCTGACTTTTCCAGGTTTTCCAGATCCAATTTACTTTTTTCCAGTCCACTATATATCAATATTAAGTATATTACAAAAAAAATTTTTTTCTAAGATCACAGATTAAATAGTGGTTTTTTTCCCTATATACATACACATTCTGAAATTGTGTCACTCAATAAAGGACTAAGCGATTTCTGCCTCCGGGAAAATGGACTATTTTAAGTTAAAAATAGATTTCAGTAAAATAGTATTGAGCCATTTAGAGATTGCCTCAAGCAAGAACGATTTAAAATATTTGTGAGACAGTCATTCTTAGTTCCTTCTATTTAAAATGTTGGTCTAATCAAATTTCGCGCATGTGAATAACCATGGCTTAACTTTGGCAGAAGGGTGGAAAGACACAAAACTACTTGTTGACCTTGAGAAGTGATATTAGTCTGCTCAACAGAGACAATGGTGTGAAAGTGATTCCAGGTAGGGACTAACCAGAAGAAGTGTTATTTTGACTACTGTGAATAAAATATGAGTCTTTTTATAGACAAAATGTAGAAATTCCAGAAATTTAATAAAATTCCCTGACTTTTCCATGACTTTTCCCTGACCAAGCAAATTCCCTGACAATTCCCTGTTTTCCAGGTTTTCCAGGTCGCTGGACACCCTGTTAAGTAATTGACATGATTCTGAGTAATAGAAGAAAAATCGTAGGTTAGCTCTAAAACTTTCTTAAAATAATTAGTTGGTAAAAATAACTACAATCTCATAAAACGAAGTTACATTAGAGGTATATATTTGATTCTCACAACATTCTCACGATCTATGATAACTATTTTGTTATCTATTTTGTTATCCGACTTCCACTAACTGTGGAGTAAACTAAAATAAAATATCTAATAACTTTGAGGCATGTTAGCAAGAAATCCCAGTAATAGCATACTTACAGAGCATCGACCCACACGACTGTACTTGCGAGCTTCTTCGCTCACTTGGTAAACGTAGATATTGTTATCTCGAGAACCCAGGGCCAGAAAACCACCATCAGGTGAAAAACGTGCCACCTGACAAAAAATAAAACATAAGATATCTTTATTGGTGGTTTTAAATAGAGATGTACGAGAAACATTTTTTCAATTCAAGACGAAAATATAAAAAAGTATTGAGACACAAGAATGAGACGAAAAAACGTCCTTTGAAAGTAAAAAAAATTAAATTATGTTTATTAAAGTAAATATATAGTTTATAGAGTTACTTTTTGAAATTTGAGCTGGAGCTTGCTTTAGATTGTCTTATATATAGTTCAATCAAACCCTTGCGATATAACTCACACACATTTTAAATGCAATTAATAAAATAGTGATAAGTAATTACAATGAACACCATTTATAATTTAATTTTGTAGTGTAACAGCTTATATTGTCAAAGTTTGATATTGAAAAACAATATTTATAACCAAAACATTTCTTAATAAAGGATGTTTCTTGGGGGGGGAATGCGGCCTATTTTTGGGTTATTATGGTATTATTGGAAATAATAACTTCCCGGTTTGGTTTTTTAATTTCCTAGGACCATTATTTGCTTCTGTTTTTTATTTCTCGAATTTTCTAGATTCATTTTTTAACTTTCGAGACAAGATGGATATTATTTTTTTCTTGAATTTTCGAGAAATTTTCGAGTCTCGCACTTCCCTAGTTTTAAATAAAGCATAAGATATCTTTATTAATGGTTTAAAAATGTTGGTTCAAAAATTCCTGGGCAAATTATAATAACTCTCCCTAATATAACTTTAAATTTGTTATAATAAGGACTGTATAGCACAAATGAACTAAAATACAAGTTTACCATTAGTAAACTTTCGATGAATAAGTGGGAGGTTTAAAAAGAGATAGATATTAGCAGGTAAATAAGTTAATCTCGCATTTATTATTTTATTAATGATATAATTCAGTGTTTTAATCCAAACAATGTTATAATTGAAATCCAATCATATATTTGGTGCATAGTTTGTTGTACTGTTTAGCGAGCTACTCTGACCTAGAGGCCAAGGTTTAAATGACTGGTCACAAATTGTATACATTTACAACACACTGATTTTCTATCCTACTTTCAAGAAAATGGTATTACCCATTAGATTAATTTATTAATCACCTTATATAGATCTTATAAGTTTTAAAACAAAGATTTGTGACAAAGAGAGTAGTGTTTTATGACCATTTCTCTTATTTAATCATCAATACATACTATTATGTATCAAGTTATGTGAATCGGCCTAGGGATGAAAGTGTTTGTAGTGTGATCTGTGAACCAGTTTTGGGGCTACGCACCATAAAGTTCTTTGTTTATGTTATCCTTTGTGCAGAAAACTGTTAAACAAATTAAGTTTTATAGTATTCTTGTATTCTACCAATGCATTTATTACTGGTATGGAAACCCATTCTTTAAATACATATAATACACAAAGTTCAACTATTTTTGGATTAATTCTGGTTATTAGAGTGTTCCTCTTTAATATAATCATTGTTGCTTCAAGAGCTGAACCATTCAAATGGATAAATTAATTATTAGAAATGTAATTATATGTGCCATACTTTGGATTTTTACACCTCTGGCCGCTAGTCACTAGGACTGAATATAACTTTGTCAGTTACCTGTATAGGTTCCCCTCCATCTGTGTGCATGGAATAAACCTCCCTAGTCTCTGAATCCATGACAAGCCACTTTCCCGACGTGCAACCAACAATGATCACTGAACCATCCAGGGAGAATGCTGCTGACTGAGCTTGCTCCTATGAAGGAAAAAACAAAAATAAGCCTTTAGTTAGGAAGTTAACTTTCTAAATGTGTGTCCCTAGTGGAGTGCAAAAGTATACTATGTATATCTTAAATAATCATTTACTGTTTTAATCCTTCTATCTCTGATTCAATGGGGATGTCTTTTTATGGGACATTGTCAAGGTCAGAACAAAGTGAAGAGCTGCACACAAGATGGACAGAGAATTTAAGGGGATGTTTACGACACACAACTCTAGCCCTATTTACTACTTATCATAAATTAATTCAAAAATTTATCTTATTTATTATTTCTTAATATATATCTTTAAGAAAACCCTCTTTTTGTGTTTGAGGTATTTTGTTATATATATAATATAATAAGTAGTAAATGAAAAGTAAATTAAATCATAAAATTTATATTTCTTAAATACCTATGTGTTTAAAACATTTAAAAAAAATTCATGAAAATAGGGCTAGAGTTGTGTGTCATAAACATCCCCTTAAATTCTTTGTCCATCTATATCCAATGTCCATTTACTGTGTTTGTTCTATATTTTATTCGTGCCTTTTACATGTCCCTATCTAAATATTCCGTTATTTTTACCATTTTTCTTTTTCTCCCTTTTGTGTTTTTTGATTTCCTCTTTTAGACAGTTGCATTGCATGTTTCACACTCTATCCTGATGAGTTTTGATAGAATAATATCTAGGTTGGGAGATTAGACAGTATTGATCGAGTTTCTTCAAAAGGCAGCGATTTAAAGTGTGAACTGTTTTCTTCTTTTCATTTTAAAAGCCATATTTTGTTCATCCGCTTTTATATGTTTCTTTCCACCTTTACTGTACCTTATTATGCCTTTAATAATTATAATGATAAAAATAATATATTAAGGTAATTATTATTAATATTAATTATATTATCATCATAATTATCATAATCATCATCATCAATTAAGAAAGTTAATACAATTTTTAAAACATGTGTTTTCTTCATCGTAAAAACAATAAAGATATTTTGATGTCAAAGTTATTTTTTGGATCATTATTTTTAATATCCTTATATTTGTTTTTGTAAAACAATACATTTTGATGAAAAATGTATGTTTACATTGTAAAGAATTAAAAATATGTGTTTGTTTGACACAGGTTCGTCTCAACTCTGCACTCAAGACTTATGGCAGAGAAACTAGTAAGTTGTTTACAAATAAAAACAGGATATAATTGTAATGACTGATTACAAGCTAGGCTAGAAGAATATCCTTATGAGGCAGTAGTAAGCTCAGACAGGTGATAACAGTGTAGTGCAAGCTGGGTTTCATTTTATTGTTATTTTGTTTATATTATTCTTTCTTAATGTTTCCTTAATACATGTATTGTTGGAGTTCAATTATTACCATCAAAACGTTCATGTTTGTTTACATTTATATATATAATGCCGACAGATGTCTTACGAATTTAGTCTTAAAAAGCTTTTTAAATAATAAACCGTTAGTCATGTTCCAGCCAAACGCTGTACTGGTCGTACTATAAATTGTGTTAACAGTAGTTTATACATATTGTGTATTTCGATCACTACTTTGCCCAACATGTATATAGTAAGGAAGTTACTATAACTAGTAACTTCAAGTGTGTTAAAACTATTTAAACTACTCACAGCAATGTCCTTGCTCCAGACGACAGAGTGGCTCATGGAGTCCCAGAGGTGCACCAGCCGATCATGACCAGCGGTGAGAAATTGTGGAAGAGACGGATGAACCGCCAACCCCCACAGCTCATCCGTGTGTCCCAGTACAGTGGGGCTAAGCCCCACCTCCAGACTGCCAATCAGGATACAGTTCTTCGTGGTGCCTACCAAGAGCTGTGACCCCCGACCCTCCGATACGACACGCACAGACCCAAGGTGCTCTGGAACCTACAACAAGTAGAGCCTGATTGCATCACTATCAATATTATTAGCATTGATACTACGAATATTGATGAATGAATATTTATTTCAATAGTGTGTAAATTACACTGTCAGAAATTATGGCAGATTAATCTAATCAAATAAAAAAAAAGAGGTGAGGATGGGTTTTTAATTAATTGCAACAAATTTCCCTTGGGAAGAATTGAAAATAAACTTCAGTGCCGGCTGAACGCTGGCCTTTGATATCAGAATTGGGTATGCAATTTGTGGAGTCAACCCCATCAGTTAAACTTACAGTAATTTGAGAAAAATCAAAGTGAATACTCCAAAAGAATAAATGCTTCCCTTTCTCTTTATTATAAAATACCTTAGCACCTCCTCAAACTAACATTAGTCTGAGAAGCAGCCATTAGGTACTAACTGTAACAGGAATAATCTAGATATAAGTTGAACACATTTATGAATTTGAAACATAATTTTACTTACAAATTCTAGAATCAAGGGATTCAAGTGAGTCACTTTTCTCACTTTAAGTCACTTTTTATGACAAATTAAAGCTTATGTTTGTGTGTTTCAAGTATTTTTTCTAAGGAAGACTATCTTAATTTAGTAACTTTAGCTATAGATTACTTGATCAAATTACAAAGCTACAAATAAGGTGCATATAAAAGACATCAAAGCTACTTGGAAGAAATTAAATTATAAAAGTAGCATTAAAAAATATAAAAGGAGATTTTTTTAAAGAATATGACAGAAGAGAGAAAAAATTTCTTGACACAGGATGAGCCAAAATAGAAATGAAAAAATGTTAGATGCAGAAAAATGCAGAAGTACAAATAAATCGTTTACAGAAGCAAATGAAAGATAAAGGTTTGCAAAAGAAGAATTTCCAGGCAAGTGTTTGCAAGTAGGCCTGCAAAAAGAGAGATAGAATGTATAGATGAAACAAACCTTCGAGAAGAAAATTTAAAAACGTAAAATGTATTTAATAATCTCAATCTTTGATTTACTTACTTACTCTATTGCATTATAAAAACCTAAAATATATAACAGTTTTATTTTTTAAATAATTTTAAACATTAAGTTGAACATTGATCTTAACTGACCTATTTGAAAGAGACCTAATTTTTACTTTTTTTTTTTTTTTCAAATATGTGTACACATTCTTGTCAATTTTAGTCACTTTTAAGGTACTTTTTTACTTTTTCTGGGTCACTTTTCTCACTTATATGAAGACACTTGGTACTTAAATCTCTACAAAATCTAATCTTCGCTAAGACAGTAAACATGAAATTTACTTTTCTATTTTAATTCAAAAGTTTCTGTAGAAAATTGAAACAGTAACTAAATGTTAACATTCTTTATAAATTTATTTATTATAACATTTACTTCACATTCATTACTGTTTCCAGCTTGTGGTAATTTTTTATTTAAGTCATATATTTTCCACTATTGGCTTGCTAGGCCTGCCATAGTCATTACAATGTTCATACATTTAATTAGGTGGTAAATTTATGATCTGAGGTCTTGTTGTTAAATTTGACCTGTAATTATAAAAGTCAAAAACACCAATAAAAATATAAAATACCTAAAACCCATTCCAATTTAATTTTATAACTTTTTTTATATTTTTAAATATTAAATTTGATATTTTCTCGAATCTCCAATATCCTACAGGATTTGAGAATCATAGAATAAGCCATTATAGCTATTTACATAACTGTTTACATTTAGTATTTTAGTTTATATTCAGCTTAATTTTTTCAATTTGTTCTCAAAATTATTGACAACAGTGGATTACCTGAGTTTCAAGACCTGTATCATTGAACTGTGCATCATATTGTTTGAGGCGGCCATCTTTTCCTCCTCCTGTGATAATCTGGCCCTCTTTCATCACACATACAGAGAACACGGAGCCTTCGTGAACATTTTTAATTAACTTGGAGATTGTGTTGGTTCCTAAAATGTAAAAAGTTAACTTTGTATTTTAAGGATGGAAAACTTGATAGCGTAAACATCAACTATACACTTCCTAAACAAAGAGGTTATATTAGCATACAACTTACAAATGTGATCTAATCTAGGAAACTTTACCAGTCCTGACACCAAGATATTTACTAATTGAATAGTAGGACCAAAACCCATATACAAATAGTAAATATTTTCATCTGCACCTCCTGAAATCAAACAATGATCTACAAGACTTGTCAAGCATTCAAACCACATATCCATGAAAATGGGCAGATCTAAAATAATTGAACATAAACTTTCAATGTGGTCAAATGATATTTAGTATTGGTTGTGTAGCTTAAATGTTGACTTACCATAACTGAAGCTACTAGCCTTGTCATTCTACTATATTATATTATATTTGGAAGAAGGTACAGGAAAGGTGGGTAGAAACCTATAAACAAAACAAACACAATATGGCTTTTACAATGAAAAGAACACAGTTCACACTTTACATAACATCAATGTGAAATGTAAACTGTTTTTTTATATTTATTGTAAAAGCCATATTGTGTTTCGTTCCTTTTATATGTTTCTATCCACCTTTCCTGTACCTTCTTCCAAATATAATACAATCACCTCAGAGAACGAATAAGTTTCCCTTATAGACACATTCTATTATATTGTACAACATTTTAGTAGTCCAATCGGTGGTTTCTGTTACATACAAGCGCATCCACACAGGAACACCCATGTTTTGATTTAAACAAGGTAATCTTATAATTTTAAATAGGTAACTAACATTTAAATACTTGCAATAGTTTAGTACCCTAAAAAGTAAAGTTCTTCTATGGCGATAATGGTGTAGTGTTGGACAAATGACTCGCTATCAGGTTTCCGAGAAATATTCCAGTGTTTGTAAATTACACTTAGTCTTATGACTAACGGATAAATACTGCTATTAGGAGGTTAAAGTTAGCTACCAGATAAAGGTTATCAGCCACTTTAATATTTTACGTGTATTATGAATTGAATTTATCCACCGGATAGCTATATGTATGATAAATATATTTTTATTCAGAACACGCAAGGTTGGTACTGTTTTTACTGGTGCGCGCATGCATGTAAACCCTGCTGCTACCGCTATAGCCTAGCGAGTGGTGACAACACTCAATATTTGTTAAATAATGGTGGCCAAACGAGTGCGAGGAAACAGATGGCGTCACGTGGGCGCAGAAGTTAAGTTGTCTTGAAAGTACTAATTTCGGTGTCTGCCAAAATGTGGGCAATAGTTGGGTAGAACATTTACAAAATTTAATTAATTGTACTCACATTTAAATTAATTTTTTAGCACCGCGTCTTACTACCCGTTCGGGTTATACGCTTAAGTACTAATTACACTAATGGATTAGGAATTGGGAAGGTTGAATTTAGAGGAAGTGAACCCGCATTTGCGTGGAGGGAGAGTGGGAAACCATTTAGGAAAAACCACCCCCAGTTCACCCGACCGAGATTCGAACCTCGATCTCCCCGTCCTCGGTGGTCTGACTCAACACGACTGGCGCGTTAGCCAACTACGCCACCGAGGCGGGTCACATTTAAATAATTTGGTTTTATATAGCTATAACTCTACAAATAGCATGTCCGTTTTTGTAAAAGTGTGGCTTAAATGTTCTAACTTTATAAATAGTTCAAACCTGGGCCTGTGCTTACTAAACACGTGAACCAAGATTTTAACCTTAAAACAGATTGTGATATGTGAAAACTGATGGAAAACAACGTGTCACTATGGCTATGCCAATTTTAACTTTTAAATAAAAGTTATCATGTACTTAAACCTCTCGATAAAAATGTGATGGATAAATGCTATCTGGCGGTCATAACACACACTTTGAACTTATTGACCAGTCGACCAGATAAAATATTTAACGGCCAGGTTAATATCTATCCAGGAGTCATAAGATCGGCCATAAGTGTTCCAACGAGCAAGATTATGTAGTTACAATGGGAGAGTTAACATTAGGAAAGTGCACGCACTTTAGTACTACGAGTCCTAATCCCATGAAAGTGTTACCAACACATTCCTACCTTATCACAACACTCAGGCTGGTACAAACAGTTGAAAACGTTTGTAACGCTGTGGCTGCTGGCCATCGGTCTTAACATTACCATGTAGTTTGAGTGAATCAATTGATGAAGGCAACTGGTCTGTTTAAATTTGATAAATTTTTAGGGATATTTTAGTTTATAATACTATAAAAATATTTTGCTTGAACATTGTGTATCTTTAAAAAAAAAATGCAGGTATTTATTATACATAATTTAATATTAGGCATGTCGCAAGTAAAAATGGGTGAAACATGGTGGTTTTATTTTTAATATTTCTATATAAAAATTAATTTAGCACAATATTTTTAAATGGTGTTTAATTAATTAAACAAAATAATTTTAAAATTAAAAGCATAGGACTTGTAATCCAACAAATTTAACATTATTATAAAGGTACTCGAAACAAACAAAAAAATGTATGTGCATATGCGTGTTTAAGTGCATATATAATTTAAAATAACAGTTTATAAGCCTTTATGGTCTATTAGTCAAGAGTTCCTGGCTACAGATCCAGAAGTCCCAGCTTCAATCCTAAGCACTTACAAAATTTATCACCCGCCTCGGTGGCGTAGTTGGCTAACGCGCTAGTCGTGTTGAGCTCGACTGCCGAGGACGATGAGATTGAGGTTCGAATCTCGGTCGGGTGAACTGGGGGTGGTTTTCCCTAAATGGTTTTCCACTCTCCCTCCACGCAAATGCGGGTTCACTTCCTCTAAATTCAACCTTCCCAATTCCTAATCCATTAGCGTAATTAGTACTTAAGCGTATAACATGAACGGGTAGTAAGACGCGGTGCTAAATATTATTATAATTATAATTATAATTATAATAATAATTATAATTTATTATATTTTTATTATTTTTATTATTTATTTATTATTTATTTATTTTTATATTATTATTATTATATTATTATTATTTATATATTATTTATATTATTATTTTATTATTATTATTTTATTATTATTTTTATTATTATTATTTTTATTATTATTTTTATTATTATTATTATTATTATTATTATTATTATTATTATTATTATTATTTTTATTATTTTTATTATTTTTATTATTTTTATTATTATTATTTTTATTATTTTTATTTTTATTTTATTTTTATTATTATTATTATTTTTTTATTTTTATTTTTATTATTTTTATTATTTTTATTATTATTTTTATTTTTATTATTTTTATTTTTATTATTTTTATTATTTTTATTTTTTATTATTATTATTATTTTTTTTATTTTTATTATTATTATTATTTTATTATTATTATTATTTTATTATTATTATTATTATTTTATTATTATTATTATTATTTTATTATTATTATTATTTTATTATTATTATTATTATTATTATTATTATTATTATTATTATTATATTATTATTATTATTATTATTATTATTATTATTATTATTATATTATTATTATTATTATTATTATTTATTATTATTATTAATTACAAAACTTATCTGTGAAGCAGTGGGTCTGGAACGGGGTCAGACTCGGTCTAGTGAGGACAAATGAGGAGCTACTTCAAAAAAGTAGCAGCTCCAGTCTAGAAAACCGAGATTAGCGTCCGGAGGGTTCAATGTCCTGACCACATGGCACGCTTTATCCAAAAATGTTGGCACTACCATTGCTAATGGCGGCGGCCGCTCGATTGGTAAAGCTCGCATGTGGTCTCACACCATGAAGTTTTATTTATTAATTACCATACATTAGAAATGGTTATAATCTTTACCTAATAAAACTATTTGGGTATATTATAATATTTTCTCCATTGCAATTTGGTGAGCACCTATTGTGAATTACATGAACCACCATTGAGTCCATTAAATTACTCTTGTAGCAGAGTAAAGTAAAAACCAATTACACAAATAAATGTAATAAAGACCCGCGTCGGTGGCGTAGTTGGCTAACGCGCTATTCGTGTTGAGCTCACCGCTGAGGACGGGGAGATCGAGGTTCGTATCTCAGTCGGGTGAACTGGGGGTGGTTTTCCCTAAATTGTTTTCCACTCTCCCTCCACGCAAATGCGGGTTCACTTCCTCTAAATTCAACCCTCCCAATTCCTATTCCATTGGCGTAATTAGTACTTAAGCGTATAACCCGAACGGGTAGTAAGACGCGGTGCTAAATATTATTATTATTATTATTATTAAATGTAATAAAGGTTGTTCCTATGGAAAGCAGTACATACATTTAAAGATTAGGACTTTTTATAAATAAATAAAGAACACCAAATGTAAAAAATACTAGGATTATAAGGACCCCAAAACCTACCAAGAAATTTTAAGTCCAAAAGTTCTCATTTATAACATAGTGTGGTAATTTTTGGGGAACAATGGGATAAATTTTTTTTGCCTGCTTTCCATATTTATTGAAATTATCTATGAAAGTAAAAATAAAAATGTTAGTATCACTAAAGAAAGAATATAACACAAGCTCTTCTAGCTTGGAACAATTTTCCCTCGACTCAATAATAAGCAGTTAAAGAAAATAATATCTGTGTAGAAAGTTTATAAGAGTACACAAAGAGAAAAGAAGGAAAGAAAAACAAACCTACCTCTGCCCCAAATGATGACGTTGCCATTCGAGTCCCCAGAGATGACATCACCGGTCTCGGTGAAAGCGAGACAGGTGACGTACTTGGGCTTGTCTCTGCTCTCAAACACACCCATGCGCTTGTACAAGGTGCCCCCTGCATCCAGGGTCCAGAAACTGATGTGGGACTTGCCGCAAGTCACAATACAGGTACGGTCCAGTGGGTGGAACTCTGCTGCCACCACTGTGTCTGATGAACACTGCGGGAACAAGGCGTTACCATAAGGCTTCTGGTATTCAGGTTTAGTATAATAAGTTACTATTTCTTCTATCTTTCCACCATTCTTCTCCTCTCACTTGAACACTTTCTGCTATCTGCTCCTCCCACCTCTTTCTTGGCCTCCCCTGCAGTCTTTTTCCCCACATACTTCATTTACAACATTTTCTTTGGAATCTTCTCCTTTTCCATCCTCATTATATGACCCTAACATCTCAGCTTTGCTCCCAGGACCATTTCATATACTCCCTGTACTCCTACTCTTTCCCAGATACCTTCATTCCTAATCTTATTTCTCCTCGTGACAGCTAACATGCTCCTCACAAACTTCATTCTCATGGCCTCTACTTTCCTAGTCTCTATTACATTCAATGTCCATGTTTCTGCTGCATATGTGACAATGGGTACAAAGTACATCCTATATAACATTTCCTTACACTTCAAGGGTATCATATGAGGATGAAAACCAAATGGGTTCAATATGTTTCAAGGATGAATGCCCATTATTATCTCAAATATTTTTAAAAAATACCAACCCGGAGAAAAAGAAGACTTTGCTGATAACTAAAACAACTTTTAGATAAACTGAAAGTCAAAACAGACCATCATCATTAGGCTATCAAGCTTGTGATTGGTTTGCTGCAGTTCTCCACTTTTAAGGTGTATAATCGTTAAGGATCGTGTATTAACTTCTTATCAAGTTACGCAGTAGAAAAAATTGTGTGTTTTTTCTACATCTACATCTATAAAATCACACACCATTTCACTGTATAGCCTACTTGATAGATAGGAAATAATGATAGGCCTACATTTAAAAGTACATGTATATGCCTCATTCATTTCTGAAGTTTTAAGTCTATAACAGCTGATAGTTGGCCATAACATTATTTTAAACTAAATTACTATAAATATTTGAGAACGTGTAATTTGTAATTTTCAATGACATGGTATTATACTTTCATCAAATTTATAACTATTTGAAACAGTTAAGGTTGAGGAAAGTTTAGCTCCTTACATTCAATAAAAATTATTCTGAAAGTAAAACAAATTTTTGGTTTGAATAACAAATATCAGTTTAATTCACTTAATTTAAAATAGGCGCCATATTTACTTTTAATATCAGTTTAAACATAGGAATTTAAGTAATTTAATCACTTTATGGTTTTGTTATTATAAAAATAAGATACCAGGGGAAAATATTAATGTAAATAATTATTATGATTGTGTGTTTAAGTGTGTTTAAGTGTGCAAACCATACTTTCCTGGTTTGCATTTTTTATTCACTCAATTTTCACTTATTTAGTTTATCTTGCCTTGTTTTTATCAATTTCCACTACTGTACATTATTTAGCCATTAGCAATATGCACAAGTCAGAGGCCACAGGGGCCAGCCCCCATTAATATTTTTCTAAAAAAATTTAACACGATTTTTTTTCTGTCTTTTTATTCTATGAAATATTTTGGATAAAAACATGAAAAAAGTGGAACACCATTCTCTACACACAGTGAATTAATGGATTCGTTATACAGTATTCCAGTCAACATTATTTATTCCTCACTACAAATGTTACATGAGGACTGTACCAGCGCTCTAGTGACTGAATATAGAAGCTAGGCAGGGCACTCTGACATGCCCTCTCAGAGGGGCCACACCCAGTGTGAGCTGTTTCTCAAGGTCAATCCCCTTATCATTCCGGTGCCAGCTTTACACTAGTGAATAGACTGAGTGGGCCCGCTATACAATAAAAGTGGTCTATAGTCTGTTTTTGCGTTTATGTGTCTGTGTTTTAGTATGTGATAAGACCCAAGAAGTAAGATGACACTTTAAGTCGATTCATTAAAAATAATAAAGTAAATTTTTTACTAAAAACTTCATCTTATTCATTAAAACTGCAAGAAAAACTGGAAATTAAACAGTTAGGAGCACATCAGCCTAATGACTTTACATTTATGCAGGTGCATGGAAAAAAAACTTATTCTAACACTTTGTTTGGTAAACAATTGTGGTTAACTATGAGTGAAGAAAAACAAGAGCTTATTTTGTTTTTATTGTTTATTATTTGGTGGTGAGGGGTTGTGGACAGTGGTAGGCTATAAGAATCTTAAATATTTAAGTAAAATAATTAAAAACATGAGGAATACGCAATTCATTTGGAAAATGCATTAGGTTTAAACATTCAGAACAGTAAATATTGCATCAGAGATACATTCCGTTGTCAGAATTTCAGTTCAAAAACACAAATGACACGTGTAAAAGAATAGGAATATATTAGGCAGATGATGAGATTGCTTAAAATAGTGTGGTAGGCCTACGCATGAACTGTCATTAAGAGACAGATTCGCCCAACTTTTATACAAGTAATGTAATTCATCACTTGGTATGTTTAATTCAAAACCCGTATTCTTTTATTATTTCTGTTTGTAGATTTGTTTTGTGATTTTGTAATTCCAATGATTTTTTAAAATTAGGAAAACTAAATGAATTTAATTTAATATGTTAACATGTGGTGAGAAAAAAATCATTACTAGTAATATTGACCTGGTCCCACCAAAAATAAAACTCCACCACTGCACTAGGTATTTTGGATGGTGCAGTAAAGAAGTTGTATTATGGGGCTCCTCATTGTCAAACATACCTTGGTCTCTGTAATCTTCTGTCCTCTTTCTCCCTTCTGCCAGTCCCAGACGGAAATGTTGTGGTCAGGCGCTTCATCCACTGCGCACAGTAGCGTGCCTCCGTCCTGTGGCAACAAAAACTTGGTTTAAATATATATAGTTTGGTACATTCCCTTTTACTTTGTCACAAAATAAAAGTTTATTCAAGCATTTAATGTCTGTACAAGCTATTTGTGGATTATCTTAGATTACATAATAGGTTTGTTATATTACCATTTTGAAGAGCGGAAAATTTACCATTTGATGTAAGTAAAAGAAACAAATTTGAAATGGATAAATTTTTGGTCCTTGTTGGGAATCAAATCTATGACTTTAAGATTAGGTTTTTAGTTTTTTTTTATGTTTGAAGTATTTGACATGCACTTTCAGAACCGACCTACGGTATTATATCAGCACACAGCTTAAAAAACTGGCTTAAATCAAGAACAGAGACAACATCCACCCCACGGATGTTAATTTATCACTCTGAAAAAATAAACCCACAGTTCACAAATGATAAATTTTTCAGCCAACTGAGTCTATGATAGGATTTAACACTTACCAAAAGGTAATATAGTCTCAAAAAATTGTTACGAATGTAAATACTATGTTTACCTAGTTTGACTAAAGTAAGTTTACCTTACACAGTCCAATTTTTTGTAGTCAATATTGATAGCATTTAAATTATTAGTTTTGTTTTAAAGGCAATCATATCTTTCAAAAGTGACAGCTGCAGATCACACGACAAAAATTAGAATACTTAAAGTAGATCTAGTAACTTTTATAGCTGTTAATATGGCCCCTCAAAATGAAAATTGGATTCTACCTAAACAACTATTACTATTTTAATAAATTAATATTAATTTATTTTATTTTAATGTTAATTTTTAATAAATTTCAACGCCATACCAACGGTGTGTATTTTAGGGGTTCAAACCTCCCTCAAAGAACTTATTATTAATAGTATATTTTTGTATTATTTCTCAATGATTAGGCTAGTACTTCACCCTTACACCTTAAATTAAATCTTTTTTATAAATATCACTCAATATTTAAAAATTCTTGCCTTATTCTACTGGCGGACTTCACGAGTCAAAGTAGATGTCTTTAAAGTAAATATAAATCTTGAAATATTTAAGATAAGGGACTAGGATGTGCAGAGTTCAACCATTGAAAATTAAGTCCTAGCTATTAGTACCAACATCTCACCTATTTCTGCCAATTAACACTTTATTCATAATGCTATTTAGTATGTTTAAATGAAAATCTCAACAACTTACGCTTTAGAGAAGGAGAGACAACAAATGGAGCGCTCAAACTCGCCGATGCCGATAACACTGAGCGTGTGGAGACTGACAGAGTTCCACACACGGATATGCGGCTGTAAAAAGACATAAAAACATCAGTTGCCATTTAGCACACCTATGTGTTACACAAATGGTTTTATTTACAAGTTTGCACAAATTGGATATGTGAATGTTTGACAATTTTAAATAACCTATGTAATATCCATTACAGATACACAATGCAACTACTCCTTAGTCATTACTACTACTACAAACTAATGTTACGTGTATTTTGTATATAACAACACATTTCAATGCTTAAAAAAATTTTAACATCACTTGAATAACATAAATTATCTACTAATAAGTGCCTACTAAATCAATATATTAGCTTATTATATATATATAATTTTATATTTTATATTCATAATGATCATCATCAAATGTTTCTAGTTTGTGACTGGGTCACTTTAGTAAAATACCTCCATCTTCTCTATCCATCCACCATTCTTCCTCCTTTAATTTATTCCATTCTTCTCCTCCGATCTCTTTACTGGCCTTCCTTGTGGTGTTTTTCCTACATACTTCATTTCCATAATTTTCTTTGGTATCCTCTCCTTTTCCATTCTCACTACCATCTCAGCCTTGCTTCCTCTACCATTTCATTTACTCCCTGTACTCCCAATATTTCCCAGTGTATTTTATACTATCATTTGAAAGTGTGAGAAAAAATAATTTGTTAGTTAAAACAAAACCAAAATTTCAATTCAGCTTTTATTTTAAATTTTCATCGTTTAAGTATATCAACAACTTATAAGTGAAAAAAAAAATTTCCAATAGAATTTATAATTTGAAAAAATTTGTCAACATTATGTGTTTGAATATGGTAGCACTGAATCAATATCAAATATGTAATAAATGACATTTGTAAAAATTAGGATAAATGTGAAAAATTATGTTCGTTTTCTTAGAAATAGGAATAAAAAATATGTGAATTTTTCAGATAAGTTTAAAAACCAAAAGTTATAATGGATCAGTATGAAATTGCAAAATGGAGATTAATTTCTGTTTGGGGCACTTTATGTGCCAGTGACCAACTGTTAGTGACATTGCAACAAGGTACAGAATGAAGGTGAATTTTATGAGAATTAAATAATTTTAATGAAAAGGGGGGTGAAAAAAACTATACTTAAAAGAAAGAGCACTTCTCGAAAAATGTATACGGCTTTGTTTAAATGTCCAGTAAAATACATTTACTTTTTAATTTAATGACATTATGTAGTACTCTATTTTTAAAATACAGAGTTTATGTATTACACATTAAATACAGAGTTAAGTATTGTAGAATGCTCAGAATGTTAAAACTAACTTACACAACAAAAGCGTTATTTTGGAGCATGTAAAGAAACGAACCAATAAATACAATGACCCAACAGATCCTCACCTAATTCATGATTTGGTTTATAATTTCCTCACTACCCCTTCACTAAATCAGATCTGCGGCTTCGGGGGCATTCCGTGTTATGTAAACCCCAATAAAATGTGCTGTGCAAGCATGTAAAATACAGCCTGTGAGTCCCATAAGGGAGGAACATTGAGTCAATTTAGAATTATGTTACTTATCTATCTGTTTAAAATATAGTGATATTTATTGGTTTAAAAAAAAGAAAGAAAATGGTGGAAAGAAGTTTAAAAGTTTTTTTATGTGATATTCTAAAAAACAATTAGACCTGCAGGTTCATCCACTTACTAAACATTTAATCATTCTTTATCTAATATTTTGTTTTATTTATCAATTAATATTTACTAATATAAAAAAGAAGTGGTAATAAAAAAAATACAAACCATGTACTTCATTACTTAAAACCTGAACAATTTTACTAAAAAAATAAACACACATCAGGAAAGTTGAAACAAAGAAGCAACAAAATTAAAAACACAACACGACTAAACAATGGACTGCACAGAAGCGGTGTTACTGAGAGGCCAATTACCACGTGGGTCCTAATCTTGAGGCGTTTTGAGGGCAAAGAAAGACAGCCAAAATCAGAACATTTCACTAAATTAAAACAAAAACATCAGCACAAAACACTAAAAGGTGTGGAATGTGGATGTAGGAACACTACACTCAAAGACACAAACCTGAGAGAAAATTGTCTTTTTTTCCTTCCAATTCTTAGGTTACTCTTCTCAAGGTGGAAAATATGAACACTATAGAATGTGATTCTTCCTCCATGATTTGTTTCTTTGAGTATACAGGTCATTTGCAAAAGTACCTACAAAGTCCAATAATTTTCTAAAATGTTCGCTTTGTCTATTTTTTTTTAATGAGAAAACAGATTTTACAACCTGTAATTAAACGTTTTAAAAATGTAACTATCTAACGGTGGACTCAGAAAGAGATTTGTAAATGACCCTCAATGTTTAACAAACACATCCTCAACAAAAATTAACATCATAAGACAAACAAGATTGATTAAGTTAATGTTCCATCCACCCCAGCTCATTAGCGCTACCAGCTTCTGTTAATAATCACATAATTATTTACACACGGTGGTAAGAGAAGTGTTAGCAATTGTTGGTAAAATACATATACAGTAGTCATCAAAAATGAGTTCTAGAATGTTACTATCTGACTTTTGTATGTATTATGTTTATCATATTGATAAATAAAGTGTAAAACCTACTTCTTTACATGAAAATGAACATGCCAGAAAATAAATTAGCAGTGGTTTCCAATAACATTTTATTTTGAGGGAGCAGAAGGGGGGCGAGGGGTCATAAAGGTTTTTATTTACTATCATATGGAACTTCCTGACTTTATTCGAGTCTGGATTGAGCCTCGGCAACTGGGCCAAGAGCGCGATTATCATAACAGTGATTTCTCTTAAATGTAAGAGTGTTTATACCTGCCTTCCTCTACCCATGGCCTACCACTCCTGAGTTTCCCTGAGAGGTTTATGCCAACATACCTGTCAAGAGCTTCTAAGTTAAACATCAGCAAGGAGAAGTGAGGAATTAAGAGCTTGAGGGGTTCAAGAGGAAGGATGTCTTTACATTTCAAGGTCCCCATAACAGTTTTAAGTCAAAAATAAATAGAAATATACTCCCAGAGTTGAATTTAGTTTAATTTTTATATTCTTTAATTGAAAAATGACACCTGGACACGGAATTGAGCCCAGTACCTTTGGCTTAGTAAGCCAAAGTTCCGACCACTGAGCTATCCAGGAGTAATCTCATGCTCAAGGTCATTCTTCACATTATGGCCGAATTTGTGATAGATGTGTGAAGATCCTACATATGAGTGATCAATTAAGATCACTATCAGATAATGCATTCACCTTTGACTATAGCCTACTTCCCTCAAGAAACCAGAACTGAAAATCCTGTTTGGCTGTGGTAAATGAAATATATTTCCACAATGGTGACAACATAATACCTATATCACACAAGTGTTTCTAGTAATTTCTAAAACTCATTCAATGACTAGAGCTTGTATTTTTATAACAAAATTGGGGATTTTGGAGTGTGCACAGTAGAGAGAGGAGGTTTTAAGTAAAGTTATGTGTGTTAGAGCATGAGTCGAGTTAGGTTAAGAAGTCAAACGTGCCACACTGGTGTGAACGTACCCACTGATCCGCCTCGGGTGCAGTCCTATCAGGTGGCGGGTTGAATTTCCATGACTACAGCAAATACCAACATCAACAATAGAGTGAATATTAGTAAAACTGTGGGCCAAGCTTTAACCTGGGTGGGTGCTTTTGGAGTTTTTAAATAACTTTTTGTAAGAAAACTGTTTTAAAAGTGATAGTAAGGGAAATTTCATCATGATGACAACAACCGTAAAGATATGGTGCTTAAAGTTATAACAACTTGAGCCTCTGAACTTAAAAAAACTTTATGGCAATAAGTGTGGAAATTAATAAATTTAGAGATAAATTATGTATATAACAACATGAAATAAAATACAATGCCATACATTTTTTCTAAAAATTAAATAGTATTTTTATTTTATATTGTTTAGCATATAAAAGGGTTAGTTTGAGAAAACAATTTTAATTTTACACAAATTCATCAATTTATCTGGTGGCCATTCAAATCATTTAAATGTTTAATATACCCACTCAAATATGTAAATAAATTTGTTTGTTTTCATGATAAAAAAAAAGCTGTCATAGTATTTAAAATATTATACATCAATAAATACATCAAATTACCTTTTGAGTTATTATTATTAGAAGAGCCAAACTCACAAGAGATATTTAAGGAAATCCCCTATCATTAATTTAATCAATATATTATGTTCTACCTCTGATATCTAAATTCACATTATTCTACTTACTACCGTTTTTATTTTTGTTCTTATATAATAAATAATAATTCTGTTTAATTTTTCTCTACTTCTTTTTATCATCTTCATCATCATTATTATTATTGCTGCCCTTTTTATTTTTAATGTATTCAAGGAGAGTATAACTTTTATTTCAACACGCTAATTTTAGTGTTCTTGTCCTCGTTCGTGTACATACCATAGTTAAAAACTCCTTTAAACTTAAAACAATGACATTTCCTCTATAGTTTGTGTAAAAAGTGAAAATTCTGTTTGTACTGAGTATGATTATCCTTTACTATGAAAATCTCAGCCAAGAGATTTTAATATGCACTTTAATAAATGAAAATAAAAAATTAAGACTAATGAGAAGACCTATTGAAAAGAAATTTAATTATTATGACAAAACAATAGTAAATACAATAAACTTTATGTCCTTAAAGTTCCTCCAGCACACCCAAACCTAGTTTAACTAACTACCAGCAACGTTAAACTACAGAAATGCAATGTTATTTAACTAATCATGATCATTCAAAGCTTTCTTTGAGACTGTTCAAAATGGCAAAATCAAACTTTTTTTTAAAATTTGGGTAATATATAACAACACTTGTTTATATATAAAATATGAAAAATAGATTTATTGTGAATTAAAAATTTCAACTAAAAATGCAACTGTATATCTAGCGGCTAAATTTAAAATACCGTATTTCACCGCATAATCATCGCATTTTTATGCCCAATTATTGTGGAAAAAAGTGTGGTGTAAGCCATTATGTGAATATTTAAGCCCGCAAAATAGTTTTTATTTATATCTGCCCATAATCTACCAAAAAAATTATTTGCACGTTAATGTATCGCTAGTAGACAATCACTAGTTTAGCTTGTGCAGGAAGATGCGGGTATTACCATGTATGCGGCTTCTGCTTGATAGCTTTGGCTGCCTGGCCACTCCTTTTGATCCAAACCACGCAACTAAGCTTTTGGAAATATACCTACTGAGAAGCCTGCATACACTGAGAATTTAAGGCTTGTGATGCGTGGGAAGACAACAGTTATAAGATCTTTAGTGGTGCATGGAAATGAGCAAGTATCTAGCCCACAGTTTAAATTTTAAATCGACGTGACAAACAGGACTATTCCATGCAACAATTATGCAATTAAATCTTGTAAAACAATTTTGGACTGAAAAAAACATGGTGCGACGACTAACCGGTGGCGACAATTATGCGGTGAAATATGGTATTGTTTGTTTATAAACATGAACAGCCCCTGTCTGAGCTGCATTATAAACCTTCCAATATAGTTAGGAGCTTTATTTGACGATGATTAGTTGTCTAGGATTACTTCTGCTAGCTAATGTTTGTTAAGTACTATCTGGCAATAAAAAACTGAAATTTTATAAAGCTTAATATCTATTTAAGGAAACCTGTTCACTTTGTTTAGGTATATTTTGTGTGAAATAGCAATATATTGAATATTGTCGAACAAAATGTTAATTAGTATGTTAATTAATTCTATCTTGATCATTATTCCATTTTGGACTATATAATCATAGGATAAAAAAAACATTTTTCCTTGTACTGTATAACAATGCTCGCTGAGTAATAATCTTAAATTGGTTATTTAAATATATTGCCTTTGAAAATCCATCGCCAGCTCTTCATGCCAAATAGTATGTCTAGTTTTTCTAAATTAAGCTAAGGTATATTTTCCAAGCATTCTGAGCTGAGTCAAAAATTATTTAAGCCATTGAAAATCTATTCAAAACCTTAAATCTTTCATTCAGACTATTCAAATAACAGCTCAAAATGTTTTTGGGTTTTTTTAGCATTAGACTAAAATGTAGTTTTAAGTAAAGTTTAAAAATCATTGTTAATATTTTAATTTCTAAATACTTAATCAACAGCAATACACATACTAAAATTAAATTCAACTGCAGCCAAAAGCATCTACTGAACACATTTATAGCATTAGCTAGAACATCACTTTACAAATAAATAGCATTTAAATAAGGGTGGAGCAATAACATTTTTTTAAGTCAAGTTGAAGAGAGAGATTTTAAGTAGAATTTCCTAAGATATGAAATATCTTTTACTTTTTTACATCCATTACCGTTTCCAGCCTGTGGCCTAGATCAGTTATTTATTCCAGCCATATATTTTCCACTACCGGCTGGCTAGGCTTGTCGTAGCTATATAAAATAAATAATGTATTTAATTTTAAATTGGTATGGGTATTTCAAGAAGAAGCTGTTTAGGTTACAAACTTATAATAGTATGATATGGGTTCTCGGGGGGGGGGGGGGGAGGGAACAAATTGTTTAAAAATGTTGCAACCTCATGGAATAAGAACAAAACTATATTGGTTAACACTCACTCTTCCCTCCCTCCTGTCATGACCAGCTGTCTGCCCACTCGCCACGATCAATTTGTTGGGATGAATGGCTAGACTGTAATAAAGATAAGACATTAGAGGTGAAGGAATAGACATAACCTAAAATAAAACTAACTTTCAACAGTGATTACCACTCCTGACACCCATTCACAAGACTGACGTTTGATTAGTTTCCTGGTGCGGTGTTTTTTTGGGTTTTTTTTTTCAGAGTGATTTTGTGTACTTTTCACAAGGGGAAGCTGATGAATTTCCTTGAAATTAATTCTTTCCAGCCTTTTCCCAAAGAAAAGTTGGTATGGTAGCCAACAAACTCTTATCAAATAGTTATATTATATAAGTAGTTAGCCTAAGAAATAAGGATGAGTAGGTGGAATTTAAATAGACTGCTCAACATTCACAAGAAGTGACAGTGGGATACAAATGTGAAACACCTCTTTTTCTACTTTACATTTCCAGTCACCCACATTTTGGAATCAAACCTCTGCCTCTCAGGTAAGAAGCAAACACACTCCCATTTCTGGTTTCATTCACACTTTTTTCAAGAGGATAAATAGGAAATGTTAATAAACCGGTATAAAAATCTTGGCACTTTTTCAAAGAAGAGAAGGTTTTATTTTATTTAAGATTCAATTTTCTTTCGCTATGATACATAGAGGTATGAAATAAAGTTGCCACCACTAGAACCAACTTTCCGAGGAAGATGACATATGGCATACTACTTCATGAGGAAGTTTCCATGTGCAATTGAAATGTTTTAAGTGTTTGTAAATAGGTGTCAAGGCTTTTAAATTTTTTTGTGCTTAATTTTCCCCAAATATATCATATTTATTTAATGACAAGATTTAGTTGATATGTTTCAAGCCGACTTTATTTCCAAACTCTCCCACTAAGATGAGCCTTGATAGTAAACTCACCACTTGACATCGTCAGTGTGCCCCAGGTAGTGTCTTTGCGACTGCTCCTCCACATTGTAGAGGACCACTGCGGCCGCCACAAAGTACACCATCTCCCCCGTGGGCAACAGGTACAAGTTGGAGCGGCCGTCACGACCACGGTAGCCATAACTATCAGGCGAGTCAAGGGTCCTTGCAACCTCATTGGTAGTTCCACAGGTATATTGTTAGAAATAGTTTACACCAGGGACTAAAACTGGTTGAGATATAATCTCATGTTCATAAAACTACAAGACAATAACGCGGGTATAATGATCCATTTTTAATTACAGAATATATAATGTGGTACGTGAGCCAATGCTGGTACCTTGGGTATTTTTCCCTCAAGGGCAATGATGCCAAAGGTCACCAGGTTTAGTTAGTAAGGTTTAAGTTAGGGTAAGACTCACCCCGGCCCACAACCTCATAATAACTATCACCATCATCTCATACAGGCAAAACATGTAGAAAACCTCCTATGGTGTACCCTGGGCAACGTTCTGTGCCACCAGAGCGGCTAATAGTTTACATACAGGGGACTGAACCTGGATGTTATGTCTCTCCGGGTCATATATGCCATTGAATAAATAAAAAATAAAATAAAAATAAAGTGTTTTAGGACACATCACATCTCCCAAGCATATGGGAGGATTATATATCTGTTTCTTCTATGTTACCATATGAGCAAAATAAATTAATTTTTCGCTCTTAGTGCCACATACACACTGGGACGAGTAAAAATATTAACCCAAGTTACAGTTATTTTTTAGAGTAAAAATAAATGCACCCCTCTCTTTTGTAATATCAAAAACTGTTGAATGAAAGGATACACCCACTCTAGCTTGAGCCTGGTCTGCGGAGGAGTCGTCACTTTGTTGAGGTCGTAGCTCTCGGCCAATTCGCTTGGGGCGTAAAGGACGATGGGACGGCCACGCAGAAAGATACGCACTGAGCCTTCCTCTTCGTTGAAACTGGCATCCCGAGTCCTTGAATAAAAAAATTAAATTATAACAATGGACAACGGATTAGTCATTGAATCAACTGAGGATCCTTAGTAGGAATATAAACCAAACAAGCCATTAGTGTTTATGGTATCATATGTAACAATATTTCAGAGCAAACTTACATTAATTACAATTAATTGCAATCGATAATAACTAATCATAGCTAATAATGATAATGAAAGACTCCAATATTCCACTTTTATGCTAAAATTCCAATTCCACGCAAAATAATTTCACCAAAATTTATTGACAAATCAGACACTCATTCGAAAAAAGATTAGCCAGTCCTGGCCTCAGGCTATCACATTCTTGTGACGAGGAGACCAATCTTCAGGCTAATGCAGTGATGGGGGGGGCAGGGAGGGTGAGGCTGTTATGGTTTATTTTATAGGGTGTATGTGGATGCAGTTTGTTGGCAAGGTGGATAGTATGTAGTGTCAATGTCTAGTGGAAACCCTATGTGGTGTAAGCCGTGAGAACTTGTATACAAAATGTTCTCTTTTGGCCCAAATAGGGGTTTTGGCCCAGCTGCTTTTATAGGTGTTTTGGTGCAATATTTCTGAGTTATACCAATCTGTGGTGGATGAGTGCAATACGATCTTAAAGTCTACTAAAACGGTGATTGGATATTTTCTTATGTTCTTCTGGATGTGTAAATTTGGTAGTATTTTTTAGTTGCAGCTTGTTGAGCTGTTGATATTTGTTTTGCTAGTCTGACCGTCTGCGTTAGACATCAGGCTGTATGTTTCCAACAATGTCTTGTGACTAGCCTTGTGTGATGTGTCTTGGGACAGGAGAACAAAGCTTGGAGAATGGCAGTGGCTCTGTGAGAAGCTCGCATTGTGTATGTACTTTGCAGAGAGAGTATGTCTAGAAATATCTACTTTCTGGGAGAATGATGGTTTAAAGATCTAGATTGCAAATAACAAATAGGCAGTGATTACATAGGCACTACTGCTGCCATCAATGTATTAAAGAAATGAAAATGGCTTTAGGTGTGGTAAATGAGGCTAGCCTTGGCAACCGTCAATACACTATTTGGCCTCTGAAATTTGACGGTCTTCAATAGGTGGTGTGAAGCTATATTTCCTTGCTCAATGTATGAAGGGAAAAAGAGTGCGACTGCAGATGCAGGCTGAGAAAAAATATTTATAGAGTGCTATGTGGACATTGTCTTTGGACATTTATTAATGAATTAGTTTAAGGTTGACTAACTTTGATGATGTGATATAATTTGAGTTGTGGAGGTTAACATGTGTATCATGTGTGGTCTTCACTGGTGTTGGGTGTTGTGGTTTTCTGTGGTTTCATCAAGTGTGTCGGTTAATTTCAAGGTGTCCTCATATGCGGGTTTTTGTCATCTGATAGGTGCTAAAATTTGCACTCCCTCCTATTTTTTAATGATGGTTTCACTAAGGTGTAACATCTGGGTAGTTTCCTTTCCGAGTATGTTTGGCGCTCACCAAAAATTTAAGCCCCTTGAGGTGTACATTAGTCATTCATATTTGGATGAATTTGATTAATGATTTTTAAAAAATGCTAAATATTAATAGTAATGTATTCATTCGGTATTAATTTAAAATAACATACATGAGTAAAAATATACATCTTAGGATTTCCCTGCTGCATTCTTTCATGTATTACAGTATATAATTTTTTATAACTTTATAAGAAAAATGTTGAAATTTGATACAATTTGAAAAATTATAGACAGTTAGAGTTTAGAGACATTAAGAATAAAAACCTAAAATATAACAATCAATATAACTTAACTTGCTTTGGGGGTTATATCGACGGCATGGTCTAAACTCTTAAGTGTCACTCTTGCAAAAGACTAGACTGCCAATGACAGGGAGATCTGGGTTTGAAACCCGGTCAGATGTACTGAGAGCGGTTTTTCAAAATTATTTTCCATTCTACCTCTATCCAAATGTGGGTACACTTCCTCTAAAATGTAACCTTCCTTATCACTAACTCATTAGCGTAATTAGTATGTATGTGTATAACATGAACAGGTAGTAATATGCGATGCTAAAAAACTTATCTATATATAATTTAAATCCAAGAGGGTTAGTTTTAAAGTTTGTAATCCTGATTCATATTCAAGAGACTAGGGCTTAATGTTGATTGTATACACCAAGATTTTTTTCCCCCTTACCATAGTGTTTTTATCATCATCATCATCATCATCATCATCATCTCATCATCATCATTATTATTAATAATATAATATTATAATTATTATTAATATTATTATTATTAAAATTATTATTATAAAATTATTATTATTATTATATTATATATTATTATTATTAAGCCCCGCGTCTTACTACCTGTTCGAGTTATACTCTTAAGTACTAATTACGCTTATGAATTATGAATTGAGAAGGTTGAATAGAGGAAGTGAACCTGCATTTGCGTGGATAGAGAGTGGAAAACCATTTAGGAAAAACCAGCCCCAGTTCACCCGACCGAGATTCGAACCTCGATCTCCCCGTCCTCGGCAGTCGGGCTCAACACGAAACTAGCGCATTAGCCAACTACGCCACCGAGGGGGTCTTACCATAGTGCTTTCTAACCTTTTTCCGTGTTAAGTTTGTGATGTAGGGGATGCAAGAAAAGGTCAGGGTGTTTGCAGTTTTTATATCAAAATAAATCAAGTATTGCTTCAGTACAAACAATGAGTTTAATTTTCTTCACATGGTGATATTAACATTTGTTGAATATTTTTCAAGGATGTCCCGGAATTTAATGACAATTTTTTTCCTTCATTTAAAAAGTTTGTCATTTAATGCTGATATGTACATGACAGATATTCAACAAATGTTGATATCACCATGTGAAGAAAATTAAACTCTTTATGTCTGTACTGAAGCAATATTTTATTTAGTTTGGCCAAAAAGTTTTGATATAAAAACTGCAAAACCAGTGACATTTTCTCTCGCTATCTATATCTCCACCATAATGCTGGTTTATTTTCTTAAAATAAATCCTCATCTTCATGTGTTTCTAGACCAGTCAGTGAAATATCATAGTCTGAATAAGTAATAAAACATATACACTGAAATCTCCCTTAACAGACACCTCTGAATAGAGGTTTCTTCTTTATAACAGAAAACTTAAATTTCCCCGGTAAAACAACATGGGTTTTTGCATAGAAACAACATCCCAATAACAGACTTTCTCAATAAATGAAACGAACATTTCTAAAGACACATCATAACAATCTCTGACAGTACAAAAATTGAAAACACAAGACCATACACTGTATTTTACTTTATGAATATCAGGAATGTAATTATCTCACGCGCAGTGTAAAAGTTTCTAAAGTATCCCACAAGAATAAGATATAGTACTTCAAGGTTATACCTCTCACCCTTACTGAGCCATCAGGGGGAGAATGTTCCAGCAGTTGTTTGTGCTCGTGCACATATTATAGTACAGGCCTACTGTCCACATTTAATTTCATGGCATATTGTTCTGTGTACTGTGCAATCTGTACAACATTTATTTATTAGTTATAGCTATCCTGCATACAATACTGCACAGTGCAGTAATCAGATTATTTTAGTTAATATTTGCAGTATATAGGTTCATTAAGAAAGTGTATTTAAGAAATATGATTTTTTTAAATATATTTTACCAACTCACGAATATTTTTCAACATTTCACAAACCACAAGCAGATAACTAGTGTACGAGTGGATGTTTCTAACAAAATGGTATGCCTAGTAAAAAAAGCCCTAAATTTTCCCATAAGACTTCCTTTGGCCACATCTGGAAAGCATGCCCTAATGATTAGCGACATGAAGTAGCTCATCAAGGACACAGACTGTTGCTTTTCAACAGCAATATATAGTAGGATTTTGGTAGACAGAACTTTTACTAAATACAAACATATTATTTTATGGTCAACAATGATAACATGTTACTAGCTTTTATTAGTCTCGTTATTTTAAAGGTATTGTTAATACATCTATCAAAGGATAACTGCAGATCATATGATTTGACATATAAATATGTTTAAGTGAATCTAATCACTTTTATAACTGTCAATTAAGGTTCTTTCTATGAAAATTGGACTGTACTTGAGAGAGTGCGCCCAAGTGGAACAAGCTCCCCATTAGTCTCGGTCACCTTGCACAAGAGGAAGTTCTATTAGGAGGCAGAAAAAAAAAACTAATTATATAATTATATTTTTTCCTCCACAGGTCCAAAATTGCTATTGCAAATCATACAATTTTACAAGTAGATGCAAATTTTAAAGATACTGTAATTGAACTGACAATCTAGTATATTAGTATTATAATGATACTGTGTAGAAGTAGATAATACAGCTCAAAGCAGTGTCATAGAGAGAGATCTCCTGTAGTTGTTATCAGAAAAACTTGTAATTAAGATCAGAGGAACAACTTTACAATCAGAGACATAGCTTAGAGTGCAGGCACCCAAGGCGGCAAAGGTTGAAGGAGTGGCAAAACTAGAATTTTAAGTATGTTTGGTGCCTAGGATAAAATGTATGTTTAACTATCAGACAGTTGTTTACAATAACAAAAGACTATAGATATGCCTTTACATTGCTTAGCTTTTAGGTAATTCAGTTGGATCACCAAAAAAATGATAAGATTTTCTAACTCCAAGTATTATGATCTGATGATCTAGCCTAGCTATATTTAAAATTATTTAATGTATTGGAGCTGTACCATAAATAAATCAAAGAGATATAATTCTTTAGCTAAAAATATATAGAGAGAATGAAAAATAATTGGACTGTTTTGTTCTATAATATTGGAGGCATACCGGCCATTGGGGAAGAGTAGAAGGCGAGGCAAACCCACTATATCTGGTTAAAGAATAATCCGGTGTATAATAATCCCAATTCTTATATGTTGCATATAAGTTTCTTCATGCAAATGTTTAGAAATTTTGGTGGTCAAAATCTTGCACAAGACATAAAACATAATTTCAAAAAATAAAAGCAAGTCTTTCTTCAGAGAAATTTACAAACAATCAAAGTGATTCTCAATTGCTTGTGGAAATTTTTTTTTTCATGAACCTCAGAATATTTATTTAGCTAAAACATGACACAGAAATTGAGCAAAGGAGATAAGATTTGATGCATAAACATTTTTAATTTTTTTTATTCAGGCATATCTTAGGCTCAGGGTCAATCTTTATTCATTTTATATAAGTCAGTTATGTTATCTTGACACAAAACCACATCCTGTATTTATGATTGATATAATCATTAGAACAACTGTAGGAGTGTTGTAAATATTTCTAATATCAGTGAAATGACTCTTCAAAACTTGTGTTAGTGTACAGAATTGTTATGATCTGCTGAATGACTTGAAAATTAATGTTTTTCTTTTTATATTCTTTATTATATTCTTTAAATTGAAAAATGACAGCTGTACATGGGAATTGAACAAATTTAATAACTCATGTTTTTATTTCTATCTCTTCATCAAATGATTATGTGTAGGATTAAGTAAAATTGTTATTTTTTATTTTATTTATTCCAAATGGTTTATGATCTTCATAATAAATATTATATTACATCCCAATGATTAAGGATAAAAGTTTCAATTATTCATTAGATGGCACAGCCTATTTTAAGAAAGAGATTATTTTTATATAAAGATGTTTAATTAAATACACAAAGCTAGTAAACCAAACAACTAAACAAAAACGCAGAGAGATTTTGATTTGAGGATGCTTTCGTCCCTGATTTTCAAATATTATCATGATTCAACGCCTTGTCCTGGTTGTCTTATTCACACAAATGCTTAGCCACAAATTGTCCTGAAATTGTAGGATAATTTTTATCAAGGTCTCTAAAGAGAATATAAATATTGACCAAAGAATATTTAAATGTGCTCAGTTGATGAGGAAAAAGAGTAAAGGCAAAAGCTGGAATAATTCTCTGCCCGAAAGTACGAATAAAAAAATGGAAGATTAGGTACTGTGTATGAAGAGACTAACATATTAAATTATATGATCAATTATAATGATCAAGATTAATTTAATTAGTGTACTTCTCCAGGAAAAGAGCACCTACAAACCGAATAAGATTTTTTTAACCTAAAATTTTTTCAAGAGTGATTTAATGTTAGAAAAAATCTTTGACATCGTCTGTTGGGAAACTTATCCACTATACATCACAGTTAAAAACCCTCCCCTCCTCTTCCCATTTCACCCCCCCTCCCCCAACAAAATTGGGTATGGCTATGCAAGAGTAAAAACCGTGAGCACAAACTTATTAAAAAAATTAAAGCTCACTGAACTTAAAGAGTCTTACACAAATAATTATTTAAAGACAAAACCTGTAATTGTGGTTGGGAGGACTAGGGTGCTAGATTCACATTGCACTTGGTCACCAATGACAAAGAGGTTGATGTTAAAATTAAAATAACAACTTGGTGCCTTTGAGGTGGTTTTCAAGATGTTATTCTCACTGTAGTTTTTTCCTTTCTTCTTCGATGCTATTAGGAATGCATTTCTTCTAAGTTATCCTTCTCATCTTTACTCATTACATTAAAGTTATACATTGAATAATCTGACTAGCCTATTAATTAAAAACTCAATATTTTACATCAAATTTAGTAAGTTTTTAATAGTGTGGCATTTAATCAACAAATCATATCTGTGTCTGCAGACAATTGAGACATAAAGGATGGGAGGAACCAGATATTTCAGCATGAACAGATGCGTGGGAAATTAGTACAATACATTACACACTCCGTTTACTTCACAAAGTTAAATGGGAAGGTGTGGTCGATACACAATAACAACCCTACATGTATAGAGGTTCAATCTCGACCAGCTACACAGGACTTGATCTTATCCATAGTGGTTTTTCTCTCTCCTTCAAGGCAAATGCAAGTGGAGTTCCTTTTTTATGATCAAAATTTACTAACAGTATTCAAACTAGCCTATGAGATATGTTAACAAAGTAAATAGGCCTACAATTTATGCAGTCAAAACAATGTGTTGAAATTACATTTTAAAATAATAAACAATTGAATGTATTATCTATTATGTTGTTTTAATATACATAAAAACATATGATAAAACATTTGTCTCCATGTATTTTTAATTATGACAAGAATGTTATTGTTTGGTATTTTACAATAAAACCATAAATTTGCCTTATATAGAATTTGCAATTTTAATGGCAATTTTAAAAACAATGTTGTAGTTTTATGTTACCCTAGTTTTAATTAATCGTTAAGTGTTTCTAAAGCAAAGATGGAGGACCCATTTTTACTTTTCAAGTAATTTCAGTGTAAAATTACGAATGAGATCATAGTGCTAATTTCAGAGACCTACTTACTAATTTATTATTATTTTTCCTTGGTTAAAACTACACAGGAGTTAGAGCCTTATATCACATGAATAGTGAATTATGACTTCACCAGACCTCATCTGAATTTCCACCAAGGGACTAAGAAACTTTGATAGTACTTGTGTATTGGAACCAACAAAGTCACTCCAATATATTTAGGAAAGCTTAAGGTAGATTGGAATATAGTGTGAGTTAAGGTATAACAAAAATATTTTTTGATCAAAATAAATAAAATATTGGTTCAGTAAATACATTCAGTCTAATTTTTTACACAGAGTAATCCTAACAATTCAGAATTTTACAGGTACTTTTCCTGCTTGTGTAAAATGTTTCTATTCATATGCCACTATTCTCATGGCAGATATTCAAGAACGTTTGGGATTACTTTTACACCCATTACTGTTTCCATCCTGTGACTTGGGTCAGTTTTTTAACCAATATATATTTTATATTTTCCACTACCGGCTTGCTAGGCCTGTCATAGCTGCATATGCCTTATAATCTAACTTAAGACTAGGACAGGCACATCATCCAGTCCCTAACCGTTAATTCATCATTCATCAATGATACTTTTTCAGCCATACCAGGAATCGAACCCGGGACCCTTAGCTTAGTAGACAGACACGCTACCAACTGAGCTAAGGTGTCAAAAGTTTTGGGATTACTATAAGTGCAAAACTAAATTAAACCTATCTATTGAACCAATATTTATATTTTGTCCAAACAAGTTTTTTTGCTATAAAGACTGCAAAAATGTTTATACTAGCTAGCATGCCCTTACCCAACTCAGAAATGTTAAGATGTTGCTTATCGTCCAAGAGTCTCGAGCCAGAAAATTTCATTCTATGTCTTATGTAGATTTTAGTTAATTTCTCTTAACTGTAAGGTCTCAAAAATCAATAAAAAAAAAATTTATGGCACACAACATTCATGGATTGTGAACCGCCAAGACTTGTTTACAACAAACTAACTTTAAAAATTGTAGTCATAAAATCAACTCTAGGTCTCTCAACCAAGATTCAAACAAGGGCAATAAACAAATAAAAGTAATTTTGATGCAATAATTTGTTTAACAATTTTTAGAGGTAAAATGTAACACTTTCTCAATAAGCTTCAACAGAGTTGAGTAATTTTATTCTCACCCTCCCCCACTCTTAAAACAAAACAATTTTGCTTAAAAAAAGTTTTTACTTTTATACTGTCCCCGAAATTGAATGAGATGTGTTTAAAAAGGTGTGTTGTGAAAAAAATTGTGCTTGAGCAGTGTTAAATCAGTGTTTTGATTAGATAAGTAAAACCCTTTTTTACAGACGTGCCAAAGCACTCTAATTGTAACATGCAATACAAATGTTTCACGGGACAGTCTAAAAGACCATTTTGCAAACCAGTTATGTGACAAGTTGGTATTTATACTATTAATTCATAAAACAAGCAGTTCTCCTGTTTTCAAGTAGCTTAGAGTGTATAAAATCATAACATACGTGTACAGTCACAAGAACTTTTACCGACACATTGTAAAAATGGAGATAAATTTTCTCTGTCTTACTCCTTAAACAGAGATAAGGATACACATCAGTATCTGGATACATGATAGTTCCACAATTCCTACATTTCCCATCATGTTGCTCCATGGTCAAAGACAACACAACTGTTCTGTTTATCATATAAAGCAGCACTTAACCTACCTCAACAACTTGGTATCAGACATGGTGTGACTTTGAGACACTCAAAAAGTCAACAAAAGAGCAGAGAGAAGTATGAAACTAGAAATGTTATCTTCTGTAAGCTAACACAGGAACTGGCCCCGGCCCAGGATATACAACATCGAGATAAAGCAAAGCCATCAAGTGTAGCACCCCTTCCCCCCTTTCACCAGCACATACATGTGGGAGGTGTCAACAATCAGCCAATGGCAGCCTGGGAGAAAATTACTAGCTAACGTGTACACTCACTAGTACAAGAACTGAGCATATGTATTTTTATAATAAATTATTGGTTTTAAATTTACAAGAGATTTATGCTCTTATGTACGATTTCAAAACACATTATGTGTTAACTTTACATGACTTTATAAGAAGACAATGAATTAAGAAGTCTTGCAGGCTTAAAAACAAATATGTGATGTGTCCTAATTAAATAAACAAAAACTTAAAAAATATGTTCTTAAAAAAAATCACAAATGAATGTACGTTTAATTTGTCTACAGTATTAGATTACAAAAATATCAGAAACATTTTATTCCAGAAAGTTTGTCTGAATCACAAGTTGTGTGCTTATGGCTGTACAATGTTCAGTGAGTGGGGGAAGAGAGAGGTAAGGGTCAGAAATAAGTGACAGTAGAGTAGTGTCCTTCAAACCACATTAATGAATGGAATGAGAGACAGCGAGGGGTCCAGGCAAAGGATGGGAAGGCAGAGCAGAAGCTCGAAAATGGTATCAAACAAATACAACAGGAAGTGCAAGCAATTGTTGAGGATTCATAAAAAATAAATTATCAATCAATCTGTCAACAATACATTGACAGTAACATTTGGTACAGCCTAAAGCCAGTGATGTATGACTGGACACAGGAAGCACCTGGATAGCTTAATGGTAGAGCATTGGCGCAATAATCCAAAAGTCCCAAGTTTGATTCTGTGTCCAGGTGTTATATAAATATCATCAACTGTTTCCAGCCTGTGGCCTAGTCAGGTTTAGCAAAATGCCTCCATCTTCCTCTATATTTTACCATTCTTCCTCTTTAATTTCTTCATTCTTCTCCTCTCACTCACACACTTCATATTATCTGCTACTCCCATCTCTTTCTTGACCTCCCTTGCGATCTTTTTCCTACATACTTCATTTCCAACATTATCTTTGGCATCCTCTCTTTTTCCATCCTCATTACATGCCCATACCATCTCAGTCTTGCTTCCTCTACTATCTCATGTACTCAGTGTCAATGAATTGCAACAAAATTTTAAATCGCAAAATTGTATATGTATGTTTTATGACGAAATATTATGAAAGCGTAAAAAAAAATTGCTGTAATTTACAATGCTATATACATAATTGTAATGATACTGTTTTGGACCCCTCTAATATATTCAAAAAGTCATGGATGAAGTGTAATTTTCTTTAAAGTACTATAAGCAATTTATCCTTTTAATACTTCATCCATGGAAAATCACGTGTTTTCAGAAATAATATTAATGTAATATGCTTTAAACTTTTTTTATCAACTCCGTAGTATTGAAAAGATTGTATGACGCTGGATCCCTATACCCAATAGGAAGCCAGCCTTCACAACATCGTATTCCCAGGAGTCTTTCTATTGGTTGGTTTTGACACTCTGAAAGGGGTCCAAAAGGCAAGGGGTAGGTCATATAATAAGCCGCTTGTGCGTATGAACACACACAGTGCCACTAACTTAAATTTATAGAGTACACAGAAAAATAATCTGTAATTCAACAAAAATTGTATCATTTATTAATATCTTCGTACCGAAGGTGAAATCATCTTAATGAACCATGTGCAACATCAAAAGTCTTGTTTATTTAATATCGTTATTGATAGTGTTCGATCACAGGGCATTATCACGATTACAATCCGTACTACTTTAATTAGTGCTTGATCAGGGCAAATATCAGTTAATTAAACGGTAATCATTTTAATTGGCGCTACATCACTGGGCTATAAATACCAATAATAAACCGTATTTTAATTAATGCTCAGTCGTGGACAAACAAACAATCACAATAGCATTATAATATCACAAATAGAATTGATCAATTAGTTATAATTGGCCAGGTGACTTGCTAAATAGGCTACAACGATTGAAATAATTAACATAAGATCCTATGTGAAATAAGTTATTTCTATACTGATTAGTAGGGAATTAAAATTTAATCTTATCATTCTCTGTGATGAATATTATTTTGATGTCACCATTTAATGGTTTAAAGGACTCAAACAAGGTGATATACTGTGACTCATCAATTGTAAGAAGTAAAAAAAGAAAGTAGTTTACTGATTAACTAATGTAATTGTTTTAACAATGCATTAGATGTGTACAACCTGCAATTAACCCCAAGGTCAGATGTGTTATTTAATCAAAGGAAACACTGTAATTATTACTTTTATTTTATAGCTACTACACTCATGGACATACAGCTCTCCTAAAGATACTGTATGATCAGTATTTTTTATCGTGCTTCAAATGAAAGTCATGTTTCCAAAAAAAAATGTTTAACTGATAAAACTTATTTTTAGTCAGTAGTGGCCAACCCTTATTTTCACACAGGCCCTCCACTTTTCAAACGAAATAAAATCCTCCAGCCTTTAATTGTAGTTATAATAATTTATTGGGGGTAGGCATGATAACAAATTGTATTTGTGTTAAAAATTATTCTAACATTTTTTTACAAAAATGTCTTAAAATCAAGTTGTATCTCGTGGTTTTTAAAAGAGGGTTACATTTTATTGAGGCAATTTTTGAGCTGTTAAAGTTATAAGTTAATTCCCTTAAATTAACTAAACCTAACCATCAACAGGGTATGCACAATCTAACACATTTGACTCACATAGCTGTTAATGAGGAGGCTGGGATTTGAACTCTGCCTTGGTGCATTTAAGTGAATTTTCCCAACATAGTTTATCAAGATTGTTTTGCCACCCACTCTTCAAGATAATTTGGATACATTTCTTCTAATTTGTACATTTTAGACTAAGCAGTTTATAGCTCGTGTGTTAAATATACTACAAGGTGTTTCGATGACTGCATGGTCTAACACGCTACTCTCACAGTAGACTAGACTGCCGATGATGGGGAGATCAAGGAATTTCTTGGTCAAAGTGCACTGAGAGTGGATTTTTCCAAAATAGTTTTCAATTTTCCACCCTCTCAAGATAATTTGGTTACACTTCTTAATTTTCCCATTCTAATAACATTTTAGCGTGTTGTTAAATCAACCCTAACAGGTTTTTTAAAAAAATTACTAAACCTAATGGAAAAAAACCTTAGCCTACGTGCGTCATTTAAATAGTTTGACCCACTAAATGTTTTAATACCATAATTATTAATACCAACATATTTGCTTTCATATGGGATTGAATAAGTCCCTTATTTAATTACCTTAATGGGATGCATACAACAATGAGTAAAATTAATGCCTAACTTAATTAGTTAAGGTTGACAACGAGTATTATCTTAAATAAAGACACCAAAAATTGTCCCTGGACAATTTAACTGGGTCCTATATAATGTTTGTCTTGAGCTCCCATTGGTAATTACACTTAAATTGTATTAAATTAACTATCTTGAACAAAGCCCCCCATTTAGAATTAATTTAGAATTTGAGTACTTCTTGTTCCAAAGTGTAAAACATTTTGTTATAAATTTAAGGATTGAAAGTGTGATTCTGAGTCGTGAGAGAGATTGGGCAAACTCACTTATATTCATTTTGGACGCATCAAATCCACACCAAGAAAATAATGTCCAAAAATCATTTCCTTTATTGCATTATAGGCAAAACTGAAAACCTCAAAACTTTTGGTAGGCTAAAAATATGTTTTATCTTATCTTTAAGGGAGAATGTGCACATTTGCGAATGTCTGAAGGGATTGGTCCTTGCCAAAACTATATAAAAGGGTTGTTACAGGGGAAATTTGGAAAAATGAAGGGGGCTGGTGTGGCACGAATTCTAAGATTAGAATTCACGAAGGTGCATTGGAGCAGGTTTGTCAGATTGGTTCATTTTTATTACTATGCTTTGTGAGTATTTTAAAGCAAATAAAATTATGGTCAAGTTATTGTCATACCTTATAACTATTTTAATTCTGTTCTATTTAATATGTCTTTCAACATATGCAGACAACTATTTGTACATAGGCTACAAGTTACTATCTTTAAGATAATATTATCGAAAATTAATTCAAATATTATTCATTTATTTAGGTAAACAATTAATATGAGCCGGCAGTTGACCAAATGCCTATCTTATACAAATGTGAGCTCAGTTTGACTAATGAAGATAGATGTGTGTTCACAGCATTTGTATTGATTTTGTTATTATTATACTAGTTTTATTTGAAATAGATCTCCCCCTCCCTCCCATAACTCAACACTTTTGGAACCGCCAATGTGTTTCTAACGAATAACAATATATTTTGCACTGGCAAAGTCAGTACAAAAAAAAAACTGATTTTGGGGTTTACATAGTCAAGATGTCACGCATGCAATAAACTAAATAGCTGATGTTGGAAGGTTCGGTTTAATTACGGTTTGGTAAAGAGATTTTTTTTTTAAATGCTTTATCACTCTACCTTATGAAAATATGGGTACATTTCCAGTTAAATTAAACCTTTCTGTACCTAGCCCAATATAAAGACCAAACAGGTAGGGAAAATGCAATATATATAAAAAATTATAATAATTTACAATATTTTTGAAAAAGCCTCACCATAAGAAAATTGTTTTACATAAGTCAGAGGGTTTATTATCAAAGCCCAGCAAGATTTTCTCCAGGGGGTGCAAACCAAGGGGGGAGGGGTATGGAATACCCCCCTAGTAAGGCAAGAGCTCGGGGGTCTTCCCCAGGAAATTTATTTAGTAAATTGAAAGTCTAAAAGATGCTTTTTAAGACAATCCTTGTTTCCTGAAAATATTATATGACATAAAAAAATGTTTCAAATGTATCCAAATTCGTGGATGGAGACTTGATCTTTGTCCATGTGAATGGCGAATGCTGTTGGAATTGCTCGCGCATGCACCAAACTATCAACCCTAAACTCAGCAGGTGGCCTGTTGGAGGGCGCTAGTATTAGTTTATTATTTATATTCTATAACTCTCTGTTTGTTGGCTGGGGCACTGTTTGAGTGCTAGTTAAGAACAGCATTGGGTGGGATTAGCCTACTTATAATATTTATACAACTTAGGATTTCATGGGGGGTAATACCCCCAGGGCCCTCCTTGGGTGCCCCTGTTTATTATTTGGATGTGATCAAACATTTTGGGTGTAATAAATCAAACTATTTTTTGATTAACTTTTTATATCTATTATGTTTAACACCAATGTAAGGTTAGGGACGAGCCTGGAGAGTGAAATGGAAAACCACACTGATAAACCACGCCCAATGTACCTGCCCAATATTTGAACCCAGATCTTTCCCCGCCTGCAATTTAGTTTATTGCGAGAGTGATGCCTTCCTTAGAACAGTGTTTCACAAATTTTTTTGATCACTAACCCTAAATATATTATTTTCCGGCCTGGGACCCAAAATGCCATTACATGTAGTTTCAATAGCATATTATTTTTATATTTGTACTATATTAAATTATTTTTATGATAACAAAACTAGAATTTATTTCAATAACTTTTTAATCATACAAAATGTAATGCACATTTTTAATGAAAATGTGACTGTTACAATATTAGGTATGTAACCAAAAAGTCTAATTCTGTGGTGACTTAGTGCTGTTTCATTCTTGGGAGAGTTCTTTTGAGTTTTTATTTTGTATGGATTTATGTTATCAGCTAAATCGAATCATGTTGAGTATTTATTTTATCTTACAAATATAAAATAAAACAAAATATTTTCACAAAAATGTGACTGACTTCATTGGAAAATTTGGTAAGTGACAAAAACAGTTTTTCAGTGACAGTAATGATGCTGCTTCATTTTATAGGTGAGCTCTTCAAGTTTGTGTGCTATGTTAAGGGAGGAGTGCAACACAAGTCATTCAAAGGATCCAGGTGATCCTTTGATTTGGTCTTTATCATTACAGAAGGAGGTTATATTTTCAAAAGAGGGAAAAGAATATTCTTCACCTTCCGAGTGAGAATGGGTTTGTTCTTGAGCTGGGTCCAAAATTCTGAGTACAAAAGGGTTTCAAAACGTAGTTTCAACACTGTTGCTATTGTATTGCAGTAATTCTTCATAATACACAAGTTTGATGAATTATTTGTAAATTGTAATATTTCATAATTTTTAACCATTTTTAGAGACCTTCCTGCAACCCTTGTTTGTTTCATGACCCTGAGTTTTGGAACCACTGCCTTAGATTGTGCGCCACCTAATGTTGGTGGCTTTTATAATTAAATGTACCTATGTTTAAGAACTGTGTTTAGAAGATAGTGTTAGCCTATATTAGGAAGAATTCTATTTTTTTTAAATAGAGTAAATGTTGGGACTTGAATAATTCCATCCACTCAATAGAGCATTTTGTAGGTGAACTTTGACCAACAAGAAGACAGACAATGACTTCTTTAGGTTCCACTGTGTTTTATTTGCTCTGCTGTTTCCTACACAACAAAATGATATATGGATGATCTGTGTTATTAATTCTCTAATATATAAAAGCTATCATGAACAATTTTCTTTTGTGTTTAAAATATGTACAGTGCATTCAAACCGTTAATTGATGTAATATAACCATTTTCAACAGTAAATATTGTTACAATAGTGTTGATGAGTGTGTTAAAACTGATATCAATGTCTATATGGTATAGGCTACACATTTTTTAGTTAATTAGCTAGCTGGGCCTACTTAACCTCCAACAATGAAACTAAGACAACACAATAAATACTCACTGAACTTCCATTGTCTTCTGTTCACTAAATAATTAACCAATTTAAAATACTTGTTGAAGGAGAGCAAAACAACTGTTCAAAACACAAAACAAAAAAACAACAAAGATCCCTCTCTCTTCACAGCAACAATCAATCACTCATACAGCTGATGTCTGGGGTTTAATTCCTGGTTAGACTTAAATCAGATGAGCAGAACTGCCGGTGTTTCTTCCTACTGACACTTCTGAGAACTGTTTCACTGCCTGCTGAGGTGGACTATGAAATAACCCCTCCCACCAGCCAACACAGAGAGAGATAGAGATAGAAGAGTGTCTCCTTGAGATGAGTGAGTCAGAGAGGGAAGAATAGTTCTCAAAGGATATGAGTCAAAGAAGGTTAAAAGAAAACAAGGACAGAAGAATTCAGTGAAATGGAGATGAGAAAAGAGACAGAAAGAGCATTTCATTAGTAGATGTATGAGAGAGACACAGACATGCCCACATAACAGGCTGTTCCGTGTAACTAGAGAGAGAAGGTAGGGGAAATAACAAGTTCCCCTCCAAAAGGCAACATTCAAGCAAAAAGGAACTAAAAATATTACAAGTTCATGACCATGAAGAAGAGAGGAGGAGTGAGGCAATGTCCTCAGATCTAAACCAACATTATATTATTTTTTTAATTTGTTTATTGTTGATTAAAATCTTATTTATCTTTGATTTAAAATTATATTACATGTATTGAAAAAGATTATCCAATACTCTGCTCGGTTTAGTCTTGCAAGAAGGTATTCCCAACCCACAATCTTGGCTTTGAATTAATTATCATCTTCACCCTAAGCAATATCTGCAAGTTTTCACAAATAATGTGTCTGAAACATGTACCGGTGCATCATTTATAATATATATTTGTACTTTAAAATATTATATTATGATCAGACTCCTGCAAAGATGTCCTTTTTTTTTCTTTGCAAAGTTGGGAAAACCTGTTTGAAAGCCTGCATAGTTCAAGCTTGTTTTAAAAGATTCAGCATTGTCACAAAAAAAAAATATATATATATATATAAAAACACACTTTAGGGTCAGAGTATAAGACTTGACTTTAAAAGTAGACCTACAGTTGGTTATTAAAGACCTTTGTCAAAATAACTTTAAAGAAGTGAGGAACCATAAAAAAAACTTGTAGTGCAGATGTGTGCAAAACAAGCTACTACTAATAAATATTTGATGTTATGTAATTTATGTGGTATTTGCACTTTTTGCAGGATTCAGATATTGTAACTCTACCCATACCAAGGCAGCTGTTTCAATATTTAGGAATTTTTCAAGTTGCAGGTTTATAGCTTTAATTTAGTTTTTGTTCCAATATTGTAGTAAGTATACAATTATTAACAACATGAGTTTACTGCCTTTGTATTGGTACAAGTTCATCCAAATATAGCAAATAATTTTAGACATATCTGGTAAGGAAGCTTAACTTAGCTGGTGAACACATTAAATCACCAACCAACAAGAGATGATAACAGGAATATAAAGTTAAATTAACCGAGTATTGTAGACTTAACAACTTGAATAACATGAAATAAACAATCAGGCTTAACCAGGTAAATAGATTCTTACTTTGAACAAAGAATCCAAAGTTCAAAACTAATCATCTGCACAGATTTATTTGCCCATATTATTCCCAAAATATGGTAAGCATACCCCCAAGGGTACACAAAGAATTTCAAGGGGTACACAATGCAACACACCAATAAGTTTTATTATTATATTATTATTATTATTATTATTATTATTATTATTATTATTATTATTATTATTATTATTATTATTATTATTATAATAATATTAGTATGGTAAACCAATTAATGTAGATTTTGATGTGATGTCATGGAATTTTGTAAGCTTTTCCACAACTTTGCTTAGCTTATAGCTAAAGCTTTGTTAAAATAAACACTGGTTTCTACTTTACAAAATAGTAAGCAAATATTTTATTTTTTTTAAGAACTGGAAGGGGTACCCTTGAAAGTAGTATGCTACCGGCAAAATGTTTGGGGAAACACTTGTTTTAGATAAATATAAGTGCTGTTTCTATTAATTATGTTCAACTAATTTTTTTTAACACCCCAGGGTTATGTTATATCCACCCACAAAAAAAAAATCACAACAGCCGGAACAACCTAAATAGAATCCCAAATTATGACCTCATAATGCCCTAGTTCTACCAACCACAACACCAGAGAGTGAATAACAGAAGTCAAGGTCAACCACCTCCGCATCAGTTGAACATATCCTTGAGTCACAGGTGACCAATCACCTGATAATAATATGTCTGCTCCATCGGGGGTGGGCGGGAAGTCTACATCATTGTTAACAGTAACCCAGCCCCACCCCCTGATAGGCGCCCGTGTGGAACAAAGCTGGTGGGTTTGCCTAGAACTTCACATGCTTAGATATTCAATTATATCACCCATCAACATAGCTCAATATTATTACAGTTTTGTTAACTTTGACACAAAACTCTAACAAAAAATATTGTTGTGTTTTGCATCAATATTTTAAAAATCCTTTTTTTAGAGAATTGAGCAGTTGCTATGCCTTTTTAAATTCCCTTAAAACTACTTTCAACTTGTACTTATTTTAGAATACAATCTAAGGAAGATAAATTTTAAGGTAATGAAACTTTAGGTATAGGAAAATCAAACTTTGGAAAATTGATATAAATGAACCCAGCTTGGTTTCAAACCTTGTTTACCTCGATAAAAGCCAAACATGTTAACACACATCCGGCCCTTCTGTTTAAGTCAGTGTTTTTCAATGTTCACGCTTATGGCCAAACATTACAGCTAGAGTAGGATTTTGGTAGAACAGGTCTTTTAGAAAATACAAACTTATTCTTTTGCAAACATTGACATTTTACTATATTTATTTTATAGGTACTGATAATATTTATCAAAAGTGACATCGGCAGATCATATGACTTGACCGATGAATAAGTTGAAGTAGATCTAGTAGCTTTTCTAGCTTTCATATAAGGTGGCTCTTTTATATGGAAATTGGACTGTACTAACTGCACAGGTGTTTCTAAATTTTTAACTTTGATGGGGGTCTTTATCTTTCCCAACCCAACAACGCCATGTGCAGAAGGTCAACACAAGGAAAAAATCAATACAGAATAAACCTGACATTTAGAAGAGAACGCAAGGCACAAACATACTATGAAAGTTTGATATGAATGCCAGTTTAATACCAAGTAACAACAAAAGATCAGACTATTTATATGTATTTATATCTATAGTAGAATTCTAGTAGGAAGGAGTTTTCATAAAATACAAACACATCTTCTTGCTGTCAAGTTTGTTAGGGTGGGATGGAATGGGTTGCAAGAAAAGGCCAGTGTTTCTTTGCACTTTTTATGGCAAAACATTTTTTTGGCCAAAATAAATCAAATATTGCTCCAGTACAGACATAGATTTTAATTTTCGTCACATGTTGATACCAACAGTTCCTGAATATCCATCGTGAGCATAGCGGCATTATGTAACAAACTTTTTAAATGAAGAGAAAAAGTTGTCATCAAATTCCAGTAAACCCTTGACAGAAATATTCAAGAAATTTTGAGGTCACCGTGTGAAGAAAATTAAACTCTATGTTTGTGCTGGAGCAATATTTTAATTATTTTGGACAAAAAAAGTTATGCCATAAAAAATGTAAATACACTGGCTTTTTCTCGCATCCGATTCCATCACACCTTAACATTTTACTTTATTATTAGTATAAGTTCATATGTATTGCTATTATCTATCAAAATTTACAGATGCAGAACACATGACTTGACATGTAAATATGTGACGGTAGCTCTAATAACTTTTCTGTCATCCTATGAAACTTGGATTGTACATGCTACAGATAGAGATAGGGCTGTGTACAGCAATAAAAATCTACCGTTATGTAGGAGTTCCTGGAATATATGAATGGTTAATTAAATATACCTTCATGTTAGTTAAATTATAGATAATGATGAACATAAATTGTTGACACCTTAGCTCACTCAGCCTTTGACTGTCTACTGAGCTAAGGGCCCTGGGTTTGATTCCTGGCATGACCGAAAAATGTATCATTGGTGAAATGTGGGTTTTACAATAATGAACTGACGGCTGGCAGCTGGGTCTTGTGTATGTTCTATATTTAAGTTAGTTTATAAGTCATGTGTTGAAATCATAAGTCGATTCAGAAAATGAATGTTAAATACTGAAAAAAAAAAGTTTAAAATCACAACATGTGGAAGGTTCTGCTATAGGTAGCAACCCAAAGTTGCCAAACTTAAGTGCTAACCTAAAACTTCTTAGGAACCTCAGGGGTGTAATGTTCAGATCTCTGTCAATAACTTCTATTAGAGAGCTACCAGGTGGGATGCAAGGTGTCTCAGATTCCTAAATAGTCAGTCTTGAGCATTAATAAGCTCAGGTGTACTACAAATTAAAATTAATAAACTTGAAAAATAAACTTATAAATAATAGAAGAATGCTACTCATGTCTTGATCAAATAAAAATTGCAACTTTGAAGGAAATAAAAAATATGTATTGATAAGCAGGCACTATCCTAACAAGTAGCAGCAAGATTGTTTGTTTCCGCATCCTCTAGCTACCAGTATTTCCTGTTTTCTTTATATATATATATATATATATAAAAATGTATATGTGTATATATATATAAAAATGTATATGTGTATGTATATATATATATATATATATATATATATATATATAAATGTATATGTATATATCTTTTCACTCAAATGTTGTTCCATTTATTTAAAATGCATCTTACTCATCCTGTTACCTTAATTTAAAAGTTACTGAAGAATAAAACTAAGAATCAATCAGAATGGTGATCTAGAAATTTGTTTGTTTGGCTAAACCTGTTCAATATTTCATCAAATTGCCTAATTATAGCGCAAAGTGGCTAAAATATTGTGAGAATGTTTTATTAAACCCTCCTTATTTATTAATGTTGCGGAAAATACCATAGTATAGTTATGATTAGTCAGCGACTGTACTTGTATTCTGGTAGGAGGGATCTTTTAGAAAATGTTGGCAGATTTTTGTGTGGTCAACATTAACAACATGTTATTTATAATTAACAGTATTTCAATTTATTATCCATCAAAAGTGAAAATTGCACATTACATGGCTTTTCATATAGATATATGAAAATTGTATTAGTAACTTTGATAACTATCACAAAAGTTACTTCCTATCTAAATGAGTTTGTAGCCACCTTGAGTGAATTTGGTTTGAATATCTTTGGGTACAAAATGCAAGTAGAGCACAAATTATTTTGAATTAATCTACATGTATTATCCACTTATAGCTTCTCTTGTGTTAAGTGTTGTGAAAACCATTATATATTATATTGAAGTGAATGATGCTTTCTCAATGTAGTATTTTAATTTCAGTTTTATTTCATCAAACTTTACCACAATCATTTGACATAATTTATTATTAATGAGCCTTGCCAGGGGGTTGTGTAAAATTGAGATAATTAAGTTCACAGATCATTATTTTGGGTTTAATTCCAATTACCATAGCAAAACACCACTTTGCTTTTTATTAATTGGTGTTTGCTTGAATAGTGAATCAACCTAAAGTTTTTAGAATGTGATACTTCCTAATTTTAGTGAACTTAGGACCATTTAAAAAGTTATCAACCTATAATTAACCAAGGGTTCTTCAAGATATCTTAATCTAACCAATATAAAACAAAGAGTTTAGAATAGGTAAGGAGTTTTAAACAAAGACACCAGCATCCACATAAAAGGTGGATAGATATTCACACTGTGAAGAAACCCCTTTTGTGGGCCTGGCCAGTACTTGAACCCTGGTCTTCTGAGTGAAAGAACTCGTGCTAGCACGCCTAACTCTACCATTTATAACTCCCCTTAAGGGTGACATATTGTAGAGCCCCAAGATGCGTTGCAGATGTTTAGAAATCTCGTATTATTTAAGAAGTTGTTTGATATTTTAAAATATAATATTCAACTAAATGTAGGCAAAAGTTATCAGCAGGCTTCTGACCAGTTAAAAAGTTTAAATTTTGAATTTAAAGTTAGAAATAAAATAACGATGCTTCATGCAAATATTTGTACTCCTATTAACCTTCAGACGGTTATAAACCTAGATCTAGCCTTCTATCAAATAAAGTCATATTTTGAAAGGGTCATAAAAGAAAATTTTAAGATAGTGTGGGAGGGTTTTATAGGGATTTATTTAAGTTACATATATATTCTTTTAAATACTTCAAACTAGTAAAAACGTTGGTCTACATTTTGGTGAAAACAATATTAAAAAATATCAAATCATCTCATAAATAACCCAGGATTTATAAACATATGCAACATTTCTCAGTGCTCGCCCATATAGCACCCTCAAGGTTTTTATGGGTGCAGTAAAATAATGTTCATTAATTTGAAAATGGCAATGTATATGTGTTGTTCTCATCAATAACACACCAAACCTACGAGTGTGATGGATGTGGGGGGGAGCAACAATCCCGGCAAGCTGTTGTTGTAAAAGGTCGCGAGATCCTCACGCTTCAAGGCTACACTGGACAAGCCTACCAACTGCCACCCACTACCAGAATTTCTATTTACAGACCTGACATAACTGCGTAATATGTATTAAGTGTGAGAATATACAGATAACTTCTCGGGTCACTATAAACCCGTTTCAGTCCAATGATAGTAGTGTGGCTTGATGTGAAACTATTTCTCGCAGGAAAAACTTTTTTTTTTAAGATTCTACTATGTGTTATATTTAAAAAGGAGCCCAAAAATGTGAAATTGTGTTCAAAACCATATAATTTTCTAGTGTTGACCATTTTTGAAATGGCTGCTAATACACTTTATATTAAGTTTTTGGAATTCTATTATCATACATACATAAGGTGAATTCCTATATATCCTATAAAGAGGCCCTAAGGACTTCTTAATTGTTTGTCTGAGTTTTACTTAAATTCTGAATATCCACGATGTAGTAGCAAAAAATTGCTATTTGTTTCATAATATCTAATAAGGTACATTTAGTGTACAATATAAGCACAAAGTTTTATCTGATCTGACTCAGTTTATTTTTGAGTTTTTTTTTACCACCACATCTTACCACCTGTTCTGGTTATACACTATGTACTAATTACACTAATGGTTTTAGGGATGAGGACGATTATAGTTATAGGAGGTGTACCCACATTTGAGTGGAGGCAGAGTGGAAAACCAGCTTCAGTACACCCGAGTGAGATTCAAACTTCGATCTCCCCCCTCTTCGACAGTCAAGTCTACTATGAGAGTAGAACTTTAGACCATGTGGGGATACAACTAGATAGGGATAGGGTATAATGAGATGGACTGGATACAACTAGCTCAATATAGGGATAGGGTGTAATGAGGTGGACTGGATAGAACTAGCTCAAGATAGGGATAGGGTGTAATAAGGTGGACTAGATACAACTAGCTCAAGATAGGGATAGGGTGTAATGAGGTGGACTGGATAGAACTAGCTCAGGATAGGGATAGGTGGCATACTTTTGTAAGTGTGGCAATTAACTTTCGATTCCCTAATGCCATTGAGTAAGTAAAATAGTTTGAATTTTCTTCTGAATGGAATTTTATTTGCCATAGGTTCAGAAATAACATCCCTATTAATAGATTTAACAATTATTAAAGTAAACAAATGTTCACAATATTTCTTTCACACATTCAACAGATTCATTAAGAATAGAGATTATTTTTAAATAACTTTTCCTTCCCTTTCAATATGCAAAACAACTATAGACTTTGTTAAGATGAACTTCAATCAATAAATTAATAAAAATAAGATGATTTCAGAATATTATAAGATTTTTCTTAAGGGTTACACTGTCACATTTCATTTATAAAAGTTATTTGATATAATAAATATGATGTAACTTTGACAATCCATCAAATATATTTTATAAACCTATCGTTTACATAATAGAACATGCTCTAGGATTTTATCAAAGAAAATAGTGGAAGTCTGGAAGATAATCCTGGACAAGCCGACAAAGTAGTTAAAAATGTATTTGTACAGTATTAACATAATATGTTCTTATATAAAGCAAACTTCACACTTAAGCTCTACATAAGTGTATTTTTCATTTGTTTAATTAATGGCTCTTTCATAAATATTTTTCACGTGATTGGCCTATATTTTTGTAATCATATATACTGTGAAAACTTTGAAGAAAATAATGTAATAACATATATTTTATCAAAGGTGGTGTCAACTATTATCATAGTAAATAAAATTATTATTTTACTTTTCTTCTTCTTAAGTCACCAACCTGGTGATTGGTTTGATGTAAAGGTATTTTCACATACCTTCTATGATTATTTTACACACCACAATCGACATGGGACTGACGGCTTTACTTCCCCTCCACAGGAAGTTATGCTACGGATTTGTGTATTTTTCTTTTATAAAATAAATATGATACAGTAAAACCTTGGATTGCGAGCATAATTCATTTCGTAAACGGGTTCGTAATACAAAGCACTCGTATATCAAAGTGAATTTCCCCCATAATAAATAATGGAAACTCGGATAATTCGTCCCACTACCCAAAAATATTTAATCTAAAAATTATTAATACCTTTTTTATTTTCGTTATTTAAATGTAACTGTACTGTGATCAAATTTATTAATTAAATTTAATGGTGGCTGGTGTGAGGTGGACGAGAGAGATGAGTGGAGGAGGTGTGTTATTGTTTATGATGACTTTCACTGTCACTAACGGAATCACTGCTATATGTTGGCTCACTCAAATATTTTTCTTTTTGTGCGACTTTAACAAAGAACCTATCCAATGACACTGCTCGGCAAACAAAGCGTAACCATAGTACTACTCGTATTGCAAGATATCGCTCGTTTATCAAGTTAAAATTTATTGAAAATTTTTGCTCGTTTTACAAAACACTCGCAGACCAAGTTACTCGCAATCCAAGGTTTTACTGTATTGTAATATTGCCCTAAGAAAGAAAATATTGTTCGAATGATTTTAAAAGTTTGTGGATTATTTTGAGTGCAATGAAGAAAGCCAGTGTATCACTAGTGTGAAAGAATATATTGATATTGTATGTTTATGCTGCGTACTCATATGCTGATAAAATGGCAAAAATCTTCAAGATGTTCAGTTTGAATGTTACAGATGATAAAAGCATAAGCATAGTTTGACAATTACCAACATCGGAGAACTATAAGTAGTCTGATACCTTAGCTCAGTCGATAGTGTGTCTGTCTACTGAGCTAAGGGTCTTGGGTTAGATTCCTGTCATAGCCAAAAAATGTATCATTGATGAAATGTGGGTTCACCCTTTTACAATGATGAATTAATGGCCAGGGACTGGATGTTGTGCCCATCCGTCTTTAGATTATAAGGCATATGAAGCTACAAGACCTAGCAAGCCGTTAGTGGCAAAATATATGGCTTGAATAAAAATATTGACCCAGGCCACAGGCTGGAAACAGTGATAGATGTAAAGTAAAGGTACCATATGTCAGATTGTTAATGTGTTGTGTTGTGTAGCACAAGAGCTTAACACCCAATCATCTCCAAGTAACCATTAATATTAGATTTCAAGTTTTGTAAATATATGGTTCAATCCATGTTGAAGAAGTCCACCAAAATTAATATTTTGTTAATATGACACAGAGAATTAATTTTATTTTAACTTGAATAATGTGAACCAATACCTGTCAGAGCAGTCCTGAGCACCCGATAACATAAATGTTACACCGCACATTGACCAAGAGCTGTCGGTGGATCTTTTACTATTATATTCTTTAAATGGCTCAAATACTATGCGTCAGTGAGAGACAGTTCAAATTTTGCTTTCTTTTACTTTACGTATGGACACGCATGCCCGTTTCATCCCTCATACTATTTGAATTCTATAGAAGAGAGTTTATGTACTAATTACGCTAATGTGTTAGGGATAAGAAAGGTTGTATTTAGAGGTGGTGTACCCACATTTGCAAAGAGGGAGAGTGGAAAACCTTTAGGGAAAATCACCCTCAGTACATCTGACCAGGATTCAAGCCCCGATCTACCTGTCATCGGCAGTCTAGTCTATTGCACGAATGATGTTTTAAAACAAGAGTATTCAAGTTGGGGTTTGCCATGACATCTTAGAAAGCACCGTACGTAAAATTTTAAAAAATGTACATACATGTATATTTCTCATTTATAACTTATTGTTTAATATATTGTTTGGATGAAACTTATTTTGTGTATTTTAGATGTAGACTAAAGAATATATATAAGTGACCAACAACTTTGGGGCTACAAATAAGAGGAGAAATCATACAGAGGGGTATGCACAAAAAAGGTTGAATACCACTGCCTTAGACCATTCAGCCATCCAAATTGGTTTGAAAATGTTTAAACCTAGTCAAAACCCTTGATAAAGTGTTAATTAAAACCAATTTTAAATCAAAAAACCAAATCGTATAAAGGTACATATCAAGAAAGTTTGGGAAAAGAAACAATAAATACTGATCACATAGGTGAATTAAGTAAAAATGTACCAAAAATAAGGTAGATCTATTCATCTAGAAAAAAATTACATTTCAAAAACAATTGTATTTCTTACCCTTAATATTTTGTTAGGATTTTGTTATCTTTAAACAATATAATTATTATTATGATAGATTAAATTAAATCAAATTAAATTAATCAATATGAAGTGTGTTTTCTGGAGCATGATAATTTAATCTTAAAAAAAAAAAAGCAATAAACAATCAAATTATTTATCATTATAACCCTATAGAATATATATAACATTACAAACTGTAAACATAATAGATTTACATGCAGTGTTAAATAAATACTCCCTGTTACAGTAAAATTATCTAATTAGATTACCTACTGTAAGCTACAAAGCACAATCTTGTTTCTTCTTAAATTAACTTTACCATCCGCCATAAAATAAAATGGTTCTCCACTTAAAGTTCTTCTTAAGAAGATCAAATCTTTCAAACTTTTTTAATCTTGTAAGTAATATTGTAAGATTTGATATTATATTAAATACAGTAAAACCTTGGATTGCGAGTAACTTGGACTGCGAGTGTTTTGTAAGACGAGCAAAAATTTTCAATAAATTTTAACTTGATAAACGAGCGATATCTTGCAATACGAGTAGTACTATGGTTACGCTTTGTCTGTCGAGCAGTGTCATTGGATAGGTTCTTTGTTAAAGTCGCACAAAAAGAAAAATATTCCAGTGAGCCAACATATAGCAGTGATCCGTTAGTGACAGTGAAAGTCGTCCTAAACAATAACCCATCTCCTCCTCTCCTCTCCTCTCTATCGTCTACCTCACACCAGCCAAGATTAAATTTAATTAATAAATTTGATTACAGTAGTTACATTTAAATAACGAAAATAAAAAAGGTATTAATCATTTGTAGATTAAATATTTTTGGGTTGTGGGACGAATCATCTGAGTTTCCATTATTTCTTATGGGGGAAATTCGCTTTGATATACGAGTGCTTTGTATTACGAACACGTTTACGAAACGAATTATGCTCGCAATCCAAGGTTTTACTGTAAATAAAATTAAAAAAATTATATAATACATATGAAAATTTTCTTTATCATATTTGTTGTGCATGTCAACAAATATTCTGTGTAAACAAATAGAGAAATTACAAGTGTATATGACTCATCCTTATTAAATATAATATTGTTTTAATTAATTTAGTATTTTGAAAACTGAGCCATTAATACTTTTTTTTTTTGGTGCTTTAAACATTGAATCCCCATTTGAACATTACCCAATTAAAAGCGTGTTTACAGTGATCAAACCAAGCCATACTTTGTTCCAACATTTTAAATTGCTCTTTCCAAGAGTAGTTTATAGTGTCTGAAGCAAGTTACAGCACTGTTTGTTTATGACTGTTATGGTGGGAGTATGTGTAGGATGTCGTCTTGTGACGTGTGAGTTTGAGACATTGCACAGCCCACGCTCACTGTAATAATATAGCAGATATCATCTGTATATTATAATAGTTCCAGGTAGATAGCAGCACTAGTCAACAATGTGTTACATTTACAGTTTCAAGCTTCTGCTTCAGATGACACAACTATGTAATCAAATCCTTAAGCAATATGTGGTTTTAAGATCATACCTTTTATCAGCAAATGTGTACCTACTTTAAGATTATTTTTATAATAATTAACATTATATAGCCTGCGTTGATAGACAGGCAGTATAAACGTCAAACTTATTGAGTCTGGTTTGGAGATTAGACCTGAGATTTAATATTGGATTGTTCAATAAAACAAAAATTATATATATATAGATGATTAATAGAAATCTATGTGGTATCCATCATAAATTCTAACTACCATAACAATAATAATTATCAGTGAAAAGCATGTATGAGGATAACAGGGGTTGTGTTAAGACGGAGAGTGGGAGAGCGGAGTGGTTCTAAATAAAAAATGGAGTAAAGCAGGGTAGTACCCTTTCAGCTCTCCCCACTACGATTTGTAACGATAGTAGAAATTATAATGAATAGAGTTGCAGTAAAACTCAAGACCACAAGGGAGACTAAGAAAGAGATGGGAGGAGCAGAGAAAGTGTGCAAGTGAGAGGATAAGACTGGACGCAATTAAAGGAGGAAGAATGGTGGAAGACTACATCTAGGACTACATCTAATAAAATCGCAAATATTTTTTTAATTATCTTTAATGCATGCTTTAATATTTTGAGGGTTTATAAAATCAAAATGTCTCGTGCTGCGGGAAAGACCGCTACTAGTAAAGTGACAAGCTCTCGATGAAAACTTTGCTGGTGTGAATATTGGTCAGGGCAAAGTTTCTTAGTCTTAACGTTTTGTTAAAGCAGGTTGGATATTAATCAGGTCAATGCAGTAATACCTCGTTCGTTTGATGGGTTAAGAACCGAAGTACTGACTAAAGTCGAAAATTTATGGATGTCAAAACAGCCTTTATTTAGCTTGTAAATGCACTATGTATTAATAGTTTGGTTATTTTAATCTCAAAAATAAATAATAACATGTTTTATTATAAAATAATATAAGAGAATCAATATAAATAATTTCAAAAAACAGTGCACACCAGACCAATTCAGGACTGAACGACAAAGAAACAAGATGGCACGTGGTGGTGGTGATGAAATGCAGTTAAGAGCAATGCAAGTGATAAAATTTGGAAACAAGGCTAGAATTGAAACCTGACGAAAGAGAAAAGCGTCGAAACCTAAAGCGGCAATAGTCGAGGTATTGTGTATAAGCAAGTTTCCATAAATAAATAATCAAATAGTCCATAGATTGTGGTAATATCCTGAAAATCAAATATATACTGTATGCAAGAATGGTCTAGCTTAGTGTTTCCCTAACTGTTGTGCATGTACCCGCAAGTGGATGCCAAGGATTTTGGGGGGTGTGACGTCAACTAAGTTTTATTAATCAAAACTTGTTTTATATATAATAATAAGTCTGAAAAACACTTTAACAATATTTTGTTGTGATGTCATGAGCTTGCAGCTGACATGCAAAGCCTTGAACAAATTGTATAACTTGGATGAGCACTTGTGTTTATATTTAGCATAGATTATAATAATTAATATTTAATATTGGTTAATTTTTATTTAATATCTTAAAAATGTGAATTCTAGTAATGTAATAGTTTGCATTTCAGGGAAGAGAGGGTGGTCCACACCCCTATGATCGTCTCTTTGGCTTCATTCCTGCACACATGCCCCACTTGATAACATTAGATTTAACAAATTTCACTATCCACACTACCCAACAAAATCTGTGACTTTCACTCATTCGGGTAAATTTTAAAACATTAAAGTTACCTGAACCAACACAAGACTACATGTAGAATGAATAGATTTTACATTGAAATAAAAAATATATTAACTAATTAGGTACATAAAAACAAAAAAGGGATTTATATAAAAACTGTTAATAAAAAAACAGTTATATCTCACCACAAAATTAGAAATATAAAAACTCTTTTATGAAGAATGTTTTTATTTATCCAAATGCTAGTTCATGTCAAACCATCGGGTTACTCGCCGGGCTTATACTCGTTAGCTTTTACTTTATTTTATTTTTACTGCCCAATAAATGAGTAAATAACTTAAATGAAAAATAAAAGTGAGCAAAATCAATATATAACAAAAAAAATCAAACTAAAACAATAGAACATGTACATACAGACATGTAAAATCCCAGCACCAAAGTAAAGATAAAATAAAAAACAAGTGCATACCCATGCTTAATGAGGGATGGTGCTGCTGAGGCCTCATGTACAGGTTAAATAATGACTTGGTCGCTAATCTAGAACAAAATATCAACATGCAGGCACCATCAATAAAACAGCAATAAGCAAGCCAAACAAAGTAAATAAAATGTTGCTGCCAGGGAATTTAGAATTAGAAATAAATAATATCATGAGAATTGTCTCTCTTTATTATTTTTCACACTATGGGAAATGTTCCCACAATATTTAAATTATTTTCCTTCAAGGATTTTAATTTTAATTTTAACTGTGGTCCTTATATAACGCCAGGATTACTGATGTTGACATCCTCTTACGGACATTCAATTGTGGAATAAAGCCCACTTACATTACTTTATCAGGATTCAACTTGTCAACTCAATGGGAAACTTATGTGTGGGAAAGTTGTGCGTTCATGAATTAAATGAGCATCAGCAAGTAATCGAGGGTTATACAAATGATAAAGAAGCCACTATCTATACCAGTAAGAGTGTACATAACTATTTTAGTTTTGATTTTAATAAATAAATATATTTTCAATGATTTTTTTTCAGCACTAATATTAAAGATTTTCAAATTACTTGACATATTACCATTAGTTTTTTTTTATGTGGCTGTTTTCAAAATTTCCTTTAATTGTTTTTTATTTTAATAGTAGCGCCGCAATCATAATCAATTTAATGTTCACTTGATTTTTACATAACATAACGGTTTAAATTGTAAGATGCCAGGCCAAATTAGATTGGTTAAAATAATAATAATAATAATAATAATAATAATAATAATAATAATAATAATAATAATAATAATAATAATAATAATAATAATAATAATAATAATAATAATAATAATAATAATAATAATAATAATAATAATAACTGTTCTCCTCATGTTTTTAAATGGAAGCCATCACAATGCAGTTAACTTCATGTTCACTTTGAGTTCACTTAACTGAAAGACTTGAACTTTCATGTTAAGTTATCATTAAGTAAAGGGTATCTATCACATGTTCTAGATAGCCAATCATGTTGCAAGTGATGTCAACAGCGCTAAATATTACTTCATTTGTTTGTTTATGGTACACAGACAAATTCTCCAGTACAGTTTTTTCTCTGTCTTGCAAACTCTATAACATTGTAATCTCTTGGTACACTTTATTATATCAAGTAAAGCTTTTATTGCAAGTATTTATAGCCTAACCAGCCATAAGTGATTGGGTTTCATTTTAGTGACCAACTGGTTTTCAAACGGTTCGAATTCATTATCTGTGTTTTGCTCGAGTTGTTACGTTACAGGAATTCTGTTAAGTTAATGTTAAGTGAATCTTAAGTGAACGTTATGTTACATGAACATTAAGTTGATCATGAACCTGGCATTACCGTATGTTACTTAGATTAAATTCATTAACTTTAATGCTGTTGACAAGGAGGTTGAGGTTCAAATCCCAGGCGGTTGAAATTGTTTTCTTTTTTATATGTGATTTCCTCTTCCTCATTCTATACTAATTTGTATGCAATTCCTTTAAACTAACCTCCTCATTTCAAATCATTGTCATCATTGCTTGTGTGTTAAACGTTAAGATAAAAACTATACACCCAAGTTTAAAAGATGTATAAGGATTTACTATTTATTTTGAATTTGAAACAAGTGGCTACAAAACTTAAATCAAGGTGGACAAATAAGAAATTGAGCAACATTTTTTAATTTAATTTTTTAAGAACATTAATTTATGAGAAATAATTTATAGAACTAATACAATTGGGTTAAGATTTTGATGACTATTCTATCAGATTTACTTTGAATTTGATATAATTTTAAAATAAAAATATAGGCTATAAGATCTATGAAAGTACCATAACATGGAGGGAACATTTGGCACGAACAAAAAAAAATATATATATATAGCCTATACTAAACTAATATATATATATATATATATATATATATATATATATATATATATATATATATAGCCTATACTAAACTAATTCTACATGAATCTTGTTAAAACTAGCCTGATATTAAATTATGATACAGTAACTTGACAAGCTTAAAGTAAATTCTAATTCAACATCATAATTTAGCCTGTTAAAATAATTAAATGTTAAAGTGATACAATTTAATAAATGCTCACCTTATTCTATCTAAAAGTTAAAACACTTTTCAAACAAAAATAATTGAATTTATATATTTACAATCATGAGCTGCAAAGTTAGTTTAAATTACTCTAAAAGCTTTTGTATTGTTTCAAAATATAAATGTATGGGAAAATAATATTTAAAGAAAAAGTTAAGTGATTCTGATAAATGAATATCTAAACAAATTTACTGCAAAATAATGTAATGCAATTAATAGGGAAGGAAGCCAACCTGAAAGTTATACCTGTAATCACCTTGGGCCTTTGATGGAGTTTTTTTTTAATAATTTCTTATTTCACATTTACACATGATTTAAAATGTTTGGAAATATTCTTTTTTTCATATTAAAAGAGATAAAAAAAAAGAACCTCCGACAGCAAATAATGACATTGAAAAAGTACTTGAAACTTGTAGTGTGACCAGATAACAGGTTTCTATTCAACCGTCCATCCAGTTGCATGAATTGAATTAAGCAACCAGTTATATGGAAAAACTACAAGTTCCAGTTACTTTTACAAGTGTGTAAATGTCCATTTTTGTGTGTGTGTTTTTCTGTATCTCTTAATATGGAAAAGAAGTACAGTATTTATAAAAATATAAAATCATATTTAACTGTTAAAGTGAACGAAATTTGTAAGTGCAAATAAATGAAGATGAAAGGGTTGTTTTTTTTGTTTCATTCAATGACTAGCCTAACTATTATTTCAGTATGACTTCCTTCACTAACACTTACATTTCATTACTGTACAGTCTTTTCAAATTCATTAAACAATAATTAGTTTACATAAAACAAATGTATTGGCTGTTATAAGACGTAGAATTTGACTTTAGTTTGAACAAAATTAAATTATAAAAAAGAGGTCTATGCAAAATAAATTGAAAATAAACATGTATTAATTACGTGTAATGTACCTGGATGCGGTTGCCATGGCGCTCTGCGGTGAAGTGATGCCAACATTGTGGAAGTCCCCTGTGGAGCTCCATCTCTTGGCTAGGCTGAGATTACCAACAGAGGTCGGTCTCTGCGGGGCCGAGTGTTTCTGTGTAGGGGTAGTGCGCCCTGTGCCTGCAGGGGTGGCTCTCTGAGGGGGAGGGGGTGTTGGAGTGTGTGTGGGGGAAGGAGATGTTGGGACAGGGGAAACACTGTTGGAGCTCGGAGAGTCTGAGTGGAGTGAGCCTGTCGACTGGTAGTGGACCACACGTCTACCAAACCAACAAACACAAAATAAACACTAATAGCAAATATGGAAAAGATAAATCTAATTGTTTTATGATAACAAATGTGTATTTAAATATAGGCTAACATCAAAAGAACCTCTTAGTGCATGCAGCTGATCAAAAGTGAGCTCTGACCACCTGTGTGTCCAACTCTTCTATTAGGAAATCATTAAGATTGAAAACATATTTTAATAAGCAAAGAGTCATATTTTATTAAATCAACTAAGAAAATTAAAAATATAGTTCATTTCAATTCAGTTGAATAGGTTCTACAAAGAATATTATTTGTATTTAAGACTAATAATTTCAAAATATATTCCCAAACTAACTCAGAGTGTGTGTTTTTACAGTAGTTTTCGCATTTTATATTATAAACAATGTTCTGATAATAATGCAAGCTCAATTCTAGCGGTAGTTTTCATAATTAATTAATTAATTCATTCAATCATTTTCATAATAGTTTCATAATAGTATTTGTAGGTGAATGTTGGTACATTTCCTTAAAATTCACATTTCTTATACTGTGCTGTTAATTTAGTATAAGTTAAGGATGATCCAGATAGGAAAAAGTATCTGTGAAACAAACTATGTATTAGTTGGGTTTTTTCTACCACATAAAATAGAACCTGTAATATTCTGATTAAATACAGTGCATAATGTACCAAGTCATTCATATCGTGAATGTAAAGTTATAATTTAAATCCCTCTTCAGACCTTTGTATGTTGTACTTGAGAATTTACACAGAGTAAACCAAATAACTAAAACAAGCTAGATTTAGTTACTTTGATCATATAAACACGTTCGCTTAGTAGGTGAGCCAGTAGCAAATTTGGTGAACTGTTTAGTCAAGTGAATATAAATAATTTCTATTTGCTTGAGCAAGTGTCTTCCCCATCCCGTTTTGCAGCAACTAAACGCAAAATAAGCAAGTGTGAACAGGTCAGCTTAGTGGAGCATTATTGAAAGAAGTTCTCCAGAATAAACAAGGCTGAGAAACGGCTTACAAATAAATTGAGGACATTATCGGAATCGAGGAGTTTAGAGTTGCAGAAATAAAGTATAAAATATGGGCTCTACAATCTCAAGAGAGGAAATAAAAGCTTCTAAAAAGTTCAATAATGCAAGAATAGTCATACATTTTGATTAATGTCAACAAAACAAATATGATGTGTTTACATGCTCTAAACACTAAAGCACTCAATTATTTTAGCTACTTGATTAAGTAAGTTTCTTTTGTTACTATATATATATATTTTTTTTTTTTTTTCATATTTATTTAGCACCGCGTCTTACTACCCGTTCGGGTTATACGCCTAAGTACTAATTACGCTAATGGATTAGGAATTGGGAAGGTTGAATTTAGAGGAAGTGAACCCGCATTTGCGTGGAAGGAGAGTGGAAAACCATTTAGGAAAAACCACCCCCAGTTCACCCGACCGAGATTCGAACCTCGATCTCCCCGTCCTCGGCGGTAGAGCTCAACACGACTGGCGCGTTAGCCATCTACGCCACCGAGGCGGGTTGTTACTATATAAAAGTGTAAATATGCCTTAATACATGTGTCAAATTTTCAATTAAATTTATTTAAAATCGATCTGAGAAGAATTCTATAACTCTATAGTGAATGTGAATGCTTCATTATTTTGATCATTAAGAAGATTATGTTTAAAACTATTATTTATGTTTTTAAAATAATAAGATTAAAATTTGACTAAACTGAATCACTTTTTTACAACCATATATTCTAATGTCTTTGGCTTGTACCCTACATTATTCCATTTTTCTTGATCAAACAGTATTTTATGCTTTAATTTAAACAAATTATTTTGACTTATATTTTTAATTTCCCTCGACACCTCAGAGAGGAAGTATTATGATTGTCAAAAAAATCTAACTAAATATTTTGATAAATGTCGACGTTTCATGACACCCCTGAAACCTAAAAAGTGGTTTTCGCAATGCCATCTGTCTGTCTGTCTGTCTGTCCGTCCAACTGCCTGTTTGTACTTCGGGCTAGAGCCAAAACTATTTTGCCAAATGGACTAAAGCTTGGTATCTGGGGTTTTCATAAGGGCCCGATCCCCCACTATTTGATTTTTGGAATTAGCTATCTAACCCTTATTCTGAAAATTGAAAAATGACACTTGGACACGGAATCGAACCCGGGACCTCTGGCTTAGTACGCCACGTCCAGGTGTCATTTTTCAATTTTCAGAATATGATATCTAGATGGAGTAATTCCCACTAATAAGCATAAATAATAGCTCTGGCTATTAATTCTTATCTAACCCTTAATTTAAGGGTAATTAACTGAAGGGAAAAAAAGAGAGAAATAATTGGTTTTCCCAAAATTTGCTCTGACAATTTTGATTAGTTTCTATATCTAGAAAATGTTTATTAGTATAAACAAGATGGTAGGTCTCATTTTCTCAGGAAAGTGGGGGAAATTTTTCAATTTTCATTAATGTTCCGCAACTAGGCCTATTTTAGATATGAATTATCACTGTAAAGTTTTAGTACTACTAAGGATAAAAGTCTTTTATTTGAAATATATTTTTATAAAATCAATAGTTTCTAAGCTATAACAAATATATATACTTTTTAATTCCAGTCTTTGAAAATGAATTTGATTCTTATGCTCTTTGGTGGACAAAGATGTTTCTCTTTTCTTAATTTTTCTGTAACAGTATTCCTAGTTCCTAATGCCATAGAGTAAGTAACAGTGTATATTATTTCATTAATGATCTTTGGTTTAATGTTTCTACAACAATGTAGATATCTATTATTTCGTTTCACCAATCTAATGAGTTTTTAGTAAATGGTAGTTTTAAGATAAAAGTGGGAGAAAGTTTGTGTGGTGCACTGTACCATTTATTTTAATATATTTTTTAATTGCACACTTGAGGGATAGTATCAACTTAAGAATGATACCTTAAGTGTTTCCACTCACTACAGGACCATCCCATGCCAAACCTATGTCTTATAACTCACCGCTGTGGCAGAGAAGACGCGTAGCTGGCTGCTCTACGCAAGGGGTCTCTAGAAGCCAAGTCGCTTACACTGCCCTGGTACTTCTTCATGGAACTAGGGCTATCCTTGTATTGTGGACTAGACTGTATATGATTATTCTGGAGCAAAACTGAAAAGAAACAGTTACGTTTGACTTTAAATGCGTCAAGTCATAAAGATGTACAAATAATGATGGAAACTCGAGAAATTACAAATTTAATAAGCACTATAATTAATTTTAATGTTAGAGAAATTATGTAATTTTTATGCGCAACTTTTTTTAGTGTGCAATGTCTCTTTGAGTCTGTTTTGGCTATCCACTAAATGTTGACACTAATGGGGTAGAGATAAGGAAGGTATACTTTAGAAGAAATGTACCTATAATTGTGTGGAGAGAAAGTGGGAAACTATTTAAGAAAAAAACTATCCTCCATACATCTTATTACGATCTGAACCCAAAACTTCCTGTCATCAAAAATAAGTTACAGTGTAGAGAGATTTCTCATAAAATGTGGTAATTGTATTCCCAAAAAACATCAAAATCGTCTTGTAGAAAACATTCATTAAAGGGAAAATTTAGGTTAGGGGGTCGTCAGTGCTGGATTCACATATGTGGGAGGCCTTGGGGTAGCATACAGTGTGGGGGCTCCCATAAACCCATGTTTGTTTGTTTTTAGAACCTGCACATGTATACTAATGAGTTTGGGATGAGGAAGTTTGAATTTAGAGGACATGTACCGAATTTGAGAGGATAGATAGTCAAGGGAAAACCATTTAGGAAAAACCCTCAGTACACCCAAACCGAGATTTGAACCCTGATCTCTCTGTCATCAGAAGTCTAGTATAATGCAAGAGTGATGCCTTATACTATGTGGCCACCGAAGCAGATCCATGTAAATTACATGATAAAGAGTCTGAGGTAAGGTAAAAATAAAGCAAATGTTTAATTCTATATATATGTAATAACAACTAAGTAAATGGAAATAGGCTTCATAAAGACTTGATGAAAAATCTCATTATAATACAAACTTTTCTTGCTTTCTTTGCAGTAAACATGTCAATAATGACTTTAAAGTCCATGTCATTAAGTATATCACTTCCCATGCTGAGTGAGGAAAGATTTATGCTCTAACAGATGATCTTGGTTCATTATTGTACCAGGCCAGGTTTCCCTCTCTTTTCTTTTTTTCATTTTTTTAAATGACTTTCCCCACAACATTTTAGCAATCATAAGTGTTAAATCTAGTCTTAAAAGTATTTCAACATTGGAAAATGTTGTTCATTGAGGATTCCATGAAAGAACATTTATTTTGAAAGAGTATTTGTAGTTTTCTTTAATGCCCACCACTAATGCTGCAAACTGTATTAATTCAGTCCTTTAAGATTGTTTGAGATCATTTTTCTTTTCAGTGACCAGATTGGTACGATGGCGGCGAAACCGCAGGAGCAGGAGGAACTGCCCCTGCGAAGAATTCCCCCCTGGAATAAGTTTGCCTCCCACTAAATAAATTTCAAATCATCTGATATTATCGAATATGAAGCTGAAAGCTGCCCTTATCCCAAATTCCAAATTACTTATAGATGCATTCAATTTTCAAAAATATGCCGGAGAACACCACTTTAAATAGTTTCAGAGGCCCATAAGCATCTAACTTTCAGAAAAAATCACATGAGGAGCATTTTAATTAGTTTCTAAGGCCATCCAAACTTCAAAAATTTCTAGGAGAACTACTTCCAATAGTTTTAGATATATGTCATTTTGAAGGTACTTTCATGCGAGGACCACTCCAAATAGTTTTAAAATCATTCCATTTTCAAATATTTGTCAGTGGAAGACCACTTCAAATATCTTATTGAAGCATCCAATTTTATTTTTTTTTAATTTCAGATGAGAACCATTCAAAATAACTTCTAAGAAGAGCTCATTTAAAATAATATTGCCAGGCAAAGATCACATCAAAGAGATTCTAGAGGTATCTAATTTTTTAGAAAAATTCACCGAGAGGCAACTTCTAGAAAAAATCCAAATTAAAAAAAAAATCTTTTCTCAAATATCTTATAAAAATTTAAATTTAAATAAAATCTGGGCAAGGACTATTTAAAATAGCTTCTCTAGAGGCATCAACATTCCAAAAATTTCTTGAAGACTATTCTAAATATTTTCTAGAGGCATCCAATTTTAAACATTTTCTGGGAAAGTGCCACTCCAAATAGTCGAGAACTCCTGTATTGCAAAAGCAACAGCTTATATCATGTGACCATCAAAGTAGGTAAATATTATTCTAAGGTGCTGTTGTATTAGAGGTGTGTGAAGGTCACTTTTTAAATGCAAATAAAGTTGAAGATAAGATTTTTGTTGTTGTTACATAGTCCTACTTTTAATTTTTAAACTATCCGTGCATTTAGCCGATGCCTGGAAGATATATTCTAAAGTAAAAATGGTACAAAGTTTAAAAAGGTGTAAAAAGTTCAAAATGGGGTCAGAAGTAAATCTAATAAAAAAATTTTTTTTAAAGGGTAGAATTAATTAAAAGAGTAATAAAGTCAAAAAGAGTATTATGTTAGGATAAAGAGGCTAAAAGGGTTAAAAAAAGTATAAAAAGTGCAAAAAGGGTTAAAAAGGTTTGTAATTAAATCCAATCACAAATTATTTTAGTACTTTTTACTACCATATTTACCCCATTTTCCACCCCATTTACCTTTCCATCCCATCTACCTGGTTACCTTTTTTACCCTTTTTGCCACTTTATACCCTATTATCTCTTGTAGGTCTACCCTTCTTACCCTTTTAACCTTTATACCCTTTTTAATTTTAATAGGCTAGATTTACTTTTTGCCATTTTGTTCTTACTACCCTTTTTGATTTGATTTTATTTTTACCCTTTTTACATTTTTTACATTGAATACCTGACTTATGCAGAATAAATATTTTAGGTTAAAAAGGTGTAAAAAAAAGTATAGTTAATCAATTATTTTTTAAAGAAGGTATAATGGGTGAGTAAAATGTGCAAAAAGGGAAAAATGGGCAATCGGGGAAAAAAGAAAAAAAGGTGGAAAGTGGCAGAAATGTCAATAAGTGCAAAAATGACCAAAAAAAAATTAAATTTCGTCTTCCAGATGCCCGTGTTTGTGCACAATGGCTACAATAGCTCACATTGCACAACTATATGAAATGAAGTTCAAAATCTATCTCGCGTGTTAATACATCTTCATTTTTAATAAACTTGAAAAAATCAATTCAAAATTTTAAAAATTTCAGCTTCGAGGAGATAATAGATTATTTATAAATTTCGGACCTCTGTGTGAGGTATATTATCATGCAATGCTCATAGCAGACAGACAAAGACTTCATTTTATTAATGTATAAATTCAATTAAGTTATAATGATTAATTTTCTAGGAATTTGTTGCATATTAAATTTTTTTAAATATCTGTATATCTATAATTTAGAAAAACAATGTTGGCTACAGTATACAATTCAATAAGGTTCTGATCAATATTTTGTTAATAGGATTTTGATATTTACTCTATTGAATTAATTAATTTACTGTTTGGACATTAGTGTTGTGTTTACAGGTTAACAGAAAAAAACAAAGCAGCTAGTATTATTTAATGCTGGTATAGACCAGTCTGAATATATCCATGCTTAAGTTATAGATGTAATATAATCACTTGTCAGTGTTAAAATACTGTTTAAAAGTGTTAAAAGTTAGTGTTTAAAATACTGTTTCCTATGTTGAAATGTTTCATATTTAGTGAGATATTTCAAACATGTTTATAATATATCAAGTTTTCTTCTTCTTCCTTAGAAGTGTTTAGAAAATCTGGATGTTACTGTGGATGTTGAAGTATAGGAGAAAGACTAGATTTGACCTTTGATTGCAGAATTTCAAAGTTTTGCACATCCCTCAATAATATATTTTAATTAAGTATTGAGAATAATGTGATACATGAATATGTGTAACATGAATTGACATGGCACCATTGATAAATTGACTTTATAAATAAAATAAAGCTTTATCATAGTTTTTTAAATAACATATGTGTTATTGAATAATTAATAAAAAAAATTCTTATCTGCCTTAGCCTAAATATTATTTTAATAATTATAAATGTGTGAGTAAACATTTATATTCTGGTACTTGATTAAATACTTTAATGTAAATGTCTCATTACCTCAGTTCAATTTTCATGGGAAGGGCCTTATATGAACTCTAGATAAGACTTAGTTACTATATTTACTTTTACTTATTCATACATCAGGTCATGTGACATGAAGCTATCACTTTTGATAGATATTATAAATGTAGGTTACTTAGTACTTTTTTTTTGTATTATCTATAAGGCTCTTTCTATGAAAATTGGACTTTGATTTTCTCATTACTAGATAATTACTAAAGACAGAACCACGGTGAGGACCCACAATTTATATTATTCTCCCTGCTCTAAATCTAACATGTGTTGTAAGTGGGGTGTATTACCTCTATGAACGACACTGCCATTGCGGACAGGTATCCTATTCTCCGGGATCGGCCCTCCCCGGGACTCAAACTGGTTAAGCCTCCTGAGGACATCAGCCAGTGTCGAGCGCAGACACACAATCTCATCTCCTTGCTCGAGGACCTTCTTCTCAAGGTCAGCCACTCGCTCCCTCAGCGACTCGTTCTCAGTTTCAATCATGTCATCTGCAAAACATCACCATACACACATTACTAAAAATATAATATCCATCGTTCAAGTTGGCTATAGGTATACATAAAGAATGTACCAATTTGTATCATTGTTAATATAATACAGACTGTTTTGGGAGCGCATTCATATTTTACTAATACAAAAAATTTGTAATTTTTTATCACCTACATGAACATGTATCTTTCTCAATATTGACCTCGGATTTAATAATTTTGTCTCTTGTTTGAAGAATAAAAAAATAATGCAACTGCCATGCTAAATTTTAATTAAAGCAACCTGATCTATATGTATATGCCTAGAGGGCACTGGAACATTTATGAAAAAGGGGGAATGTGACTATGACCATGCTAAGTTAGATTGAGTAGAAAAAAAGTATGCTAACATAACTTAGCACCACTATTTGTTAAGTTGTGTGTATGTGTATGTGTATGTGTATGTGTGTTGTGTATGTGTTGTGTATGTGTATGTGTATGTGTATGTGTGTGTGTGTGTGTGTGTGTGTGTGTGTGTGTGTGTGTGTGTGTGTGTGTGTGTGTGTGTGTGTGTGGTGTATTAGGTAGGAATATACCAGATATATATTATATAGTTAAAAAAGTATATATTTATGTACCTATATATAAGAAAATTAAAAAACTAAGTCAAAGGTAAAAACAAAGCAAAGAAAATTTCTCGGTCACAACCTTAGATCACTATTTCAGCTCATCATTATTGCTCTTTTTTTATTGTTTCAATATAGTCATAAGCTAATTTGATTTATCAAAACATAGTTACGTGTTTGAATGAAAGGTTTGCTTATAAATAGGCTACACTTATTTTCCTTTCCTCTAGAAATACTAAGCAATGCAAATAAAGGAAGAGTCTAATCAAGCTTAGTGGTCTCGATAATCATGATTAAATCATTGGACAATTTTTCCTGAAACTTGATCCCCCACGTGACCCCCAAAATAAGAGATGGGTGAAGGGGGGTGCAATGTATCCATGCCTCCTCTCCCCTCCCCACAAGTTTCGGCGTTAAGGTGTAAGTAAGTCCTACAGGGAAAAGTTAGTGACATATTATTTTGTACAAAGTTATACATTTTGCATCAGTTTGTGCAGTCTCTTTGCCATGACAAATAGTTTATTAATATTATTATTATTATTAATCTTTTTAATGCTGGCCTGTCATAATAAGTCTCACGACTGTTGGCGAGCACTATAATAAATTAAATTGAAATGATTATTCTGCCGTTTATATTATTATCATTTTATGGATGAATCCAAAATCTTTGGTTTCATCTGATAATGATAATGATAATGAAGATAATGATGATAATGATGATAATGATAATGATGATAACGATAATGATGATAACGATGATGATGATAATGATGATGATGATGATAATGATGATAATGATAATGATGATGATCATGATGATGATGATGATCATGATGATGATAAAGAGAATGATGATAATAATAAATAATAATAATAACAACAATAATAATAAAAACAACAATAATAAAAAAACAACAATAAAAACAACAATAATAATAATAACAATAATAACAACAATAATATTAATAAAGAGAATCAAATTCTCTCTGGCACTCTAATCATTAGACTTTACATTATTAAATATTTAATATTATAAAAGCCCGAAGAAGGCTAGATAGTATTAAATTGATTGAAATTCCGCAACTTTTGCGTAGCACCGTGTGCGAAACATGAATAAATACCAGTTACTGACCAGTTTGTGACTTCAATCACTAACCAATCTAGTCACAGTTGAGTAGCTCCGTGGGTGAAAGGTTGATAATAATTCTGGACATTGGACGCAAGACAGACAAGGAAGGTTGAGGCCGTGGGAATGGAGCTCTAGAGGAACATTCTAGATGTCACCAGGATTAGAAATCAAAATGTTCGGGCGAGGGTTGGGGTGCATGACATACCGGTAGCAGAGGAAGCAAGGGTGAGGTGGTACCGACACATAATGAGGATGGAAAAGGAAATAATGCCAAGGAGAATGATGGAGGTGAAATTTGTAAGGAAAAGACCGAAAGGGAGACCAAAGTAAGATATGGGAGGAGCAGATTACAGCAAGTGTGTGTGGGAGAGGAGAAGAATATATGCAAATAAAGGAGGAAGATGAAGGCATTTTACTAAACCGACCCGGCCACAGGAGCCTGGAAACATTTCATGATGATGATGATAATGATGATGATGATGATGATGAGTACCTTAGAGGGTACATGTTACAGTTAATAAACCTCCCGACGACCACTGCGTCACTTCACCCCCCACCCCTTCCCTCCAAGCAACGAGACAACAGATCTTACGTGATCCATGGAGGAGGTTCAAGAGAGCCTCCGTGTAGTATTCTATCAGTAGACTCATGACGAGGTCGGCCGGCACTAGACCTGGTTCTTGGGGCTGGGTGTTCGACGCGCGGGGGGGGATCACTTTTTAAACGGCCGTTACGAAACAACCTCTGTACGGAAAAAATCCGGGCATCTTACTCGCCGGAAAGGTCTTATCCGAAAGTTAAACCACCTAGTTTTTACGTATCCGTACGTACCGGCAATGTCACGTGATCTACAACCGTCACTTTGGAAAGATATTATTAATATCTATAGAATAGTAATAATATAATAGATTAAATAGAAGAGCTATTATAGTTGATATTTAAAGATTATGATAGTTAGATGCGGCTATAACAGTAATTATCAAATATAATAACTTGGCTAATTAATCCATCATTAAATGCACGTTCGTAAATTTGGCAGCATAAAGCCCTCTTGAGTCGAAGATAGCTGCGTTAGCTTATTGCTCGTGATTTTAATTGATCACTCATATGTATCTGACGATTTACACACGTCCATCACAGACTCTGCCTTAAAATATGAGTGAAGAATGACCCTGAGCATGGGACTAATCCTGAATAGCTCAGTGGTTAGAGTATTGGCGTACTAAGACAAAGGTCCCGGGTTCGATTCCCGTGGCCAGGTGTAATTTCTCAATTTACAGAATATAATAATAATAATAATAATAATAAAGTGAAATGTTCAACTGCAGACAATTTCTTTGTATTTTCTAAAAGAGCCTTGCTATGAAATTTGGACTGCAGCTTACACCGGAAACGAGCAAGGCTCTGTTGATTGTCAATTTAAACTGAAAAAAATAACGATAAAGCGACACACGGACATTTTCACTCAATATCAGACTAACATCAAGACACACCTTAGGGTTTTAAATCTGACAAAAATAAAACACTATTTCAAATGCAATGAGGACATTCGCACACTAAACGGAGTATTTTGAAAGCCACTCTATTAACCAGAGATATCCCGAGATTCGTCTGACAGGACCAATGACCGAATGAAGGTAACCACCCCTCAAACCCCCTCTCAGTCCTCTGTCCAAACAAGGATCACGCCGAAAGCCGACGAGATTAGTTTGAACTGAGTAATTACCGATATCGACTGAACTAGACCGCCAGAAAAGGGAGACTGTAGAATGTATTCTACGGTAGCTGCAAGCAATTCACTCCAATTACAGTTCGTAAGAGTTAGGTTGAGACGCCCTTATACGATACAGAGTGGGCCATAAAAAGTACGGTGGGACTTGGGAATGAAAAGGATTTAATTTATGATTATAATTTTAGCACGTTTTACCACCCGCTTGGGTTATAGGCTTATGTACTAATTACGCTAGTGAAATTAGCACAGTTATATTTAGAGGAAATGTACCCAGAGTTTCGTGGAGGGAGAGTGGAAAACCATTTTGAAAAAAACCACCCTCACTACACCCGACCAAGATTCGAACCTTAATCTCCCCGTTATCGACAGTCTAGTCTACTGCGAGAGTAACGCCTTAGACCATGCGGCCACCGAAGCGGGTTTTTTCATATTGGGACTGTACTTCTATATCTAAGAAAATATTAGTGAATACGAGTCAATTTAGTTCCCGTTATTATTATTATTTTTATTATATTATTATTATTATTATTATTATTATTATTATTATTATTATTAACTAAATTTACATGAAGTTAACTCTAACTATAATTCATTCACTATAGGTCTTTACCTGGATGACAGTTCAAAAATCATATGTTTAGGTTTTAGGTTACCAACACTTGTAAAAAAACACTGTTTTGTTATGAATGTTAACTTAAGTTTTCTCACATTATTTCATTACTTTTAACAATTTCTTTTTACCCAATTCGAAACAATATTTTAAACATATATTAAAAGTACCTATTCTTTGTTTTGGAATGTTATCTATGATGTGTATTATAGTGCATGCATTAATACCTTTTAATAAAGGCATCGTATTTACTTGGTAAAGATAAAATATTTGTAATTTATTTTATATATAATTAACTATTTTATTATTAGTTTATTGTTTTTAGAAATATTTAACTGAATAAAATATAATCGTCTGCTGCGAGGATACACCATTTTAAACAACTTGTCCGCGTCATCATCAACCACATGGCTAATATTCGTTGGTCGCCATTTTAAGCCATATTTGTTAGACCTTTTGTGAAAGTGCTCGGAATAATAATTATTTTAACTTGAATAGAAGGATAAATAAGCTTTGTGGACGACCTCAAATAAATATTAAGACTTTGTTTAATTTAAATATATTTCATAGAATTTATTACTGTGCGCGTTTATTATATTTTTAACTTTAAATTAAGTCTCTAGTTTGTTAGGTCCACGCCTTACTCTAACTTATAATAATTTATAACTAAGTTAAATTACCTTTTATTTTAATTATTGGACTTCTGTATTAACGTAAAAAAAACTTAATCCTAGATCATATTACTAATTATTTTAAGAATAACTTTGTGTATACAGATATTTTCTCTTTAGTTCGAATACATATTAGGCCTAATTTGGTTAATTTTAATCTTACTTTAATCTAACTTTAATCTAACTTTAAACTTTTATCTTTTATCAAACTTAAATATAAGTTTAATCTAACTTTAATCTCACGAAATTTTATAAGGGGTTCTTTTTATTTGTGGATAGATTTGTGTGTGTTTTTTTGATAATGAGTTCCCAGGAGAAAAAAAGAAGAGAAGTTACAGATCACCAAGTCATTCAAAAATTTCAATTTCAAAATTCTTTGAGGCATAATATTGGCCTAAATTACTGTGGTAAACTATCACATTACTCTACATAACCATATGTTTTCATAACTGCTGTCCCAAGTGACAGTGGCAGATATCAGCTGTTGGCGTAGTGATATTTTAGGGACTATTTTTTAGTTACTTTTTGAGCTGTCATCCAAGTAAACTTAGGTCGTGAATGGCGTATATAATCATTATAAGGCCTTATTGAGGACGAGGGGGTTTAAGGCGTTAAAACCCTTAGAGAAATAATAATAATATTCTTACTCAATTTCTTGGCTAGTGGGGCTGGACTGAGTCTTATAAAATTCATAACACATACAAATTTAATTATACTTTTAAAAAAACTAGATTGCTTCAAGAAGGATGCAAAGAGGCGATTACACCGAGGAAACATTGTGCAACATGTAGCATGCAACACTGTGGCATGCTACATGTTGCACAATGTTTCCTCTGTGGCATGCTACATGACGCACAATGTTTCCTCTGTGCATGCTACATGACGCACAATGTTTCCTCTGTGGCACGCTACATGACGCACAATGTTTCCTCTGTGGCATGCTACATGACGCACAATGTTTCCTCTGTGGCACGCTACATGACGCACAATGTTTCCTCTGTGACATGCTACATGACGCACAATGTTTCCTCTGTGGCATGCTACATGACGCACAATGTTTCCTCTGTGGCACGCTACATGACGCACAATGTTTCCTCTGTGACATGCTACAAATTTACTCGTGCGGCATGTTGCACATGTCGCCATTGTTTCCGATCTGAGTGGAAACAAAACTGATGACGCATGCCACAGGTATACAGTCACGGTAGTTAGTGTCCTGGTTGCCAATAAGTGGTTCTAGTTTTGACAAGAAATAGTTAGAATCTCTTTTACTTACTCTAGTAAAGTTTTCAAAGAGAGCACCATATTCTGTATTCAACCGATTGATTAAATCACCGTGAAGCAACGGGGCATCATTAACATTTGTCCTCTCCATCATCGCTTTCTCCTTATTTTTCTTTTTTCTCCACTAATAATAATAAAAGCGGCTGCAGCGATCGCTCGTTGTTTGGACACAGCGCGAGGGAGAGAAACACAATTAAAACTAAAATTATTGACGCACGGCACAAAACAGTTGTAGCCTCCGGTGTAATAGGAATGTTGCATGTGGCCAGATTTTTTAAGTGACGCATGCAACAGTATGCTACATGATGCCGCTTGCCACAATCCACACGCCGCACAATGTTTCCTAGATGTAATCGCAGCTTAATGTTGTTGTTTTCCTTATCACCGCGTCTTACTAATTGTTTAGGTTATACACAGATTTAATGTTTAAAAAATAGTATTGCACCTCCTGTTGTGGGACTTCCACTCGAGCCCCGAAAAAATCAGTTCCTGGGAAGGGCCTTGCTTGAACTATAGCGCCAGAAACACTAATAATAGTAATAATAATACACCTGAAAACTAAAATCAATAAATGTTCAGGCAATAAGAGGTCACAGTTAAACGAAGGCGGTGAAGACCACTAAACGGATGAATCAGTGCAATCTGGTATTAGCACGGGGTTAAGCGATGTTTATATACAAACACATGCGTGCACAGAATAGAACCACTTTGTCTTACATTAGTTCCAAGGCGCATATCCCCCTATTAGGGTAGGGATGAGGAGGGTAGTATGAAGAACCGTACCCGCATTTGCGAAGAGGAAGGGTGGGAAGCCATGAAGGAAACAATATGCCCTACACCCAATCATCGGTAAACCAGACAAGATGAGACTGACGCCTTTGTCCACCTTAAGGGGTGGGGGATCCCTCTCAAGTTAGCCGACACTAGGTCCAATGTGAACACAGCCCACCTTATGAGAGGTGGGAGATCCCTCTCAAGTTAGCCAACACTTGGTGTAATGTTAACACAGCCCACCCTCTGCGAGGTGGGAGATCCCTCTCAAGTTAGCCAACACTTGGTGTAATGTTAACACAGCCCACCCTCTGAGAGTTGGGAGATCCCTCTCAAGTTAGCCAACATTAGGTCCAATGTGAACAAAACCCACCCTCTAAGAGGTGGGAGATCCATCTCAAGTTATCTGACACGAGGTGTTGTGGGTACACACCGCACAGAGCCATAGCGTGACCGGCTCGCTTCCACCGTAGGTGCAGAGTTCGATGCCGGCCTTGACCTAGACATTGGGCTCAGCTCTTCCTGCGAGCAAGGAGGGCATAACGGGGGAACGACACAGAGAGGTGGTTTGGTGGGCGAAGTTCACTTGTTTTTATACATTTAAACACTTTGTTTTTTTAATTTATCTGTGGTGAAATGTGGGTTTATCGTTTCACAGTGACGAATTAACAGCCGGGGACTGGATCTTGTGCCTGTCCTAGTCTTAAGTTAGATTATAAGGCATATGAAGCTACGAAAGGCCTAGCCAGCCAGTAGCGGAAAATATAATTATGGCTTGAATAAAAATCTGCCACAGGCTGGAAACAGTAATGAATGTAAAAAAAACTTTGTTTGGCTTATGGTTAGCGACAAAATTTATAAACCTAGAACGTGCTTTCTATTCTATATTTATTTATTTTTTCTCATTAATGTTTTCTAAAATGGTAATTTTCAAACAAAACGTAAAGGTGCGTATACACTAAAGACAACTATTCAGTGAGGCAGGTCGAGGCCGAACGGAGGCATGCCTCACACAGCACGAGTTCACTCAGCCACGTATTGCCTCGATCCGCCTCCACCTAAAAAGATTCCATCTATCAAGAAGGTAGCAATATAATTTCATGTATTCGTAGGCCAAGCTATGTTTGCTGCTCGCCTGTTACTTTTGACGTATGAAAGATAATATTACAGTGGCCTTTTATCATAAATGGCTACTCTACTTTTGTTGCATGCACTATAAGATGCTATTTATGGCGATCCTACTTTAATTGACTTTTATAAAATGGAAAACAAACTTTATTTAGAAGCGAAAGGCATAGAATAAAGATAAATATTCATAAGAAGGGCGTTTAAGAAAATTCAAACATATTTGTGCGGTCAACATTATACTATATTTACTGTATTATATGGTCTAGTGGCTACAGATCTAGAGGTCCCGGATTCAATACTAGGTGATTCCAGAATTTGTATGTTTAGCAGTGGGTTTGGAACGGTGTCTCAGCCTCGTGTGGACAAACGAGAAGCTACTTGAATAAAGAAGTAGCAGCTCCAGTTTAGAAAACTGAGAATCAGCCAGAGGGTTCGTTATGATGACCACATAACACCCTCTATCCGCAAATGTTGACACAATCACCGCTAACGGCGGCGGCCGCTCGGTATTTCCCGCCTAAGGGCTCGCACCATGGAGTTTTTCTAATGTTATTTTATAGGTATAATATAAAAATATAAAAATTGACAGATGCTGATCACATGACTTGACGTATGCATACGCGAAAGTACACCTAGTAGCTTTTATAGCTGTCAGAATAGGATTCATCCATTGAAAGTTAGAGCGTACAGCACTTGCTTTTCAATCTAAAAGAAGTACTTAAAATGTTGCACAGTCTGTTGCTAAGAGCAGCCCTTGTGGCGGGGAAATGCCGACATAAAGAGCTGACCAGCCCTTGTAGTGGAAAAAAGCCGACAAAGAGAGCTGAGCAGCCCTCAAACACAAACCGCGCCTTATTAAAAATAAAAAGTGCCGGACACACACAAACAAGGCCACGTGCACTCCCAGAATGTTATGGCTCGGTTTCGATCAATTAAAGTTAACGTAAACAGCGGACACAACCGCTTGTTTTCACCCTCTTCGGGGTCTAACGTGCTACTCTCGTGTTAGACTAGACTGCTGAGGACGGGGAGATCGGGGTTTGATCCCGGTCAGGTGTAGAGATGGTTTTTCCTAAATGGTTTTCCACTCTACTTCCACGTAAATGCGGGTGTACTTCCTATCGATTAAACCTTCCTAATTCCTAGCCCATTAGTGTAAATAATACATAGGCGTATAACTCGAACGGGTAGTAAGAGGCGGAGCTAAAAAAAATAGTTTTCTTCCTATATTGTTCAATAAAAATTAAAGTGTTTTCTTGGCTCCATCCCATTTTATTTTGACACCTGCTGAAAAATGCATGGTAATAGCACAAAATACGTTTTTCCTCCAATATTCATTTTGACGGATGGATCAGTGTGCTCGGCGCGAACACCTGCACCAGCACCTGAACCAGCAATTAAACAATCAAAGAGATTCGTGGAAAAACCGACAGTCGGGTGGAGCACATTTTCACCGAGCATCGAACATCGAGGGACTCCGCTCTTTGCTCGCTACACCGTACTAACTGGCGTGTTACTTTAACAATGCTCATGTTACATCACACTGTTCTGTTACAAGTCAGTCGCCACCTTTAAATATATCATGATTTGTTTTACAGGTGTCCAGCCAAACTATATTTTTAAATTTACCGACTTTTTCAGGTTTTCCAGAGCCAATTTTCAAATTTTCCATCTTACAAACATTATTTTATGAAGATCACAAATTTATGTAATAATATTTTTAGACACGTAGTACCTATACATTCTGAAATTACGTAATTACATACTGGTGTTAAAAAGAGTTCTGCCTAAAGCGATGGGCCATTGGGTAGTGCGATGTAAGTTAGATTTTAGCGAGATCATTATTGAGACATTAAATGATCACTCTACGCCAGTACAATTTAAAACTATTGTAGGACATCTTATGTTTTTTAGTTTATTCTTCCTTAGATTTAATCAAATTCACGTGCATGTATATAGCCATGACTTTATGTCGGCTAAAGACATGCGTTAGAGGAGAGGGAAGAGACGACATATAGATCAAGTGTTGACCTTGAGAATTGAGATTAGTTTGCGGTGGGTATTAACTGGAAGAAAAATGTTGTAAGTAAAAGTTGTGTATTTTATTAGTGAATAATATGTGAAAATTCCATAAATGTTATCAAATTCCTTGACTTTTCCATGACTTTTCCCTGATAAAACAAATTCCCTTAACTTCTCCCTATTATCCAGGTCACTTGACACCCTGTTTTATTATTATTATTATTATTATTATTATTATTATTATTATCATCATCATCATCATCATCATCATCACCGCGTCTTACTAACAGTTTGGGTTATACGCACTTATGCTAATGTGTAAGGGTAGGGTGATTGTGAGATGAAATGGAGGATCTACAGTTTAACGTGGGATCCGAACCACGGTGGAGGCCTGGCATTCCACACATTCACAAGTTGTGATTAATACACGTCTTGTCAGAGGTGAAGGAAGGGTTTGGCAATCAGATAAATCTGTGCCGCGACCGAGGTTTGAACCCCTGTTTTATTTATAATTCCATTTATTCGGTTTTAATTATACCCACTTATTTTTATCTATTTCCAAGAGCCCTGGATGACCTTATAACGCCATTTTGTAGAGTTAAATTTGAAGATGAAATATCCTAAATACATACTTCCAATAACACCCCCCCCCCCCGGCAAGAAAAGAGCCCACGTTGCAGACGGCCAAGAGTCGAACCTCGATCTCCATTTCACCGGCAATACTATAAACTGCGAGCCTTGCGCCTTGTACCATGTGACAACAGGTGCAGATACTCCGAGTATAGTCGGTCCACCCTAGGAATAATCATATGTGACCCTCAAAACTCTCCACCATCTTATTTCGTGAATGTATAGGTCAAACCATTAAATTATTCCGTCACCACTTTTAACAACTATAATATACAGAGTGTTCCCGGGTTAAACGGTTAAAGTTTGGGAAGTGGTGGTGGATCAAAAAACTAAATCGAGTTGTATTTTGGAGATTTGATCGTTTTAGCTTCGTTTTCGCGTAAACAGCAAAAAACTAAATAAAAACGAGGTTTGCATGCAGAGGTCTTCGGCAATGGCTTAGTATTAATTTTCCTCTGAGATGGATCGGTCGTGCTAGACGCTGGATATGTGTGGCTTGGCTTCTGCGTTCACCTGATTTAACGTCATTAGATTTTATTGTATGGAGCTTTCAATCATTACAACAAAGGATAGCGCGAGCGTGCGAAGAAAGAACAGTCGCACAATGTCGGTCAGCCACTCGTTCTATCATTGATAGGTGCTCCGTGCTGGAGGCCATCAATTTGGACAAAATAAATTAATAAAATATTTTATTTAATACATAACTTTTTTTTTGCTGTTTGCGCGAAAATAAAGCGACAACTAGCATATGTCCTAAAGATATTTTGATTTAGTTTTTTGATCTACCACTACTTCCCAAAGTTTAGCCGTTTAACCCGGGAACACCCTGTATACCTGGCATTAGAAGACCTCTGGAGTGACTCAGAAGGAGATGGAGGGACGATATGGCCAGAGATATCAAGGAGGTGTAGGAGGAGGATTGGAGGGAGAAGGCTCAGGACATAACGAGATGGAGGGACGATATGGCCAGAGATATCAAGGAGGTGTAGGAGGATTGGAGGGAGAAGGCTCAGGACATAACAAGATGGAGGGACGATATGGCCAGAGATATCAAGGAGGTGTAGGAGGAGGATTGGAGGGAGAAGGCTCAGGACATAACAAGATGGAGGGACGATATGGCCAGAGATATCAAGGAGGTGTAGGAGGAGGATTGGAGGGAGAAGGCTCAGGACATAACAAGATGGAGGGACGATATGGCCAGAGATATCAAGGAGGTGTAGGAGGATTGGAGGGAGAAGGCTCAGGACATAACAAGATGGAGGGACGATATGGCCAGAGATATCAAGGAGGTGTAGGAGGAGGATTGGAGGGAGAAGGCTCAGGACATAACGAGATGAGGGACGATATGGCCAGAGATATCAAGGAGGTGTAGGAGGATTGGAGGGAGAAGGCTCAGGACATAACAAGATGGAGGGACGATATGGCCAGAGATATCAAGGAGGTGTAGGAGGATTGGAGGGAGAAGGCTCAGGACATAACAAGATGGAGGCAGTTTGTGTGGTCAGCGCATGGTCTTCAAGCTGGTGACGGAGAAGTCGAGGTTCGTCAGGTGCACTGAGGGTGGTATTTCCAAGATGGCTTTCCACTCCCCCCTCGCAAATGCGGGTACACTTCCTAAGGGTATAATCTTCCTCATTCCTAAAACTATTAACGTAATTAGTACATAAAATTATAACCCGAACAGTTAATAAGACGCGGTGCTAAAAGAGAAAAAAAGTAATTTTTTGGCAATGTTGGCTAATCTGCCTATTTAAGGTGGGGATTTAGGGGACGTGAAAAAAAATATTGTTTTTTCAGTTTTTATATGAAAACTTGTTTAGATCCAAATAAATCAAATATTGCTTCAATACAAACAAGAGTTTAATTTTCTTCACATGGTGAGCTCAACAGTTCTTGAAAATCTGTCAAGAATGTCCTGTAATTTAATGACGACTTTCTATCTTCATTTTAACAGTTGGCGATCTAATATCGCTCTACTGGAACAATATTCTGTCGTCATTATACTAGGGCTGTTTATTCACACCTTCTCAACTTAACTTATATAAGCTATAAACAGAGAATAATCACTCGCACGCTTCCTTAGCCCCGATATCCATTTTATTATTGCACCAACTATTTTTTGGAAGCCCGGATGGGCGTAACCTTTAAAACTACCAGTAAATACTGCAGTGGGGTGGGTCTCTTTAGGCGGACCTATTTTTTTATTCAGGGCAATAGCCGTGTACTTTCTAAACACAGAACATCATTACGAGACTTAAAAAAAACTTAACCTTAGACAGCACACTAAACACCCAACCCTAGCACCGGTGATAATATTATTATTATTATTAGCACCGCGTCTTACTACCCGTTCGGGTTATACGCACTAACGCTAATGTGCAATGGTAGGGTGATTGTGAGATGAAATGGAGGACCTACAGTTTAACGTGGAACCCGAACCACGGTGGAGGCCTGGCATTCCTCACATTCACAAGTTGTGATTTATACACATCTTGTCAGAGGTGAAGGAAGGGTTTGGCAATCAGATAAATCTGTGACGAGACCGAGGATTGAACCCCGGACGTTAGCACAGAAGTCTGACACCTTACCCCTAGACCACCAGGTCACCTACCGGTGATAATAACATCACTGGTGGTCAAACGGTAGAGAGCGTCAGTCCCACCCAAAACAAAACAAGAAACCGGTTTGCCGGTAACAAAGTGGTCGAGTCCTTATTCCAAACGAGTGTGTCACGATGGATTCTCCACTCTGCCTGCACACAAATATGGGTACATTTGGTCTAACTTATACCTTCCAAGCATCTTTTTCTCATTAGTGCAAATACGGATAACCAGGATCGTTATTAAGAGGGTTCGTTCGTCATAGCAGGCCCAACTCATCTCCCGGTGTGTGTGTGTGTGTGTGTGTGTGTGTGTGTGTGTGTGTGTGTGTGTGTGTGTGTGTGTGTGTGTGTGTGTGAGTGAGTGAGTAAAAGGGAAAAGAAAAGACCTACGATATACCAGAAATGTGTGCAGTGCATTCGTATTTTAATGATTACTAGAAATTTTCCATGATGACGATGGGGACAAAGCAACAAAGTTTCTTATTAATAACTACATTATGTCCCTGTTATGACAGAATGAAGATTTGTGCACAATGCTTAGCCATTCTAAAATGGTCAAAAACGGCCTTTTCAACACAGTTTATATCCAAATATCATTTAATATTCCAACAATGTTCAGTATTAGGAACGTCTATTAACTCTTTATCTCCATTAACGTTTAATCAGAAATGATCCACGTGCAATAATGTTGGTGTAAATTTACGATTTCTAGCCGATTGTTTTTAAGAGTTGATTGTAGTGTGATGCACGCTCTTAATAAGACGTGGGGCACAACAAGTCTGGTGTTGAACAGAGTAAATTGTTCTTTTTATCTGTTCAGGCTAATCACATAAGGGAGTTTCATGTAAAAGTACGAACCTAAAGAAAAAATTGCCATAGCTTTAAAATTTTGCTTTAAAATTAAAAATATAATATGTACACAATTACTCAAACATATCAGCTCCTTTAAAATACAAACACTGTTTGGCTAAAGTTCTTAAAATAGGTAGAAATTATTTTTTAGTACAAAACTGTACTGTGCGTACTTATGAACGATTAGACGGACAAGAAGTGTCCGCGACTCTTTTCATCAACAATGGTCACATATGCAAGGCCCACTGTTTCTCATATTCAGACTCACTATTTATTTTTCATCTTACTGACACAACTTTTCCTTTCGTCTTATCTTCCTGTTTTCTCTTTCTTTCCTCTCACATACGTTTCTTTTCTTCAATCTCTCTCTTTTTCTCTTTGCAACTGTTCTTAACCACAGGATAGGGATTATGACATTATTTCTGATTTTTGTGACTTTTTTTTTTATTAAGGTTCCTTTTGGTCGAGGTTGGAGCTCTGAGATCGGTGTGTGGCGTTGCTGAATGAGTGGACCAGTAAACGTACTTGGTTGGTTATGCAAGACTAATCCAGCCTATTTATTAGCTTGAGAAGAGGGGCATGCTGGGAGCTGCGCATATTCATCTATTTCAGAGCTAAATTGATCCACTAATATCGCTGTGACAGAGCAGATACCTGTAGGTGAATCATCTTGATTACCACAAAACAACACGGTGTGCCCAATTGGTCAGTACGTGTTAGAATTTGCTCTCGTGACCCTTCAGGGGAGCATGCCCTAAGACTTGGGAACTTTGATTGCCACTGACCGATGGCATCTTGCTCGCAGAAAGTGACCGAGACTGAGTACTCTTACCCGACATTGTAAGTTTTCTTTAAAAGAGGCTGGTAAAACCATCATTTGCCACTTTAGAAGAAAGTGTTGCAGAGGTCACAAGAGACACTCATAAAAAAGTTTTTGCACTATTGTAGAAAGTACTACTCCTACTCCTTTTAGCGTTCACTATTTCCTTAAGTTTTAAGGCCAAAATATTACCAAAAAAAGTACGAAAAATGTTTCTTAACCATAAAATCTTCAGATCACTAGTAAAACTGTCCATGCAACTATCACTATAACCACACCTAGTTGCAACAATGACTGGCCGTTACTAGTTTCCCGCCAAGTAATACCAACTTTGTAAAAATGGCACTGCGTACTCTTGGCCGAACCTCCCTTACATGATAATTAGGGGGACCACCATTACGTCGCGTTACAAATACATCGCGTTTTTAGTACAAATACATTGCAGGTTCATCACGTCGCGTTACAAATACGTCGCGTTTTTAGTACAAATAGATTGCAGGTCCATCATGTCGCGTTACAAATACGTCGCGTTTTTAGTACAAATACATTGCAGGTCCATCACGTCGCGTTTCCTCCACCTCTCTACACACAACTAACCCTACTCTGACGTACAACCAATAGTAATGAAGGGCGTGTATATATAATTACATCGCGTTTTGCTAGCTAGGATAGTGTACCTGACCTTTGAAGTTGAGGCTGGTTGCAAGGGTAGTGTGCCTGACTTACCTCAGACTCTCACTTTGAAAGGGGGACTGGTTGAAAAGATAATGTGCCTGACTCACTTTGTTGGTATAGTTAATTATATGGATAGCGTACCCGACTATCATCTTGAAGTTATGTATGTAGCTAAATTTAAAAAGTAATCATCTGTTCGAGACAGGGCAAAAGTTAGAGTATCTACTCTCATGTATCCATTCGCCAAATCATAATATGATCTCAAAATATTATTATATTGAGTTTCTGTCACTTTTGGCAACCAAATTTTCACAAGACACAATTTGTTTTTGATTACGTTAACATTTTTCTTTTAACCGTTTTTACAACCGTCTGATAGCTGTCACTTACCGCCACTGTTTTTATTATTAAATAGTGTAAACCAACTATTGAAACATCAGTTCTCACACTGGTCTATTATTTGTCTCAGTATAGCTGAAGGTTGTGTACAGGTCTATGAAACATCAGTTCACACAAGGGTGTATTGTTTGTCTCAGTATAGCTGAAGGTTGTGTACAGGTCTATGAAACATCAGTTCACACTGGTCTATTGTTTGTCTCAGTATAGCTGAAGGTTGTGTATAGGTCTATGAAACATCAGTTCACACTGGTCTATTGTTTGTCTCAGTAAAAATGGTTTGTTTTTATTAAAAATACTTATTCAAGGGTAGTTTACTGATAATCAATATTTGAAGTTGGAGTTACGAACCGTAATAGTTTATCTTGGAAAGAATGTAGCCTACCATTTATTTGAGTAGTTTTAGCGATATCATTCTAAATTGTTTTGATAAGTACAAATGCGGCTATTAGCACCTGAATTTGTGAATGTTTTTACATATAAAACCCATGTACTTCTTTGTTTTTCACTATGGCATATGAAAACTATTTCTAATTAAGTTTTTATCAAATCTTTAAGAGTTTATAGGAGTTATGTATTTGTGTTTGATGTTCAAAACTTAACTAAACTTAAAAAAACTTAGCTATAACAAAATTTAAATAAACTTCACCATAGCCGAGATGCCTAGGCAACTGGATCTACAACACTCCTAAAATAAATACAACATAATTTTGTTTTTTTACTTCTCTGGAACAAATTGTCTAGATAAAAAGGTATATTTTAATTTGTAGATTATATTCTTATTTTATTATTTCATCTTTGCTTTTCGTTGCGCCACAGCAATTTGAATTTACAAATTCAAATCTACACGTTTTTTTAAGGACATCAGATTTCGGCAAGCTAAAAACTCTCCCCCTCCGGGGGGAGTCAGTTGACCCTTCGTTCCTATTGGTTTTACGTCAGAGAAGTGTTAGTTGTGTGTAGAGAGGTGGGGGAAACGCGACGTGATGGACCTGCAATGTATTTGTTCCGAAACGCGATGTAATGGACATGCGATGTAATTGTATACACCCGATAATTATTCTAATGAACTATAGTTGAGGAAGAAAGCATTTTGAAGTTATCTAACCGTATTTGCGTGAAAGGAGAGTGGGAAACCATTTAGGAAATACCACCTTCAGTAGTAGACCCGACCGGGATTATAAACTTCAGTCTTCTCGTCATCAGTAGACCAGTCTAACACGAGAATGACGCCTTCGACCATTTGGCCACTGAAGCGGGTCAACATACTAATTAAATAAAACCGGTAACAAATATAATAAATAGTATATATATCTGCCTGATATAACGAAGTAATATGCCAATACAGCTGGGCCATACGTTCCCATGACAGGGTGAAAGAGAGCAGATTATAGAACTTGTTACTCTCGTTCGAACCCAGATGAAGTCTAAAATAATTTTTCCGTCATTTTACTCAGATACGGAAATTCTTGGCACTGAGGTTGGGCGTTTAGGTAAACTTTCTTTTTAAACTCTGTAATACGTTTATTTAGAATACTTTCTTTTTTTAAATTTAATTTGAGGTATTTAACGTGCACTTTCTGAACTGACAGTTTATAAGTCTTGTTTATAAGTCTTGTGCTGATATAATAACTTAGGAGGACTGTTTAAGTCGGACATATTATCACGTTTTTTTAGAGAGGTGGGCGGTATCAGCAGGCTGTGCCATAAGTAGGTGCTTTACAAAAGATGGGGCAACATACAATGATAACAAAATATTTACTATGACAAATTGAAGGTATCATTATGCTGAAAATGCTGTAGTCATCCAAATTTAAATTAAAACTCCTAGTAATTTGATAAAAAATTATATAAAAATTAATAAACATAAACATCCACTCCCCGGACGTTAATTTATCACTGTGAAAGGGGAACCCCATGTCAGGAATAAAACCCGGAATAAAACCGAATGAGCTAAGGTGTCGAAAGTTCAATTAGAATAAAATCAATATTTGCATAAATTAAGTACCCCCCTCCCCCTCATCTGTACAACCAGCTGGGAATCTAGCCCAGACCTCCCCGTCACCGGCAGGTCAGAGCCAGACAAGACTAGACTGACGCCTTTGTCCCCCGACTAATTGTCCCCATCTCGCGACTATACATTTCAACTTATGAAGAAACCCAGATGGCAAAGCTACAGACCAGCTGTTTACATAGTGATGTTGGCAATTCTGATTATATTACACACGAGGTTTGTGTGTCAGGGGAACCATCCTTATAGACCACATCCAGCCAGTTGAGCACACGATCACATTTTTATAGGAACAACCTTATCTGATAACTAACAAAGAAACGAGATCTACTTTCATACGTGATATGAAACTGTCACTTTTAATAGATATTAGCAATCAATGCCTCTAGAATAATACCAATAATACAGTAAAATGTTATCAGTGTTGACCACAAACAAGATCTAGTATTTTCTAAAAGTGTCTTCCTACCAAAATTCTACTATAGAGAAAGGATACTTTGTCTATAATAAATCATGATGGCCTAGCTATGGAAAATGTCCAAACTATTTAAATGAAACTAATGAACTCGATAAATCCCCCAAGTTCTAAATTTCACACTTCGGTTTAATTAAGCTATTTCCTAAGGAAGTTTATCACCAGAAACCATATCAGATGAATTATAATAGCAGCGGTTTTAGTCCCTTCTCCCACTCAAGTATAGACTACAGCGCTTGGTGATTGATTACTAAAGTGTCACTAGCGGCGGGGTTCCCCGGTCTGCTGTACAACAGATATGTTTATACTTCAACATTATAATCAAAGTCTATAAAGGATTAGTGGTGCACCTAGAAACTTTATTTGGGGTGGGCATACGATCAAGGCTGTAGCCAAAATAAGATCTATAGGGGGGGAGGGGGTTAAAAGTGGGGGTATCAGGGGGAACAACACACTGTCAGAAGTCAAGAAAATGTACACATATTAGACGCTATTTGGAGGTTTTTTTCAAGGTAGCTGAGGGCAGCGATTTTATTATTGTAATATAAGTGACCTTACACACAATGTATCAACACTATTTTTTCTGTACCTTTTCTTTTACTATTGGTTATTTTGGGGGCACGTAAAATGTGTTTTATGGTTAGTTATTTTTTTTAATATCAAGTGGTCTTAAAATGTAACCTTTACACTTGATAAATTTTCACTGCTCTGTATTTGAGTTTTACTTCACATGATTTTATTTAAGATGTTAATGAAATTATTTGCAGTCTTGCGAGAGGCAAATGCCCCTCCCCCCCTCCCCTCTAGGTGCGCCTATGAATTACTAGTACACCCCTTTTCCTGACATGTTTTACTAAAGATTTATCGTAAAAAATGTAATCTTTGAGCATACCTCCAAAGGTGACTGTAGTTGTAAGCATAGGCTGCCTTGGTTTCAAGTGCAAAGATTTGGCAAAACACAGCGACGTTCTGTTTCCTCTCAACTTAACACACATGTAGCGTATTATAAAATCTACCAAACACATGGTGTGATGCTAACAGCGCACACATTAACAACCACATGTAATTGGTGATTGTTATCACACGTTCTAATGAAAGATGTCATAGATACAGAGATGGAAAGTATACTAACCAGGGTCATTAAAACAAGAGCGGCAAATAAACCCTCCCCCCACTCCTCTAGTCCATCAGAAGTCAAACAGAGAAAACTAATAAATAAGTAGCTTAGCATATTTTACTAATATTATAAATGCGAAAGTTTGTGTGTTTGGATGTTTGTTGCTCAATCACGTCAAAACTACTGAACAGATTCGAATGAAACTTTGTAGGTAGGTAGAGTATGTCCTGGAATAACATATAGGACTATTCCCAACCTTTGATTTTACATTAATTTTACAATACGACGGGTAACAGCTAGTTTATTATATTTTATTAAAATAAAAAGAGGTTCCATTTATGTTTTGGACCGTGAATCACCCGTTCAGGTTATCCGCATTGAATTACCATGTTGGGATAGAGATGAAGGAGCTAAAATACAGAGGAAACGTGCCAGAATTTGCTTGGAGGGAGAGTGTAAAATTATTTAAAAAGCTTTCTCAGTACACTGGTCGAGATTATAACCCCGACAAACTCCTGTTCATACAAGCTTGACATTTAGTCTGCCTACCCACCGATGCGGCCTTATTTCGTGCCAGAATTCTCCTGTAGAGTAGTATTTTGATAGGATAAACAGCCTTACAGAACGGTCGTCCTACCAAAATCAACGTATACTTAGATACGGTACTGATCCTAATATTAAACGGTGATAGTTAAATCCGGTCAGCTTCGGTGGCCGTGTAGTCTAACGCGCTACCCTCGCAGTAGACTAGACTGCCAATGACGGGGATATCAAGGTTCGAATCTCGATAGGGTGTACTAAGGATGGTTTTCCATAAATGATTCTCCACTCTCCCTCCAAGTAAATGTGGGTACACTTCCTCTAAATATATCCTTCTTAATTCCAAAAGCCACTAGGAGGTCAGGTTTCGAATCCCAGCCGGGTGTACTGAGGGCTGTTTTGCTAACTGGTTTCTCACTCTTCCTTTCCACATATTCTAGTTTTCAATTACATCCCTTTCGAATTCTACCTCCCTAATATCTACCCCAATAGTGTGATTAAATGCGATTATCCCAAATGGGTAGTGAGATTACTTGAACATTTTTATTGTTTCACATATTCTGTGACTCAATAAACGTACATTTATTTTCAAATTTATTATTCTCATTTTAAAATGACTGCTAATCTATTAATATTTAATCAAGTATATCTACCACACAAAGAGATTCACTCTGTAACTAAATTTTCCAACTCCATATTACTATGTGTTTTTAATTTGTTTCATATTATTTTAACTGTGTCTAATATTATAATTCCAATTGACTGATTTTTTAGTAAATATTTCATTACATTATATCTGCCAAACAAAATGTAGGCCTACATTTTCTAACACCATATAGGGCCTATTCTGGTATTATATTTATGTTTCATTTTTTTAACTGTGTCTAACATTCAAGTTCCAAATAAATTTCACTTTACATTACCTAACTATTATTTTTTCTTTTAACTTTGTGACCCAATAAATCATTATTATTATTATTATTATCACCGCGTCTTACTACCCGTTCGGGTTATACGCACTTACGCTAATGTGTAATGGTAGGGTGATTGTGAGATGAAATGGAGGACCTACAGTTTAACGTGGGATCCGAACCACGGTGGAGGCCTGGTATTCCACACATTCACAAGTTGTGATTAATACACATCTTGTAAGAGGTGAAGGAAGGGTTTGGCAATCATATAAATCTGTGCCGGGACAGAGGATTGAACCCCGGACCCTCAGCACAGAAGTCAGACACCTTACCCCTAGACCACCAGGTCACCCAATAAATCAAAACTTCTCTTTTCAAGTCTTAACTTATATTATATAATCGCTCCTTACTTCCCAATTTATTATATAATCTAAAATGTAAACATAAATTGTTAGAAACAAAGATCTGGTCTTACCCAAACAGATGAAGTCCATTTTTAGCATGTTCACCACAAACAACAAAACCATCTAAGAAAAATGAGTGTTTCAGTGTTTTTAATCTTCAGAAATGGCGATCCTATAAGATATACCGCAGTGTGAGAATATTTTTTTCAAAGTAGGCGGCGACCTTAAGAGCCCGTCTCGCCCCACGGATAGAACCTAACTTTGGTAGTTAATACAGCTGAAACCATACATCACATCGTAGTGCGGTTTTCTGTATTCTCCTTTAGAAAACAGTTCAACTAAAACAAGTGATGCAGTTTTAATATAATTGAATAACATCCAAACTTCCGAAGAAGGGAAGATGGTGGTTCAATCCCGGTCGGGTGCATAAAGGGAGGTTGGTTTTCCAAAATCGTTTACCACTCTTCCTCCACGCAAATGCACTATCTTTAAATTAAGCCTTACTAATACCTGACAAATTAGTGTAATTACTACATAGCCGTATAACCCGAAGGGGTAGTAAGACGCGGTGTCAAAAAAAAAAAGAAATCCAACAAAATTGAAATATAATTATTCTCAAGTAAAGAAACAACCAAACTAATTCCAATCTCAAGTCGCTAAGTTTTCTGGTTCTAAATTAATCGTGCCGTGAGAAGGTCTCCTGAGGAAACATCAGGGCAAAGACACGAGCCGACGAGGATCAATAGTGGAACTGAAAGGTTAAACCTGCTTCGGTGGCCGCGTGGTCTAATGCGTCACTTTCATGTTAGACTATACTGCCGAGGACAGGGATATCGGGGTTCAAATCACGGTCGGGTGTGTTGAGGGGGGATTTTACAAAAGGGGTTTTCACTCTCCCTCCACGAAAATGCAGGTACAGTTCCTCTAAATCCAACCTTTCTTATCCCTAGCTCTTTAGTGCAGGCCTAATTATTACAAAGGCGTATAACCTGAACGCGATGCTAAAAACAAGTTTAAATAAGGAAAGAGCTAGTCTACTTACTCCAGGCGTTGATCACACCACTAATTGTGTCACCAGGAGAGTCCATCTCGGTGATCCCCACCAGCACCATATTCCAGCGAGCACGGTGAACATGTGTGTCTTCTCCCTAGCAACGGGCACGAGGCGTCACTATCTTGTTCCCACGCGCGACGCTTGCCGGGTCCATGAGCGCGCGCACTTTAGATCACTTTCAGTTGTTTTAAAGAAAAAAAAGAGAGGGTGGACTCAACTGGTTGTCTTTCTTGGTACCTACTACCATCAGCATCAAGTCACTGTTCTGTCACCACTACACTCGCCATTCGCACCCGTGCAATCACTGCATCATATTTCTAAGCTAAAAGGACATTTCTAAACATCCATCACACAATGGCGGAGGGACAGGGGTGGTACAAAGGCACAATGTACCCAAATTACGTTTTAAGGGGTGTATAATGTCATGTCTACCCACCCAAATTATAAGATTCAATTTTCATAGAAAGGACCAGATCCGACAGTCAGAAAAGTTACTAGATCTACTTTCATTTATTCACGTCAATCATGTGATCTGAAGCTGCTAATCTTGACGGATATTATTAACATCTATAAAATAATTAAAAATAATATTATAGTCATCAATATTGACCACAATTTTATTTTATTGAAACTTATTTCTACTGTGTTCTAACTTACAAATTGGAAGCGAGAAAAATGCGAGAATCGAAACAAACCACTGAAATACCCAATGTATCACCACTATTCAATGTCAAGTTCGCGGCTATCGAGAATGAAGGACCGTCACTAAATAATTACGACAAAGATGATGTTTATTCCCAGGATAGAAGATACAAACACAGATTGTTCTCGACTATGTCGACCCGACACTGTCCGCTGTTGGCCGGTAGAGAGCTGTGGACGTTGTGTTAACAGTATGGTAGGTCGGTTATTGCTAACGAGTGCTCTTCGCACTTCCTCGCTGATAATGAATGACATCTCCTGACATCGCCATGGGCTGCTCACGACTTGGCCGAATGGTCAGGGAGGCTGCTGACTACAGATATAAACAGTACTTCAATCTCAGGCGGTACCTAACTGCATTTAATATTAATGTCTTGGCACCCCTCACCGATGGCCGCGAGGACAAAGATGCCAGTCTCGTATCTCTTATGGTTCATCGTAGTCTGGGAGGGATCGGGGAAGTTAAGTTCGAATCCTTGTTAGGTGGCCTGAGGTTTTTCTCAACGGTTTCTCACTCTTTCTTGAAGAAAATGTTGGTACACTTCTTATAAATTCTACCTTAATAGTTTAAAAGGCGTTTCGGTGGCTGCATGGTCTAAGGCGTTACTATAGCAATAGACTAGACTGCCAAAGACGGGGAGATAGACTGGGGACTCGACCCCAGTTGGGTGTACTGAGGTTTTTTCCCTTAAATGGTTTTCCACTTTCCCACCATGCAAATTCGGGTACACTTCCTCTAAAATTCAACTTTTCTAATCCCTAGCGCAAATATGCGGATATCCTGGTCGGTTAGTAAGACATAGAGCTAAAAGAGAACCTGTCTCTATGGTTAGAAAGAGGGCTGTTTAAGATTTTGTCTAGTAGTTTAGTTTGTTAATCATATAATATTTTATCCCTGAAGGAAAACAAACCCTGCACCCTTAAATCAGGAGGCAGACGCAGGTGTCCATTAACTGGTCTTAACAGATGTTTAGAAAATTCACTTGATTTTTTACAATACAAGTTCTGAAAACATTACAAGATTTAAGTGTTCAAAAGGGCAATATCGATTTGCGTCCTGAAGAGGGGACAGATAAAATTCTACTACCCCATGAGTTTCGTCCGAAGAATGTAACAGATGAGTTTCGTCCGAAGAATGTAACAGATAGATTTTACTGCCCCATGAGTTTCGTCCGAAGGAGTGAAGCCTAAATAGTAAAAATAATACTAGACGGATAAAGAAAGTTATGTTCAGAATGATACAGTCTACAGTCAAATCTCAAATACAACATCAAACATCATTTAATATTTTTTTTTAGGTGGTTTGTAGGTTTCAGTAATAATTCAGATACATTGGGTTGATTCTACTTCATGGTTGTGTCCTAAGTTCTTGTCTTTGTGCATTTCCATCCTACAACTCCATTAGATAAAACTTTATGTTCAGTAACTTTAAAACCATTCACTATTTTCATTACGTTACCTTTCTCACTTAAATTGGTATTCATTCCGGCAGCGAGCTAACAAATGACTAACCCTATTGCTCTAGTAATAAAGTTAGATAGATGAGAAGCGGCTGATAAGAGTTAGATAGGTGAAGCTGATAAGAGTTAGATAGGTGAAGAGTTAGATGAGACGAGGCTTGACGCAGCTTGGTACCACTCCCTCGGGTCGGTCTGGTGGTCACAGGACCCAACTCGGTACTTACCTCACTACTAATGGTCTCAAAACAATTTTCTGGACGCAATTACATTTCCCCGGTTCGAAAACAGAAATAATGGGGTTCCTAAGTCCATTATGAATGTGTGATTACCAGGAATTGATTCGGGAACATTTCTAGAAGATACAAAGGCAGTTCAAGAGATACACTACAGAATGAGTTATGTATGAGCAGGACCTGGTGCAATGCAAGTATTAAATTAAAGTATAAGTTTTAAAATATACCTTGATGATAGGAAAAGACAGAGCAAACTTTTAAAAAAAACTCGCACCTGTTACCACGATGTTTATGACATAAGTATCACAATGAACTTGAGCGTCGTTGACAAAAAGATTAGGGTCTGAATCCCAGCAGGGCTATTATGACCATTCGACGCAAAGTTAGTTGCTACCGCTAGTTAGCGTCACTCTCGAGGAAAAGATAGCGTTTGGGTTATTATGACCACCACACTTTGTATCGTCCGCTAGTTTTAGCTTCGACTTTGCTTCTAGCGTCAACGCACAGAATAAAATCAGTTTGCGTCAACAGTTGGCAACACTTTCCGAAGAATATTACCTTTTAAGACGTTAGAGGCTTGAAATTAGGTAATTTATTTCAAGAATGTTGGTATTCATGACTGAACATTATTCATATGTTTTTATTTACCCAAACAGCTGATCACAAATCACATTATTTGCAAGAAAGATTTAACCTATCTAATAAATCTCTTGCAGAATTTTGTTTGCCTACGGTTTGAAATGAAAAAAATACTAGGCCTACATTATTCAATACACAACATATTTTAGTCAAAAAATCATATTGTGAAATATGCATTCAAATAGTAATGTCACACGGGGAAATGAGACGTTGGCCAATAAAGAAACAATGTTTTTTGTAATATGTATGCTTTACGACCCAATGCCCTATTCTCCACATATTTGTGTTAATACTAGAACAATTAATATGTTGTGTGAAGATCTTAGTAAATAAAACTAGTTATATATAGTTGATGAAAGCATTCAAGAACTCCCAAAAATAGTGTTTACACGGAATATTTTCGACAACTTAATATCAAAACAATGGGCATTTATACCCAGTCAGTCTACTAAGTTAACAATAAAGTGAACGAGAGGGTGGTTTGGATGGTTAGAAATAATAAAATCCATATTTTATTTAAAGGGAATTCTTGAGACTTTAGTTAAGTGACTAAGAATATAAGGATATTATATTTCTTTATAATGAGTTATTTGCAATTTATTCACTTCAGGATAGCTAATAACTAACTACTAATTATCGGTTTCAGATAAATTTGGTAAATATTTTATGATTAAAAAACCTAGGCCTATACCAAACCACATGTACATATTAAGCTAGGGCCTATTTTGGTTATTTCCAGTCTTGGCTGCATTATTTCATAGGCCTACAACTCACATTAATATGGAAAGTAATTACTACTGTATGTACGATTCAGTTTAAATAGGCTTACATTATTAAAGTTATGTTGAGGTATCTTAAACAGATTAGGCCTACCTTTTTATTATCTTGTCAACTGGTCTGTTCATGTGTTTAACACTAATAGCCATAGGGTATACTTAGATGATAAAGGTTGAGTTATAGAATTCGGATTTGTATAGCGGGAGAGTGAGAAAGCATTTAGAGAAATAAAATCACTCATCACACCCAGCTAGGATTCAAATCCCAACCTCCCCACCATTGGAAAATTAGACTAAAGAGATTAACGTCTTGGTCAATGTTGCCCCATGAGGTAGGTCAAAATACTAATAACATCCCAAATATTTTGAAGCCTAACTAACTTGCACCTATTATAAAACCTACAAACAATTAGTGTTGGAATGTCCCAATTATCAGTGTGTATATGTTGAATAATAATAATGCATTTTGATAGTATTATGTTTCAAAGAAAATATTCTTTTAGAATTCAGTGTAAGCGTACTATCGCCACTCTTGGCTTACATTATGATATAGGCCTATTTAAAGTTAGATTATGTGAAACACACACAAAAAAGTTTTGAAATTATTATATTGGGCTAATGAGATGGCAAGTTTAAATTAGGTAACACAAAACACCTAATAAATTACAAAAACTAACAAACATAACCTCATAACGCAAACCAAAGGACAAGTAAAATGTCTGCGCAACTTAGCGTCACTCTACTAGGAAAATATTTGCGCTCGCAAGTACTTTGCTTTCGCAAAGTGGTCGACCATAATAACTTTTGACGCAAAGTCTAGCGTCTCTATGCTAACGGTCGCAAATTCGTTTTGCGTCGTGGTCATAATAGCCCTGCTGGCGTATGTACTGATTTATTCCCCTTTACCCCCACCCTAAGCGTATTCTAACTCTCTCCCCGCGCAAATGCGGATACCCTATCTGATCCCTACCCCACGAGTGTAAATATGCGGACGCGGAGATCCCAGCCGGTTTGTAAGACGCGGAACACGGGGTGTACATAATCTAATACAAAGTGTATTTCGTGAGAGCTGACCAAGACTCGGTTAGAATGTCTGTCTGGACGAGCATGAAATCCTCCACGCGAGACGATCCCACATATTACGCGACAGATGACCTTCCCCAAGCACTTGACAACCATTCCATGACGTCACAGGCTTTGTACGAGCGCAGTCTGCTGTGAAGTGAGTGAACTATTATTATACTTCGCAATTAAGACGACCGGCGATTTTACTGCACACCGGGGTCGTCACATTCATTATTTTAAAGGTCTCACTCGGGAAAAAAAATGTAAATACAATTTAACTACAAGGAAATACAAAATTCAAGCCGGAAAAAATATAATATGTAGTTTACTACTAACACAAAGATTTTTATTTTTTGTGCACCACGTTTTTCCTAGCCGTCCGTGTTATCTGCATATTTATATTAATAATAATATATATAATATAATATAATATATATATTGCGTCTATATATAATAATATTTAGCACCGCGTCTTACTACCCGTTCGGGTTATACGCTTAAGCACTAATTATGCTAATGGATTAGGTAGGAATTGGGAGGGTTGAATTTAGAGGAAGTGAACCCGCATTTGCGTGGAGGGAGAGTGGAATTTTTTTTAGGGAAAACCACCCCCAGTTCACCCAACCGAGACCAAGATTCGAACCTCGATTTCCCCGTCCTCGGCGGTCGAGCTCAACACGACTAGCGCGTTAGCCAACTACGTCGCCGAGGCGGGTTTTATATTAATGAAGTAGAGATGAATAAGGTATAATTTAGAGGAAATGTACCCAAATTTGTGTGTGTAAAGTGGGGAAACCACTCTCAATACACCAAGTAGGTATTCTAAGGTCGACTTTCCGTTACCGACACACTATTCTACTGCAAGAATGACACCTTAGACCGTCCGACCACCGATGTAGGTAGAAACTAAGGTTATTATCGACTTAATTTAACTGGTAGGATTTGAAAGGTAAACTCAATATGAATTGCACTCATATTAGTGTGGAGGCATGACGGGAAAACAACAATGATAAGTAGGGCCTACCCATTTGAAAAACCTCGCTAGTGCACCCGAATGGGAATCGAACCACGAACTTCCATGTCACCTATGATCAAGTCTATTGTAATTTGTAAGTAAAGGCCGTTTGACCGTAGGTACGGGTGTATACACTTTTTACACGCTTGTAGTGTAAGTAATGACTATCAGAATAAATACCTTTAATTATAACTGATAGAGATTAGATTATAAACCTTTATTTGATGGTTTTAAAGTTATTAATTTATTAAAAGATCTGATTTAGGTTGATTAGAAAAGTTAGGAGCTTTAGGAACTTATGGAGAGTAATTAATAGAATTATCAAAGTTTAATCAATCTTATCAAGATAGATAAGGGATCTAAGACTTGTGAGTTAACAGGAAGGTGAACAAGATGAGGAAGGTGAATAATATGAACGTGAACAAATAGTAGCTTGAACAAAGATTGAGAAACTAGACTTTGGCAAAAACTATCCCCAGTGGGTGAAGTCTGTATTAAACATAGGTCTCCCGAGACTTTAGTAAGTGTGCTAACCGCTTACCTAACCCTGGCAGTGGTAAAACAATCCAGAACTGATTTAAGTTAATGTAAATCCAATTGTAACTCAAAAACCTTTTTTAAAAACTGCCACGGTAAAAAGTAAAGATCTTTTGAAAACTTTTGTTTTCACATTTCTTAAATCTACATTTTAAAATTATAATTAATTATGAACTTAGTATACAAGTTACAACTCAAGTTAATAATCTGATGGGCCGTATTTTTAGTAAACTCCAAATCATTCGTATCCCGACTACGTTCACCCCGCGTAATGTTAAGATTCTAGCTCTCTCCAAAATTCGAACCAAAGTTTACAAAGGATGGGCTTAGTAACTCCTCATCACAGTGAGAGCTATCAAAAGCTACCAGATCAACTCTCATGTATCCATTCGCCAAGCCATATGATCTGCAAGGTCTTGTGTTGAGCTGTCAATTTTGACAGTCAAGCCTTTCACAACATACAACTTGTTTTTAGTTCATGTTTACTTCTGCTAGCTGTCAGCTACCACCATTCCTATGGCAAAGGGGCTCCACCTCACCATCGCAGTAGTGTTTAATTATTATTATTATTATTATTTTTATGGGCCCACATTTCCTTCTTCTTGTTCTCTTTGGGTGTGGACGTGGTCTCTTGCCTTACATGACGAAAACAAATCTAAGGTGTTCGAAAAGAAGGTGCTTAGGAAGATATTTGCCCAAATTGGGATGAGGGGATTGGGGAGTGAAGGAGGTTACATAATGATGAGTTATACACTCTGTACTCATCACAAGCATTGTTAGGATAGTCAAGTATCATTGTTAACAGTGGACAGGACAACATGCAGCGTGAATGGAAGAATCTGGAACCTTGTTCAGAGTATTGACTGGCAAACCCAATGGGAAGAGACCATTGGGAAGACCTAGGCGCAGATGGGAGGATAACATTAGAATGGCTTGAAAGAGGTAATGTGGGGGACTGGATAGAACTAGGTGAAATTCATGTGAAAAACACCTCTCAATACACTCAATCGGGATACAAACCAAACCTTTGGTGCATTGCATCCGTACTGGTGGTCAAGCGGTGTGAGGGGATAGGCCCCCAATATACTGGATCGCCGGTGATGAGGGGTCATGGTTTGAATCTCAACTCGCTGCACTTAGGTTGGTTTAAAATGTGATATATATATCCACGCTAATGTAGGTGCACTTCCTCTGATCGACCTGACTCATTCCTAGCTCTTAGATATATGGCTAAGAAAGCCAGTTTAGCCCGCTGGCAACTATCTCCATAACCCTCACTGGTGATCACATGGTCTACGCTCCATATTGTGTTACGAATGGACTGCCCGTGACGGAGAGATCAGGCCTAAAATCCCCGTCGGTAATATTGAAAGTTTTTTTCCCCATATAATTTACCACTTTCCCTCCACGCAAATGTGGGTACATTTAAACTAAAACGGTACCTTCCTCTTCTCTATCCCATAAAAGTATTTTTGTTAATACCGCGTTTTAGGCCTACTACTCATTCGGGTTAAAGGCATATGTACTAATTACGCTAACGATTTAGGATGAGGAAGGTTGAATTTATAAGAAATGTGCGAGAGAGAGAAAGAGAGAGAGAGAGAGTGAGTGGAAGACCGTTTAGGTAAAACCACCCTCAGTACAGCCGACCGAGAGTCGAGCCTCGATCTTCCTGTCATCGGCAGTCTAGTCTATCCCGTGTGACGCTGTGCTAGCTTGGGCCAGGGGTGGGTAACCTTATAATGTTGGAAGGCCACATGTCACTTCAAGTATTACTCGTAAAAACCCCAACATCTCATGAATTGTACAGAAATGTTTCCCAAATTATGATAATGCGCCAAACATCGATAAATGGATCATTTGTAGTGATTATATCTTTTAACATTATGACTTGGTGGCCGTATAGGTATAAGGCGCTACTCTCACAGTAGACTTGACTGGCGATGACGGGGAGATCCAGATTCGAATCTCGGTCGGGTGTATTGAGGGTGGGTTTTCCAAAATGGTTGTCCACTCCCTTTCCACGCAAATGCGGGTACACTTACTTAAATATAACCTTCGTAATCCCTAAAATCATCAGCGTAATTAGTACATAAGCGTATAATCCGAAATGGTATCAAGACGCGTGTTAAAAAAAATTCTTTAAAAATAACGATTTTTTATTTAATTAACTACAATACATGACGGTGGAGAATGTATAGCTTTTAAACGATAAAATATATATTTTAATCAAAAAAAATTACGCAAAGTCCGCACCTAATACCTCGAAAGGCCACAGGGGTTCTCCATCCTTGGTTTAGACCATGAGGTAATGGAAGCGAGTATTAAGTAATTAATAAATGCTTCCAACCCAAACGGATACTAAGACGCAGTGACATACAAAAAAAAAAACTTTAATGGGACTGGCGTTAAAGGTAACTTTTAAAAAAATAATTAAAACGTCTCAGAAAGTCAGTGGAACCCGCTGGCAATTCACTATCCCTAATTTGTTGACGTCATTGACGGAGACCAAACATACCGGATACATCTCTCTCTGTTAAAACTATAAACAAGGAAATAATAATAGTGGACACACTTCAGTGAATCTTAATTATGTCAGCTTTCTGAAAAGATCTCTTATAGTTATGACGCCATTGCGCCGCGGCAATGGTTAGGGCGGAGTATAGTTCCTGCCGATTCACAACGGGTTGTACTAGATTAATTTGTACAACTAAGTCTCAAGGAGACACGAGGCGATGCGAAACACGCCTCTTCCCGTCAAAACTACCGGCGACCTTCGCCACCCAAGAAAACAATCACCTTAACTCAGTCGCTAGAGCATCTGTCCACTAAGATAGGGGTAACGTGTTCGGAAACCCCCATGCATGAAGACTTCCACTTCTGCAGTGATGAACGAACGGCCTGAAGAGTGGGTACTTAAGGTGGGGTGCTACTGAAGCGCGAGTTTAGTGCATTCATTTTGCAGTTTTTATAACATAAACATTTGTTGGCCAAAATAAATCAAATATTTCTTCTATAGAAACATATAGTTTAGTTTTCTGCACATGATAATCTCAACAGTTGTCGAATATCTGTCATGAGCATAGCGGCATTTGGTGACAAACTTTTTAAATTAAGAGAAAAAGTTGTCATTAAATTTCAGGACACCTTTGACAGATATTCAAGAACTGTTGAGATTAGCATGTGCAAAAAACTAAACTATATGTTTCTATAGAAGAAATATTTGATTTATTTTGGTCAGAAAATGTTTATGCTATAAAAAACTTCAAAAATACTGCCCTAAACTCACGTTCACTAGCACCCCACCTTAAGTCCATCTACTTTAGGAGAGGTGGTAACTGACGGTTAGCAGAAGATTTTTTACTGCAAACATTGGGTACAAGTCACTAATGTTAACCTACAGTAGTCCCATGGCTTCTTTGGGGCTGACTGACAGCTCACAGCTGACAGCTGACGTTTAAGGAAAATTTTATCCTAGCGAAATATATTCAAAAAATGTGCTAATCAGCACTAGCATCCTGACAAGCTCCTAGGAAGTAACTGAGGTATATACAAAATTGTTACTGCAGAACACTTATGGGATAAAGCCATGTTACGTATGTGGAAATAATTACTATTTTCTTTTTGATTCCATATTATTATCAATCAAATGTTTTATAAACGTTTCTAATAATAATTCCCAAAGTAATAAATTACTGTATAATTGGCTTTTTCGTAACGTTACTTCTTAGCCTGTTCAGGTTATACTCAAATGTACTAATTAGCTAATGAGTTAGGGATAGGAGTAATTAATTTAGAGAAGTGTAACACATTTGAGTGTAGAAGAGAGTAGGAAAACGCTTAAGGAAAACCCACCCTCAGTTCACACAACCTGGATTCGAACTCCTATCTCTCTGTCATAAGCAGTCTAGTCTATTGCGAAAAGTAAGTTTTAGACTATGAGATAACCATGAAAGGAACACAAATATTAGTAAATCTATTTGTTTTTAATTTCGTGGTGGTAACACTATAATGTATGAAAAAAATATATTATATTCACACTTATCTTGTAATAACTGGCCACCAAAATAGATAATTATGTTTTTTTATAACTCGGAGAAGAGCCATACAAAATATTAGTTTCAAAACTTAACGTTCCCATGGTAACGGAAGTTTGGGAACTGTGTCGTACAACGACATGATCTTCGCCGGGGACGAGAAAACTTTCCCGACAGGATCAGTTGTCTTGTAACGCCCGGGTTTGGGTAGAAAGCAGGGAGACCAACAGAAATATTTATGGTTATGGTTCTGTATTGGTTCTTCCAGTAAACATTTTAAGGATCCGGTTCTGGTCCCGGTTAGAGAAAAATATAAGTTCCAGTTCTTCTACGTTTTTGATTAGGTTATGGTTCCTTTAATTTTTTTTATGTAATAGTTAACCACCATATAAATTTTTAAATATAAAAATACATTAAAAAATAGTTTTCAATTAATTGAAAGGTTTTTATATATTAGACTGAATACATCCGACTTTGAAAAAAAAATCCGGAGGAAAAAATATAGTATGTCAAAAGACGTTTAAGTTAAAGAAAGAAGGGCATAAAATCAGTTTTAAAAAATAATTTAAAACCGATAACCTTTAATTTTATGAACCAAGATATATATATATCGATTCAATTTACTGTTCTGGTTCGTAGGAAATTAACATTTAGAGTAACTGTCCCAGTTCTGTTTCCTTAAAAATAACCGTTAATTTCGGTTATATGTTCTGGTTCCGGTTCATCTCCCTGTAGAAAGTGGGACTGGACGGGGGGGGGGTCTTGGACCCAGGCTACTCCAATGTGGTTTAGTTAGACAGTGCACGTTAATTAACCTTCTTTTAACAAAACTGCAGGTTAAGCCACTTGCTCAGTAATGTTTCCTGATATAGTAGACAAGAAAAGTTACTGATATATGTTTTAAGAAACACGTTGTGCGCACAAAGTCGGAGATTTTCCAACTAATTTTAAAAAAAGGAAAATAAAGAAATTATATATTAGGCCTAATTGTTACTGCAAACTAATTAAGTAGGTCTATTAATTATAAATTACAGTATTTGAATATTTAAGCTGTATCGGTAATTAATTAATAAAATTGTTCACAGTAAATACTAATCATCCGCACTGATGACTATAAGGTCTAAGGACGTCAGCATCGCACTTAGATTGGATTAGGCTACCGGTGACGGAGAAGTAGCGGTTCGAATCACGGCCGAGATCTTTTACTCAATTTGATTTATCAATGTGGTTTTCCAATCTCCTATCCGTTTTAATGTCAGCGCACTTCTTCAAAGCTGCCTTTCTCATCCTTACCCCCTAAATTAGGTCCGTTAATAGCCGTGGTGTTAAGGCGGGGCGGAAAGAGATGCGAGAAAGGGCCGGAGTTTTTTGCGGTTTTTATAGAAAAAGTTTGTTGACGCAAATAAATCAAATATTGGTCCAGTAAAACACAAAGATTAATTTTCTTCGCATGGTGACATCAACAGTTGTTGAATATCTGTCAAGGTTTTTCTAGAATTTAATAACAACTTTTTCTCTTCAGTTTAAAAAGTTTGTCATTTAATGCAGCTATGCTTGTGACAGATATTCAACTGTTTGTATCAATATGTGAAGAAAATTAAACACTATGTTCCTACTGGAGCAATATTTTATTTATTTTGGCCAAAAAAAAGTGTTATAAAACTTAAAAAAAAAAGCTGGCCTTTTCTCGCCTCCCCTTCCATCCCACCTAGAGAGTAATTTTTTTTTTAACTTGTCTGTCTTCCTAAGATGGCTGGAAATGTTCCATTCCAGCGGCCTGTACGTGTTAAGTGTACGACAGTTATTTGCAACGGGACTGACCTACTCGGCCGATGTCCACCCGAGGTGTCGTAATAATTCCCGCCAGGAATAAACCACGTACCGTAGTTCGAATACGGGCCCCAGATCTCAAAAATAGCCCCAGACACCCGTTAAACTACGTCAACAGTTACTCGTTCACAACAAAATAAAATATTCTGGGACATTTTCGAACGATTTACATTTCTTTTTTTGTAGCACCCGTTTAGGTAACAAGTGCGTGCTAATTAATATGTGTTAGGGATGAGGATAGTTGAATTTAGAGAAAGTGTAACCCACATTTGCGTGGAAGGAGGAAGAGAAACCACTAGGAAAAATCACCCTTTTAACATCCAACCGGGATACGAGTCCAGATTGTCCAATCATCGGCAGTCCAGCCTATTGCAATCATTCGACCACCGAAGCTGATTAACATTAAAAGGGTTTTAAATTTATTTTTTCTGTGCTCCGCGTTCTTCTATCCGTCCAGGATATCTGCATGTTTACACTAACGCGGGAGGAATGAGAAAGTTAGAATTTAGAGGAAGTGTACCCGTATTTACCTTAAGAAAGAAACACTCTCCATACACCCAGCCGGGATTAGAGCCCCGACCTACCTGTCACAAAACACCAGATACGACGAGGCTGACGCCCTTATCGACGTGCTAACACATGAGAGTGGGATTTAAAACTGAACATTATTCGTGATCTAAGAGAGGTGAGAGGTTAGGGGTACGAATGCTCAGATCTTCCCCTCTCCCTTGTGTGTTCCTGATTAACGTAAAAAAGGGCCTTACTGAACGGTGGGTGAAGGGGTTGGGGGTGAGGGGTAGTTGTTTTAAGTTAACCCCCCCCCCCCAACCCTCCAACTAAAGTATTATTGATCAATCAGTAGCGTATCCCCGAGGGGCGTGAGGAGGCTTCCCTACCGTAGTTTGGGGATCTACGCCGACCCGAAGAGAAAATAAAATTGGGTGGGGGGGGGGGGATGACCAGTTAAACTTTGTGAGCAAAGAAAATATCAAGTACCACACATCCTTGTGTTGATCCTCCCTAGTAGTCTTAATCGATGTTCTCGCAGTCTAGGAAGTACCACACATCCTTGTGTTGATCCTCCCTAGTAGTCCTAATTGATGTTCTCGCAGTCTAGGAAGTGCCACACATCCTTGTGTTGATCCTCCCTAGTAGTCCTAATTGATGTTCTCGCAGTCTAGGAAGTACCACACATCCTTGTGTTGATCCTCCCTAGTAGTCCTAATTGATGTTCTCGCAGTCTAGGAAGTGCCACACATCCTTGTGTTGATCCTCTCTAGTAGTCCTAATTGATGTTCTCGCAGTCTAGGAAGTGTCACACATCCTTGTGTTGATCCTCCCTAGTGGTCCTAATTGATGTTCTCGCAGTCTAGGAAGTACCACACATCCTTGTGTTGATCCTCCCTAGTAGTCCTAATTGATGTTCTCGCAGTCTAGGGAGTGTCACACATCCTTGTGTTGATCCTCCCTAGTAGTCCTAATTGATGTTCTCGCAGTCTAGGAAGTACCACACATCCTTGTGTTGATCCTCCCTAGTAGTCCTAATTGATGTTCTCGCAGTCTAGGGAGTGTCCACACATCCTTGTGTTGATCCTCCCTAGTAGTCCTAATTGATGTTCTCGCAGTCTAGGAAGTGTCACACATCCTTGTGTTGATCCTCCCTAGTAGTCCTAATTGATGTTCTTGCAGTCTAGGAAGTACCACACATCCTTGTGTTGATCCTCCCTAGTAGTCCTAATTGATGTTCTCGCAGTCTAGGGAGTGTCACACATCCTTGTGTTGATCCTCCCTAGTAGTCCTAATTGATGTTTCGCAGTCTAGGGAGTGTCACACATCCTTGTGTTGATCTCTCTAGTAGTCCTAATTGATGTTCTCGCAGTCTAGGAAGTGTCACACATCCTTGTGTTGATCCTCTCTAGTAGTCCTATTGATGTTCTCGCAGGTCTAGAAGTACCACACATCCTTGTGTTGATCTCCCTAGTGGTCCTAATTGATGTTCTCGCAGTCTAGGAAGTACCACACATCCTTGTGTTGATCTCCCTAGTTCTAATTGATGTTCTCGCAGTCTAGGAAGTGCCACACATCCTTGTGTTGATTCCTCCTTAGTAGTCCTATTGATGTTCTCGCAGTCTAGGAAGTACCCACATCCTTGTGTTGATTCTCCCTAGTAGTCCTAAATTTATGTTCTCGCAGTCTAGGAAGTGTCACACATCCTTGTGTTGATCCTCCCTAGTAGTCCTAATTGATGTTCTCGCAGTCTAGGAAGTACCACACATCCTTGTGTTGATCCTCCCTAGTAGTCCTAATTGATGTTCTCGCAGTCTAGGAAGTACCACACATCCTTGTGTTGATCCTCCCTGGTAGTCCTAATTGATGTTCTTGTAGTCTAGGAAGTACCACACATCCTTGTTTTAATCCTCTCTAGTAGTCCTAATTGATGTTCTCGCAGTCTAGGAAGTACCACACATCCTTGTGTTGATCCTCCCTGGTAGTCCTAATTGATGTTCTTGCAGTCTAGGAAGTACCACACATCCTTGTGTTGATCCTCCCTAGTGGTCCTAATTGATGTTCTCGCAGTCTAGGAAGTACCACACATCCTTGTGTTGATCCTCTCTAGTAGTCCTAATTGATGTTCTCGCAGTCTAGGAAGTACCACACATCCTTGTGTTGATCCTCCTTAGTAGTCCTATTGATGTTCTCGCAGTCTAGGAAGTGCCACACATCCTTGTGTTGATCCTCCCTAGTGGTCCTAATTGATGTTCTCGCAGTCTAGGAAGTGGCACACATCCTTGTGTTGATCCTCCCTGGTAGTCCTAATTGATGTTCTCGTAGTCTAGGAAGTGTCACACATCCTTGTGTTGATCCTCCCTAGTAGTCCTAATTGATGTTCTCGCAGTCTAGGAAGTGTCACACATCCTTGTGTTGATCCTCCCTAGTAGTCCTAATTGATGTTCTCGCAGTCTAAGAAGTGTCACACATCCTTGTGTTGATCCTCCCTAGTAGTCCTAATTGATGTTCTCGCAGTCTAGGAAGTGTCACACATCCTTGTGTTGATCCTCCCTGGTAGTCCTAATTGATATTCTCGCAGTCTAGGAAGTACCACACATCCTTGTGTTGATCCTCCCTAGTAGTCCTAATTGATGTTCTAGTAGTCTAAGATGTACCACACATCCTTGTGTTGATCCTCCCTAGTAGTCCTAATTGATGTTCTCGCAGTCTAGGAAGTACCACACATCCTTGTGTTGATCCTCCCTAGTAGTCCTAATTGATGTTATCGCAGTCTAGGAAGTACCACACATCCTTGTGTTGATCCTCCCTAGTAGTCCTAATTGATGTTCTCGCAGTCTAGGAAGTGGCACACATCCTTGTGTTGATGCTCCCTAGTAGTCCTAATCGATGTTCTCGCAGTCTAGGGAGTGCCACACATCCTTGTGTTGATCCTCCCTAGTAGTCCTAATTGATATTCTCGCAGTCTAGGAAGTACCACACATCCTTGTGTTGATCCTCCCTAGTAGTCCTAATTGATGTTCTCGCAGTCTAGGGAGTGGTCCAACTCCTGAAGATTGCGGCAGGTTACAAATATCCCAGTTTCACACCAGGTGGTTCCATAGAGGAGTTTCAGTGGCTAGACATTTGCCTACTATAAATAATCGGTGATTTTTGTGACAGTAGGCCTATGTGACGGCTAAGCCAACTTCAATTTAGGCCTATTTATTTATTATTTTGTTAGATTATCACGTTTATAATAGTACAAATATAAATGTTCAAGTCAACAAATACAAATTAAAAACCTTCCAAAAAAGCTTAGGTGTATATAATGGTTTAAAAATATTTGCCTCCGGTGGTTGGGGGTACCGCCCACCAAACTCCCCCCTACTTCGCTATCCTGTGTACGCTACTATTGGTCATATAGTTTTATTCATCCTAAACGCCTAGATTAATAGCTATAATTGCAGTATTTTAAAATTCATTACACCTACACTACAATCTCAATAAAATATTTTTAGCAAATTGCTTCAAGAGGGATTCAAAGTTCAAACCATTCTTTGGCACACTCACTTCCCCTCAAGAAAATGTATCTTCTATCTATAACTTAAATAAATACCTCTAAACAAGCATTTTCAAAACTAGTGTTACCTTTGAGGTGTGAGGTGATAAAAACACAAAGAGGGGAAAAAGCATGGCCAAATTGGTGGCGAGGTGAAGGAAGGGGTTGACCCACTTTAAATTAATTATTAATCTTGTATATTTATCTTCCAATTCAATACTTAGGCTTGTAGCTCAGTCCGTTCATCATAACAACCCCAACTCGGCTCTCGCTTGTTTGTTTGTGTGCGCGCGAACAGGGAAAAGAAAAACCCACGATATGCCAGAAATGTGTGCAGTGCATTTGTATTTGAATGATTACTCGAGATTTTCCGTTGTGACGATGGGGGACAAAGCGACAAAGTTTCGTGTTAATAACTATAGTATGTCCCTATTAATACAGAATAAAGATTTGTGCACAGTGCCTAGCCATTCTAAAATGATCATAAACGGCCTTTTTAATGCAGTTTATATCCAAATATAATTTAATATTCCAACAATGTTCAGTATTAGGAACTTCTATTAACTCTTTTATCTCCATTAACGTTTAATCAGGAATGATCCAAGTGAAAACTCGTGTAAACTTACGATTTCTAGCCGACTTTATCACAGAATTTATTGGTATGTGATGCACGCTCCTAAACATCTACAAATACAAGCATGCTTGAAAAAAAAATATTAAGTGACTTGAAGGTGGATGAAATTTAAAAGAAAATTCCTTATCATCTCCTACGTTACCAAAAAAAAACAACCTAAGATATAATCAAGGCCGTAGTCGTGGGGGAGGGGGTTGAACCCCCTCCCCCCAAATGTTATTAACAAAATATATATGGCTTTATTTATGGTTCAAACAATATAAAATTTAATGTACAAGTAAAAATGAGGGGGCTGTGTAGCCGTAAAAAGCACTTCAGAGAGCTTCTAGAACTGTTTTTTATCACTTAGAATTTTTTCTTGCCTCTAGCAATTGGGGGATGTGTCCACCAAACCCCCCTGAAATACTGGCTGGCTACGGTTTTGGATATAACCTCCTCCAAACTAAATTTCTGTACACGGCCCTGGGAAAGACACATTAAATAAAAATGATCCTAACAATAAAGGCAGCATGCATGCACCATTAAACCGAGAGAAACAGGTCCAAACAATACAGCATCGTCGCTGAGTCACCCGAGACTATTCTTCACACACACACGACAGCAAGCATGAAGCTAAACCGCCACTTGTGATCGATTAACAATATAGACGGGGGTCGCCTACATCAAAACGTTCCGTAACATCCACGCAAACGAGTCCGAAGCTTACCTTCCATTTCATTTGAATACCAGACTATTCGCTATTCATCGCTTTACGTGAGCGGGTTAGCCAGGTTATTGACGTTTGGGATAAATAATTCAGTAGCTTGTTTCCAAAACACAAAAGTAAAACAAAGACTATTCACATGACAGTAACGATCTCATCGAAGCACTTAATACACTATCACAATAAAACGGTACCATCAAAAATGTGAAAGGAAAGATTATCACCATGTTTCTTTTCAAAGTGAGAATTTCGAACACGCCGCCCGCACATCACCCGATAAACACGCCGCCGGTTCGCCACAATGTAGATATACACCCCCTATCTCACCCCGTGCGTAGCTGACACTGAGCTACAACAGACCCGACAACAGAAAGCGGCGCGATACTCACAAAACAAGTGTGTCCAACCTTGCACAGTGGCGGCGCCACGCTACTATCCGATACAAATATATCACGCTTTGATAAACCGGTGCACAATACTACACGTTACAAATATATCTAGCATTAATAAACCGGTGCCACAATACTACACGTTACAAATACATCTAGCATTAATAAACCGGTGTCACAATACTACACGTTACAAATATATCTAGCATTAATAAACCGGTGTCACAATACTACACGTTACATATATATCAAGCATTAATAAACCGGTGCCACAATACTACACGTTACAAATATATCTAGCATTAATAAACCGGTGTCACAATACTACACGTTACAAATATATCTAGCATTAATAAACCGGTGCCACAATACTACACGTTACAAATATATCTAGCATTAATAAACCGGTGTCACAATAATACACGTTACAAATAGATCAAGCATTAATAAACCGGTACCACAAAACTACTCGTTACAGATATATCAAGCATTAATAAACCGGTGCCACAATACTACACGGTACATATATATCAAGCATTAATAAACCTGTGCCACAATAATACACGTTACAAATAGATCAAGCATTAATAAACCGGTACCACAAAACTACTCGTTACAGATATATCAAGCATTAATAAACCGGTGTCACAATACTACACGTTACATATATATCAAGCATTAATAAACCGGTGTCACAATACTACACGTTACAAATATATCTAGCATTAATAAACCGGTACCACAAAACTACTCGTTACAGATATATCAAGCATTAATAAACCGGTGTCACAATAATACACGTTACAAATAGATCAAGCATTAATAAACCGGTACCACAAAACTACTCGTTACAGATATATCAAGCATTAATAAACCGGTGCCACAATAATACACGTTACAAATATATCTAGCATTAATAAACCGGTGTCACAATAATACACGTTACAAATAGATCAAACATTAATAAACCGGTACCACAAAACTACTCGTTACAGATATATCAAGCATTAATAAACCGGTGTCACAATACTACACGTTACATATATATCAAGCATTAATAAACCGGTGTCACAATACTACACGTTACAAATATATCTAGCATTAATAAACCGGTACCACAAAACTACTCGTTACAGATATATCAAGCATTAATAAACCGGTGCCACAATACTACACGGTACATATATATCAAGCATTAATAAACCGGTGTCACAATAATACACGTTACAAATAGATCAAGCATTAATAAACCGGTGCCACAATAATACACGTTACAAATATATCTAGCATTAATAAACCGGTACCACAAAACTACTCGTTACAGATATATCAAGCATTAATAAACCGGTGTCACAATAATACACGTTACAAATAGATCAAGCATTAATAAACCGGTACCACAAAACTACTCGTTACAGATATATCTGGCATTAATAAACCGGTGTCACAATACTACACGTTACATATATATCAAGCATTAATAAACCGGTGCCACAATACTACACGTTACAAATATATCTAGCATTAATAAACCTGTGCCACAATAATACACGTTACAAATAGATCAAGCATTAATAAACCGGTACCACAAAACTACTCGTTACAGATATATCAAGCATTAATAAACCGGTGCCACAATAATACACGTTACAAATAGATCAAGCATTAATAAACCGGTGTGGCAGGAAATCTTTAGTCTAGGAAATTTTTAGGAAGTGGTTCTTTGACAATGCCGCCCGTCAATACCGCCAATTTTGTTTTTTTTAATTTCTTTGTCAACGTCGCTCTCAAGTTCTTAGGAAATCTTTAGACTGGGCAATTTTTAGGTAGTGGCTCTTTGTTAATGCCGCCCTTAGGATGCGTGTGTTTGTGTGTGTGTGTGTGTGTGTGTGTGTGTGTGTGTGTGTGTGTGTGTGTGTGTGTGTGTGTGTGTGTGCCAGAACAAATCAAAACTCATTTGTTAGTGTATCTTTTCGGACGTTTATTATTGTTATTTAGCACCGTGTCTTACTACCCGTTCGGTTTATACGGTTAAGTACTAATTACGCTAATGGATTAGGAATTGGGAAGGTTGAATTTAGAGGAAATGAACCCGCATTTGCGTGGAGGGAGAGTGGAAAACCATTTAGGAACCCCCCCACCAGTTCACCCGACCGAGATTCGAACCTCGATCTCCCCGTCCTCGGCAGTCGAGCTCAACACGACTAGCTTGTTAGCCAACTATTCCACTGAGGCAGGTTGGACGTTTATTAATTTGATTGCATGTATTTAGTTTATTATTAGTATGGATAAATACTGCCTATTCAGGCCTTGGGAAGAGCTGCCAACATCAAAAAGTCAAGATTCTCTTTTACCCGAAGATAGCAGCAGGGATGAAGGTACAAATTCTTCAAACTATGCCAATATTTACTGTTAGTTTGTATCAAAATAAGACAAGACTGTCGATAATGGGTAGATTGAGCTTCCAAAGGGCTTTTAAGGGCATCAATTTTTTTTAAAGTTAAAGACTACTTTAAATAAATTCTTAAGCCTTACGGCATTCTATTCATTTCAGAGGAAGGCCTTTCTAAATAACTTATAGGGGCGTGACTCTACTCTATAATTATTATAATATAATTTAGAATGTTATATATTTATTGTGTGTTTAAATTTAAATCATATTTATGGAGGGTGCCAGAGTAAGAAGCCTCCCTGGGTGTCAAATATTCAAAGGCTTTTAACATAATATGCTAATTAATTGTCTTTCTTTTTTACTTTTTAAGATAGGATTTAAAAAAACACTGGTGTTGATGCGGTGAAGACGTTGGCAAATAACTTAGGTGTGAGTGAGAGGTTTAATAAAGTAGCATTAATATCGACACGAATTTCCTAGTCAACATTGATATTATTATCGGTGTCAAAGAGATGCCGTTCTTTTGAGTGCGTGCCGATGTTGTACTAGAGTCCTTCTTACATTCAGACTAATAATATCCTGGACTAATGTTTTCCGCTTACACCGGTACCACAAAACTACTCGTTACAGATATATCAAGCATTAATAAACCGGTGGCACAATAATACACGTTACAAATAGATCAAGCATTAATAAACCGGTACCACAAAACTACTCGTTACAGATATATCAAGCATTAATAAACCGGTGCCACAATAATACACGTGACTATATCAAGCATTAATAAACCGGTGCCACGTAACTACTCGTTACAAATATATCAAGCTTAAAAAAGCCGGCACCACAATACTACAGGCTACAAAATAATGTAGCGTACTAAACGTTACAAATTAATATATCCAGATTTAATAAACCAGCAACACAATACTAGACAATACAAATAAATCAAGTATTTAATAAACCAGTGCCATAGTATTACACGTTGCAAATATATTAGGCTCTTCAAAACCCGTATAAAACTATTACCCTCTACAAATATATAAGGCTTTAATAAACAAACGCCACAATACGACACGCTACACGCATATCAGGTTTTTATAAAGTGACACCATACATACTACCCAATACAAATATATCTCACTTTTATAACCTAACTAAGATTACGCCATACTCTTATGAACCGGTTCAAAATATCATTTGTTTATGACTTTTTTTTTCCGTTTATTTGAGGTACTTAACGTACACTTTCAGAACCGACTGATTATATCAACATCATAATTTCTATGAGCGAAAGCGAAAGGACCTACCAATTTTTCTGGGAAAGGTATTTTCACATACCTTCCAGGAATATTTTACATGCCACAATCAACATGGAACCGACAGCTTTACTTCCCCTCCGAAGGAAGTTGTGCTACGGACTTGATCACTTAAGAAAAATCCGTCGACCCCAGCTGGGTATGAACCAACGAACATCGGATCCTGAGGCGAGCAATTTATCCCAAAACCACCGAGGTAAACATGAAACGATAGAGAACGAGTATTCTCCACGATCAAACTGATAATCTTATTAATCTTATATTCCATTCACGGTAGGAATTACTCTCTGAAAGGTCTTTTTTCCTACCAATATCCTACTATATAATAGATTTCTGGTAGGGAAAAAGACCTTTCAGAAAACAATTCCTACGCTGAATAGACTTTACAATACAGGCAACAACACACACGAGGTTGAAGGAAGCTTTTCCTCGACGAGTTTCAACGCGAGGATTCCTTCCAACGGGACACTAATGGAGTCAAGAATCAAGGTCTTTTCTAAGTGCTCTAGCCAACGTCATTTCCTTCTATAGAAACAATAGTCATCATAATTAAACTTGACTTTACGAAATGCAGGCGTACAATAAGTTAATTATGTACATATATTTGGCACTGAATTAATTGGAATTGAAGTACCAGGATCCCATTATAGATCTCCGGAATATTTTACCTCAGGAACAGCCTTGGCAAACTTTTAAGTGATTCGTGATGGGATTTTATTTTACGGCGAGAGCTTATCACACCCGTGCTCAAGCTGGAGGACCACCCCTATCGGCTGTCCGCGACTGCTTATTCAATATATTTGCAGATATCCTTAGTTTCTGAAGACTATGTCCTATATCTGCAACCTAAGGACGCGCTGTGCCGTGGATGACAAGGACCCACTATCCACGAAACAGTCCCTTATATTAGAGTCTACGAAATAGTCACATTATAGAGAGTCTACGAAATAGTCACATTATAGATAGTCTACAAAACAGTCACGTTATAGATTGTCTACAAAACAGTCATGTTATATATTGTCTACGAAACAGTCACGTTATAGATAATCTACAAAACAGTCACGTTATAGATAGTCTACGAAACAGTCCCATTATAGAGAGTCTAGAAAACAGTATTTTTTACCTTTTTGTTTTCAAACGTCTGTTGGAATTTTTTTTTTTTAAACAATAGAGATTTGTCTTTAAATTTAACTCATTTGTTTCTGCGAAAGTCTTTAGTTTACGTGATATTAACTTCCTCAGCATAATTCTCAATTTCTTAATGTCCGGAACATCTCTAACTAGTAGGCTACAAACAATTTAAAATCTGTTACACTTCTCGCATTGATTAAATTTATTAGTTTTATAGGCACACGGACTAAACGTCGAGCTCATCTAGTCTGATTTGCTGCTATCACAAAGTCGGAGTCCGAATCCGGTTCTGAAGGTATATTGATGTTCGCAAATGAGTGTGTCTGTGTGATGGTTAAAGAACCTATAATGACTTATTTTAAAACTTCCGTGTCTTACCCCTCGTCCAGGCTACATAAATTTAATTTCATTGACAGGTTAGGGATGGTGTAGGTAGAATTTAGAATAAATCTACCCACATTTTCATGGAGGGAGGGTAGAAGATTATAGGTAGTATTCCCTCGGCGCGTCTCGCGTCTGCGACCACAGACGCGGGGTGGTGAGTCGCAGACGCGGGCTACAGTGTTTCCCTGGATGTATCTTGGTCGCCAGTCGAGGGTAATTGTATGTTTAGTACAGAAACAGACCGTTCCTCAGTTATCAGAGTGTTTCAATTGTATTTTATTTTATGTTCCGTGTTATTTTGTTACTATGGAATAGTGTTAGCCTGAATTATGACACTAAGTTTCTGAAAATGAATTTGGCCTTCTATCTCAGGTTTTTAGATTATTTTACACACCGATTAACGTGTTACCAGAAACAATTGACAATATTATCACTGTTGTGTGCTCTCTTCACAATCTCCTCCGAAGTGCCTACCTAGAGGAAAAGAAAGAACATCCACACTACTGCTATGACCATCAGGATCCACAGCCATCAACAACGTTCACTCAAATACGTGCCGTTGGTGGCTTTGGAAACTACGAAGGCTTTCATATTTGAGATCCCTTTATGGAATATTTTAGCAGCAGAGATGGCAGGTAGTGTTTCCTGGCAACTGGCGCATGTTCGCAGAGTGGAATAAAGACGGTGTTCATGCATTGAATCGAAACTCAGATTTTAATATTTTTTTTCAATTGTTATAAGAATGTTTTAGTAATAATTTGTTTTGTTTTAATTTGTGAAATAATATAAATTGGAGAAATTAAAAATGAAAAACTAGAAAGTGTGACAACTAGCCCCGGTGTCCTCTAAAACTTATCTCTAATACTACAAAACAATTTTTGAAATGTTATTCCTGAAAATGTTGTTGTAAAATGGATTTAAAAAAAATACTAACTTGATCGACCAACTATTACTGAGATCTCCTCCCGTGTGTTGTCCTTCACATTTTGGTCCCGGTACACTGGCGAAGATAAGTCTTGAAGGGTGCTTTACCACCTCTTCAATTACATTTTATTCCTCCTATGTGGAAAAATCTTGGACCATTCGCAAAACCAAACACAAAAACTAAATAAAACTCTAGCAAAACACACGTGTGCTCGCTGGTGCATCTGCAGCCACACTGAGTTTCCTCGAATAGCGCGGTTCCTTTAGACATCTTTTAAGTATTTGTCGTAAACAACTTCTATTTATTTCCATTGTCGGCAACCAATTATGACAAAAACAACTCTACTAAAACCCACGCTTGCTTGGTGGTGTTCTCGGGGCAGTGTGGACACAGACGCAATGTAGAGACGCTGGACGCGCACTCTGGTCGCCAGTCGCAGTCGCCTCCAAGAATCTGGCTACATAATAAACTACGGAAACCAGTCCGGTCGCAGACGCAATGTAGAGACGCTGGACGCGCACTCCGGTCGCCAGTCGCAGTCGCCTCCAAGAATCTGGCTACATAATAAACTACGGAAACCAGTCCGGTCGCAGACGCAATGTAGAGACGCTGGACGCGCACTCTGGTCGCCAGTCGCAGTCGCCTCCAAGAATCTGGCTACATAATAAACTACGGAAACCAGTCCGGTCGCAGACGCAATGTAGAGACGCTGGACACGCACTCTGGTCGCCAGTCGCAGTCGCCTCGAAGGAACTGGCCACTTAACAAACTACGGAAACCAGTCCGGTCGCAGACGCAATGTAGAGACGCTGGACACGCACTCTGGTCGCCAGTCACAGTCGCCTCGAAGGAACTGGCCACATAACAAACTACGGAAACCAGTCCGGTCGCAGACGCAATGTAGAGACGCTGGACACGCACTCGGGTCGCCAGTCGCAGTCGCCTCCAAGGAACTGGCCACATAACAAACTACGGAAACCAGTCCGGTCGCAGACGCAATGTAGAGACGCTGGACACGCACTCTGGTCGCCAGTCGCAGTCGCCTCGAAGGAACTGGCCACATAACAAACTACGGAAACTATTACGGTCGCCATTCGCAGTCGCCTCCAAGTAACTGCCCACATAACAAACTATGTTTGGTCGCTGGTCGCAGCAGACACGAGACGCGCCGAAGGAATCCTACCTTAGCTAAGAAAAAATACCTTCAGCGCACCCGGCATTGTTAAACCTCGGTGTCTTAATGTAGGTCAGTCAGGGTTCTGCGCATAGTCGGGGTTCCGGGAGAATTTGTAAAATCTTTCTTTTTGTTGGTTTGTCCATAATTTTTGGACAATGTTGAAACATGTTAAGAGAACTCGCGTAACCGAAGAAGACGAAGAGAGGAGGGCCGGTAATAATAATGTTTAAAGTGAGGCTAGTAAGAATATTTTCAAGTCAACCTCAAGAACCGAAAGAGAGTAATTAGTAAATCGAAATAGGGACTAAATACTCTTGCAATATTTTTATTCAGAATATGATTGTTTTTGTTTTTATTTTTCCAGCCCTACTGGTTTACAAGTAGATTCTATGATTTACTTTTGTCGAACCTAAGCCATGTAGGGATTCCCTGGGAATTTACCAAATATTTGAATGGTTCCTCAAAAACGTTCACTACTCTAAAACAGTTATACGTTCTTTAAAAAGGCGAGGCTAACAGTTATATCTAGAGTAGGAAGAGCAGAGCTACCCACATTCAGTCGTTCACCTTCTTCGATGAATTCTAGTCACAGTTTTTAACACTCAGCATGGGGATTTTTTTTATGAAAAAACCTTTTTTATCCTACTTTAATCGTATAAAAAGATTAAAGGAATTAAAAAAGATCCATTTGGGGGTTATAATTTTAACACGCCACTGGAAAACGGCACGTGAGTATATAAAGGCCTATCAAGTATATACCTTACCATCTTACAGTCACTTAGAATCATCATCAATGAAATTATGCACAATACTCGCCAAAAATTGAGCTTGTTTAATCATTGTTAACGCTTCAACTGGTCTGTTAGAAAGTGTTCTATTTTATACTCTTTAGTTCCGGTAAAGACTGTTCATATTGTTTTAGGTTACATTTTCCCCCTGGTTTCTGGATACACATCTTATCCTACAATAAAAAGGACCTGGCTAGTAACCCTCTTCACATGCAGCCCACATCCCCCCCTAACATTTTATGATGATCGATACATCCGTTCTTTAGATCTGAGGTGCCAAAAATGAGGCCAGTAACTCAGCCAGGCATGCATCTAACTCTACTACTACTTCCGTTCTGAAAGAGTCTGATGTATAAAAGGAGCAAGTATAAAGCTAATAAACGAGATAGAACAACAATTTCAGAATATTTCCGAATACACAAAATACAAACATCGTGGTGTATTCCACTAAAATAACGCCTGCCGACTAAACTCCTGCTATAACGGAAGCAGTAAAATGACGTCAATCGACTAGAACCACTCCTACGATATAACGGAAACGCTAAAATAACGCCAGCCAACTAGAACAACTACTGCTATAATAGAAGCACTAAAATAACACCAGCTGACTAGAACAACTACTATAACGGACAAACTAAAATAACAACAGCTGACTGGAACAACTCTTAATATAACGGAAGCATTAAAATAACGCCAGCCGACTAAAACAACTCCTGCTATTCCTGCTATAACGGAAGCACTAAAATAACACCAGCCTACTAAAACAACTCCTGCTATAACGAAGATTTAAAATAACATCAGCCAACTAGAACAACTCCTGCTATAACGGAAGCACTAAAATGACGCCAGCCAACTAGAACAACTCCTGCTATAACGGACAAACTAAAATAACACCATGTGACTGAAACAACTCTTAATAATTATAACGGAAGCATTAAAATAACGCCAGCCGACTAAAACAACTCCTGATACTCCTGCTATAACGGAAGCACTAAAATAACGCCACCAACTAGAACAACTCCTGCTATAACGGAAGCACTAAAATAACGCCAGCCAACTAGAACAACTCCTGCTATAACGGAAGCACTAAAATAACATCAGCCGACTAGAACAACTCCTGCTATAACGGAAGCACTAAAATAACATCAGCCGACTGGAACAACTCCTGATATAACGGAAGCACTAAAATAACATCAGCCAACTAGAACAACTCCTGCTATAAAGGAAGCACTAAAATAACGCCAGCCTACTAGAACAACTCCTGCTATAACGGAAGCGCTAAAATAACACCAGTTGACTAGAACGACTCCTATTAAAATAAAAGCACTCAAGTAAAGCCAGCCGACTAACTTATAACTATGGTTGCTCTGATGGACCGCTGTGGTCTATATTTCCAGCCATTGTGTTAGGTAAACCTGTTGATGGCAGCTATCCTTGCTACGGCTAGAGTTTAGTATGGACCAATCAATTACCACTCATTACACGGACGAAGATAATAGTAGCCAATCAAGACTGTCTCCAACATCAACTAGATGGCGAAACCTACCGAACAATTACATCCATCAATCTAGCAGGATTCCAGTCGGCAAAGGGTCACAAACATTCTATGACCGTGTTATTTGTTCTCTCTTATACACCAATAAAAAAAATTGATGAATTGGTGGACAATCAATTAACATGTAGTTGGTGACCTGGTGGTCTAGGGGTAATATGTCAGACTTCTCTGTTGAGGGTCCGGGGTTCAATCCTCGGTCCCGGCACAAATTTATCTGATTGCCAAACCCTTCCTTCACCTCTGACAAGACGTGTATTAATCACAACTTGTGAATTGAGGAATGCCAGGCCTCTACCGTGGTTCGGATCCCACGTTAAACTGTAGGTCCTCCATTTTATCTCAAAATCATCCTACCATTACACATTAGCGTAAGTGTGTATAACTCGAACGGGTAGTAAGAAGCGGTGCTAATAATAATAATAATAAACATGCATTCATCCAGGGTTACCACTATTTTTTTTATTACCAAATTATCTGTGTTTTTCGGAGTTTCAAAGAAGGATCTACCATTTTTGCAGGAAGCTTTAGATTGAAGAAAAGATTAACGAAATTTCATTATTAACCAAAATGAATAAGTGTGAAGTCATATACGTAACTTTTTTTTTTTTTTGAAAAGAGAATAATTTAAGATCGATGGTGAAATGCATCTTCTGCGGCTTCATAAACCTTGCATTTTAAGCTTTCAGTTAAATTATCCAAATTAACAAATATTCCTGTATTTCTACTAGATTTTGCAAAATTCCTCCGTTTTTTCCCAGATACAAAAACTTCCATATGTTTTTCGTAACTTAGGCCGATTGAAAGAACAAATAATATTAATAAAACTGTCATATATTTTTGTTTTGCAGTTGGGGCAACAAGAAATAATAAATAATAGTAACATAATAATAATTATAATATGAAATAATAAATTTAAAAGTTATTATATTCACACTTATATCTTCTTGGTGAGTCATACCCCCCTCTCCTGTCTGCTTTTCCATCTTGCTAAGGCTAAATTTCAAATCCCTCCAGGATTCGAAAAAGGTTTCGGTGTTTAATTAGCATCTAAAGCACAACACATTAATGGGGGAGTGTAGGAAAGTGAGTTAAGAGCAGTGATTTTCCAGTTTTTATGGCAAAACTCTTTTTGGCCAAAATAAATGTAACATTGCTTCAGTAAAAAACAGAGTTTAATTTTCTACACAAGATGATATCAACAGTTGTTGAATATCTGTCATGAGCATAGCGGGATTAGGTGTGAAGAGAAAAAGTTGTCATTAATTCCAGGACACCCGTGAAAGATATTTTACAAATGTTGATATCACCGTGTTTGTACTGAAACAATATTTTACTTATTTTGACCAAAAATTTTTTTGGTTAAAAAGACTGCTAAAACACAGGCCTTTTCTCGCGTCCCCTACATTTCCACCTTAACGTTCTTCATCGTGTCAGAAAATATATGACTTTCTTTCTCTAAAAAAATTCAATATAAAACATGTTATGTTGGAAGACACAGATTAAAATTGTAATATTGTTTAAGGGTTGATATTTTCTGAACAGCGACAGCACAAGCCAAGCAGTGTCGCCAACAGCAAAGAAATAAAGCAGCTGAATCATTCATTGCTTGGAGACCAGCGGAAAATCAATAGAACAATGAGCTGTTGAGAGCATAAAGCACATTTCTCCTCTGAGAATACCTCTCTACTAAAACATTCCCAACTCAAATTGTAGTTGTGTTTTGTGTTCATTATGTCTATTTTCAAAATACTGTTAACGTTTTCAGTGAGAGATGAGAGGGAACGCGAGAAAAGGCAGTGTTTTTGGGTATTCATAGCAAAACATTTTGCTAGTTAAAATAAATAAAATATTGCCTTAGTAGAAACAAAGAAGGTTTTTTTTTCACGTGGCGACATCAACAATTCTTCAATATCCGTCATGAGCATCGCGGCATTAAATGAAAAGCTTTTTAAATGAAGAGAAAAGTTGTCAACACATTCAAGGACATCCTCGACAGATATTCAAGAAATGTTGAGGTTACCTTATCATGTGAAGAAAATTAAACTTTACGTTTCTACTGGAGAAATATTTGACAGGGTTCCTACACAAAATCATGAAAATTCTTTCCATGACATTTCAAGAACATTTCAAGGATTTTCTACAATTCCTCAAGGACATGTGTATAAAGTAATCATGGAAAAATACACATCATTACATATTTTATTTTATGCAGACTCCCAACTCCCCTAAGCCTGCACCTCTTCACGCAATTTTTTTTAATGTCTTCCATAACGCAACGAGCTATTCAAATATTAAGACAGAGCATAAACTCACTTGCAAATAATCATTGGTGAAATGTGGGTTCGTCCTTTCACAGTGATGAATTAACGGTTAGGGCTGGATGTTGTGTCTGTCCTTGATATTAGTTTATAAGTCATGTGCAGATATGATCAGTCGGTTTAGAAAGTGCACGTTAAATACACCAGCTCTCACTGTTCATATTGTGCATGATAGTTTATAATATAAAATATAAGATTTATAAAAATGACAATAATACAATATAGCTTTATATTAATGAATGATTCAATAGCTTGATAAAAAATTTAAAGGGATTCAGACACCTTATGAATTTCCTCGGATATATCGGAAATGTCATCTGGTGACTTACTCCTGTTTTACTCCTGTTGCCTCCTGATTTACCCCTCTTCCTCCACAAAATGGATCTACATTCCCTATAAAAGATATCTCCTACCCATTGGTGTTAATATGGGAATAGCCCGGACATGTAGTAGGTCACACAGGAAAAAAATCTAGGCTTTTTTTTTGCACCACGTATTACTACCCATTCGAGATATACGCCTATGTACTAATTTCGCTAATGGAGTAGGTATGATGAAGTTTGAATTTAATGAAGTGTACTCGCATTTCATGGAGAGGAGAGTGAGAAAATCATTTAGGGGGAAAAAAACCACAGTCCACTCGACTGGGATCGAACCACGACCTCTGTCATCGGCAGTCTGATATATTGCGAGAGTGACGCCTGCCTAGACGCTTAGACGACGCGGCCACCGAAGCGGGTTCCGGCTATTGAGTAGACGATAAGCTGGCGACAACGCGGCAATTAAATTTATGAACCACAGCCAGTTTGAAAGGGCGAACATCAAACTGTCATAAAGGTCATATAACCCTGTGACGTCAACTGCCAGATGAACTAAAGAGCACTGAATTGTATAGTCGAAACCCCATAAGAGTACATTTTTTGTTTGATTCCATCCGTTCGGGCAAGAAGCAAATGGGGGAGGTGTGAGAAATATACAATTTTAAAGGAAATGACTGACATTTTTGAGAAGGGTGAGAATGGGAAACCATTTAATAAAAAAACTCCTTAAGTGTACCCAGCTGGTATTCGAACTGTGACCTTTCCGTCACCAAAAACCAAATCAGATGAGCTTAATATTTAGTTATCACGCCCAAAAATGAGTGTGAAAGAACTTTGTATGTTTGTGTTTTTTAAATAAAGTCTAACAAATCACCATTCCACAATCAAGTTGACAGTTAATCTTACCTACAGAGAATGTTCTGTGCGTAACACAAATAGGGTTACCGCACATGAAAAAATGTTGATGGAGTGTGCTCAAATTGTGTGGGACGAGTCCGCGATGTTTCACAGAGCAACTTTCGAAGATTCCCCTCTGTGCGACTCGCGTCTCGCGTCTGCGACAGTGAATCGTAGACGCAAGACGCGAGACGTGCCAATGGAATCCTACCTTAAAAGACCGTACAATGAAAGAATTTCGTCAAAATAACGTGTTAATGGGAGAAGTGAAAGTGGTTTTGTCAGGAGACTCCCGTCAAGCACTTCCAGTCATCTCAAGGAGAATCAGGAGGGACGGAGGATGTAAACGCTTCCATAAGATAATCTTTCATATGGGTGACCTGGACGGTCTAGGGGTAAGGTGTCAAGACTTCTATGCTGGGGATCCGGGGTTCAATCCCCGGTCCTGGTACAGATTTATCTTATTGCCAAATCCTTCCTTCACCTCTGACAAGACGTGTATATCACAACTTGTGAATGTGAGGAATGCCAGGCCTCCACCGTGGTTCGGATTCCACGTTAAACTGTAGGTCCTCCATTTCATATCACAATCACCCTACCATTACACATTGGCCTAAGTGAGTATAACCCGGAGGGGTAGTAAGACGCGGTGCTAATAATAATAATAATAATAATAATAATAATAATAATAATAATAATAATAATAATAATAATAATAATAATAATAATATTTCATATGGAGGAGTGGTGAAAAGCTCAAGCTCTCTGTCGACATGAGAGTGGATTTGAAAGGTGAAGCGTCAGCCAGAAAAAAAAAATCTGAACTGCTTTTAAATATCGGCAATGGCGATGAAGAAGTTGACGGAAAGATTGTAGTTCCAAAAGATTCAGGCACAACATTATGTACCTTAGTAGAACTTTTCTTGAAAATCTACCCTCATATTTTACATCTAAATGAAAAAAAAAATGTGAAAGAGTTATCGTGGCACCAAGGAATGAAACTGCAAGCTAATATATCAGTTCGAAGCTGAAGACAAAGTCTATCAAGTGGACCGAGTAGGGGATGCCGATTCTGTCAATACCCAATGAATTCTTGAATTCTCTGAATTCATCGCGTATCAACTCCAATTTCCTACACAGACAAATAAAACCCACCAAAATGTAGTACAAAGAACTAAGAAGTCATCGACAAGAAATAGTTAATACATGGCAAAAATTTTCTCATTGTAGTTTTAAAATGACCTTTTCAATAATATTAGACTTTGATTAAGAAAAAGTTATTTTGTATGCTCGATCAAAGCACGGGTACATTGCCAGTGTATTAATGATGATTTCTGTAGCTATACAAATTTTGGTAAAAACAATTTTTTTAAAAAACACATAGAAAATGTTGACCCGTAGCTAACAATTTACAATCCCTTCGGTGGCCGCATGGTTTAAGGCGTCACTCTGCAGTAGACTAGATTACCGATGACGGGGAGATCGAGGTTCGAATCTCGTTCAGGTGTACTGAGGATGGTTTTTTCCAATATGATTTTAAACTCTTCCTCCACGCAAATGCGGTACAATTCCTCTAAATATAATCTTGCCATACTTAAAACCAATAGCGCAATTAATACATAGGCGTATAGCTCTAACGGGTAGTAAACGCGACCAATTTACACTTGAGTTGTATAATAAGTTTTAACAAGTCATAAGACTTTTCCATGGTGGAGCTATTTGGATTCTTCCCTCCCCTCTGTTCGGAGCGCGCGGCAATTGTTCCCAACTAGTTCGCGTAGAATTTAAAGAGGACGCCCCTCGACGCTCGTCTCCTTGTTGACGACAGTCCGGCGCCTACATGCTAGACTTACTGCAGCACCGGCCATAAACAAGAGTTGCCTAACTCACAAGGGGGTATCGGAGTGTAGCAAAAACAAAACTTTCTAAACTTACATATTAATATTATAGATAGGACACTATTTTTCTCAGTCAGTAGTGAATCTGTATCCTAAGAGAAAGGTCCTAGGTTCAATTCCCAGTATAGTCAATGTCGTTACTATATTGATCTTAGCTTGTAAGTAGTGTGCTGATGTACAAGTCGGTTCAGAAAATGCAAATACAAGAACATTTTACTATATTTTTGTGACATTTGATAGATATTATTAATATATACCAATAATGACAGCTTCAAATAACATGACTTGACGTATGAATACTTGAAAGCAGAGCTAGCTGTCAAATAAAGTTTTACTTTGAAAATTGGACTGTACTTTTCCGGGATGTTAGAGTAGTTGTGGACATTAAAGCGAGGGGGAGGGGGGGAGAGAAAACAAACAAAAACCTTTAGAAAAATCCACTCGGCCGGGATTAGATACCCGATCTCCTCGTCAACATAGAGCCAAACGAGGTTAACGTATTAGCCCACATGCCCACCTATGCGGCTCTTAATCTTATTGAAATGTATGAGGTGCACTTTCTAATCGCAAGGTAACATCAGTCCACAATCTCTTACAAGTACAATATAAATGCTGTGGATCGACATAGAAATAAACTTTTAGGGAAAAAAAAGTTTAGTGTAGTCAGCATTTATATCTTAAAAGTTGTCAGAATTGTTGCCATTTTGTCAAAGGAGGACGCTGCTGGACTAGCTGACTTAATGTATGTAAACATAAAAGCAGATATGAACTGTCAGATAAGGTTAATTCTATGGCGACCGAATAGTATCCATTACGATGCCACCCGGAGTCAACCCAAGTTCCCCTGCGCTAGTTGTTGACCTACTTAGTCCCTCATCCATGTAGATGGGTACAGATATGGCGTACTTCTCACTTTACAAGTCTTTAAGGAGACTAGATTACCAATTATGGATGTGTTATTCATCATAGAGTATTATGATTTTTTCCAATATATTTTAAAATATTATTTACACACCTTGTTGAAAGCAGGCGTGTCCAACCTTTCCCCGACTGAGGAGAATCGGCCGTGGGCCATACATGACATTTGTAATACCCTATACCCAAATATAGTGTACACACACACAGCACACCCACACATCCATCCATTACACAAGTAACATTAAACTTACACTTCTGGAAACTACATGGAAGATAGTGAACACTTACGTCAGCAACCAGGGCATAATTTGTTGTTTAGTTCTGCAATGTGAAGTGTTTCAATTTGATCTGGCGGGCCGTACAGAAGTTCTCGGTGTGGGGGGGGGGGGGGTGCAAGTGGGGTCGGGGTTGGACTGCTTGTGATGGAGAGATCAGAGTCGAATCATGGTTGAATGTACTGAGGGTAGATTTTTCTAAATGGTTTTCCACTCTCTCTACACGCAAATACATGTACACTTCCTTTAATTCCCACCTTCCTCATCTCCAACTGATTAGAATAATTTGTTCATGTGCGTATAACCCGAAAGTGTACCGAGATGCGTTGCTAAAAATAATTAAGCAAGATTTGCTGTTTTGGTGTATTTATTTTTGAGCACCAAGTTTACTACTCGTCTGGAATGTTCGCATATTTACAATAATGAGATTGGGATAAGGCTGTTAGAAATGCGTGGAGAGAGATATAGAAAACAATTTAATAAAAAACTACCCTCATTACACCTGACCGAGATTCGAACTCCAGCCTCTACATCACAGGCAAATCAAGATTAAAAAGAGCTTGGCATTCGTCCGCGTACCCGTCGGTGAGGGTAAAACATATTTAATAATAAAGCCAGTATATCTGACATTACTCGAACTCCAGACCCATTGTCACCACAGCCAGTGCCGCCTACTCGTACCTTGAGAACGTAAAGAGACCGGCAGCGGGCCCGCTAGCTGTGTGGAGGATAATTGTTACTCTGGAGGTGTGGTGGTTAGATCGTTACATCGTTGTTTTGTCTGGTAAAACGGTTTCCGCCCGTTGACCCGAGTTAAGGAGGTTCAATACAAGAAATATCTTTTAAAATGTATTATATTATAAAACTAGGGTTTTTGCCGCCAATAAATAATAATTTCTGGTTATGTATCAGTTTTGATTAATTTTTTTTAGCACAACATCTTACTAGCCGTTCAGGTTATACGCTTATGTAATAATTACGCTGATGGTTTTAGGGATTAGGAAGGTTACATTTAAAGGAAATGTACACGCAATTGCGTGGAGGTAGAGTGGAAAATCATTTTGGAAAAAACCACCCTAAGTACACCCGATCGAGATTCGAACCTCAATCTCTCCGTCATCGGCAGTTTAGTCTATTGCGCGAGTAGCGCGTTAGACCACGTGGCCACCGGAGCAAGTATCAGGTTCAATTAAAAGTACAAATGTAAACCCAACTTTTATCCAGAATAGGTATTTAAATATATTCTAGCTTAGACCCGTATAAGAAAACAAAATATTATTCAATAATTTAATTTCACCCTATAAAAATTATAATATAGTGCAATTTTAGTATAAAAATAATTTATAGCCAATACAATGTGTATGTTACGGGTAATGTGGGAAATGTGTAAGTCAAGATCAGCCTGGCGATGTAAACATTACCCGAGAGCAGTGCACGGCCAGAAATAGAAGGTAATTTATCTAATTTTCGACCCTATTCAGATAATCTCGACACTACCCAGCAATACTTGGATAATCAAGTTTCAATGCGGATTCTATTTTGGAGCATTATTTCAATCTGGGACCTGCTGAAATTGAATCGTGGCAATGCAATAAAAATTCAAAATGGCTCATTATTATGCATTCATTTCCAATAACCATACCTAACCTAAGCCCACCTAACTTAGCCTAACTCAACTCAACTGACCTCAACTCTAGAATTTTACATTATCCAAGTACGGGTGGGTAGTGTCTATATTATCCGGATAAGCTTCGAAAATATTATTTAAACATCTCTCAATTGATATTATTCACGTATTTTGGATTATCTGGATAATATTGACATTATCCAAGCTCTGACTTTATCCGTAGCCAGTGGCGGTTGGTGGGATCAGTAGCCGGGCAAGCTGCCTTGCATTTTTTTTTTTTGCATTAAGTTCTTGGGAGCATGATTTAAGTCAAAATAAACTATAAATCATGAACTAATTTTAAAATGACCATTTTTGAAGTAGAGCAAAAAAATAATAATTCCATAAAAATAAATTAACGTATATGAATTAAGAATTACTATAAAAATGACAAAGTATATTGCGGAAGATCAGGTGTTGGTCTACCAGTTTTAACAATCTCTCTTTTAAAAGCAAAGTCTTGAAAAGTTGAAAAAAAAATCACTAATAATTTACAGACTACACATTCTTCTACCCACACACATATTGAAAATATAAATTTATATTAAATTAAAATAAATAATATGATTTAAATATAAAAACTAACACTTTAATAAAACAAATGACCCGTAGGAAACCCGCCGGTAAACACAACGCAAAATTGACACTGCGCATGCGCCAACATTGACGATGGGCACTAGGTGGATATTTACAGTAATTCTTTCATTCCACGATAGAGGCTTTTATTCTACCTCTAATGATCTTATAGGCAAATACCTTATGATACTAATACTGGTCAGCAGTCTTGCCAACTATATAGTCCCTAGCGATAGTACATGGACCTGAAATGGATTGTATTTAGACCAGTAGGATACTACTTTCTGACATTATATTGATAAATACACCGATTTTCATAAACAATAATAATTTATTTAAAATTTGTTACTTTATAGCAGGGTCACAGGATATTACTTTTAGAAAATATCCTAAAATTGTATTGTACAGGTGGTGAAATTATATCAAAACTAGGGTGGAGCTGTTGTTCATGAAGAGCCTGCCAGACGCTCATATGAATAACACCCATGGCACCTCCAACAGTTCGGCTGCTAATAGATGGGTTATGCTCAACCCTATGAAGCACTTATTCAAATCCTGCAGTCCGGTGCTCCCTCAGAGACCCGCACTTCACCCTCTTGACTGTGAAAGTTCTTGTTTCCCGAAATAATTTTAAAACTCTGGCAAATACTGTATAAGATGGAGTTGGGACGATTTGGAAAACGGTCTGCATTAAGCTGGCGAGCAGCCCTACCGTCACAACGGGCCTCACCATTCATAAACACCATATTAGCGTAATCGATAAATGTGTACCCGTCCATTATCTACTGCAAGTGAACGTTAAGAGAGATTAGGTGATTAGAAAAACATTTGACGTTTACAGTGGTCGTTACAATGGTCGAGTCACCTCACGTGATCATGACGGGGCAAATGCAGCGCGTTATCTTTTGATTTGGTTTTCAGTTCCAGTTTGTAACGCACAAACGGCGAGTTTCCGGACACGAGTTCTTTACTAAAAGTTGGTCTACTTTGAACCCCCTACGTACCCTAGAAGTTTGTAACATGCATTCATTTACATCTTATATATTGGCCCTGTATAGTATGTATTTACCATGTAGAGTATTTAATGTTGTCTATGCTAAATAAATATTATATAATGGGAAGCGTTTAAATAATGCAGCTAAAGAAAGTCCCAAACTATTCGCGAATATGGACGAATGTTTCGGCCGAATATTTTCCAGAATGTTTGCCTACATTCGTGTAATGATGAAACCCTACGAATATTCGCCTTCTGTGAACCTCACACACTTTTTGCGAATCTCCACCCCGACCAAAACATTCACTTGAGCAGTAGCCGGCAACTATTGCACAACGGACAAGGCAAGTGATGGCATCGTTGCTGTTGCAGTTAATATGTTATCGAGTGTGTTGTTATTGGATCGTAAGAACCTTACCATTACCATGAATTATTCTACAATTGCCACAAATACAATTAGTTCAGCACCCGATGTGTACGCACGCACTTAAAAAAAAGAAGTGAATAACTTTGCGCAACTAAGCCAGGCGTGGGCAAACTGTGGCCCGCGACTTTAATTTATGTGGTCCGCACACAAATTTAAAACATTTGTGAATTTACTCACTAAAATGACTAATTATAATCAGTGCGTGTTTTTGAACATTTGAACAAATAAGCAAGCACGTTTATAATGTTACATGTGTACAAACATAAGCTTGTGTTTACGGTGATTACGGTAGTTGTATGACTAATAAATGTATTTTTGTGTGAAAATAAAGTTAATTATTTAGTAAAATTAGGTTATTTATCACATGCAGGCCGCTAGAGAGCTTACATATGTTCATGTGGTCCTTGGGTATAAAAGTTTTCTCCCTTCTGAACAAGACCAATTGTCTCCAACATTTCTTAGCCTAGTGCCCATATCTGAGAGTTAGAAAATAGGATTCCGGCTAAAATTCCTCTCTCCCCTTCCCAAAGTTAAATGTAACAAGCATAATATTAACCTTAATTTCATGTTACATTGTACATTCATATTCAATTAAAAAAATTTATTGTAACTATATAAAAGTAAATTTTGTACATTTTGATTGATTACTTCAAAACCTACTAGTGAAAATATATATGCAAGATCGTTTCATTAAAATATTTTGTTGCCTGTTAAAATTAATCATAAAAACCTAAATTCCCCCTTTACAACGCACCTACAATTTACCACCCCCCTGAAAACCAAAAATGCCCCATGGGGTAGGGGGGCCGATACCACCCAGGTTGGTAAACAATGATCTACAGTCTATACGACACGAACGACTGATGTGTGTGTAGGAGTGTAAGTACCGAATGTTTACAGAGATCCTGTAACGATCATTCGCTTCCTCCGACCGAAAACCGCTCTCAAAGAGAAACCCTTAGAATCACGAAACTCGAATAAACATTCACCATTCGTGTACATCCCACACTTCTCGGGAAATTATCCGAAACCCGAACATTTGTCCACATTCGCGACTGGTGTGGAACCGGTCTAAATGTCCAGAGTTCACTGGTATAATAGTCCTACTACTATTTATTGACATTTCGACCTTCTAGAAGTATTATCAGCTATTTTAGTCAAGGGATGTTTACTGGAGTAATCATATTGAAATATTGTGTCAATGTTAATAATTGTGAGATAATTATGAGAGTGTTAATGTTGCAAATTCTACATTTATTTTGTAAGTAATCTAAAAGTGTAGACATAGTTGAATCTTAGCATAAAGTGTGACTTGAAATGCCTCCACTTGTTTCAAATTGCCTGTAAGAACCATGGTAGTGCCAATAGAATATATTCCTACTAAATAACCTTGAAAAGAAATTCTCTTGGGCCCACCATGATAAACTCTTATCCGTGGGTGTGTTGGTTTTAATTTTATTACAGAGTCTTGTTTAGTCTAGAAAATGGCAGGTGAGACGAAGAGAGAGTTTAAAGATAAGTATGCAATATTTCACAACTAACAGGCCCTATACAGGGTTCTAATCTAAGCTGGGTATGTTAGGTATATAAAAATAAAAAACGTGTCAGTTTTATCCCTAGGTGTGTGCTTGCTTTTCTTTAAAACTCAAACCTGCCCCTACAATTCCATTAGATTAAGGTGATCATTCGGTCCCTAAATTTCGGGAGAGTCGGCGAAATAAGACGTATGTCCCGGAATGATTTTGTCACCGATTTTTTAGGTCAATTATTAACGAAACTGGAAATATACACACGAGTATATGGACTAAATTTAAATGTTTTATTTGAATCGTTTGCTTGAAGATTTAAATAAAAATACTTTATAAATATGGCAAGTATTTCTCACTCATTTCGAGTATTTTACTTGGCTTTTGTTCCTAGCTATCCTTGTCTATAAAACATTCATGCATAAAATTTAATTTATCGAGCGTTCATAAACAAAATAAAAAACATGATTATGAGGTTTATCAAAAGTTTCCGAACTTTTTATACCGACGGAGCTATGCACCAAAAAAAACAAACATGATGGAGTCTTCATAAAAGGTTTTACACTAATATTAATAACATTCAATAATGACAGTTAAAATTACAGGTTTAAAACAAAAACATGTGTAACCTTATATGTTTAACAAAAAAAAAAGACTTGAAACTGATCCTAGTAATTTTTAATGAAAAAAAAAGGACCAAACCAGTGAAAGTGCTTAAGCAATTTATAAATAGATTTTTCAAAAAAGTTTAAAGTGTAGTAAAGAGAATGACTAGTGTTGAGATCCTTTTATAATTAAAATGCAGAATGTTAGATAAAAAATATAATTAAATATTTTAACTAAACAAAAGATTAAATGTGCATAAAAATTGAAAAATGTTGAATTTTAAATAAAAATGATCAACAATAATATATAAATGTTGAATAGTATTTATGAAGAATTTTTAATTAATTAGTTAATAATGTTTTCTAAAATGTTAATCACATCTTTTGGCTCGCCTTGGTAAATGTCCTTTAGTCTGATTTGAAAAAATTGGCAATCCTAATTACTTATGTTATATTTCATTGTGAAAAACAAAAAACGCCAACGAAGCTGTCTGATAACTTCTGGTTGTAGAGCGCATGCGTTGGCAAAATTGCGCATCCCGCAACTGATTTATAGATGATAGTTTTTCTGAGATTTGAATTGGGCTCATCCTGTGCCGAAACATCTTGAGCAGAGCGAACAAAGTATGAAAATTTAGTTCAACTTCAACAAAACCCAGCTTCGCAACAGATTAAGCGGAAAATCTTGTGATTGGCTTAGAGCGCGTCACGTGACCACGTTTCTGGTTCCGCGCTAGTTTTTCGGCGAACGTGTGAATCCACGGTAAGGCGGAGCCCAAAGTCTGCGTGGAGCTCAGTTTGAAAAACGCTGGGGTATAATATGTGTAGCCTAATATAAATGCTACATTAGCTACTACGGCTCTGGAGAGTAATTTTGAATGGCTGTCCTCCAAATAAAAATATGGTCACTTTAGTCAGTGACGGGGAGAGATCAGGTTCAAATACAAGTCAGGTGTGTCGACACTAAAATATTTGCGATAAACTCCCTAATAAAATTCGGACCTTCCTAATCCAACTATCCTATTAAGTAATTAATGTATGCTATCACTCAGCGAACTAAGACATGACCCGTCTCGGTGGTCAAACGGTTTAAAGCACTCATGTCAGACTCGCGGCCCCCGGACATTTTGGTGTACGTACAATGAATGAATGCGGCCCGTTATCCCTTTTGTAAACGTTAAAGAAATAACATTTTGTGATTTGGGTACTGAGTACTATTCTATGAAGATTTAAAGTCTAACGCTCACATCAGTGCTGTAAATAAAATGGTTTAATATTTCAGGAGAAAATAAAGGGTATACTAAAAATCATGTTGACCCATAATTTTACTTTTTCAATTATAAGGATTTTAAAAGTTATTTTTTGTTTAAGTAAAATATTGATAGTATTATTTTTTCCAAAACACGACCTTCTTAGTTTTTTTTTTTTTTCAGTGTGGCCTTATGATAAAACGAGTTTGACATGCTTGGTCTAAGACGTCATTCTCGCAATAGACCGAACTATCAATTACTGGGATCGAGGTTCGAACCCCTGTTGGGTGTACCGAGGGTGGTTTTTCCACTTTCTCCTATCTCCACACAAATCGGGTGCAGCTTGCTCTAATTCAACCTCCTCATCCCTCACATATAAGCGTAGCTAGTAGCCTACATATGCACATAGCTCTAATGAGTAGTGAAACCCAACTTATATTAGCAAGTGTTATGGGGGGGGGGGGGGCTTGTTTGGCTGAAAGTCTCACCCCTCCCCCCCGACATCTAAACAAAAATATATTACAGTTGACCCATGCTTGCAGTCACTAATAATTAATATATTTTTATGACTTTTAATAGAAAATGTATTAGTATTTATATAAATGTATATAAAATTATTATATCTTATATTAAAGTATGTGAGGAATGCCAGGCCTCCACCGTGGTTCGGATCCCACGTTAAACTGTAGGTCCTCCATTTCATCTCCAATCACCCTACCTTACACATTAGCGTAAGTGCGTATAACCCAAACGGGTAGTAAGACGTGTGATAATAATAGTAATAATAATCTATTAAAAGTCATTGAAAGTATATCAATTATTAGCGAGTGCAAGAATAGATTACTTCAAAATAATTTTGTGCGAAATTTTATATAGTTTTTTCCTCCGTGCAGGTGAGATTAGTCGCCCCCCCTCCCCCCGCTGTTTAATCTTGAGATGGCCGCCGTCGTCAGACAATATTTGAAGAATGAGCCCCTCTAGAAAGAAAATTCTAGATATGGGCCTGGTTAGTGTGAGGCTAACAATGACAAACTAGGAAACAAGATGATGAGGGCGAATGTTGAAGAAACGCACCTGTATTTGCCTGGACAGAGAACGGGGAAGCCTTTGTTAAAAAGAAAACCAATTAACTGAAAGTATATTCTTCAGATTCAAATTAAAACCGTATCACGCACCTAACAATGGTATTACTTTAAAAAATTCACTTGATTGCCCCCAATCAAACTAAATTAAATATAACTACATCAGTAAGTTCCCAGCAAGTGGTTTTTTTAATTAGGAGTGTTTAACGTGCACTTTCTGAAACAAATTAGTATTTCAGCACACGCCTCACAAACCAACTAAATCCTTAAACAAAAAAACACAAGTTAGTCCCCTGAGCATTAATTCATCATTGTGAAAGGTGAAACCCCAATTTACACAATAGTTATTTTAATTTAGACCATGCTGGGAATCGAATCAATAACCAGAGCAGTACCAAGATTTTTTTTTTCTTTGAAAGAGGGGATGGGTTGGGTTGTGGTAGTGGTGGTGGAAGGGGGTGGAGGTGGAGTTCTGGCTTGGGGTGAAGTAAACTTGCAAGAAACGCCGAGGCATTGTTTAAAAGATTAAATCTATCTCGAATCAATTGTGTTTTAAAACATAATTGAAGTTCTAGGTGTTTATAATTTAATATTACATGAAGAAACGGGGGGGAAGTCACATTATACATAAAACAAATTAATTTAAACACGACAGAGACCTCTTTTAACCATACCTAAAATGCATTAGAAAGGTTTCATGATTGTCTAATAGATGGCAGCACTTACTCAATTTGAGTTAAATGGGATCTTCTTCCTTCCCTTCTGTACATTTCAATATGTTATAATAATCCAATAAGCTACAAGCCTAACCAGTGAGGAAGAGCACACAAATATTTCCATGGGAGAGGGGGGAGTTGTAACCCCAACACATACATACACGCCCCTCCCCCCTCAATATTGCCCTGTCTGGGACACACTGCTCGGCAGACATGACGCGCTACAGACTAAGGTAAAAACTTCAATACAAACTTAATTAACTTAATGGTCAGGTGCAAATTATAGAGACCGGTCCACCAAATATGTCAATAGGCGTGGGTTCCCCAAGTGTCTGGAATTTGCACGGTCTATTTCGCTGAGCGAAAGGGGGGGAGGGGGGAAGAAACTCACTACCAGCATCATCGGTTTCGCTGTCGGCGCGAGGAAAGTTGCAGATCCAAGGGTTCCAGCTACAAGCCCAGATAGACTGATTTAGGTGGGGTGGGAGGAAATACGAGTTGAGGTCAATATTATTAGGGTTTTTTTTTCTGACAAAACAAATAAAATATTGCTTCCGTTTAGTTTAATTTTAACACATTCAGCACGGTTATTGAATATATGCATCGCGGAAAGGATTTTTTTTTAACTTCAATAAAAATGTTCTGTTCAAATGTAACTATGCCCATGATAAAATATTCAGGAATAATTGTTAAGGTACCGGTAACCTATATGTAGGTCTTTACAATTATATACAATATTTTTTTAGTACTTATTAAACTAAACGTATTTATTAAAACAATATTTGATTTATTTTGGAAACAAAATGTGTTTATTTGTTATGAAAAAGGTAAAAATACGGACACTGACTCACGTGCTTCGAAGATAAGCTTTATTTCAATATTTAATCTGAATAAAAAAATCACTTTAAATCGATTTTAAAAATTGATAACGCATATCAGAGTAATATTGCATAGTTTAAGTAGAAATATATATCCCTTATAATATAATATTAAAAAAAGTAAATATTTTTTAAAATAAAACGGAACTTTCAGTATTTTATTTAAATTTAACTTTTGTTTTTATAGTGTTTTACATTTAGGTAATACTACTTCAGATATTTATGCATGTTCATTTTTCCTTTTTTTTTTTAATAAAAATAAATAATTACAGTGAGATATTCACAGGAAGAACCCTATGTGACTATAATAAACTAACAAATTACTTTCAAGTATTCATACGTCAAGTCAAATGGTCTACCACTGTAACTTTCAATGCCTGTTTTAATGGGCTACCCATAATATAGTAAGTTAATAAAAAAAAATAGTCAAATGTTGGCCGCAAAAAATTGTGTTAGTATTTTCTAAAAGTTTCTTTCTGCCAAAATTCAAGAAATATTGAAAACTACACGTTGGACCTGAAACGACCCGTTGAGCTCCTAACACTGATGTCCTCGCTTTGTTCCTCTTCGTCCTTTGATAAATCGATTATTTAATTTATGATGGTTAAAAAAATCTTCTAAGTGTTTGATACGAGTTATTATAGCCTGGGGTGGTTTTAGAGTCCTTTGTACTATGAACTATCTATATTCCGCTTAATTGCATGCCTGCCAAATTAATAAAAACAAAATGAAAATAAAAAATACGAAGTTGAAGATTATTTTATTCAAGAAGACTGTTTACTTTATAATACGAAGTTAGAACCTTGATAATCAGAATTAATTTGGACCGGGGGGTTCGGATTAGCACGTATGTATTTTATTTTATAAACAAGACAAATATAATATAATAAAGTACAGTACAATTTTTTTTTACCAATGTGGAGGATTGAGACGCAAAAAGATAGGCTGTGTAATATCTAATAACTAATAAAAAAAATCTGTGACCCGTGGCTAGGGGTAAGTGTCAAACTTCATGATGAGGTTCGGGTTCAATCCTCGGTCCCGCACAGATTATCTGATTGCAAACCCTTCCTTCACCTCTGACAAGATGGTATTAAATCACAACTTGTGATGTGGAATGCAGGACCACCGTGGTTTGGATTCCACGTTAACTGTAGGTCCTCCATTCATCTCACAATCACCTTACATTACACATTAGCGTAAGTGCGTATAACCCGAACGGTAGTAAGACGCGGAGCTAATATAATAATAAAATTCAATAATTGAAATAATCGTCGCAGTGGGCTAACGCGCTTTGCTCGCTAAAACGTTCATTCTAAATAGCGTTGATTCCTGTTTTCTACAGCTCATACACTTGTATCCTGTATTTTGGCCTATTTTACTTAGGGTGCGTTCAAACTATCAGGGTTCTACAGTACCACCAAATATTTGAGTGCACGAGATGTGTCAAATTAAAGTAGAGTTCCCCGAGTCTGTGAGATAGGAGTGGCGTGCACCCGAATTTGTACGGCTACCAGTGAAAACATAATCACGAATAATGTGTAGAAAACCACCTCTTGAAGACCCGACTGGGACTATTAACCTCAACCTTCAAGTCATCGGCAATCCAGTCCTTCGTGAGCCTGACGCTTTAGACCACCAGTGCAGTTGGAGAGTCGAGCTGGCTTGTGATCACCCCCCCCCCCCGTGAAGGTACAATAAGAGGTTTTTCAAACGTTAGGATAATATATTGTTAGTTATTGAAATAAATTTAACTTATTTGATGTGTCGACATTTGTATGATTTACAAACTATCACCCGCTTCAGTGGCCGAATGGTCTAAGGCGTCACGCTCATGTTAGACTGACCTGCACCTAGCTCAAGTTGGTCAACCACATTAAAAGTTTCACATAAAGGTCTAATTTTAGAGCGCAAATGTTTATGTTTGGGCACATTTGAGCACAAAAGAAGCAAAAACGAATGGTACAAACATGATTTTGCTACAGTGATTTTTTTTCAATCGTGGTAGGCCGACTTGAGCTCAAATTTTCTACAGGTTATCTGTACAGGGAAAGCTCAAGTTAGCCCGCCATATTAAATGTTCTCTAGAATGCCTAATTTTAGACCACAAATGTTCATGTTTGGGCACATATGAACACAAATAAAGCACAAGCAATTTAACAAAAAAAAAAGATTGTGCAATGTGGTGGCCAACTTGAGATACGTCTGGCCTGATGATGATACGTAGATTGGGATTTAAATCCCGGTCGAATCTACAGAGGGTGGTATTCTTACAAGGTTTTAACTCTTGAGGACGGGGAGATCGAGGTTCGAATCTCGGTCGGGTGAACTGGGGGTGGTTTTTCCTAAATGGTTTTCCACTCTCCCTCCACGCAAATGCGGGTTCACTTCCTCTAAATTCAACCCTCCTAATTCCTAATCCATTAGCGTAGTTAGTACTTAAGCGTATAACCCGAACGGGTAGTAAGACGCGGTGCTAAATATTATTATTATTATTATTTTAACTCTTCTTCTACACAAATGTTGGTAGATTACCTCTCAAATGCTACTTTGCTCATCTCTTCTCCATTAGAGTAACTACCATAATACATGCGTATAGCCTCAACAGGCGGTAAGACGTGGTGATAAAAAAAAATTCCAAACTATATTTTTGTTGCATAGAAAAAGTGTCCAACCCACCCTCGTGTGTGATAGTAGCAAACACAATGCTGACTGGTGAAATTAGTAAAGACATTTTACAAACAAAAAATAGTACCGCGTCCTACTACCTGTTCAGGTAATACGCCTATGTACTAAATTACACTAATTGGTTTTGGATTAGGAAGACTTAATGTGGATTAAATGTACCCGCATTTGCGTGGAGGAATAGTGAAAAACAATTTAGGAGAAAAAACCTCAGTGCACCCAACCGGGATCGAACCCCGATCACTCCGTATTCGGTAGTTTAATCCAACAAGAGATTAGCGCATTAGACCACGCGGCCACTGGAGCGGGTGTTACTATAGTAAAATATAGGCATAGCCTCTAAAAAAGTACAAAATTGACATTAAGAACTAAAAAAACAAACTTTTATTCAACTATTCAAATGTTTTGCTGTCAATTTTGTTTATATAGAACCCCGCATTCCGGTGTTTTGTTTGAGCGTGGTCTTGTCGTGATATGAAATGTAAGACCTACTGAGTTATACTTCCTGGTAGCACCCGACATGTTATCACCGTGAAAAGTCTATTGCTTTCGTCACGTTATAGCTTTACGGCGTGAAGTCCGACAGTGTTCAATGATCAAGATATATTGAACAACTAATAACCAGGTCCCGGATTTTGAAATGTCATCTTTTTTCGGTGCATCACAAACCATGCTCTTGTGCACATAAACTCTGTTTTTGATCTCCTGGTTGTGGAAACATTAAATGTATATGTAATTCTTTGATCAATTTTTGTCATCTCGGATTATTAGGTCATATTTTGTTGGTTTGTGTAATTTTTAGGCATTTATGAGTCAATTTTAAGCATTTATTTTGGATACATATATTTTTAAATACCATCGATATTTTAAAAATGCATACCTAAATACTCAAACATATATTTTTCCAACACACAGGTGTCGGAATTAGAAGATAGTGTAAGCGATTAACTTTATATCCTCTTTGCTTGTATGGCTGTAAAATATACATTCCTTGGTTAGATACAATAATAACTGTGATTATTGTTAGTCTGAAAAGGGTTGCGTTGGGAGGGAATGCTGAAGCAGATATTTGTAAATCAATCAATCTTATGCTGAAGCAGATATTTTTAAATCAATCAATCTTATGCTGAAGCAGATATTTGTAAACCAATCAATCTTATGCTGAAGCAGATATTTGTAAATCAATCAATCTTATGCTGAAGCAGATATTTATAAATCAATATTATACTCAGCAGAATGTAAGAGCTTATTTGCTAAATAGTCAATGAAAGGTACCTAGGTAAATTAAGGTGGGGATGCAGGAAATGCAAGTTAATGGCAGTGTTTTTGTAGTTTTTTATAGTATAAACTTTTTTTTTTGCCAAAATAAATAGAATATTTCTCCAGTAAAACATGTTCTAGTTTTCATTCATATAAAGTGCGTGTTGTGTTTAATTGTACACATTCGTTACGAATTTTTGTTCATATTTTCAGGTCATTTTTTTTAGGTAAATATGAAACTATTTTTGATAATTTTTTGTTAATAGGTCATCAGAGTACGGGTCCTCCTAATAAACTGTTTAAGTCACTAAATATGAAGAAGTTCCACTACGCCAGGGCGTTTCAAAGACCGAGGAATTGACCTAATAAAATAAACTGTTCCTGAAGTGCGGAGTTGTGCTCGAGACATAAAGAAGCCAGATGTTTGCTGGACGGGTAGTAAGTTAACTTGGCAAGCGAGCATCGGGTTCTCATGGCGGTCTGCGATGTTGTTTTGTTCGTCGTGACATCACGCAGGCACGACCTTCAGGTAAGCGCTGGCGTTCCCATCTGGTTTCACGGCGGATTGAGAAGAAAGCAGCGCCAGTAAAAAAACACAATAAAACTGCACAAAACGTAATTACAAGGTTATTTTTAATCGGGGACATAATTAGATGTAATTATTTGCACGGCCGATGTCTAAGAGATTGGTGAATAAACAGTTCAATTTTCAAAGAAAGAACTTATCGGACACCAAGAAACGTTAATAGGCCCCTATTCCCGAGATCTCTCGTTTTGTACTCGAGTTTAACTTACTCGAACCCGCTCCGGTGTCTTTATGGTCTAAGGCGCTACTCTTGCAGTAGACTAGACTGCCGATGACTGAGAGATCAAAGTTTGAATCTCGGTCGGGTGTACTGAGGGTAGTTTTACCTAAATAGTTTTCCATTCTCTCTCCACGCAAATGCGGGTACACTTCCTTTAAATATAACCGTCCTAGTCCGTAAAACCACGAGCGTAATTAGTACATAAGCGCATAAGCCAAACGGGTATTACTCGAACGGTCTAAAAGTTTGATAAATCAGGTTTGTATTACAGAATGAAAATTAGTCATATTTGATATGAGTCCTCAAGAGATTTACCATTCGAGTTGGTTTTATGTTGTTTATTATAAATTTATCATACTGGTAACTTACTTCCTGCCAGATCAGCCAATCACAACATCGGTATAAACATAACTTTTTGCTTCTCCCAAGTGAAACCTAACCCAACTGTTCTTACCGATTATTTGAATAGTATTGTCAGTATTTTACTTTATTGTAAAGAACATTTTATATTAACAGAATATGTTGCTATGTTAAACATTTCAAAAATATATTTGGAGAAAAAGTACATTTATTTTGAAGATATACTTTATTTGGTGCATACAATATTATTTATAAGCTTGGTTAAAGCGATTGGCTCTTTTCATTTAGCGTGGAAATGCAAAGCCAAGGGAACAAACAATTATCTTCGAGAATTTTTATTGTTTTGCAATTTTCTTTTCGGAAACGGTTTGTTCTAGAATAGAAGCATGTTTATTAAGTTGTACTTTTTATATACACACCTCCTCTATGATTTTAACAGTGATCACATATCGATAAAATTGACATTTTTTTATAAAAAAAACTGCAGACTTCATAACAAAAAATAAGAAAATGGAACAAATTAATAAACATTGATACATTATCTTAGAAGGGGTGTTGAAAAAATTAACATAAACATTTCACTCGTTCTCGAGAAAAATGATATTTCCAAACGTGTGATTTTTCCTCAAGACATGTCCGGTAGCTTGCGCCATCTACGGTTTCCGTGATCCATCTGTTCTTGTTGGCGCGGAAGGATACTTTGGTCAGTTGTGAAGCCACGCCACACCTTTCACCCTCCCGCCCACCATCTCACAAGTTAGGTTTTAGACTTGCACTCGACAGGGCCAAGGGCCTTAACATGGGATGGAGGCAACTTAAATGTATACAAAATTGGTCAATATGTGATATAATAATAAAGTTTAACTTGCCATCTGGGTTATGTGACAAGAAAATAAAACAAGTAGTTCTGTACAGTACATACTACAGACAATTAGGGCAGACGATTTAAAAGGTCCAGTCACAGCGTCTTGTACAAGTTTGTCTACTAAATAAGTTGTCAGAACCAAGCCTATTTGATCTAAAGAGTTTGAATAATGTTTTCCCCTACTAGCAAATGTAATAACATTAACATTGTAAGCTATTTGTAAGTGGCTCATTTACTGGTATTTTCTTTTCTCTAGTTCTTGAATTGAGTCAATATAATCACGCGCCATCTTGGTCAAAAAACTTAAAAGATATTATATTTCGAGTAGGTAGACCCCCTCGAGTTCAATTCGTGTGGTTTGGATAAGATGTCCTGAGGGTGGTTTTTCCTAAATTATTTTCCACTTTTCCTTCACGCAAATGCGGGTACACCGCCTCTAAATTCAACATTCCTTGTCCATTATACGTTAGTTATTAGAGTTAGTACATAAGCGTAGCCCTACAACCCTAAAGAGTACTAAGACGCGGTGCTAAAAAAAAATCTGTTGCGAGCCCAACGCCTAATACTGTGTGCTTACCGGTGTGGGTGTTGTACTTTAGTTATATTTGTACATCTGTTTTATGTAGCGTTATCAGTTTATTCGGATCACCACAGGAATAACCTTATCTGACAGTTCAAGATCTACTTTAGTGTATCCATACTGCAAGATGTGTGTTTTGCAGCTGTGACTGGTCATGTCAATTTTGGCAGATGCGACCTTCTGTAAACGTTGGTTTTTCTGCATTTATTTATAATATAATGCTTTAAAAGATCTTGCAATTGCAAGTTGACTTTAGTGGAATTACGGCAGGAACAAACTCTTAGAACATTTAAAAAAAATTGTGCTCTCAGCTTTAAACAAAATGTAATTATATAGTCTTTTATTTTATCTATTCTATTGGCATTGATATTATCTGTCAAAAGTGACAGGTGAAGAACATATAATTTGACTTGTAGTATATATAGTAACTTTTTTAATTGTCAAGTTACCAACCTTCGTAGATCAATTCCACCAAATAGTCTACCTCGTAAGGAAATCATCCTGGTGCGGCCGAAGGGAGCGTGAGTAATTTCACAGTTTTTATAGCATTACATTTTTTTGGCCAAAATAAATAAAATATTTCACCAGTAGCAATGTAGAGTTTAGTTTTCTGCACCTGATAATATCAACAGATCTTGAATATCTGTCAGGGGTGTCCTGGAATTTTGTCAAAACATTTTATATAAAGAGAAAAAGTTTTGATGAAATTCCAGGACATCCTTGACAGATATTCAAGATCTGTTGATATTGGCATGTGCAGAAAACTAAATTCTATGTTGCTACTGGAGAAATATTTGATTTATTCCGGCCAAAAAAATGCAATCCTATAAAAACTGTAAAAATACTTACACTCCCTTCGGCCGCACCTTAAGAAACTTATCAATTTAATGGTTTTCAGTCTGATTTAGATAGGGGATTTTTTTTTGCTAATTACAAACGTTACTAAAATAATTTGTATACATTAAACAACATTCCTATCATAATCTATCTATTTATTTTTACAGATTTTTTTTAAAAATATAATAAAACAATGTGTGTGTGTGTGTGTGTGTGTGTGTTTTAGTGTATGGAAAAGTAAGAAAGATAAGCGTGTTTTACGACACAAAATACAAACCATAATTATAGGTCTACTGAATAAAGTACTACCTGTCTATTGTTTTAATTTGTTGACCCCTCATAATTATATACAATTCTATTCGATAAAATCTTAATAACACGAAAATCTCAACCCACTAAGTCTACCATTGCCTTAAAAAAAAGTCAATAGAAAATATAATAAGGAGAGTTAGCAATTGAAAATGCACCCATTTTAGCGTGAAGAAGGGTTGGGAAAACCACCAGATAAATTACCTCACGTGGAAAAACACCCTTAGTTCATCCGATCCAGATTCGAACCTCAACCTCCCAATCACAGGTGATTAAGTTTACCAATAACTCAACGTCTTCACCCACATTGACTCCCGGTGTGAAAGGTAATGCTGAGATCGCAATCAACTTAAAGTTCATTCCAAGTAACGGTTTTACTCATGGTTTTTAAATTGAAAACATTACGATGCACTTAACTTTACATCAAAGTGACGTTCAGTTAACGTATTAGTTGTCCAGGGCAATGTTCACGTTATGTTACGTGGTGGGTACCACGTGTTCCTAGTCAGCCAATCATGTTGCGAACAACGTCAACACAGCTATTCAGTACTTCATTTGTTTCTATATGGTGTTTAGTTGCTTTTATTGGGTTTAATTCGTCTGTACGCGTCTTACAAACATTATCTTCGTGGTCTCTTCTTACACTTTATTTTGTAACTCCAGTAACTTAAGTTTCTATTGCAAGTACTTGAAACAAAGCCCTCCTTAATTGCCCGAGCTCCATCTAAAAGAACAATTTGTTTTCAAACAGTCCAAATTCATTGTCTTTTTGTTTACGCGAGTTTTTATGTAACGCCAATTCTGATTACAACCTTATGTTTCATTACGTTACGATAACTTTAAATTAACGCTACACCACGACAACCTTAAATGGACGCTACGCTACGCCAACTTTAATGCCGGGATCACGACCAACTTAACGTAACGTTCACTTAAAGTTAACTTAAAGTTAACTTAACGTATGTGTGATCACGATTCACGTAACTTAACGTAACAACTCGAGCCAAACATCTTCATTCTCGAGTATGATCTGTGATTTGTACTAGTTTTACAGTGATGATCTGTGAATGTTTACAGTTTTCTATCGATATAATAAATATCTATTACTATACTTTTTTGATAGATTTAGCTTTCTTATTTTAGTTTAATTATTTTGTTTAAATGTCTGATCACTAGAACTTACGCTAAAGAGTAAACATTGGTCATAATACCAACAAATGAATTACTAAATAGCCCTGTTGACGTCACTCGCATAATGATTGGCTGGCTAGATCATGTGATACCCTTCAAGTAACGTTCACTTAAAGTAAAAGACCTCCCAGGACATCTCTTACGTTAAGTTAACTGCATCGTGATCGCTTCCATTTAAACACACGAGGAGGTCCTTTACGTTAAGTTACGTTAACTTAACTTTAAGTTAACGTTAAGTTGATCGTGATCCTGGCATAAGTGAACGTTACGTTACGCCAACTTTAAGTAAACGTTACGCTACGAAACCTTTAAATAAACGTTACGTTATCTGAACGTAGCGTTATGACAACTTCAAATAAACGATACGTGAACGTTAAACGAACCTTGCATGAAAGTTAAGTAAACGTTAAGTTTATCATGATCTCGGCATAACATTCTCAAAAATTGAGCCTAGTTTCATTTACATCTCGTCCCCCCAAACCCCACCCACCTCCACACCACTTCCGGTGTGAGATTTTAATATACTGTATAATGAGTTGTTAAGGGCGGCTCATTGGTTAGTTAACAACTATAAAGGGGGAGGGAGGGACAAAGCCATTGTCTCATAACAAGGTGCCGAAATGAGGCGGTGCGACCTTGTGGGAGGTCATCCACACCGGGGACCTGCAATAATAAGACGACAAACGACGCCATCAGTAAACGAAAGTGAATTTCCGTTCGCTTCAATAAAAGGAAAGTGTAGCTCGACAAAAAAAAATGACAAAAGAAGCCGACAAGACAAATACCCGGTAAAAATGATTAGTCATTTTATTTATCTTACTTGCCAATATCCTCTTAATTAAACTTATATACCACACCAGTGATAGAAGGTCGGGGCTCGAATCCCGGTCTGGCGTAGTGAGGATTTTTTTTTTCCTAAATGGTTTTCCCACTCTCCCTCAACGCAAATAAGTGTACATTTCCTCTGAACTCTTCTTTTCTTAGCCTTAAAGTGTACGTTTATGCTGCAACCTCGTTTCTGGCACATGGATGCTCGCCAGGCACCCCGCTGCTGGCACATGGATGCTCGCCAGGCACTTCAATGCTGGCACATGGATGCTCGCCAGGTACCTCGATGCTCGCATGAGAGGTTAGCGAGTTGTTTCGTGTTAAGGATCGATGCCGCCTCAGTCATCTGATGACACTGATAGTGATTCATTTTTGACAAAAATGTGTTTTGTGACAAGGAGAAAGAAGAGAAGGTGTGAAGGTGTGCACCCTTTGAATCAAGAACGCCATCGCCAAGGTTACTTTCACTAGTTCTATAAAGAGATCAAGAACCGTTCAGAGAGGCTTTTCAGGCACTTAAGGATGTCATAACACACCTTTCTGTTTGTTTTCCAGCATCGACCATCGCCGGACATCTCGAAACTTGAGCAGTGATTGGTTCCTTTAAGTTCACTCTCCATGACCCCCCCTACCTCACTACTCAATGTTATGTTATATGTTCACTAGTAATTGTGTTTTGTTCACAAGCAGGATATAGCAAGTTATTTTCTTTATTTTCTGGTTTTTTCCGTGAGTTATTTTAGGAGGAGATTCCATTTTAACTATCACAGATATTTGGTTGACAATGTTTGGTTGAATGTTTAACCGGTTCACAATTTCTGGTTCAATAAGATTTAAAATATATACAGAAAGATGGGTTGTGACATCCTTAAGTGCCTGAAAAGCCTCTCTGGACGGTTCTTGATCTCTTTATAGAACTAGTGAAAGTAACCTTGGCGATGGCGTTCTTGATTCAAAGGGTGCACTCCATCACACCTTCTCTTCTTTCTCCTTGTTACAAAACACAGTTTTGTAAAAAAATGAATCACTATCACTGTCATCAGATGACTGAGGCGGCATCGATCCTTAACACGAAACACGTTCCAATAACACGAAACAACTCGCTAACCTCTCATGCCAGCATCTTAAGGTGCGTATACATTAGGCGAGCCGAGCCTGTAATGTAACATGTAGTGTAATGATCGTCAGTTTGGACTTGGAACGAGCACGTCACGAGCAAGTGACGTAATAAAGATCTCAGCTCAATTCAGTATTTACGAGGGTGCACTATACTTCAATTTAGTTAGCTATCTTAACTCTACTAAATGTCTGATAACGAAGAAGCCTTAGCCTTCATTAATTATGTGCAGTGGTGCAGTTCTAATTATGGCCAATTTTTTTTAAATGCCTCGGCGATGGTGGCGGACTCATTTGTATAAGAAACGGTCCGGTTCTCCTTGGATATCTCTCGTCGATAAGATGCCAGCAAACTAATTATTTTTCGTTTGCAAACATCTTCTGCTTGTCCTGCTAATGTGGTGATATCCTTCCAGGCATCTTCCTTCAGATTCTTTTTATGGTAGTTTCTATCCTTGGGTTCCCACAATACACTGTGGTTTTTATAATATTCTATCAACTGAAATACAGAGTCCTCGGACTATTTCTCCACGCTTGCGAACACGCAACAAACACGTCCCAACTAGACTGACGAATCCCTTTGTGTTCGTTGGAAAAACCGACAGCCAGCGGATCGCTACGAATGGTTCGTAGCGCGCTCGCGGGCCCGTCCTCCTTAGACGAATCTATTATATTACATGCTCGGCTCGCCTAATGTACAGTAGCCCCATGGCTTCTTTGGTGCTGACTGACAGTTCACAGCTGACTTCTGACAGTCAACAATTATGTATATACCTAAATTTTGTCTGTCAGAAGTGACAGCTGCTAAACACATGTTTTTTGCAGATCATATGGTTCAGCGTAGGGATACATAATTTGGTCTGGTAACTTTTCAAAGCCGTCAGCTCTCAGCTGTTTTTTTTTTATACGGGGCTTTACAGCAATATGAACAGATGCAGGGTAAATGCTCCATAGCAAGCATCATAGCTATATGAGAGCATCGAGGTGTCTGTCGATCATCCATGTGCCAGCAGCGAGGTGCCTGGAAATCATCCATGTGCCAGCATCTAGGTGCCTGGCGATCATCCATGTGCAAGTATCGAGGTGCCTGGCGATCATCCATGTGCCAGAATTGAGGTGCCTGGCAGTAGTGATAGCCCGGGTATAGGCCATTTCGTCCTTGAGGCAGTATTTTTGACTGTGACGTATAAGGCGCTCGTCACTGATGACGTCAGAAGAGTATGACGTGTTAAAATTGAATTAATTATATTCTGAGACTTAATCCGTCCTGTCCTTGAGCTAAGAGCCAGATTATAATCCGTTTTGTCCTTGAGCCAGCATTTGCCGGGCCAGCAATTATGACGGTGATCGTGACGTCACTCACTTGAATGAGGTGTAGCGTGACGCCAGTATTTGTGACTCTGACGGCGCTCGTCCGTTAAATTTAGTTTTGAATGAATATTCAACTATTCCAGTGACGTCACAAGAGAATTACATTTATTAATTTAATATCTGACAAAATACAATGACGTCTTAAAATTGAATTAAATACATCCACCATTAACCAGTCATGTATTATAAATGACGTCATATTTATATATACTCTATATGGCTCTTACTACAGATATATAATTTAAATGGAAGGGCAATATTACTATAAATGAAAGATAAATGCACATTTTTTCACATTTTAATATTATTTAAAAAAAATACAAATTCTTCACAATTTATTATTGTTACGCATAAAAATACAAAGATCGTCAAACAACGATAGATAATCAAAATATGGGATAGGATCGGGTGGGTCTACAAACGATTTAGAGGTGAGGACATTGTCAATGAATACAGATACATTAGGATGATTGAGATATTTTACACGTCGTGTGATATATTGTTCAAGAGCGTACAGAGTTTTTATTTCGTCCTTGGACAAGTATATTTGAATATTTTTTGCACTCAGACTCAATTTCCACACACCGAAAAGTTTTTTCACAACAATGTTAAAGTCGTCCATGTTCGACTCAAAGTTTACACAATTCTCCACACAGTCGGACCAAAACTGCTTTTCTTTGACGAAAAAGTTCCATTGCGGAACGGTGAGTATTAGACGCTTAGAATTTGACGAGAACATCACGTGAGTGTAAAAGTTGCGGCTAGGGAAGAGGCCCACCGACACGTGTTTGTTCTCTTTGTCGTTTAGGTAGAAAGTCCGGGTCACCAACGGTGGGGACGGATCCTCCACCACATTACAGCTGCACGTCACCTTCTCCATCGCTGTCTGTGTCTGGACTGATGACCTGCAATCAACAGTCGTCACAATTAAAGCTAGTATCGGCGTCGGCGTCGTCTTCGGTGATTGGACAATATTTATACATTTTCTCGGCGCTATGAAACCTGACGAATCGTGCCAAGGCGTTTGCATTTTTTAACGCGCACGGGGTGATGTCGTGACAGGGAGCGGTACATCCCCAACAATTTGAGTTGATCAAATCTACAAAGGGACATTTATAGTCCTCGCGTAGAGGGATGAATGTCCGCCCTGTGAGACGGGACAAGAAATTTCCTTTTTGTTTATTGTATGCGTAAGGTACGACGGCTTTATCTAAATTTTGCTTTAGAATTCCGCCCAATTTGGAGTAGCACAGTCCGGTGGTTTTATTGAATTGATAGCACGAGGATTGTTTCTCGTCGATGAAAACTACCGCTAGCTCGGTGACCACCCACTCCTTTTTTGAGTTGACGATAAATGAAAAATCAAAGATGGCCGACATGATGTTCACCTGTCAGATAATTGAATACAAATGATTAAATAAAAGTCTAGTATACCTTTTATATCCAATGACGGAACACACGTCTGAGCACCCCTGCGCGTACACCTTGGACAGCTGCCAAAGTGACGTTTGAACAGCGTGACGGCCAGTCGGTCGTTCTTGCACAAGTTGGTGGTCGAGAACAGGTCTGTGAATCTCGTCAGGCTCCAGCCGGCGTCCTTGGAAACGGCATACAGGCAGCAATAGTGGCCGCACACGCCGGACGCTATGGCTTGGAGTCGTTTTTTGTTGTACGTCCATCGTGTCGAGTGTTGATTCATGAGTCTAGTCATCACTAGGCTCGGTCGTCTGGCATATGTATCAAAATACTCCCCAAATTTGGAAAAATATAAAACCACCCAATGGGAGCCGGGTTTAGTGTGAGGGTCTAGATTAACCACAAATAAGGCGGGACGCGTGAAATTTTGAGGTAATTTATCAGAAGGAAATGTCCCTTTATAGAATGAAATTTTGCCCCGCAGCAGTGTGTCTATTTGATGCGAATTCATGGTGTTAATAATTAATTTTCACCTCCCGATTAGAATCTATCGACACCGTCCCCTCGTACTCAGAGTAGAACAAACAGGTTATGGCGGTGTCAAGGTCTGTCTTGAACTGTAACTCAAATCTCACGTTCCCCTCTGTCTGAAGGCTGGTGTGCGAGTCCTGTCCTGCAGTATCTGGGGTCAAGTCGAACGCCAGCATAAAGTAACCTTTATTGAACATTTCTCGCGTGATTAAATGTCCGTTGTTTTGATGGTGTATGCCCAATCCGGAAAATAATGTGTCATAAGCGAGGGTGGACGTGCCGACGTTGTCAAAATTTATCAAAATGGGCAAATGTTTTTGTATCCCGTTTACATATAGGACGAAACGATCCAGGTTTCTGTGAATGAGTTGAAACGGATTCGTGTTCAAACTGCCCACAAACGCGTCGTTAGTCACCATAGTGAATAAAACAATTTTAGGGATAACCCCTTGAATAACATTGTTTAGGCTCACAGACTTGGATCCTTTGGGTACGGTCACAGACTTGACGTCCACCCGATTGATGTGGTATTGGGCCGGCTTTCGTAATAGTGTCTTTTCTATAGCGAGTGAAATAGTCGGCGACACTTCCACGTGTTTCACAAAGAGGGTGGCGTCTAAAATTTTCAACCGGACGTCGGTATTTAAATTGTCCGCGTCTGTGAGCAGATAAAACTCTCGTTTGTTGCGAATTAATTTAACGCGCAGGGATACATTTTTCAATAGTAATTGTGAAATATTAAATATGTCGGCGTGTAAACGTCCCACCAAGTCGACCGGATGTTTTAACAAGTCTAATCTCGTGGCGAAGCCTTTGTTCTCTGTGGATGCAGCGAGTTCACCGTTAGCGGCAGGGGTATCCAAAAACCACATACCGTTCACCAGGTGGGTGTCGGAGGCGTCTCGACCGTAATTAGTTAAAGTCTCTAAATAAGCCCTGTACGCATAGTTGTCTATCGAGGTTGTAATAGGTGTTTCGTTGAGAGAGATATTGATTTGACTAAATAAAGAATGTATCAAGTTGTTGACGCATCCGATTTTATTGTCGGCCGCGACCGGTGTCCCATCCCCTTTCACCAGTTGAATACGAAGATATAATTTAATCGAAGAGAGGTCGCGAAAGTACTCGCCGTCTCCGGGACAGAAGAACTCTAACTGAGCGTCGTTGTCCACAGAAGTGATGGGTTTGTATTCGACCACTTTGTTATTTTTAATTACCGTTTGAATGCATTTTTCGTCGAAAAGATCGAGTTCGGTTTTCGAACACTCCATAATTAGTCGAAAATATCTTTTTTAGCTCTCTTGCTCCCTCTTGCTCTAGCGCCCACCTTCGAATGAAGACGTTTACGTTTTTTTACCCTTTTTAAGCCGCGTCCCTCGACCGCCTGAGTGACGCGTTTTTTAACTATGTCACCGACTTTTTGGCCCGGTTCCCGTGTCGCTATATCGGCCAGAATGTGCGAACCTGTTTGTAACGCTTGTTTTCCCACCGCTTTTGCCCCCCTCATAAACAGGGGTTTGACAAATCGAAATAGTCCACCCAAGAACGATCCGAGGCCTCGACCCCTTTGCATTTTATAGCTGGCGTGATAAACGGGACCGATGTTTTCTCTCTCTCCCTCCATTGTTAAGACTAAGCTAAATTACTACATCTCGTATCTATTTATCTAGTTTTTTTTCTCTAAAATGTAAAACCGCTACGGTGGGCACGGGACCCGATTGAAAATTCACTCGTTCGCCAAACTTTGTGTATAAGCCTATGCTTATAGAGTCAAAATTACATTTCTCGACGGGGAAATAGAATATAGGAAAAAACACGTGATGTGCGGTGGCGGAGGGGAACTGAATGATTCTAATCCATCTTACATAAGAGTCACCTAGCAACTGTGGACCTATAATGTCTGTGTACACAAAGACAGGTTCTGTTTCGATTGAGCCGGGTAATTTACGATTAGGTCGCAAAAAGACCCCCTTAATATCCTCACTCATTAAATCCCTCATATGTGTATTAACCGCATTAAGAGACTCTATGTTGGGTAGTCTGTTTCGAATGGTTGTAATTAAGTCCCCGATGCCTACATAGAGTCGAACTGGAAATTCAATCTTAAATTTTCTTTTCGCCACCGTAAATGAAATTGTGTTTTTGAATCGCGTAGTTATGGGTGACTTGTCGGGCGACCATACACCCTTTTGTTTTTTAATCTCTGTTAACATTGTTTGATCGCGAAGAATGTACCATTGAAATTCAGATATTAGAACCTCGAGATCACCTTTATCACTTATCGTGCTCTTAATTGTTTTATAAAGCTCCTTAAAGGATGAGAAATCTTGCTGGGGAAACGAAACACGTCCCACTTGGGTCACCACGACGTTTGCCGTCAATTCTTTGTCTTTGGATAAAATGTTATCTTCGAGACTTTCAAAACCTACGGGATAGGATAATTCTGCCAGCCCCACCTCCCACCGGTCGTGTTCTAGACGTATGGACTCTGCCAATTTTGTCGTATAGTAAGAGAGAGTATTATTTTCATAATAATCAGCGCTCGAATCCGACGGCAGTGCTACATAAAACTGATTCATATTTGTTTAATGTCCGACGCAGGTACCCAGCTGTTGAAAGAACTGTCGTATCCTTTCCACTTGACTAGATGATGTTGAATGCCCTTAATCCGCTTACTCTGTACTATTTTATCTATTTGAAAAATTGTCGGGCGACGCACGCGGACTAGTTCATAGTTATAAAAATGTCCCTCTATGGGACGCCCCTGGAGATCCTGTAACGAATAGACCGGTTGGGGGAGTCTAGGAATTACTTTAACCACGGTGAATATTTCTCGCGTGAAATTAGCCTCGTATCCTTTGTCAAAAATCATTTTTATCTTTACTTATGCGCACATGATCGCCCACCTTGAACAAAATTTTCCCAACTTTAATTTTAGCCCACTGTTTTCGGAGCCGTAATAGTATTTTGAGGACGTGAATAGGCTTGACCGACGCCGGTGGCATCCCTATGGTCGAATGAACACTAGCGTTATAATTTTGAACTAGCTTGTCCAGCACATCGATGTAGTTGTGAGTATTGAATGCGGTGAAATATTTCCACATTTTAGTTTTCAGCGTTCGATTGAAACGCTCCACGACGGCCCCCTTTATGTCTGGATTATGCAAATGATAAAAATGAACACCCGCTTGTTTCAAAAAGTTTCGAAATTTAGAATTTAAAAATTCCCCACCCTTGTCCGATTGAATCGAAAGGGGACGTCTTCGCTTAAAAACCCGTTTTATAGCCAAAGTGATGTCTGCACCGGATTTTGTTTTAAGCGGTATAGACCAAGCGTACTTTGAAAATACGTCAATAATGTTTAGAAGATAGTTGACGCCTGCATTGTCCTTTTTTAAAGCTCTCATATCTACTAAATCTATCTCCCACACATCGTCGATATTACCCACTCTGTACGGGTTGCGTGGAAACCTTTTTCTTAAACCGCGGTGAAGAGTGTACGCGTCCTGCCCCGTTAACCATTCGTCTACTTTTATTTTATCTACTCGACTGGCCTTTTGAAGTTTTGCGGCGGACGAAAACGCCGACGGCTGCGCGAGATTGTAATATAATTTTTTTAAAGCGGCGCTCATCTGAGTGTGTTCCAACGAGGTCTGGCCGGAAACAGTTTCGAAATTATTGTTTTATATTTCAAACCTCTACTGGACGTTATTTTTGAGTTAGGATCAAAGTTTTGACGATGAGCGCTCGTTGCAATTAGTATATCTTTATATTTTTTTAAATCACTCTCTGTAATTATATCTTTATTTACGTTTCTTCGCGTCAACAACTCCCAAAGTCCTTGCGTACCCTTATAGTGTGTGTTACCCAGGTAGATGTCGTTATCCTCTACGGTAAAACTAGAGTTGCCAATTTTGAAATTATCCCCCTCTTTCCTAATCCCAAAGACAGGGTCTGTAGACACTCTTCTGTGCACGTACGGTGATAAATACTTCCCGGCTATGCTGCCGAATAGGTGGGAGGAACCTGTTTCTATTTCATCAGATTCTGATTTAGGAACAAAATATGATTCCCCCTCCACCCACTCCCCCTCCTTCTCTGGCGAGTCTCTAACAGGTGTGCTTTCGTACGTCACCTCGTCTGAAAGAAATCGAGGTGGAACCGGTTGCCTTCTAACTAAAGGTCGTTTTCTTTTAACCTTTCTTCTACCTCGCTCGACCGGTCTACGGCTTAATGGTTTGGGGCCTACAATGGGTATCTTTATAGGCCGTCTGGCTCTCTCCCTGTCGGTTAAATGTCGCTGTTGAAGCTTTCTAAAATTAGCCAACCGTTGGTAATCGTCTATTCTTGATTTTCTATTAAGAATATTTTTCATCTGTACTAAATCGGGAGACTTGTCATCACGTTGAAATAGTTCGGGTGGGACGAGAAGCATCTGTTTAAGCTGTGACATATTATTATTTAACCAAGGCCCCGACAAGAGCTGAAAGAATAGCCGGTAGTATTATGCTTAGGAATCCGCCCGATTGAACGACTATATTTCTTTTTCTCTTCAACGAAACACCGCTACTGGCCAATTTTCGCATACAGTTTTTATACTTTATTAATTTATGCTTATCTTTTTTACTAATTTTAATATTATTGTTTAATGTGTTTAACGCGCATTCGCCGAGTGTTGTTATAACCTCCGGGTCGACGACTTTTAGGATAGCTTTGCGCAATTTAGGATTAGCCGTTTTCAACACCGACAGCACGTGTCTATTTTTCTTGACTAGTTTCATCTAGTAGTCTAGTGGGAACAAACACTTTGCAAATAGTGTCGAATATGTCTGTTTTGAAGCGCAGGCGTTCGTCCGCGTTCTGACTCAGATCGAAAAATAAATAACCGTGAGGTGGGAGGGTCGCTTTCCTATAGATTTTTTGTATTTCGGATGGATTATCTGGATAAACTTGCCTAGCTAGATAGTTTATCTGTGTTTGATCGCGCGGGTTTTTAAACACCACAATGTATTTAGCGTTTAGCGAGATGTCACGAGACTTACTCCCCTGATGGAAAAGATTTTGTGTGATTAGAATAACCGATATGTTTCTATGGTGACTACCCTTGGTAAAAAGTTCACTCACTTTGTTAGAATAGGCTTCGTTCATTAAATCGTCCAACACGACGAGTTGAGGTGCATCCTTGATTTTAAAATCAAAACTGTCCGGTACACCTTTGTGTAGTGTTACGTGATTAGATAATCGGGAAGGAATAGAATTGTTCTCGCTGAAACACCATAGAATTCTATCAAACTTATCCACACTGCACACCTGTTTTAAATTTAAAAGAAAATTCTCTACAAAAGTAGTTTTCCCGCAATTAGACGGTCCTGCCAATATAAGTGTGAAAGGGTGCACAAACACAGACATCGATGTGCACTCGTCTGGTGCCGCGGTAAAACTAAAAAATTTAAATTATGAATGTAAATTTATATCGGTGCCGACGAACCATTCCCTGAGAAATTTCACATTTGCAAGAGTACAAATTGAATTATTTTTTTTGTATTTATGGCCGAAACATTTATCAAATTTATGATGGTTCAGTTCTTTTAGTGAGGGACACCCCAAGTCTAACATATCTATTACAAGTATTTTTTTGTCTACTATCTCCATTATAAATTTTTTTTTCTCGTCCCCCTTTACATAAACTATTGCAGAGTTGAGAGTCGACGTTTTTAAAAGAGAATTTAATTGATCGACGTTCATATCCCCGTCGTCCCACTGTAGGCCGTGATGATTGTGTGTGAGCCAATCACACTGTTTTTTAATATGACGCGGTAATTTTGAAAATGAATAGGGGCTCTTAAATGTCCAGTGATGCGTTACACTTCCACACATGGCTAGAACTGAACATTCTTTAATAATGAATTTATTGTCCTCGTCTTTGAAACCCTGAAAATCTACAAAGGTATTAGACATGGTTGGATGGATGGAATTGAAAATCAAAACTGTAAAGAAAAAAAACAAACAGTTAGTATCAAAACTGTAAAGAAAAAATACATAGTTATAACACCCAGGTTTTTTTTATGATGATGCTAGACATTGTCGGCATTTTTTCTTAATAGACGGTGGTCCATCAATCTGTGTTATCCCCTTATTATAATGTTCCAAACAATATTTGTAATCTTTCAATTCGTGCTGCGCAGAGGGAGAGAGTAGATTCCAAGCGCGGTTGATATCTCTACAGGCGTATGCTTTAATAAATTCTATAGGTAAATTATTCAACTCTTTGGCAGACATCAGACACAGATCCTGTTTCAAAGAGTACGTGAGAATGGACGCGTTGATTTTATCCATTATACTAAATTACAATGACCGATGACTCGGTCTTTTATAGCGGTGTCACTCGATCCAAATCCTCCCTCCCCTCTCTCAGTGTTTGATAGTGAATCAGTGTGTTCAACTTTAGGGTAATCAATTTTCACGCACACTAGCTGAGCAATTTTATCACCCCTTTTAATTTTAAAAACATTATCACCGTGATTAATGAGTAATACACAAATATTACCACGATAGTCTTCGTCTATAACCCCGGCCAAAACATCTATCCCGTGATGAAGAGCCAGACTAGATCGCGGAGATATTCTACCGTACGTTCCTGGTGGTAATATAATAGAAATATTTATTTTAACTAAACGCCTGCACGAAGGTTGTATGCTACAATTGTACGGACTTTTCAAATCTAGACCTGCAGAGAGTGTTGTGGCTCTAATCGGGGAAAAGGCGTTTCTATTAATCTTTTTGTACTTTAATACAGATGACACTAGAATCAGAGAGAGAAAAAAAAGTCTACGTAAGTTTGATATATTAGCTAAATTATTCAATGTCATCCATTAGTCGTTTCGTCATGTCATATTTGGTCAAACACCTGATAATTTCTATACCATGTGTTAACCTGTACACAAATAGGGGCACCGTCTGAGAAAAAACATATTCAACTATAGCCGTAGGGTACGGATGTGTTATTTAATCTCCTACGCTTAGTGAATACAATTTTATAATTTTTTCTCTCCATCTCAGAGACGACGATAGGACCTCTCTTTCTTTTAATTTTTCGAGGGTTGGTCACGTGTACGGGGTCCATGTCTTTCAAAATCATGTCTTTAATAGTAGTAAAGTTTACAGTCTTTGTGTTTTCGTAATTTAACGTTATACCCCTGACCTTGGTGGTGGAGCTGTATTCGTTCTTCTCGGGAACAAACACGTTGTAAGAATAATTTTTAGGTCCACCAGAAACAAACTCTGTAATGTACGCGCTCTCAGAGTAAGCGGTCAGTTCGTTTGTCATGTCGCCCAACTTGTCGCCTGTCGGTATCGTGTACGTGTCTGTCGGTCTTATCACACTGATAATAGAGTCCGTGTCGCAGTAAAGACAAGAACCACCCAAGTGCCTAAGATATGAATATAATTTCATACGGGCACCGGTAGTCACGTAAGCGGCTATAGGCACGTTGACCGTGTCCAGGGGGAGGGCGGCTTCCTCGCGGTACGTCCACGAGACGCAAGCAACCTCGTCGTTGGGGAAGATAATGTTACGTACCTCTGTGCCGGGTGTGGTGAGTAGGGAGAAAAAGTCTTTTGGGTTGTTCACTATGCTGGTCTGCGTCTTGTTCTCGTTCAGTGCAAATCGTCCCCAGAAAGAGTTTAAACACAATTTGGCGAGTGCGCGCTTTCCTGGATTTTTAACAATTTCGTTTTTATCCAGCACTATTCCCTCGGTTTTGTAATAGTCGTTGACGTAATTGTCTCTGTCCTCGTCTGTTTTTACCCATACGGGGTATCCCGACGCCTCCTGTTTGATCTTGAGGAACTTGTTTATATACTCTACAAACAGTCCTCCTTCTTTGGTTTGAGCGTCAAACTGGGTAATTTTATATTCCCAAAATTCGTGCACTCTAACCACCTTGTAGCCCATCTCTAGGGCTAATCGAACCTCGTCCACTATCCATGTACCTGTTATAGTCCTGTCAGAGTCGCTGTGTGTACACTCACCTTGGTTCATCTCGTTTGCACAAGATGAGCATAAACAAAACATTAATTTTGATTGAGTCTTGTAGGGCAGTACGGGGTGATACAAATTTCTAGGAGGTAAAACAGTACATTTAATTATACCCTCTCGCTCTACAACGTCATCGGGACAGTCGTCGCCTACAAAAATATTTATAGGATGGCCTACAGGAAATTTAAAATATTTGCATACCCAAGGGTATAAACTGCAAATATCCAAATATCCTATTTTCTCGTCGGGGTTAGTCTTGTAGTGTAGAGTCATAGATTCACACCGTCCCCCGTACAGTGCATCACGCGGATTGAGCGGGGCGGTTTGAATCATAGGGTGATTGTTCAGCTCTAGGTCTAACTCTATGTCTTCAGTCAGTATTTTGTCAAAGTCGCACTCTTTCATAGTAGTCACAGTGTACCCTGCTGATCTAAATGCTCGATCTCTCAACAGAGTACACTCGTATCGTTCAGCAAGCGTCTCTTTCGTGCCTTTTATAGTGACGTCACGGTTTGAAAGACATGTACAACCATGAAAGAAACATCCGTCAAACTCAAAAATCTCCCTCGTCGACTCACAATAACCGTCCACCTTCCTGCCCAAGATTTCTATCTCACGTCCGTTGAAGGCGTGCTGTATATGGATATCGGGGCGGGTTTTCTGCAGATAGACTAACCATTTAATGGCTTTCGCAGACTGTCTGTCACCGCACCTGTATCCTCCTTTGGGCAGGATGGCTATCGTATCGGGGGCTAAAAAGAGTTTTCTAAATAAACGGTTGCACGCCGACGAGATGGTGATCGATTCCCTAAACACGTCAGTTGAACCTAAATTTAGAAATAGATGACGAAATGTACGGCAACCCTTGCGCAATACATTTACGTCGTCTACACAATAGGCCTTCAACTCTGACTTGTTATCGAATATATACCCCTGCGCTAGCTTCTCCGCGTGCCACTCCATAAAGTCATTTCGCTCATCCGGTTTCATATAATCCGCGCCAAACATTTCGGGACCGGGCATCTCACCGATGTAATTTAAATTTTTTTCTGTATTAAACAGATAGGGGTAGTGCCCTTTTTTACAGTCTAGTCCGAACGCTTTCGGGATCTGTCTAAGTGGCATGGGTAGGAAACTTAGGCTGTCCTTAAATTGTATGTGGTCCAACGTCATGCAGAGTATTTTAGTTCCGTCCGCGATAATTTTAGGGGTGCAGTTTAGCGATAGAAACCTATTTAGGATAAATATCGCGTCGAACCCCCGCGAGTTGTGAGCAAGGCAAACAATCTTATTGGCAAACGCCCTCGGGCGTCTCAGGTATTCGATAAAGCCGTCTACCGGATTCTCCCAAAAGGAATGAGATCGTTTCCCGCATTGTTCACAATCGTCGTCCATATTATCGTTAAATTCACATTTTACACAATAGTGCTGTACGTGAAGAAAATTCGGTTCGTGCACAAAACAGTCGTCGGTTATGGCGCGATCTTGTCTAGTCTCAAAATCATAGAAGACCATTAGATACTTGTCATCGAGCTCCTTTCGACTCAACGTCTGCATGTAACAACGATGAGGGTTTTCTTTATTCTGTTTGCACGTCGCGCAGTAGGATTTAAAACATTCGTGGTTATTCCCCTTTGTTTTATCACAGGTAATACACACCTGCCTTAACTCACAAACAGTTTTCCTACCATGAATTTCATTCGATTTATGGCTAGCGAAACAAGTGTCAGACCTAAAGAATCTGTTACAATCTCTGCAATACAATTTTTCGCTCTTGTACAAACACGGAGGTGTGGACATACATTGGGGGCAAGTACTCTTACACGAATGACTCCCGCCTCTTTCAAAACCGGTATTACAGCCGTCGCAAAAGTATCGAACCGAAAAAGCGGCCGCCATATTGACTATTACGTTGAAGTGATGGGTGACGTCATCGTACAATAGGTTAATGTATCTAGTCGAAGACGAAATCCCCTCGTACCACAGCCCGTTGACCGTCGAGAGGGTATTGTACACCCGTATTTTATATTGGTCACCGAAATAACACTGAAATTTATCCAGATGCTCGCGCCCCCCTCCCCCGGATAAATCTATGCGCGTTTTTGCGAGAAGATCATCTACCGCATTGTTAATTTTACGTCCCTTAGTAAATGCCTTATAATTAATATCATTAGTGATTTTGGCTATCGCTATTACTATAGCGTGCGCCAAACAATTCGTAAATGATTTAACAACGACAATGCTCGTTTTATGGTGACTCAGATAATCGTTTGAAAGACACCTTCTTTTTAGCGCTCTGCCGTTACCCATCATCATTTTGATATGATTCACTTTAATCATCAATACATCGACTATACCAAATTTGGCGTTACTCTGAATAACTTTTGTCAATGTATTCATAATTGTGTTCACATCAATTTGGTCACATCTGCGGTATGAAATCCCCACCGGTTTGTCCATATTATTCTCCGTGTTCGTGATCGTTAATCCTATTAAATCGTAAGGTGCCGTACCTCTAAGCAAATATGCCAATAGACTAGAGAAACACGTCATTAGGTAATGCACCGGACTCACGTTCGCAATCAAAGGTTTGAACCGAACTAAAATATCCCTGCCTAACGTGTTGAACCGACTATACGTACGTCCTGTCTCTCTTATTATGGTAAATGAGTTGTCAGTGTTTGTCGAGGGGCATAGTCAAAAATGTGGTTTCGTTCAGTATTGTGTGACGTAGAGGGTCTAGCATAGTCGATAGATTCGTCAGTTGTAAATGTTTGTTCGTTAGACACTAAAAGAAAAAAAAGAGAATATTAAATATTAATTTTAATAATAATAAATTGAAAACTACTTTAGAAATAATAATAAAATTGTACTTACTTTTGCCAAAAAGACGAGAGCTCAATGTTTTGTTACGTGAAAGGTTGTTTTCACTCGAAACGATAGCAAAGAAATGATACTCTGCTTCAAATTAATTCTCTTATATATATTTTTTTGTAACCATAAGACGGTGTCAGACGCCGTTTACCTTGAGCTAAATCGGGGCCTCGGTGTTTTCTCTCTCTCGCAACTTGTCTTGTTGTTTACGTGATTACATTGTTCACCTTGAGTTTATTTGTTTGAAACTATCTTATCCAGACTCGTTCGCAATTTGCTTAAATACGACTGTTTAAAACCTCAGATTAGAAAGGTAGACGTTGTTAACCTTGAGTTTATTTGTTAGAAACTATCTTGTTCAGACTCGTTCGTGGGAATATGGTTAAATACGGCTCTATAAAACCGCATAGACATCGCTAACATGGCATCAGTCGAGAACAAACCACTTCAAGCGTTCAAGCGTCGACATAGTGAACGTCAAGCTAGGACTAATGTAACGGGGCATTCTTATTTCGATAAAGTTGTCAAGAGACGAGGACGAGGTGTTTGTAAATGCGAAAAAGAACATTTTAGATCACTTAATGGATGATATAGCCATTTGTGAGGAGTACGCTGATGGTGATAGATCCGTAGAGTTAGGAACAACAGATTTCTTTAATAACTATACATGTGTAATAGAAATTCTAAAAGAGTCCACCGTCGAACGCACTATACATTTTTGCAGTTCTGAATGCTTTGCTGATTTTAAAAAAATCATACGCTTGTGGCTCGACCGGTGAATCACGATACTGTAAAATTATTGCGACTGGTTTTGGTTACATTTACAACATTTACGTGAGTGGAAAGAGACAGCCCTAGATTTTGATCAAGACGTCACAGACGCACTCAGAGATCCGACGGACTGATATTCTTCAACCCGATCCTAAGCCCGCAGAGTAACCATCAAGGTAATATATCGTGTTTTTTTTTTAAAAGTTATTTTCACATCTTTGAAATTCTATAATATATATTTTTTAAATCTACTTTTGTCTCTTTTTATTTTTAGGACATGGATACGTTTATGCAAGAGTTTAACGCCCGCCAAGTCGGAGACTCAATATATTTCTTAAGAAATTTAACAGAAAACACAAAATTAAAGATTATATCTCTAGAAGAGCGTGAAACTAAGTATGGAAGAGGTGTTCACGTAAAGGCGATTTTAAACAATAGTACAGTAGGTTTTTTCCTTCCGAAGAAATTTTCAAATATATGTAACAAACAACAAATTGATATGGTGAATAAATTTCCATTAAAATATTCACTAATTTATGAAGGTGTTGGGATGGATAATTCTATTAAGCTTAGGTTTATTGAAATTTAATCCAGTGAAGTTAAATACACCGTTGATAATTTGAAAAAATCTTTAATTGTACAATGTGACTAATAAAAGTTTTATTTATGTATACCATTCATAATTGTTTTATGTATCAGTAAAACATATCTATGAAATTAGAAATAAAAAATAAATATAATTCTGTATGTTTATGATTTTTTTATAAACAAAACAAATCCTTGAACTAATCCAGTGGAGTTAAATATAAAATTGTGTTGAAACTGTTTTTAAAATCAAAAATATTTTTAAATAATTGAAATAAAAATTTACTATCTTCCACCCTGATAGATAAATCATTGAAAGTTTAAATTATAAATTCATTAATAGTGTAAACTTTTAAAAAAAGCAAGCTGAATTTGACATGAGAGTTTTGAATATTAATTAAAGAAAACAATGAAGTTAAATATAAAATATTTTCAAATAGTTGAGATAAAAAAATTTGAAATATGTCATTTGCTATTTCCACTCTGATTGATTTCTTTGTAGTTATTATTTTTATTAAAAATGTATTCTCAAACATAGATAACATAATTAATTATCTATGAAATTAGAAATTAAAGAAAACAAATTCTTGTACTAATCAAGTAGAGTTAAATATAAAATTATGTTGGAACTGTTTTTTTTTTTTTTTTTAAAATGCTGAATTTGACATGAGAGTTTTGAATATTAATTATAGAAACCAGTGAAGTTAAATATAAAGTTATATTGAAACTGCTTTTTAAAATCTAAAATATTTTCAAATAGTTGAGATAAAAATTTGAAATATGACATTTTCTATTTCCACTGTGATTGATAAAACATCACAAGCTTAAATTAATTAATAGTGTAAATTACTATATGTTTTAATAAAAACAATTTCTTTGTATTTATTATTTTTATAAAAAAATGTATTCTCAAACAAAGTTTTCATTCGTATGAGTGTAAATCCAGTTCATTTGAGTTTTTATTTTCAATATTAGACAACATAATTTTCTATGAATTAGAAATTAAAGAAAATAAATTCTTGTACTAATCCAGTGAAGTTAAATATAAAAAAATCGAATAAAAATGATGAATTAGACATGAGAGTTTTGTATTAATTAAAGAAAACAATGGAATAAAATATAAAACATCGCAAGTATTAATAGTGTAAATTAGTATATTATTTAATAAAATCAATTTTAATAATATACAACTTCTGTGTAGTTATTATTTTTTTTATAAAAAAATGTATTCTCAAACAAAGTTTTTATAGATGGTAATCGTATGAGTGTAAATCCTGTCTAGAGAATATTTTGAAACATGTCATTTACTATTTCCACTCTGACAAAACATCGGAAGTATTAATAGTGTAAATTAGTATATGTTTTAATAAAAACAATATTAATAATATACAACTTCTGTGTAGTTATTATTTTTTATAAAAAAAATGTATTCTCAAACAAAGTTTTTATAGATGGTAATCGTATGAGTGTAAATCCAGTCTAGAGTTTTTTATTTTCAATATTAGATAGCATTATTATATATTAAATTAGAAATTAAAGAAAACAAATTCTTGTACTATTTTCAATACTAAATAACATAATTATATATTAAATTGGAATTATAGATGGTAATCGTATGAGTGTAAATCCAGTCTAGAGTTTTTTATTTTCAATATTAGATAGCATTATTATATATTAAATTAGAAATTAAAGAAAACAAATTCTTGTACTATTTTCAATACTAGATAACATAATTATCTATTAAATTGGAAATTAAATATACAAAGATGATTTTACTAAACATTTACACCGATTGTAGTCAGAGGTAGATTTTCTACAAAACATATTTAATACTTATTTTATTTTAAAACAAACAAATCTCTTTTATCAAATTCCGTAAATAAATAAAAATGTATCCTACCTTTTATAAAGTGAAGATCTAATATTTGGATTCACATTGCAATGTTGATATATCAGCTACTCAGTAGATACTGTTTCTTTTTCACTGAGAACAGTGATCTCGGTGGGTTTTTAAACCTTTCATCTGACGCTATACCTATAATTATTATCTCGTTTGCCAGGCCGTAGTTTGGAACAATTTCTCTTACCTTTCACAAATTGAAGATTGTAATGTTGGTACTGTTTCTTATTCAGAGATAACCACCTCGATGGGTTTTTAAACGCTTCATGTGCCGCTGGACCTATAATTATTATCTCAATTGCCAGGGAGAGGCACGAAGTTTTTTCCAAACTAGGTTTACACTGAATACTAACTCAGTTGAGAGTAAGATTTTTCCAACTGTTTAAATTATTTATTTGAGTCATATAACAGAAAGAGTAAAGTATTATTGATAGTTATCTTACACTGATTCAGTTGATAGTATTATTTTCAAATATTTAAATGATATTTTTGATTCATATATATCATAATCAGTAGATTATTGATTCTTACGGAATATAGATGAAAAGGCCACATATTTTACACGTCTTGCACTATTTAATAAAACTAAGCATGATCGTAGATGACGAAAGCATCCTGGTCGGAGAGTGAAAACAACTTTCTTACAACCTACTTTTGGAATGAAGGCTAGCATGTAGATACATACTCAGTTGAGACTTATTTCACACCATAATTGAACAGATATAATAATTCAATAATTTAATTCAGATATAATAATTGAAGACCGTGTCGTCAATTAACTACGTCATGCTACACCTCATTCAAAATTTAACACCTTGGCTACCTTCAAATTTATTCAAGTGAGTGACGTCACGATCACCGTCACAATTGCCCCTGCAAATGCTGGCTCAAGGACAGAACGGCTCTGGACGGCTATTCATTCAAAATTTATTCAAGTGACGTCACGTTCACCGTCATAATTGCTGACCCTGCAAATGCTGGCTCAAGGACAGAACGGCTTATAATCTATTCTCTTGTGACGTCACTGGCATACTCAATCTTTTCACTTCCGGATCAAAGTCGCGCATATACTACTCCTGGCGATCATCCATGTGCCAGCATCGAGGTGCCTGGCGATCATCCATGTGCCAGCATCGAGGTGCCTGGCGATCATCCATGTGCCAGTAGCGAGGTTGTAGCATAAACGTACACTTACCCATTTTTTAGACACTGAGTACAATTTAAAAAATGGCCTCGTTGATGTTTATCTTGCACTCGGCGCCCATTTGACCAAAACAAGCCCACAATGCAACATTTATAAAACAATGAGCGAATGTGTCTATTAGTTTTAATGGGACAAATATATATATAGGCTATATATATTTTTTTTTAGCTTCGTGTCTTACTAACCATTCAGGTAATACGCTGATGTACCAATTACGCTAATGGTTTTAGGGATTAGGGATGTTATATTTAAAGGATGTGTACCCGAATTTACGTAAAGGGAGAGTGGAAAACCATTTTGGAAAAACCATCCTCAATATACCCGACCTAGATTCGAACCTTGACCTCCACCCCCTAGGTCATCGGCAGACTAGCCTACTGCGAGAGTAGCGCCTTAGATCATGCGGCCACCGAAGCTGGTAGTTTATTATGGTAATGTGTTTATGGCCAATTTTTTTATGTTGGAGGCTGAACACGCACGTGTCACCAACATATTGGTACACGTGAACACGCCACGTGAGACACATTTCAGCTTCCACGGAAACTGCTCGAGTGCGTCATTCCCAGCGAGCGCTGAGAAAGCAAGTGTTTCTAAAGGAAGTGACGCTATCTCAGAATGGAAACAATGCACTAGGCTGTGAATGTTTGGGAGATTGTCGCAAGAGGCAGCACAAAGAGAGAAACTCTGAATACAAACAACACAAATGGAACAACAAAAGACATAAATAAATTAGAAATAGTTTGAATCCGATATTTCTCTAATTCAAATCTTAAATATCCTTTCGAATCTCAGATCCAAACTAGAATTCTTGAACATTTAAAAATATAAAATGTGTGTATAGTCAGAATATTTAAAATTGAATTTTGAAAAAGTTGTTAGAGAGACTAAAATACTTCAAAGATTGCAAATTATGAGGCTTAATATCGTTAATTGGCTTAGTAGTTATAATAAGGGGAAACTAGACACACAGAGCACCCTACTACATTTTAAAGGTACCGGGGAATAGGAGGAAGTCACATTACACACATTTTCTTTTATATCTCAAACCTAATAAAGACCCCGGTATATACTTTCTCTTTTTAGTTAATTTAAATATGACAGAAACCTCTCTTAATCATAATCTAAGGCAAGTAAGAAAGGTCTCATGAATGTCTACAGATAGCAACATTAAATCAATTTGAGTTAAAATTAGACTTCTCCTTCCCCCCCCCCTTCCCCCATTTCCCCCGTATCTTTCACTTGTTTTTTTTCCTCATTGCGTGCCAATTTTAATATATAGACCGTTCATATCTCTAAATAGACTGTTTTTGTAAACATATACCTGACATGAAGGAAGCCAATCTACTGCCCCATACCTGACAAGAAGAAAGCCAATCTACTTCCCCATACCTGACAAGAAGAAAGCCAATCTACTGCCCCATACCTGACAAGAAGAAAGCCAATCTACTGCCCCGTACCTGACATGAAGGAAGCCAATCTACTGCCCCATACCTGACAAGAAGAAAGCCAATCTACTTCCCCATACCTGACAAGAAGAAAGCCAATCTACTGCCCCATACCTGACAAGAAGAAAGCCAATCTACTGCCCCGTACCTGACATGAAGGAAGCCAATCTACTGCCCCATACCTGACAAGAAGAAAGCCAATCTACTGCCCCGTACCTGACATGAAGGAAGCCAATCTACTGCCCCATACCTGACAAGAAGAAAGCCAATCTACTGCCCCGTACCTGACATGAAGGAAGCCAATCTACTGCCCCATACCTGACAAGAAGAAAGCCAATCTACTGCCCCGTACCTGACATGAAGGAAGCCAATCTACTGCCCCATACCTGACATGAAGAAAGCCAATCTACTGCTCCATACCTGACATGAAGGAAGCCAATCTACTTCCCCATACCTGACAAGAAGGAAGCCAATCTACTGCCCCGTACCTGACATGAAGGAAGCCAATCTACTGCCCCATACCTGACATGAAGAAAGCCAATCTACTGCTCCATACCTGACATAAAGGAAACCAATCTACTGCTCCATACCTGACATGAAGGAAGCCAATCTACTGCCCCATACCTGACATGAAGGAAGCCAATCTACTGCCTCATACCTTACATGAAGGAAGCCAATCTACTGACCCATACCTGACATGAAGGAAGCCAATCTACTGCCCCATACCTGACATGAAGGAAGCCAATCTACTGCCCCATACCTGACATGAAGGAAGCCAATCTACTGCCTCATACCTGACATGAAGGAAGCCAATCTACTGCCCCATACCTGACATGAAGGAAGCCAATCTACTGCCCCATACCTGACATGAAGGAAGCCAATCTACTGCCTCATACCTTACATGAAGGAAGCCAATCTACTGCCTCATACCTTACATGAAGGAAGCCTATCTACTGCCTCATACCTGACTTAGTAATTGCTCAATCATCCGTCCGTTGTATCAAGTACTCGACTAGAAAATTGTACAACTATCCATAGTTTGCAATTTTGGGAGTTATCATTAAATAGGGCAGCCAGTTGTCCACCACTAGTTGTCAATGTTAACGAGGATTAAGGAGGCCGCCTACTGAAAGACAGACGCGTTGAAGACCTCCAGAAATCTCTCGTTTTTTTAAGGTGGGGATATAGGAAACGCGAGAAAAGACCAGTGTTTTTGCAATTTTTATAGCAAAACAATTTTTGGTCAAAATAAATAAAATATTTCTTTAGTAGAAACAGAGTTTAATTTTCTTCACATGGTGATATCAACAGTTGTTGAATATCTGTAAAGTATGTCCTGCAATTTAATGACAACTTTTTCTCTTCATTTAAAAAGTGTGTCATCTAATGCCACATTGCTCATGACCAATATTCAACAACTGTTGATATCATCTTGTGTAGAAAATTAAACTATATGTTTTTACTGAAGCAATATTACATTTATTTTGGTAAAAAAAAATTTTTTTTTAGTAAAAATTGCAAAAACAAAGTCCTTTCCTCACGTTCCTTACACCCCCACCTTAGCTTGTGTTCTCTAAATTCCCACCTTAAGAAGGGTTTTATTTCAAAATAAGGTTCAAGTTTAAATGAAGGTGGTGAAGGGTATAAACATGTTTCTTTAGTATTGAAAACCTTGAATTTTCAGTTTTATAAGTTAAAATAGTAGCGTGAAACTGTGAAATTGGCTCATTTTCAACGGCGTTTCGCGCAATATGTCGCATCATTGAGATTAAGGCGAATATTTAGAAAAATATATAAAGTTTTCATAAGCAAAAACATTTTTTACAGGGTCACAACAGAAAATGTTAAGATGATTGAGAACTTCGAAGCTTCTGAACTGCTATTTCATTTAGGTATAACGCAGTGTGAAGATATTAACCTTCAAGTAGACGACACCCTTAAGGATGTCGAACCACGCTTTTAATTATTTTTACATTTTATTTTGCTGTTGTGAAACCATTTGTGCTCTCTTGGTTAAAACTTTTGTTCTAAAACAAACCTTGTTTAGCACTTTCTCTAATATTCCCATTGATATAATATAAACGATACATTCGCAATAAATGAAGTTTTAATGATGTATTAGTAAAATCTCAATCAATATGTTTAAAGTTGATTCTATGACAATGAAAATGTAGAGAAAGGTATCCCAACAATGTTTATTTTAGAAAAAAAAATATTGTTAATACACAGGGCAAAAATAGTTTCACGGCAACAAACATTAACACAATTAGAAACTCGCGTGAACAACCTCAAAGGCCGAATATACAGTCTCATTTAGAGAGGAATACACTTTTGACAGTTAAAAAATCTACTTAAACAATTTTAATATATTCATGCGTCAAGTCAAGTGATATGCAAAAGTCACTATTGATAAAAATATATTATTATTATTATTATTATTATTATTATTATTATTATTATTACCGCGTCTTACTATCCGTTCGGGTTGTATGCACTCACGCTAATGTGTAATGGTAGGGTGATTGTGAGATGAAATGGAGGACCTACAGTTTAACATGGGATCCGAACCACAGTGGAGGCCTGGCATTCCACACATTCACAAGTTGTGATTAATACACGTCTTGTCAAAGGTGAAGGAAGGGTTTGGATATCTTATAAATCTGATAGATCAGAACTGTGCCGGGACCAAGGATTGAACCCCGGACCCCCAGCAGAGAAGTTTGACACCTTACCCCTAGACCACCAGGTCACCTACAAATTGTATCATATATCAAATGATAATAATAATAAAATAGTAAAGTAATATAATGTTGACCGCAAAAATATATAATTGAATAAATTGAAAAATGACATCTGGAAACGGGAATAGAACCCGGGACCTTTGGCTTATCGCTCTAATACTCTTCCACTGAGATATCCAGTAGTCGTGCCGTGCTCAGGGTTATTCCTCACTCATATTTTAAGGCAGAGCCTGTGATGGACGCGTGAATATCATCGGCTACTATAATAGGAGATATTATTGCTATTATAGTCACCGGCGACTCTGTTGTGTCTTCATGCTGCCAACGGTACAAACACATTGAACATTCCAAGCGAATCAACATGGAAGAAAGCAACTTTGTACAATTAAAACATAGATATGAGAAAAGTATATGTTTGAATTTTCTACATGTTTCCTTACACCATGACATATCCTTGCCTCGGGAGTGGACCTATCTCCCAGTATACGAATAACAAAGAGTTCTGGATGAATGGGGGATTGGTCGACCTCCAAATCTTGACTATAAATAAGGCTCTTAGTTTCGAGAGTCAACCTAACAAGCAGTTAAGGTTTAATATGGGGTGCTAGTGAGCGTGAGTTTAGGGCAGTATTTTCAAAGTTTTTATAGCATAAACATTTATTTGTCCAAAATAAATCAAATATTTCTTCTATAGAATCATAGAGTTTAGTTTTCCGCATATGCTAATCTCAACAGTTCTTTAATATCGGTCAAGGGTGTCCTGGAATTTAGTGACAACTTTTTCTCTGCATTTAAAAAGTTTGTCACCAAATGCCGCTATGCTCATGAGAGATATTCAAGAACTCTTGATATTAGCATGTGCATAAAGCTAAACTCTATGTTTCTATAGAAGAAATATTTGATCTATTTTTACCAAAAAAATGTTTATGCTATAAAAACTGCAAAATTAATGCACTAAACTGGTGCTCACTAAACTGGTGCTCACTAGCACCCCACCTTAAGGGGGGATTGGCAGTGTCTAGATGTAGTTATCATAATAAAGAGAACACCACTCACCCGTCTCGGCGAAAGCACCCGGTTCGTTCCCAGAGTTCCAGAACTGCCGTTCCGTCCGTTGATTCTCATTATGTCCAAATGTTCGACGTGTCGTTCCTTGCGGCTATACTTCCATAACTAAACCGCACACACTGTCGACATGAATTGGATTGCTCCTAGTTTACTCAAGATTCGTTAAAAAATAAAACGGGGCAGCTTATCACTCGAGGCACATTCTATTAAAACGAATAGGGACGCGCAAAAAACAAAACACTCTATATTGGTTTCACTCGATGTTTTCAATAACACACACGACCAAATTCCCTAACAAACGTGTCGGGTATGACAAAGTACAAGAGAACTTGTGAGTTTTGACAAGACGCGAATTAAAAACACGTCGAAGTGATCGTAGCCAAACAAAATATTTCTCCAAAACAATCACTTGTTGGAAGTTTCAACAAGATTCTGAAAACAGAAACTAGAAACGAAATATTTGTTTACCTAATATTTTTGTGCACTATAAAACTTCACGCTTGCATTATATCACTGTCTGTCAGTACCACCGTGTCAGTACGGAATGAGAACCCAGAAAATTAATATCGATAAGTTACTAAACGTTATCACCGTGAACAATCGTCAGATATTTTATCAGATACAACGCTTATCATTAATAACGTGGGTGTTAGCAGTACCAAAAGTTATACAAACGATTTGATGGATTAGCTATCTAGGTAATACACGAAAATAAGCTACCACAGTTTGATTAGTTGATAAAAGGAATTCCTTGCTTGGCAATGGATGTAGTTTTAAATGTTGACGTTTGAGTATGACGTCATCTCAAGGTCACTTGTCTGTACCTTGACGGGGAAATTATTGCTGTGGCTTCATTCTGAAACAGAAGAATAGTGATACTATAGAATTAAATCTACCGCTACTTTCACCTGTTCACAAACTCGCCAGCTTTCTCAGCAAATAAGTACACTACAACTTAATTTCCCTTGTCTTCAATTTATTAAAAGTCACGACTCTGGCCAATCATACAAACAGTGGAATGCTAAGCCCAATCAAGTGTATTCCTCCGACGTTATTAAAGTTGGGTTTGTATTCAAGCATAAAGCATAGCTAATAGCAAATAGTGCATTGTGTAGAGTACCCGTCAGTTGGCCTAAATTCATTTCGCCTAAACTTTAGGCCAAATGGCTTCTAGGCCAAATGACTTTTGTCGAACTTAACTACATCAATTTTTTTTATTCGAAATACATTTTAGGTCAAATGACTTTTAGGCCAAATGACTTTTGTCGAACTTAACTACATCAATTTTTTTATTCGAAATACATTTTAGGCCAAATGACTTTTAGGCCAAATTACTTTTAGGCCTACTGCCACGTCTCCCATTGTGTACAGTGCACAGTTCATTTTAAAAAAAACACCAGTTCAAAATTAAACCTAATGAATAAAGTCTTACGTTAGTCAATTGTCTTTTGTTTATAGAAAGTTGCTGAACCTCTTTGCTTTCCCAGATAAGGTCTTTAAAAAGTACTGCATCTAAAGGGTCAATCAAAAAACAACATTAATAATTTATTATTAAACTCTGTTTTTTGAAACTTGAAATTAACCTTATTTAATGTGGGGGTGGAGGGGAGGTGAGAAAAGAGCAGGGATTTTGCAGTTTTTATGGAAATATATTTCTTTGTCCAAATGAAATAAAATATTGCTCCGGTAGCTGTAAAGGCGGCCTCACACCAAGGCAACAAGAGGCAAGATGAAGCATGCGACGGTGTTATGTTGAGTTGTCTGAAATACAATTTATATCGAGAGTATTGTGAAGCTAGCAAGTTGGCAAGACTGGCATGGCTAGTCTTGTACAGAGTTCTTGTGGTTGTGTAGCCTACTAGTAGAATAAAGTGAACCATTCTTGGAGACATGCGTGGTTTGTTAATGTCTTGTTTAACAAATGGTTCATAAACTGATTACCGTACATACAAAACAAGAGCAATGTTTAGTTTATTTTCTTCACATGGTTATATCAACAGTTCTTGAATATCTGTCATGTCCTGGAATATGACAACCTTTTCTGTTCATTTTAAAAGTTTCTCGACAAATGACAGATATTCAAAAATTACTGTCGATATGATCATGTGAAGAAAATTAAACTAAACGTTGCTACTGGTCCAATATTTTTTTTTATTTTGGACAAAAAAATATTTTGCTATAAAAATTGCAAAAAACTTTTCTCGCGTCCCCCATACCCATACCTTAAGTGGTGCTTGTACTATTATATCAAATTTGATTTTTATTTAGTCTACAGTTTTTTTATTATTAGCACTGCGTCATACTAACCGTTCGGGCTATACGCACTTACGCTAATGTGTAATGGTAGGGTGATTGTGAGATGAAATGGAGGACCTACAGTTTAACGTAGAATCCGAACCACGGTGGAGGTCTGGCATTCCTCACATTCACAAGTTGTGATTAATACACGTCTTGTCAGAGGTGAAGGAAGGGTTCGGCCAACAGATAGCTCTGTGCCAGGACCGAGGATTGAACCCCGGACCCTCAGCACAGAAGTCTGACACCTTACCCCTGGACCACCAGGTCACCTATATTTTATTAGTGTCATGGACATTCTTATCAATAAGAGAGTCAAAAATGTAATTTCCACTTTATTTTCAACAACATATATATATATATACACAATCGTATTTATTGGTACTAAAAGCAAGAAAATTCGTTAATAACAGACAAGTACTCGTGTGGTTTACCTGAAGGCATTTCAAACGTGAACAAAATATAATTTCCGTCTGCTGAGTATAGGACGTTTTAATTGGCTAGATAGAACCGTTCCTCTTAATCTCAATGGCCGATACAAGGATGGTCGACATATGCATGACGCATGCAAAGTTAAAGTTAAACCTACTTTGTATCTATTATCAATCAATTATGAACGCGTCTATAACAATAATGTGTTTCTACTTCTTGTACACTATGTGTTATGCACTATCCACTATTAGCTATGCGTTATGCATGAATATAAGGCCAGTCTTATGATGGTGTTAATTAATTTGGGAATTTGAAGTGCACTTTGTAAATATGAACCTATAACAGAACACGATTCATAATTTAAATTAACCTAGAGCAGATTCGTTAGGCAGACGAATAAAAGTGTCAGTTTCATATTGTCTGGTTAGCCAGTTTACATTTTCCTCCAAAGATAAACACAACAAATCACCATCACAATATGAACCAATTTTACCTGATAATATCAACAGAAGAAAGTATTATAGGAGCACAGTATTAATCAGAAGAGTATAATTTGGTCTTAATAAGATATCTCAATAATTGTGACACAGATTCCAATATTAATTACTTTCACTTGACGTCTCGAATTAATACTGTATCCCGTTTCTCCTAATCGGAAGAGCGTGGCGCTTTGTCTTGATTGAAGATCTCTCCCAGAAAGTACTGATTGGTCAGACCGTGCAAAGCTGGTTACTCAATTTAAAAAAAAAAGTAACTCAAAGATAACTGGGCCCCGTGTTCTAGTGGTCAGTACACCTGGTTACGAGCTTAGGGGTCCCAGGTTCAATTCCCGGCTGGCACCTCAAGTATTTTTCCCGAAAGGGGAATTATCCAAACGGTCATCAGGGATTGGCTACTGGTACTGTACAGTAAAACCTTGGATTGCGAGCATAATTCGTTTCGTAAACGTGTTCGTAATACGAAGCACTCGTATATCAAAGCGAATTTCCCCCATAAGAAATAATGGAAACTCAGATGATTCGTCCCCCAACCCAAAAATATTTAGTCTAAAAATGATTAATAGCTTTTTTATTTTCGTTATTTAAATGTAACTGTACTGTAATCAAATTTATTTATTAAATTTAATGGTGGCTGGTGTGAGGTGGACGAGAGAGAGAGGAGAGGAGGAGGTGTGTTATTGTTTAGGACGACTTTCACTGTCACTAACGGAATCACTGCTATCTGTTGGATCACTGGAATATTTTTCTTTTTGTGCGACTTTAACAAAGAACCTATCCAATGACACTGCTCGGCAGACAAAGCATAACCGTAGTACTACTCGTATTGCAAGATATCGCTCGTTTATCAAGTTAATATTTATTGAAAATTTTTGCTCGTCTTACAAAACACTCGCAGACCAAGTTACTCGCAATCCAAAGTTTTACTGTACCCACATACTCACCATCATCCTCATCTCAACGGGACATGGAAAGAGTCTCCACGGAAAGGATGTACGATTAGTACATTTGGGCGTCCCCTGGGCAACGGTACGTTAATACTGGCAAATCGTTCCACAAACTGAGCTACGAATAATGTAGCCCAGAAATGCAATATCAATATACTTGGAGATAAAGTTTTTAATTTGACAAAACTATATTTAACTCACTTTTTTATGATTTTATAAAATGAAAATGTTCAGCCAATGAATAAAAAGGATCAATAAAATGAAATGATGACATCTAGTGGCGAATTTTGTACTAAGTTCAATAGATGAACACTATAATCCGACTGTTTTATTGGTTTTATTTTTACCGCGTTCCACTACTCGTTCGGGTTGTAGGCATGAATACTAACTAGATGCTAATATGGCATGGATAAGGAAGGTTAAGTTTTAGAAGAAGAAGAAGAAGTGTACCCGCATTCGCGCGGAGGGAAAGTGTGAAACCAGTCAGGAAAAAACACCCTCAGTAAACCCACCCCGAACTCAATGTCACCGTTAAGTCAGACTATACCAGTCCAGCAATTAAATAACGTGGGCACTTTACTTGCATAATCAGGTCCCATTTTCACATAATATAGTTTCATGAAAAGATGGCTGAAAACTTTTTTATTTCTTTTAGTTCTAGAAGACTGAACATCCACAGGAAAATACTTATTCGTGATTGAATGTCCAAAACAAAACACTTTAACCTTGTATTTCCAACATTTCGAATTCCTAAAGCCTTAACATCGAGTCTGAGCTCATTGCTTTACATACTATGGATTCATAAAGTCACACATTCAAGTTTATTTATTTAACGTGCACTTTCTGCCCCGACTGATTAAATCATCACACAATAATTTCTACGAGCGAGAGTGAAAGGGCCTACCAATATTTCTGGGAGAGTTATTTTCACACGCCTTTCAGGGTTTTTTACGTGCCGCAGTCAACGTGGGTCCGACGACGGCTTTTACTTCCACTCCGAAGGAAGTAGTGCTATGGATTTTTCTCGCTCAAGAAAAATCCGTCAACCCCGTCTGGATTTGAACACACGAACATCGAGTCCTGAGGCGAGCACTTGAACCCAAGACCACCGAGGTTGAACAAACATGCAAGTAAAGGTCGTGTCACCACTAGTCCAATACACCAGATATTTGACGCGGCGCAAGGGTGGAAGGAGGACGTGGGAAGTGGACTCTTGAGAGAACTGCTCGGTGCGAAACAAGGAGGATGTAGAGAGTGGGGAGATACGATCTCCTTGGCGCGGACACCGAGAACACACCGGGCAGGATAGCTCCTTGGAGACACAGGGGAGAAATATGCTGCGAACATAAATAGCTTTATATTTATTGCTTTATGAAATATATAATATGATTTAAATATTTTAAATAAATGAAAATAATAAGTAAAGAGAAGATAAATATGAATGGCGGAAGAATACAAACATTAAAGAGAAATCACTAAATAAAAAAATAGAGAAAATATTAGCCTGTAAAAAGAGATACATATATAAGAGAGAGAGAGAGAGATAAATATAAGAGAGATGATTACAAACACACGAAAGAAATATAAATATTTGGGAGAGAAAACTATTAAATGCAAACAAAATTATGAGAGAAATAAATACAAGATTCTGAAAATTGAAAAATGACACCTGGACACGGGAATCGAACCCGGGACCTGTGGCTTAGTACGCCAATGTTCTACCACTGAGCTATCCAGGAGTCGTCCCGTGCTCAGGGTCGAAGATGGCTGCTTTATCTGATGGCTCGTGAATAAAGCTGACGATTTCCGCACGTCCATCATAGACTCTGCCTTAAAATCTGAGTGAAGAACGACCCCGGACACGGGACGACTCCTGGATAGTTCAGTGGTAGAGCATTGGCGTACTAAGCCAAAGGTCCGGGGTTCGATTCCCGTGTCCAGATGTCATTTTTCAGAATATATCTAGATGGTGAATTCCTCTTTAAAATTAATAACAGCTTCGGCTATTTGATTCTTATAAATACAAGAGTAAGCGAAAGAAATAAAAAATAGGGGAAAGAGTGGGATATGGAGTCTGGATGGTAAAGAGCGAGAGAGAAATATAGGAAAGAAAAATGTAATAATAGGATAGAAAACATCCGAAAGAGTTTAATAAATCCACAAGCTAGGGAAGGTTATAGAAGAGTGATAAAAATATAGAAGAAAGTGAAAAAAATAGGCTCAACTGACAGAGAGTGCACAAACATCCTAATGAGCTAATGAACTATCCGCATAGCTACAATGATGGGGTAGATACGGGGAAGGTAGAATTTAGACAAAGTGTATCCACAATTACGTGGAAACTATTTAAGGAAAAACAATGCCTCGGTGCACTTGGCCAGGATTCGAGCCCATGTACCTTCCCAACATTGACAAACCAGACGAGACTAACGCCTTTGTCCATGTGCACAAAGGTACGGGTCTAAGTTTGAGCCATTTAGAGCGATTTTCATTCATTTTCAGGGATAGTCTTTTTACAAATCTAATTAAAATTTACATATTTCGGATTGTATGTTTAGTTTCGGGTGCTTTGTGCTAGGTTAAGGTAGTTTGTAATTCGTGCGGTGATGTAGTGATTTGAATGTGAATGGATCTAATAGAAAATATTATATATATATATACTTCTTAGTAGTTGTAGTACAAAGGTTCTTAAACAGGTTGGGCTCCAATTTTAGTTAATAATACAATAATATTAATTATTAATCAAAAAGAAAATTGGTTAATTGGGTAACGATACGATAACGACCATGACCAAGCTCTCTTTAAGCACAAGGAGTACCGCTTAAACTGAGGAGTGGGAATGAGAAGGATAGCGCTTAATAAATGTGCCCGCACTCTACGAGGGAAAAGGGTGGGTACCGCTGTGAGTATCACGTGGAAAACCAACCGATAGAACACCCCTCTTCGGGGATTCAAGCCCCTGGTCTTCTCGTCAACGATGAAAACAGATTGTAAATGCAAGTCTTGATGACCTTAGGCTACTCGGCCACCGCGGCGAAGTCTACCTGTCATTTAACACAAGGCTGATAAAGAAAGAACTTTCTTGTCGAGTAACGAGAGAGGTTTAGGAATGTTAAGGCGGAACGTAACGGTGCTGTGACCGACACACACCTCGTAAGACCTCTCGAGGATATTCCTCTCACACACACTTGGGTGCAGGTAGGTCCACAACGGTCCGACTAGCGGCACTTGGATAGCCTTTGCTTGCGATCTCACACAGCTAGCGTGTGACCTACTTGCGGGGGTGTAGCTCACAGTCAAATTTTCATACGAAGAACCTTATCTGACAGTTTGAAAAAGTTTAGAGACTTAATTTCCTGTAATCATACGTCAAGCCATGTGATCTGCAGTTGTCACTTTTAAAATATATTATAGATTTAAATATAAATAATTTATAATTATTAGCACCGCGTCTTACTACCCGTTCGGGTTATACGCACTTACGCTAATGTGTAATGGTAGGGTGATTGTGAGATGAAATGGAGGACCTACAGTTTAACATAGAATCCGAACCACGGTGGAGGCCTGGCATTCCTAACATTCACAAGTTGTGATTAATACACGTCTTGTCAGAGGTGAAGGAAGGGTTTGGCAATCAGATAAATCTGTGCTAGTTCCGAGGATTGAACCCCGGACCCTCAGCACAGAAGTCTGACACTTTACCCCTAGACCACCAGGTCACCCTATAAATAATTTAGGGGATGTAAAGAGAGTGTGTGTGTGTGTGTGTGGGGGGGATGCAACTGGTTCTCCTCAACCTATCCATCGCATTCAATCTCATGTCCCCCCTCCCCCCGAAGTCCTCTGACCCTAATCCTTTAGACCTTTTTTTGTGTGGAGATACTTAAAATGGTTTTGTGCATTCATCTCCAATAAATGATTTAATAACAGATTCACACACAAAAGAGAGTTTAAAACAGTTGTTAAGCTATTGTTACACTGGAGCGAACACAACTGAACGATCAGTAGTGAACACGAAATTCGTTTCATTGTTACTGGCACAGAGAGCGGCGCTAAACACCCTCTTCATGAGGCACCCACTCGCGTTCGCTTGTTCTCTAAGTATTGTCTGTTTTTAGGCGAGTCATCAAAAGATATTTGTGTTAGCTCCTCCTCTGTTTTATTTCAGTAGGTACTAAGTCCAGTTCGAATCAAGTGGTTTAGTTCAGTTTAACCTAGTTTCCTTCCTGCTGTGCTTGGACTTTTAAATAGAATGGACTGATGAAACGCCAACTCAACTTCTTCGTAGGTGACCTGGCGGCCTAGGGGTAAGGTGTCAGACCTCTGTGCTGAGGGTCCGGGGTTCAATCCTCGGTCTCGGCACAGATGTATCTGATTGCAAAACCCTTCCTTCACCTCTGACAAGACGTGTATTAATCACAACTTGTGAACGTGTGGAATGACAGGCCTCCACCGTGGTTCGGATTCCACGTTAAACTGTAGGTCCTCCATTTCATCTCACAATCACCCTACCATTACACATTAGCGTAAGTGCTTATAACCCGAACGGGTAGTAAGACGCGATGCTAATAATAATAATAATAATAATAATAATAATAATAATAATAATAATAATAATAATAATAATAATAATAATCAACAACTTCTTCGTCATCTTTCCTACTCCTTTTCTGTCATGATCCAAACTCTATTAACCTAACCACCATAAAACTTGTACCAAATCACACCCGAAATTCCTGCGAGCTCACGGATCAGTAACAGACTGTGATCCGATCCGAGTCTGTTCTCACTTCTATCTAGTGTAATTGCACCTGTTCAGTGACGATCGTGAGCATATGTGAATGTTACCGAACACACGTGAATGTTCGGTTCAGTTGCGTACTCTCCAGTGTAACCCCAGCTTGCAGAGGATTCGAATGAAGGCAGGAATTTTTCAAAGAGCAGGCAACAGTCTGATTCTAAGATGTTAAATTTGTATGGAAATGGAAGGGCCATTGGTAGAAAACCTTTTGCTGTGATAAGGTAATATATTTGTGCCATATAAACACAAATAACATTTCAAATCCACCCTAATTTTATTTATTACTTTATTGAATTTCATTGGAAGTGGGTTTTTACGAATTTTAATGAGTACTAAAAGATCCCAAGGTTATGAACTTTTTAACACACTGTATATATATATATGATCCTTGGCCCGTGTTTGTCTCTATAGAACGTACTAAAAATCTACTGACGAGACATAATATTTGCTGACCTTGTATGAGTGTTTGTGGAGGAAGACATTATTAAAATCTCGCCACATTATTTCAAGTTTGTAAGTTATGTTGTGTGTCCCATTTAAATTTAAAAGAATACATAGTTGGTCACCTTGCCAAGACCAGTGATATTCGACTCCGTAACCTGGTGTCTGGGAACTCCGCTAAGACCATCGACCTTTGTCGCTGGGAACTAGTCACAAACTATCAGTACAGTCAGTTCACTGTGGAAAGAATCTTTTCTGGCAGCTCAACAAAATACTCCCACATTTAATATGAAGAACCTTAGTTGACAGTTAAACAAGCTACAGGCCAATTTTCATAGGAATAATCTTATATGACAGTTCAATAAGCTACAAGCCAATTTTCATAGAAATAATCTTATCTGACAGTTCAACAAGCTACAACTCAATTTTTCTAGGGATAACCTTATCTTGCAGCTAGAAGAGCTATTAAATCTAATTTCAAGGTTTCATAAGTCAAGTCATGTGAACTGAAGCTGCCACTGTTGATCAATAGTATAAATACCTATATCTATTTATTTGAAGTATTTAATGTGCATTTTCCGAACCGACATTATATCAGCACACGAGAATTTCTATGAGAGGGAGCGAAAGGGCCTTCCAGTCTTGCCAGGAAAGATATTTTAACATACCTTCCAGGGTTCTTTTACATGCCACAATCGACATGGAACCGACGGCTCTACTTCTCTTCCGAAGTAAGTTGTGTTACGGAATTTTACTACTCAAGAAAAATTGGTTGACCCAAGTTGGGTTTGAACCCATTAATATAAGGTATTAATACGATAACTTTATCTCAAGACTACCAAGGTCAACATCAATAACTAGAGAATAATACTACTATTAAGAACATAAAGTAAAATAATAAAAATGTTGACCGTGTAACGTATGAGTTCTCTAAACATTTGTCCATACAAGGCTAGGTTATTAAAGCTACTTTAAGATATTCATAGGTCAAACCATATGTTCAACTAATGTATTATCCACGCCGGTGGACACGCGGTCTAGATGTCAAGAACGTCTAGATTACCAGTGACGGGAAGGTCTAGGCTTGAATCCAGGCCGGATCTACTGAAGGTGTTTATCATACATTATTTCTCATCCTCTCTCTATGCAAATTTGAGTACGGTTCCCATAAGATTCTACCTTCCTCATCCCTACCACATTAGCGTAACTAATATAGTAAAAGCAAGATGGTTCGATACTATAAAACCAGCCTAATGTTGGGTACATAAAAAAAATTGGATTTTTTTTTCTCAAATCAGACTTCAAACTTTTACTACACAAACATTAAAAAAAACTGTAAATTTTTCTCAAGAATTTTTCAACTGCCCACTTCAATGGCCTAACGGTCCGAAGTGCCACTCTCGTGTTGGACTGGTCCTGCTAATTATGTGGAGATCAAGGTTCGAATCCCGGTTGGGTCTACTGAGGGTGGTTTTCTTAAATGATTTTCCACTTTCCTTTCATGCAAATGTGGTTAGATCCCTCTAAAACGCTTCTTACCTCATTCCTCCCCCATTAGAGTAATTATCATATATACGTTTAGCCTGAACGGGTGGTAAGATGCGGTGATTGATACAAAAATATCAGTTTTTTTTTTGCAAGTGTATATTTTGTGCACCATATCCCCTCTCAATTTATGTAATGTAAACAAAGGAAGGTAAGAAGAATATTAGCAGACTCGACTTAGAAGGGGGTAACTATGCTTCGAAAGGATTAGGATGGAAAAGGCATCATCGGTTCATCATGTTCAGGAATATTCACAAATCATTCTTCGATCTAAGCGCTTGTCAGTTTTGTGTTCTTAGTTCGTAGTTCGATCCCACGTCTGTGTCAATCTGCTACAAGCAAATAATCTCATTTAAGGGTCGATTACACTAGGCGAGATCATTAACTAATCACAACTACTTGCTGGCTTACCCGCCCGTGGCATAGTTGCTAGCCCAGTCGTGTGAGCTAACACCGAGGATGGGGATATCGAGGTTCGAATCTAGGTCGGGAACTGGTGGTTTTTTCCTAAATGTTTTCCACTCTCCCTCTACGCAAATGCGGGTTCAACTTTCTCTAAATTCAACCTTCCCAATTCCTAATCCATTAGTTAATTAGTACTAAAGCGTAAAACCCGAACGGGTAGTAAGACGCTGTGTTTAATAAATAAATACTTGCTGGCTTGTAAACTCGTGCGCGAGTGAGCTTGTTCCAAAAATCTCGGCGAGTGTCGATTACACTGAACCACTAAACTCCCACTCGCTCAGTAGAGTTGTTTTCTTATATCGTGAATGCTTTGTTAAACGCAATGTCTAGAATGAAGTGTAACATTAACAACATTGTAGACTTTTTACGAATTTATGTACAATATCCGGTTCTGTGGAACAGTAAAACATCGTGACCATATCAATGTCAATCTTAAAGATGTGTTTTTAAAAAAATGTGTGAAGAGCTTGAAAAAGTCCATCAATCATTTGCATTAAATCATTGAACTGGTCGCTGTTTATTCTCAAAATATTCCTGTAAGCTACAGAGTCTTCATCCTTCAATTCTTTCAGTAGAGTATTGATGACCATATTTTTCACGTTTTGAATCCAGTTTCTTACCCACATTCTTCTTGTTTTCCTATTTTTATTTTCCAACTCCTCCTCAAGTATTTTTCTTATTAAAAGAGCAACGACAATAATTCCCGCACGAACTACTTCTATAGACATTTCTACTCCTACTAGTTTACTAGCTTCACTTATTACACAGGCGAGTTTACTAGCCATAGGGTTAACTAGCTAGCGAGTAGCTTGTAAAGTCGCCCGGTGTTCAACTTGACTCGCTGGGGTAGAGCGGGAGGCGAGTTTACCAGCCAGAGGGTTAACTAGCTAGCGAGTAGCTTGTAAAGTCACCCGGTGTTCAACTTGACTCGCTGGGGTAGAGCGAGCGGCGGGTTTACCAGCCAGAGGGTTAACTAGCTAGCGAGTAGCTTGTAAAGTCGCCCGTGTTCAACTTGACTCGCTGGGGTAGAGCGGAAGGCGAGTTTACCAGCCAGAGGGTTAACTAGCTAGCGAGTAGCTTGTAAAGTCGCCCGGTGTTCAACTTGACTCGCTGGGGTAGAGCGGGAGGCGAGTTTACCAGCCAGAGGGTTAACTAGCTAGCGAGTAGCTTGTAAAGTCACCCGGTGTTCAACTTGACTCGCTGGGGTAGAGCGAGCGGCGGGTTTACTAGCTAGCGAGTAGCTTGTAAAGTCGCCCGGTGTTCAACTTGACTCGCTGGGGTAGAGCGGGAGGCGAGTTTACCAGCCAGAGGGTTAACTAGCTAGCGAGTAGCTTGTAAAGTCGCCCGGTGTTCAACTTGACTCGCTGGGGTAGAGCGAGCGGCGAGTTTACTAGCCAGAGGTTAACTAGCTAGCGAGTAGCTTGTAAAGTCGCCCGGTGTTCAACTTGACTCGCTGGGTAGAGCGGAAGGCGAGTTTACCAGCCAGAGGGTTAACTAGCTAGCGAGTAGCTTGTAAAGTCGCCCGGTGTTCAACTTGACTCGCTGGGGTAGAGCGGGAGGCGAGTTTACCAGCCAGAGGGTTAACTAGCTAGCGAGTAGCTTGTAAAGTCGCCCGGTGTTCAACTTGACTCGCTGGGGTATAGCGAGCGGCGAGTTTACAACAGAGGTTAACTACATTCGAGTAGCTCTCTAAAGTCGCTCCTACTGTTCAACTTGACTCCTGGGTTACGAGCGGGGCGATTTACAGCCAGAGGGTTAACTAGCTAGCGAGTAGCTTGTAAAGTCGCCCGGTGTTCAACTTGACTCGCTGGGGTATAGCGAGCGGCGAGTTTACTAGCCGTTGCGATTACATTCGGCGAGTTTAATTGCAGCGAGTAAATTCCCGACTGGAGGGCAACCACATGGCTGACGGGCCCCTAGGGAACATGTGTACGCTCGCGCACGTGGTCGCCGCAACCAGCGAGTTGCCGGCAACTACAAAAACATTAGCAACGCTCGGGGAACCAGCTGGTCGCGACGACCAATGAAGGTGCCTTGATTCAGATGAACTCGTTCAGTCTGCAAGGAATATTGTGGAGACTAGATGTGTATAGTGAGTTTCGACACAGATAAATTTATTTTTGTAAATTGAATCCCGAAGATCCAACTTTTAAGTCGCCCAGTTTGGTATTCTCGTTTGGCCCCACCTCTTCCCAGCGACTTGGTCGACATGGCGTTTACGGCCTTAACGTTTATGAACAGTCGATATTTCAACCAACAACTTGTCGAAACACACACACTAAAAGCACGCAATAATTCGCACAAATGACACGTGTTTCCTTCTAAAGACGCAGTGTCAAATTAAAGAGCTGATGGTGCCAAAACACTTTGGACCCGAGGCTCAGCGGTGAGAGTATAAATGTCGGATACTGGGCGTATCGAACTATCGAACGTCGAGCTCTCACTGTATACATGTAACTAACATAAAAGTTTAGTGAGAGGATTAAATAACTACTGTGGCGTTTGTTTTTTTTGCCTATCCGCATATTTACATTCATTTAGGTGAATAAAATAAATGTACCTAAATTTTCATCGAGTGATAGAGGGAAACCATTCAGTAAAGCCACCCTCAATACACCCGACCGGGATTCATACCCCGGTATCCCTCCAGTCTATTGTGAGAGCAATGCTCGTGTCATGAGGCCGCCATAAGCGCGTAGTAGTAATATAGCTACATTTTACCAATATATATTTAAATAAAAAAAAATTTTGAATGTTTTTGTATAGCCCACCTTTCTACCGAGATTCCCCTATAAATTCAATCGTATGCCAACCACACTATACGACCTTGTGTTCTGTTGTTTCGTTTGTTATAGATCAATATTGACTACTCGTTTTATTTGTCCTGAAAGGTTCTTCTCTTAGCAATCCGACTATATCCAATTAACTAACCAAGCAGCGAGATCTGTTTGTGTTTCCATGTTCGGTCGAACGGTGCAGCGATGCGGGGTCGTCCGTCGTGCTGCTGTCACTAACCTCTTACCAGCAGTGGTTCAGCCGGCACTCCCTCTAGAGTCTAGAATATATATTCTCTAGAAGGTAAACCTCCACAGACCGGTCACTCAGGCGTCACAAGATGCTTGCTTGCTTTCATTACAATTCTCCGCGTCTTCGATAATACAGAAATACGTCTTGGGTGTGAGTGAGAGTACTTTTTTTTTTCAGTGTATGGCATTATTGACCGGGAGAGGGACATGACATCCAATTCTGTCCCCTGTATGTAGACTACTAGCCGCTCTGTTGGCACAGAACGTTACCCAGATCACACCATAGGAGGTTGTCTACACGTCAATGAGATAATGGGATGATGGTGATTATGAAGTCGTGAAGCTGCTGTGAATCTTAAACCTAATTTACGCCTAATCTACCAACCCCTGGTGACCATTGGATAATTCCTCTTATGAGAAAATACCCAAGTTACCAGCCGGGAATTGAACCCAGGACCCCTAAGTTCATAGCCAGGTACACTGACCGCTACACCACGGGGCTGGATTGTACTACAGATGCGTGTAGCCTGAACAGGTAGTAAATATAATTTAAGGTTTTAATGAATATTTAACATTTCTGATGAACACTTTAGGAACCCCCAACACAATATTAATTTCCAAATCTTCCCCCGTACCCGCCCCCCACCTCCTGCACCATAACCCAAATATTGACACATATATTTTTTTTAAATAGATAAATTTTGCTCTAATTCATCATTTGACGCGAGTACAAACATCTCCAAAGTAGTCGGTTGGTAAATATCGAACACAGGGTTCATTAGCCTACATTTTCACAGTTTACATTTGAACAACTTTTCCGTCCTCACAAAAAGGTGTCAATATTTACAATAAATGTCATCTTATTTTACCTACAGCGTATTTATACTCATCCAGGATATACGCATTCTAATTACGTCGATGAGATAGTGGTAAGAAGGTAAGGTAGTAGGTAGAAGAAAGGGATCGTGGAAAACTATTTAATAAAGAATACCCTAGCCACACCCTGCCGGGATTCAAATCCCGTTCCTCCAATCATCGGCAAACTAGACTAGATAGGCCTGGCATTAGTCCCTGTGCCCATCGATGCGGGTATTGATGTGCTTTCCTAATGTTTATTATTATTATTAGCACCGCGTCATTCTACCCGTTCGGGTTATACGCACTTACGCTAATGTGTAATGGTAGGGTGATTGTGAAATGAATTGGAGGACCTACAGTTTAACGTGGGATCCGAACCACGATGGAGGCCTGGCATTCCTCACATTCACAAGTTGTGATTAATACACATCTTGTCAGAGGTGAAGGAAGGGTTTGGCAATCAGATAAATCTGTGCCGGGACCGAGGATTGAACCCCGGACCCTCAGCACAGAAGTCTGACACCTCTTTCCTAATGGTAAAATATTAATTTCCCTAACCTTTCGATGACTCATTCTTGAATTTATATATCCGCGGACCAACATAAGTTTAGCTCTAGGTTTTTTTACGAGTCAGAGAATAATACTGGCGGCTGGCACCCGGGTTGGCCCTAGATGGTCAGAGCGGAAAGAGAGTATCGCCTCCAACCCAACTCCTAAGAAACCGGCCTCGTGGTGACTTAGAGGTGTCGGGTTCAATTCCCGACTGGTACTGGGATATTTTTCTCATGGTCACCAGGGTTTGGTTAATTAGGCTTAAAGTTAGGTTAAGATCATTGACTTTACCCAGTCATATTCACTATCACTATCACTATCATATCACCTCATCGGGACATAGAAATAGCTTCCACGGAAATAATGTATGATTGGTACACCCGAGTGTCCTCTGGGCAACGGTACATGAGTATTGGTTAATCTTCCCACAAACCGGGCTACGAGTGATGTATCCCGACAAGCCATTATTATTATTAGCTGCTAAAAAGAAGGAAAATCCTACAAATCCCCTTCCCCTACCCTGACTTATACCAAACAACGACCTTCACAAATCACCCACAAAGCACCATCCTACCTTGAATCCCCAGCCTATCAAAATCCTAGTAAATAAAGAAATCCTTCCCAGCCCATAACCAAGCACAATCATTTAAATCCACCAAAGGTGTTTATTTTACAGCTGCATTTCATCTATTATCACCCTCGTACCACGGTAGTAAGGATCTGAGAATGCAACCCGTAACTCAAAAAGCCAAATCATCCTAAATACTTCCAAACCTACTAAGTGCTTCTACCAAGACGATGCAAGATATGGGTAACAGCAGAAAGGTGAGTTCCGTCCGATGTTTGGGTTACAAGGGTAGCTCTTGTTTTCCGGGGGTCCACAGCTTGAGACGGAAGTGACTCATCTCGTCTAGGGGGGGTTACATGAGCTTGTGTAGGGGACAGTTTCCGTTCTGTTCAAAGTATAGAGGACAAATACCAAGGTAGCTACCTTCACATTAGAGCTACTATGAAAACTGGACATGAAGACGCAATACTTCCAGGGACTCCAGAACCAGAGGGGCTTTAGTACCCCCTGTTTTTATTATTGGAGGACTGGGATTATCGGAAGACTCCCTCGTCCCCAATATTTCCTGTGTATATACAAAACTTGGGATAACATCTAAATCAGATATTTTAATTAATTTTAATTTCCAAGAAAGTAATTTTTATTTTTTTTATTTTCTAATAACCTATGTCTGCCACAACTTGCCACTATTGTCACAACAACACGGGAATCAAATCCGGGACCTTAGCCAAAGCTAAGCCAAAGGTCCCGGGTTCGATTCCCGTGTCCATGTGTCATTTTTCAATTTTCAGAAGATTAAGAATAAGGTTAAAGTTCGGTTTCTGTCTTTGAATTATTCCTGTATCACATTACTGTAATAGTAAAAAGGTTGGGAACTGAGAGCTACAAATTAATTAAAATATCAAAACTTAAAATAATAGTAGTAATATAGTCAAAACTTTTCATATACTGACTGATAAGAGACAAGTTTTTATATTATAAAGTGTTCTCTTTTCAATTTGCTTGCTACATTTTATGACAAAGAAATACACCAAAAATTGCAACACAAAAATAATAAATGATGGATGAAATAGCCAAGCCATTATATTTGTTGATTACAGTTTTAGCTGTATTTAAATTTCGTATTCTTTAGATTGTACGCCAATTCTCTAACCACTGAGCTATCAAGACTCTGCCTTAAAATACAGAGTGGGGAAGAAAGTGTTGACTCCCTATATCTGTACTATTTTAACTACTAAATGTTTCAAGCTAAACTTAAAATATTAACAAAAGATTGAACATTTTCTACATACCCTTAAATTTTTATTTTAAAACAATGGCCTTAAAATGACCACCATTAAATGCAAAGCATTGTTGTATGTGTTCCTAGAAACTTTACACGACTTTGTGGAATGTTTTTTGTTGAATTGCTTCAACTTCAACAATTCTTTAACTCCCCGAATTGTTTTTGGGCGAGTCGCGTAAACATGACTTTTTAACATGCCCCAGGGATGGGCAATGTCCCCAAATCGTTCCAAGAAACATTAATATGCCCTGACGTATCAGTTATGGGGTCAGAAAGGTAAAACATCAATGGAGGTGCTTCACAAAACGTGCGAGCGAGCCTCTTCAGAGTTTTTACACCCTGCTCTCTGTCAGAGGTCGTTACAACTATAATGGAGGGGGAAAGCACCCCCTATCGTACTTTCCGGCCATCTGTCATCGGCCACCTGGACAAACTACTTGTTGGCTCGCCACAAAAACCGCGATCTACGGCGACTGTCGGCTTGCGCTGCGCTGGCTTCACGGCCTTGGCACGTTTAGAGGAATACAATACACACGTCCGATGTGTGAAATCAAGTGATTTTCTTTGAGCAATATTAACTTAGTCTAACGCAGGTTTATATATATATATATATAGTGTCCACCGCGTATTACTACACGTTCAGAATATCCAAATATTTACATTAATGAGTTATTATTATTATTATTATTATTATTAGCATCTTGTCTTACTACCCGTTCGGGTTATATGCACATACACTAATGTGTAATGGTAGGGTGATTGTGAGATGAAATGGAAGACCTACAGTTTAACGTGGAATCCGAACCACGGTGGAGGCCTGGCATTCCATACATTCACAAGTTGTGATTAATACACGTCTTGTCAGAGGTGAAGGAAAGGTTTGGCAATCAGATAAATGTGTGCCGGGACCGAGGATTGAACCCCGGACATTCAGCACAGAAGTCTGACACCTTACCCCCTAGAATGAAATAAGGCTGAGGAAAGCGAGAGAGAGATAGATAGATAAACCATGCGAGAGTAATGCCTTAGGGCCTAGACCATTTGTTTCTGAACTTATGTTAGCTTTGGACACATACACGGTTGAGCTAATTTTGCTATCTCGTACTAATTTCAGTCAACTCGTCAGTTCGGATTCCGGCAGCGTGTACTAGAAAAGAGGGGGGGGGGGGTCACTAGGGTATGATTGATTTTATATTTTTACTTCAGGTAAATGCTGGCGTGTTCCCTCAAGATATAAGATTGTATAACGAAAGAAAATAACACCATCAGCATCGAAATAATCTTATAGCATAATGCTGAGACAACCTATATAGGCATAGGTATCTAGTAAAACTTTTAAAATGGTCACGCCTTGCTAGTGCTGGGATTCTCACCCCGACTTCTTCGTCATTAGCAATAAAGTTTCTGTCTAGTTTTAAATAGCAACATCCGCAATGAGCGTCAGCAATAAATATATGATAGAGCAGTCATTAAATGAATGTGTTGACAAAGTGAACGCCTTTAGTCCATTTAGAGTAGAGATTCTCAACCGGGGTGCCACTAGATTTTGAGGGTGGGGGGGGAGGGAGTTAAGAAAATATATCACCACAAAATAATGAAAATAAAGAAACAGAAAAAAGTTTTGTCTTTTAGTGTTCCTCTGAATTACACGTGCCGCGGCACATATGTGAGGCTAGATATTATTCATTTTTAGTGGTATTATTAATTTCTAGTGATTTCACATTGTGATTTGTGTGCTAGTTTAATGATTTCCAGAGTTATTTATATGTTTCAATAACACATTACGGGAGTAAGTAAAAATATTTAATTATTCTTAAGAATTATTAAGAAATTAAAACAATGTTAACTGTTTAATACTCTACTCTGATATATTCTACTTCAGATAAAAAAATAAGGAATGTGGATAAACAAAACGCTTACGAAAATTCTTACAAGGGTGCCACGAGATTCTAATCCCCTTCACAAGGGTGCCACGAGTTTCTAATTCCCTTCACAAGGGTGCTTCGAGTTTCTAATCCCCTTCACAAGGGGGCTTCGAGATTCTAATCCCCTTCACAAGGGTGCCACGAGTTTCTAATCCCCATCCAAGGGTGCCACGAGTTTCTAATCCCCATCACAAGGTTCCACGAGTTTCTAATCCCCATCACAAGGGTGCCACGAGTTTCTAATCCCCATCACAAGGGTGCCACGAGTTTCTAATCCCCATCACAAGGGTGCTACGAGTTTCTAATTCCCTTCACAAGGGTGCTACGAGTTTCTAATCCCCATCACAAGGGTGCTACGAGTTTCTTATCCCCTTCACAAGGGTGCTACGAGTTTCTAATTCCCTTCACAAGGGTGCTTCGAGATTCTAATCCCCTTCACAAGGGTGCTACGAGTTTCTTATCCTCTTCACAAGGGTGCTACGAGTTTCTAATCCCCTTCACAAGGGTGCCACGAGATTCTAATCCCCTTCACAAGGGTGCCTCGAGATTCTAATCCCCTTCACAAGGGTGCTACGAGTTTCAAATCCCCTTCACAAGGGTGTTACGAGTTTCTAATCCCCTTCACAAGGGTGCTACGAGTTTCTAATCCCCTTCACAAGGGTGCTACGAGTTTATAATCTCCTTCACAAGGGTGCCACGAGTTTCTAATCCCCTTCACAAGGGTGCCACGAGATTCTAATCCCCTTCACAAGGGTGCTTCGAGATTCTAATCCCCTTCACAAGAGTGCTACGAGTTTCTAATCCCTTCACAAGGGTGTTACGAGTTTCTAATCCCCTTCACAAGGTGTTACGAGTTTCTAATCCCCTTCACAAGGGTGCTACGAGTTTCTAATCCCCTTCACAAGGGTGCTACGAGTTTCTTATCCCCTTCACAAGGGTGCTACGAGTTTCTAATCCCCTTCACAAGGGTGCTACGAGTTTCTAATCCCCTTCACAAGGGTGCTACGAGTTTATAATCTCCTTCACAAGGGTGCCACGAGTTTCTAATCCCCTTCACAAGGGTGCCACGAGATTCTAATCCCCTTCACAAGGGTGCTTCGAGATTCTAATCCCCTTCACAAGGGTGCTACGAGTTTCTAATCCCCTTCACAAGGGTGTTACGAGTTTCTAATCCCCTTCACAAGGGTGCCACGAGATTCTAATCCCCTTCACAAGGGTGCTTCGAGATTCTAATCCCCTTCACAAGGGTGCTACGAGTTTCTAATCCCCTTCACAAGGGTGTTACGAGTTTCTAATCCCCTTCACAAGGGTGCTACGAGTTTCTAATCCCCTTCACAAGGGTGCTACGAGTTTATAATCCCCTTCACAAGGGTGCCACGAGTTTCTAATCCCCTTCACAAGGGTGCCACGAGATTCTAATCCCCTTCACAAGGGTGCTTCGAGATTCTAATCCCCTTCACAAGGGTGCTACGAGTTTCTAATTCCTTCACAAGGGTGTTACGAGTTTCTAATCCCCTTCACAAGGGTGTTACGAGTTTCTAATCCCCTTCACAAGGGTGCTACGAGTTTCTAATCCCCTTCACAAGGGTGCTACGAGTTTCTTATCCCCTTCACAAGGGTGCTACGATTTTATAATCCCCTTCACAAGGGTGCTACAAGTTTCTAATCCCCTTCACAAGGGTGCCACGAGATTCTAATCCCCTTCACAAGGGTGCTTCGAGATTCTAATCCCCTTCACAAGGGTGCTACGAGTTTCTAATCCCCTTCACAAGGGTGTTACGAGTTTCTAATCCCCTTCACAAGGGTGCTACGAGTTTCTAATCCCCATCACAAGGGTGCTACGAGTTTCTAATCCCCTTCACAAGGGTGTTACGAGTTTCTAATCCCCTTCACAAGGGTGTTACGAGTTTTTAATCCCCTTCACAAGGGTTCTACGAGTTTCTAATCCCCATCACAAGGGTGTTACGAGTTTCTAATCCCCTTCACAAGGGTGCTTCGAGATTCTAATCCCCTTCACAAGGGTGCTACGAGTTTCTAATCCCCTTCACAAGGGTGTTACGATTTTATAATCCCCTTCACAAGGGTGCTACAAGTTTCTAATCCCCTTCACAAGGGTGCCACGAGTTTCTTATCCCCTTCACAAGGGTGCTACGATTTTATAATCCCCTTCACAAGGGTGCTACAAGTTTCTAATCCCCTTCACAAGGGTGCCACGAGATTCTAATCCCCTTCACAAGGGTGCTTCGAGATTCTAATCCCCTTCACAAGGGTGCTACGAGTTTCTAATCCCCTTCACAAGGGTGTTACGAGTTTCTAATCCCCTTCACAAGGGTGCTACGAGTTTCTAATCCCCATCACAAGGGTGCTACGAGTTTCTAATCCCCTTCACAAGGGTGTTACGAGTTTCTAATCCCCTTCACAAGGGTGTTACGAGTTTTTAATCCCCTTCACAAGGGTTCTACGAGTTTCTAATCCCCATCACAAGGGTGTTACGAGTTTCTAATCCCCTTCACAAGGGTGCTACGAGCCTAGAAGGGTTGAGAAATGAGAATCCTTGATTTAGAGGCACATGAAATTACTTATCATTTTGAATATGTAGGTCTATTTATAATACAAATATTTTATTTGAAACATATTTTTATAAAACCAATAATTTACAAGCTAAACGCAAATATATATATTTTTTAACTGTTTGAACACTAAAGGTCAAGTATTGCGACCGTAAAAAAAAATCTAACCCGAGATGTTGATGAATGTCAACGTTTCATGACCCCCCGAACTATAAAAAGTGGTTTTTGCTATACCGTTTGTCTGTGTGTCTGTTTAACGCTAAAATTAAGAGTAGTTTCGTAAGGGGCGAAAAGAAAAAAAAAATCAATTTTCTCAAAATAGGCTCTAACGATTTTGATTAAAATTCGTATTTAGTCGTTTATTAAGATTTAAAAAAATGGCCGTTTTCATTTTACCATGAAAATTACTTTTAGGGTACTTTACAGAAGCGGAAATTTTCTTATTTCCGCAACTATGTGAGATACTAAATAAATTATCATTGCAAGATTGTAGTATTATTAAAAAGAAAAAAATATTTTTAAATATATCTTTATAAAACCAATAGTTTCGGAAATAATGGCAAATATACTATTACAATTTTGTGAGATTTAGTTGTACAGAGATACTACTTAATTTTTAATGCAATAATTCTCTAATTACATAGAGTAAGTAGACAAGTAGGTTTCTCAAAAGTTTATGTTCGTTTGCGTTTAACCTCTTAGGGGAAATGTTTGTACAACAATGATTTACTCTATCATTTTAGACTATAGCCAGTATTTACCTTTTTAATTGGTATATATTTATAAATGAGGAATTCAATAAAAATGCGATAGTCAAAAGATGTGAAACTCCTAATAAAATGTCGAAAATTTTAAACGGAAGTAGAAATTTTAATATGAAGTATTGACCCATGTGGAGCTCGGAAGTCGAAATTTAAATCCGGGAGTCAAATAATGTTTAACATAAGTATAACGCAATTTTTTCTCGGGTTTGCTAGTGTATATTATTTCGTTTCACATATTATATTACGAGTGTTGAGTAAATATCTCCATTTTTAAACAATGGAGTGAGAAAGTCCGTGCGGAGCTTCATACAATTTTTTTTTTTCACGCAGCAGCTTTGAGCGAACCAGTAACATAGTCTTAACCTTGGAAAGACTTGTCCCCACCTGAGTTCTTGAGAACCAAAGCAGATATATTTCAGTCCTGAGGAGGGGAAGGATTTCTTAGAGGTGGTCGTTTTATCAAAGTTACTCATTTGGAATTCAATTTGGCCCACGAACATTTATAATGTGCACCATTCCCCTTAAGTGAAATAAGTAGAGACCGGAGTTTGATCTGTTCGTGACTATTAAGTTGGTAAAGATAGGATTGAGGAGAGGATGAACTAGAGAAAGCTTTTGTTTGTGAACAAGAGATTTAAAGTGTAAAGTGATTAAGGATAGGGGAATAGACGATAGCGTGTGTGTAAAACTTGTTACACAACTGGATACACAGTCAAAAAACCTTAATAAAGTTTTAGTTTAATGTGCGACTTTAATAATTCCATGTATGGCAGGCCATGAGATCAGATACAATAATAATTGTGGCTCAACAAACTAATAAATAGCTACAACATAATCGAATAACAGCAGTCAACCATTTAACATGGTACACAATATCCGGTTGGTTGTATGTAATCATTGTATTTTCTCAATCCTTGGTTTTTTTTAGCACCGCGTCTTACTACTCATTCGGCTTGTACGCTTATGTACTAATTACGCTAATCGGTTAAGGATGAGGAAGATTGAATTTAGAGGAAGTGTACCAGAATTTACGTGGAGAGAAAATGGGAATCCATTAAGGGAAAACCACCCTCAGTACACCCGACCGGGATCAAACCACGTTCTCCCCGTCGTCGGTAGTCTAGTTATTGTGAGAGCAGTGCCTTAGACCATGCGGCCACCGAAGTGGGTTCCCTTGCTTTTCATTGGCTAAATGTTTACACTTTGTAAAGTCATAAAAAATAATTTCGTAAATACTGTACCAAGTTCGTTAAAATAAAATTTAATGTTTCTGAGTTAATATTTGTTCAAGATGCTTCGGTGTCTGCATGGTCTAAGGCACTTCTCTCGCAGTATACTATACTGCCGATGACGGGGAGATCGAAGTTCGAATATCGGTCGGGTGTACTCAGGGTGGTATTTTCCAAAAACTGGTTTTCCACTCTCCCTGCATGTAAATGCGGTTAAACTTGCTCTAAATATAACCTTTTTAATCCCTAAAACAATTAGCGTACTTAATACATAAGCATATAGCCCGAACTGGTAGTAAGACACGGTACTAAAAAAATAATTTGTTCAACAGTTCAAACAGCTTAAATGAAGTGACCCGATTGAGTATTGGAACAAACCGTCTAGATATAGAACAGAGGAAACAAACGCAAGCACGCACGCTGTGTAAAAAGTGGAGTACGAGACTCGGAAATCAGGAAGGTGAAGAGGTATTGGGGCCAAGAGATAACAGACAACTGTTAGAACATGTTGTTTCAAGAGGAAGGACTAGTTGTTATATATCTATCCAGGACATTTAACCTTTAATGTGTACTTTATAAATAAATTACTAGATAAATACAAGGCTTACAAACTAACTTAACCAAGGATATCTTTAAGAGAAATATCATCGTCTTTTTCTGCAAAGTTTATAGTGTTTTTTAACACATATACAAAACTAAACGTATCCCAAAAAAATTGATACAAATTATATTAAATAATTTATTCTTATTTATTTAAGGTATTTAACGTACACTTTCTGAACCTACTGATTATATCAGCACATGACTCACAAACTAACTTAAATTTGAATCACAACCTTCAACCCTCAGTCATTAATTATGATCACTGGGAAACTTGAAAGGGGAAGCCCACATTTCACCAATATACATTTTGTTTTGGCAATGCCGGGAATCGAACCCGGGACTTAACTAAATAGAAAAAAAAAATGATTTCCGAATGTGCTAGGGTGTCGGACTTTAATATTATTACTATGATTATTACTAATTATTACTATATTACTATTATGATACTCACCGACACAAAAGCGATCATCAACATAATAAATACAAATTAAAAAGAGCGTGAATGCATGTGGGTGAGGAAAACGCAACAAATAAATAGATGGAATGGGGAGGTAAATGTGATTTGAGATGAGTGCCAAAGTACTCTCTCGCGGGGCCGCAAACGATACGGCCACACAGGGACCCGCGATTTGGGGGGCCACGCGCTTGCTTAGGAGACAGAGGGTGGGAAATGTTTGCTTGCACAATCTTATAGGCTCCCTGTATAGACGAACTAGCAAATAATGTCAGAGTGTAAAAACAAATAAAAACATAAACGTGTGGTTTGGTTTATTGAACAAGTGAAGAGAGTTCTTTGTTATAACTCCACCGATTTGTAAGTTATATTTTGTCTGTCTCTGTTGGATATGTCTAACGATAACTCCTGAACACATTAACTGATTTAATTCAAACTTAGCACAGTTGTTTTTTGTACCTCTGTACAAACCTAGTTCGTTGGGTAATAGAATAGAAAGAAGGGTTGGGGAGACACGGCTTCTAGCGTTAATTATTACAATTATAAGGGCATTTCCTGATATCTTATATGGCTAAAAGTTGGTGTATAGGTGCATGCTACTGGAATTACATCAAATAATTTTTATTTATTTATTTTGGGGAGGGAAGACTGAGACAGATAACTGGAGGCCCAGCAAATGAAATCTGCCCACGGACCCACGTCTACTAAGGGCAGCCCTGATCTCTTGTACTAATTGAACTTTTTAGTTGCGTTTTAGAGTTCCCCCTCTTCCCAGGGTTGTGCCCATAATTATATTTTTGAGGTTGCTGTGGGTTGTGAAGATGTCCCCCAGAAGTAGATGGCAAGATGATTGAAACAAACAAAAATTAAATGCATCTTGAAAAATATTTAAGATTGCTAAACATAAGACTCCAATAAGCTACTAGCCTAGTTGTTGGGGAGGAACATATATTATTAATAATGTTTAGGGTGAGGGAATTGAACCCACGAACTCCTTCCCTAGGCATGGCCTTGTTGTCTCTCCCCTAACCTCTGCCCCCCCGAAAAGTAATGAAATTGTTTAAATGCCCTAATAAAACATTAAATAAACGTTCAAATATGCACTTAAAAATTGTTTACATATTATGTATTAAAAATGTTCCAAAAATATAATTATGTTTTTTTAAATATATTTACATGGTTTAGAGTTTTTTGAAAATCTTGGATAAATAGTTTAAATAACACCAAATTTATTAATAATAAGTAAACTTCAGATAAAGTTTTAAGTTAATAAGGCATTTCCAAAACTTTAATTTTACTCATTAGTCATCATTGTTTTGTAAAAAAAATACCCTAGTAGCGTAGATTTTTTTATTTTATGAAAGTATAGGTAAGCCTACAATAAAATCCCTAAATAAGCAATTATATGGAAAATAAAAATAATAAAAAATCTTTGTGATCGGGGAAAATCAAAATTTGTTTCAATCATATTCATCATTAAAATGAATTTTTGGATAAAATCATTCTGCTAATTACGAGAGTACAGTTAAATTTACATAGGGAAAACCCTAACTGATAATTAGAAAAGTTACTGGATCTACTTTCCCGTATTCCTACGTCAAGTCATATTATCCGCAGTTGTCATTTTTGACAAATATTATAAATACCTATAAAATAGCACTAATAATATAATTAAATGTTTAAGATTTTGACTATACAATTATCTTTTTATTTTCAAAAAGACTCTTACTATAAAAATTGGACTCAAGCACCCCATAACCTGGGTACATCCCATTATTTACCAAGCCTGACCTTTGTCGGGTAAAATTACTATTTGACGTCACGTGACTGGCGCGGCGTATCAAGTCTGTGGAGGACCTCAAACAATCCGACGTAATATCTTGGCACGATGGCAGTAAAGTTAGGTGTGTTCGATGCACGGGACAGGACAAGCGATGACGTCAGGTCTTCTTTATTACAGACCACACTGAGACTACAAGTTGTTGTGGAAGAAGCTCCATCTAGTATAGCTCATCTACGGTAGGAGAGGTGGTGACAGAAGGTTCTTTATTGAAAACATTGGTTGAAAGTATTAATAGAATTGTTTGATTTTTTTTTATTGATAATATAGTAATACTAAGCAAACGATAATCATTTTCTAATAGGTTGACATTTTTTAATCCCTTTCAGTCAATGTTTGCAATAAAGAACCTTCTGGACCACTTCGGAGGTCGCGTGGTCTAGTAGACTAAACTGCCGATGACTGGGAGATCAAGGTTCGAATCTCAGTCGGGTGTACTGTAAGAGGTTTCTAAAACGGTTTTCCACTTACCCTTCTCGCAAATTTGGGGTACATTTCCTCTAAATAATAACCATCCTCATCCGTAAAACCATTTTCGTAGTTAGTATATGAGCGTACAACCCGAACGGGTGGCTATGAAAAAAATAGTTTATATCGCCTCGCACTCTGACCGCGGTGCCAATATTGGCTATTAGAGAGCGCTATCTATAAATTTAACAAATGAATTGATTATATTTGATGATCATTCACGAAGCTAAGCACAACATATTTTCATTATTTTTGATTAATTAAAGCTCATCACTCTAGAACAAACACAACACCCAGTGCCCCGTCCGTCAATTCATCACCGTCAAATGAAAAGATCCAATTCCACCAGTTTTTAGTTCTACCAGGAATCGAACCTGAGTATATAACTAAGTAGCTGGGTCTGCTAACCAACTGATCTAATGTGTTTGAAGAGGATGGACTAAATAAGTCCCCATTTTTTTCTTGTTTTTATTTAGGATTTTTTTTTTTCTTCATATAGAAAAGTCGAATGTTGGATTGTAGCTCGTCTTTCCCAATGATTTCTATAATATAACTGGATGGACATCTGGGGCTATTGTCTGCATACCATTGTCCAAGCGAGAAGGAAACTTTTGGGTATCTCTTTCTCTCTTACAACCATACAAGGAACCCATTGAGAGGAGAGGGGATCGAAAATCACGATAAAAAAAGCCTCGCGTAATTTAAGGACAGCCCATTGACAAAATTGAATGCTTCCACAAAATAGACATATTTTGACTGTAGATTTATTATTATTATTATTATTTAGCACCGCGTCTTACTACCCGTTCGGGTTATACGCTTTGACTGTAGAAATAGAAACGTTAATGTGACTCTTTTAGTGAAGATTATTGTACTTGTACAAGTTGGGCATTGTTTGTTTGTTTATTTATTTAGCACCACGTCTTACTACCCATCAGGATTATATGCTTAATCGATTAGGGATTTGGAAGGTTGAATTTAGAGGAAGTGAGCCCGCACTTGCGTGGAGGGAGAGTGGAAAATCATTTAGGAAAAATCGCCCCCAGTTCACCCGACCGAGATTCGAACCTCGATCTCCCAGTACTTGACAGTCTAGCTCAACACGAAACTAGCACGTTAGCCAACTACGCCACCGAGGCGGGTAATTGTGTACAGTTACTTTACCCTTACCGTCTTCCCGCTCTTTGAGAGATAGTTAAAGTCAATGATAGACTGTATTATCATTAGAACAATAACATTGTATTGAGTACTAGTTAATTACTTGTTCTTCTCACGTGATGTGTTATATAATATGTTTCTATATTTAGGAACCTTTAAAAGTTGGCCTCATGAAAATACTATAAGCTTAAGTTGAGAAAAATGCCAAAAAGCGTTGTTTTGTAACCGCCATCTTAAAACAAAAAAGCTTAGGTAGATTTCAATTAGTGTATATGTTAACCGGATGGCTGAGTTATGTCTATGCAAAAATTCAGCACAATTGGAAAAGTGGTTTTTCTGTAAAAATCTAACAACTGAGAAAAAAGCCTTAAAGTAATATTTTGTAGCCTCCACCTTGAAAAAATTACACACTTAAATTTTAATTAGTTTTATGTATGTCCGAACCCAAAAAAAGTGTATTCTACACTTCTGTCCGTCCAACCATCTGTCTGTCTATCCATCTGTTTGTATGTCTGTCGATCTGATTGTATGTCCCTGGCCACAAATTTGAAATGGCTGTATTTGGTTCAAACTTGAAATAAAGATGGTATAGACTATAGAGCAATACCTAAGATTTATGTTTTTATTTTACCTTAGCCCTCAAATTAAGAGTATTTTACTGATGAGGGATTGTTTTTGAATTACAATATTTCGAAAATTGCTCTAACGATTTTGCTTAGAATTGATAGTTAGGGAGGGGGTGACCTCACAAATAACACCGTATACTTGGATTTTTAATAAATTAATTTAATGGTATTTTAGTGATGACTTTTTTTTTTAATTTTAATATTTAAAAAAAATGGGACGTCCCCGTTACTAGCAAACCAGACTTAATGACCTTGAACATGTGCTCAATGGTGCGGGTGGGTAATTATAACGTCAATGCTGCTAGTATTAAAAATATTATATTCACTTATGTTTAAGTTTTAAGATAATAATGTTATTTTAATATAGTTGTGTTCACAAAAACACTCTTTTTTTTGAACATATCTATATTTACTACTATCTCATATAAAGAGAAAATATAGTAATTGTGAAAAAATTCTACCTCAAGATTATGATGAATCATGATATTTTTGTGCCTCTGAACCTAAAAAAGTGTATCTGGAAACTGTGTGTCTCTCGGTTTGTCTGCCTGTACCTGGTTTCACAACCGAAATAGTTTGATGTATTTTGTTCAAACTTGATATTTAGACATATATGGTATTAGCTTGGGTCTTTTTTTAAATTTTAACTCTACCCCTTTAAACAAGGATTGTTTATTGATCACTATCGGACCTCCCCTGGAATTTGATGTACCCCACACGGGTTGGGGGGGGTGTGTCCATGTGTACGTATACAAACTTTTATAGGTTAAAGGTAATGGTAAAGTAAAATTTTCTAGTGGACTTCCCCTAGAAAAATTATATTTCTACGCCCTTATTTGAACATGTGCAATTGGTTAAAAATATTTAAGCAAATTACTTTAAAATTTATGTATAAATATTTTTATTGTTATTAACAAGATGTCTGTTTTATAATGAAAACGGACTTAAAGGTAGTTTAATAGCAAACCTATATTTTGAAGCTATACATAACACACAATATAGAAAGTGTGTACGATTGTGTCGTATAATATATTATTAGTACTAATACGAGTATGTGTTTGTGAACACCCTGTGGTGGCCACATATTCCAAGCACGTCACAAGAGAGTACCGGGAGACTACCAACACAGGCTTGGCCTCTCCGTGCTTGAACAACCATACGTGCGTATTCCAAATTAGGAACATTGGGAGGGGCAACAGACCCCTACACTCCCCCACACTATTATTACAATGATTAGTGACATCCTCTAGCTAACCAGGGCTAGTAGTACCCACGCCATTATAATAGTTTCGCAATTATCTAGTTAGCGACTCGGTAACAAGCGTGAGGTGCGTCGCTGACCAAGATTGTGTGTATCAGGCATCGAACCTACGACTCCAGACTTTAGAGACTTTCAAAATAAACTTTTTCAAATAATTTCATAAGGCTTCAAGAACTTTTCTAGACTAACTATACTGTATAGTCTGATCAAAATGACTGGCCAGTTTAGAATGCTAGTTTAGCTTTAAATACAGAGACTGTACTCCAATAAAGCCATGAATGATAGTGAATGGCCGTAATAACTATCTTTCTCCACGACAGCAGTGAGGGAAATAAGGGTTTAAAATTACACGTTGTTCTTCCTGGAAGAACAACACAATTTATTATGGTTTTGTTCTAGTGTTTTATATTTGTGTATTAAACTTGCACTTTATGAACCAACTTATTATATTGTACCAGCATCGGTGAACTCGCGGACTTTACGTCAAGCTCGTCTTGTTTAGGTTGCCAGTGATGAAGTGATCATGGTCAAAATCCTGACCAGGTGTAGCCTACTGGAATTGTTTGTTTCCTAAATGGTTTCCCACTCTCCTTCCCCGCAATTGTGAGTGTACTTCATTTAAATTCTACCTTCTTCATCCCTATCCCATTAGCGTAATTAAATATGGGTAGATAGTCCGGACAGGTAAAAAGGCGCGGTGCAAAAAAAAAATGGGGTGTGGCTGTGTCATGGACACGGCCGTGTGTTGTTAGTGAATACGTTTAAACTTAAACGAACATCGTAGCTTCTCCGAGTCAAAAGTTATACTAATTGCAAATCTCGATACGCAGCAAAATAACCTCAAAATGGCGGCGCTTCCCCCTCCACCTCACGCGATGCGTCACTGTTCTCGCTTATCGTAATTAATTCTTTGAACCTTTAGCTATCCAGTGGTATAATTTAATTTTGGATGTAGAGGAAAGATTCGAAACTACAACACCAAACTGTATCCCCCGATTTTGTTATCATTAGGTTTTTTGGATTGCCCCCGTATGGTAGCAAATTTAAAGACGTATTCAAGTCAAAAATCTTAGTACCTATACGAACGAACATTTTGGAGCACCTTTTAGAAAACACAAACACATTACTATGTGGCCAACATTGATAACATTTTAATAAATACTCGGTACATTTGTAATTCGGCCTACAAATTAATTTAATACCTTCCTTTACAATTAATACTTAGCTATTTTATACGTATGGATAATTTCTAGCAAAAGTGACAACTGCAGATCACACGACTTGACGTATGAATATGTGAAAGTAGATCTATAGTCTACCCTGATTTTGGTTAGAAGAACAATATCTGGTAGTTACTAAAGTTAATAAAACCATTTTATATTCATACATCAAGTCATATTATCCGCAACTGTCACTTTTTAAAGATATAATGTTATAATGTTATCAATATTGGTCACAAATAAATATGTGTTTTCTAAACTGTTCTTCCATCATAAGTCAGGCTATATTAACTTTGTATAGCTCTCAGACATGTCAATTTATAATAAAATTGGGATATAACAAGTCTAGAGAGAATACACAACAGCCAGTCCCCCGAGCATCTATCTATCCCTCAAAGGGTGAAACCCCATGAACTAAGGTGTCAGACTTTATCCTTTACTAAACAACATAATGAAATACCTCAGACACAATTAGTTAGGCCCATAACACCACCCAAGGTCAATCTATGTAAGTAGGCCAAGCTGTTGGTCAATTATTTATGTGAGCACTATCCATTTTGAGGGCGGGTGGAGTTAAAAGCAATCAAAAGTACCAGTTTTATAACAAAACAACACCACCATAGATGGTTCTGTCGTTAATTTTCCGGTGCTAAACTTTCGACTTTCTCCGCGCCGTATCGTGGACAGAGTTTGACCTCAAGAGGCCGTGAACGGGTGACCTTTCTCGAGGGCAATCTCGCGAGTGCCGCGAGGGATAGTGTTCATAAACTCCGAAAATAACAAGCGTACCGTGACGTAACTTGTGATGTCATCTGATAAAGACATTAAAGACAGCAGAGCTTTAACATCTATTACTATCGTCATCTGTTTTATAATTCGCACACGCTATGATGTCATTATGAACTATTACTTACTCTGTGGCATTAGGAGCTCGAAAGATCTTGAGGGGGGGTAGGTCGGAGGGGGGGGCTAAAAGGGGCTACCAGTATATCGAACATAATTTTGGTTGAATAAACCAACAGATTGAGCTTCTGGTATTCCCACTCCTGTTATCAACTTCCCCGACTTTGCTGACTAGCCAATAGGAAATAAGGGAACTAATATGACCAAAGATCAAGCTTCAACAGGTTCCACAGACTTATATACCAACAGATGGAGCTTCTGGCACGAACATATTCCCCATCCACTCCCTTCTCCCCCAACTATGCTGGTCGAACAAAAGGAAAAAAACATTCCCCAACCTTATCCAGCCACAGGTAGACATTAGCAATTGTCTCTTGTTGACGAATAAAAGAACAGGTGTGGGAGGGAATTGAACTAGCGTCAAACCAACAGAAAGACAACTGGGAGTTGATAGAAAGGGGGGCGGGGGGAGAATGGGGAAGGTAGGGTGCGAAACTATCTTATAAGCTCAAGATACTTGATTATCCTAACAATGTATTGTGATGAGTACAGGGTATGTAACTCATCATTATGTAACCTCCTCCACACCTTAGTAAACTCATCTCATTTGGACCAAATATATTTCCAAGCACCTTGTTTTCGAACACCCTAAGTTTCTTTTCGTCATGTAAGGTAAGAGACCACGTTTCACACACATAGACAACAACTGGTAAAATTATGGTTTTAAATAATCTTAGTTTACTAATTATTGGCGACAAACTCTAACCGCGCTTCAAAAGATGAACTTCATTTTAATTTTTTTCTTCTTAGCAGTACCCGCTAGGGCTGTACCCGCTAGGGCTGTACACATATGTACTAATTACTCAAATGTCTTACGGATTACGGTTATATTTTAGAGGAAGTGCACCCACATTTTCGTTAGTGTGGGAAAAAATTAGTAAAAATCAGCCTCAATACACCCGAACGGGATTCAAACTGTGTACTTTCCATCAACGACAGCCTAGTCTATTGCGAGAATAGCGTCTTAGACCATGCGGCCACTGCAGTGGTTTTTTTTTCATATGTAATCTCATCATACATTTAAAACATGAAGCGATTACTTTTTACCGTGATTTCCAGAGTTCCTTCGAACGTGGTTTAATCTTTTTTGTTTAAAAGACCAAATATTTCAAATTTCAAAAAATATTCAAAAGGGAAGATGCAATTTCATAAAAATGACAATTTCTTTCTGCAACTATTTCTCAAGTTCTACCAAAGAGAATTTTACTTCTTCATATCAAGAGAAAGTATTGTAATCAATTAAAAAATCGATCACGAGATTATGACGAATCTTTATGTTTAATGTGAATCCGAACCCAAAAAAGTGGATTTTAAAAATGTTTCTTTGTTCGTCTGTCTGCTTGTCCCTGGCCACAAATTTCAAAACCATTTAATAGATCTTGTTCAATATTGATACGGTATTTAGATTTTATAGGGCTATCTATACCTTATAATATTTATTTGATTTTGATTCTAGCCCTCAAATTAAGGGTAGTTTACTGATGTTTGATTTTTTTTTAGTTCCAATTTTTCTAAAATGGCTCTAACGATTTAAAAAAATATATCTAGGAAATGTTTGACATGAAAAATACTCGATTTTCGGGTGAAAATTCGTTGAAGGGCAGTTTACTTAAGAGTAATTTTAGAAAATTCTAATTATTTCGAAAATGGCTACAAGGATTTTGATTAAAATTGATAATTGTTTGACATTACAAATAAAAGTGTATACTGTTTTTTTAATTGAAAAATTCGTTTAAGAGTAGATTACTGATGTCTGATATTCTAGCTAGAATAGTTTATAATTTGCTGTTAACTATTTGGCTAAAAGGGGTAACTGTAAAGTTTTTTACATTTCAAATAATTTCATATACGTATTTATTGTTCTTAAAAAAATTCATTTATAAGGCGTGTTTACCAATGACTGATTTTTGAAAACTTTTGAAATTTTTTAAAATAGCTCTTGACGATTTTGTTTTAAATTGGTATTTGCAGATTATTTTAAATGATAAATAATACTGTATGTTAGTTTTTATAACATAAATTCATTTAAGGGGTAGTTAACTAATGAAAGATCATAGTCAATTTTTAACTTTTCAAAAATAGCTTTTAATATTTAGCTCAAAATGGGTATATGAAAACTGTTTGTCAAGACAAATGAGAATATATTTTTATTTTAACAAATAAAAGTAATTTGAGGGCTATCTATAAATAAATGAATTTATTAAATTTGTGATTTTTTTAAACGGTCTAACAATTTGTCTCAAATTAATATAATTATGAAGAGAGTTTATTGTGACTAACAAGATGTTATGTTAGTTTTCATGAGTAAAACTGACTTAAGGGTAGTTTACTGAAAACCTATGTTTGAAAATTTTGTTCTAGGCTATATTACAATGCCTATATTAGAAAATTTGTACGAATTTGTCGTACCGTTTATTTTAAATCAGTGAATTTAAAGACATTTTTGTGACAGGGTTCCCAATGACATAAAAAGGTGGTTGAGGTTTTTTTTTTAAAAAGTCTTGAAATGTAGATTTGTAAAAAAAAACCGTCACAACATGTCTAAACTTGATCTAGGCTTTATTACAAACCCCGTGACTTGGCCAAGGACGACTAACCAAAGATTAATTTGAGAAATATTTTAAAACCTAGCTGCGTCAATCAGTATAAAATAATACTGATTGTGAAAGGACGTTGAAACAATGACATCACAATCGGCGATGCTCAAAGGAGGTACCGTCACGGATCCCTACGGGTGTCGCGAAAATACGCAGATATTTATCATAAAGTTCACAAGTATTGCAAAAAAAACTTGTTTAAATAAATATAGATTCAGAGTTTCCACAGTAAAATTTTATCCACACATAGGTTTTTAAAGTATATGCCCTTCTTTGGAGGTTTCTTACCCATGGTTTCAGGGGATGTATCAAAGTTCCCGCCCTTGTAAAGATGTTATTATTTTTACTAACATTAGGTGTTCTGTCTTTCGACAGGTCCGTTGCCTTGTCCAAATTGAGTCCTTCAGCAGCTTCCTTTGTTACATTCTGAAACTTTATCTTCTTCCCTTGTATGCCATACATCAGTTGCATTTTCAGCTTTCCTGGTCCCTTTCTCTCTTCCACTTTGCCTTCTATGTCGTCACCCAATAAGTCATTTCTCCTCGTAATGTGACTCACCCAGTTGTCTTCCTATGGTGTGTGCATTTACCTTATTTAACATGAGAATAAGGTTGTTTTTGTAATTTTAATTACTCCCCGGCACGACCAGATTTTTCTGTGAAGCAGTGGGTCTGGAACGGGGTCGAACTCAGCCTCTTGAGGAAAAATTTGGAGCCACTTGAATAAAAAAAGTATTGGCTCAAGTCTAGTAAACAGAGATTAACGGCAGGAGGGTTCGTCGTGCTGACCACACTACACCTTATACCCGTAAATGTTGGCACTACCATCGCTAACAGCGGCAGCCGCTCGGTCAATATAGCTCGCTTCTGGCTCACGCCATGGAGTTTTTTTTTTTAATTGTGTATAGCATTTAATTTCCATGCGTACCCTTTTCCCCAAATGAAGCAAATCTGCCAATGGAGCAGGTAGAACTATTCATTTTAAGGACAGTTCCATTCGAAAGAGGATCTTATTTTATTTCCTAATTTTTGGATTCCCGCACCGCTCCCGCATTCACTTTACAGTCGTATTAATATTCATATATAAAGCGTAGTTGTTAAAGAACCTAAATGTTATGGAACCAAATATCCCTTGATAAGCGGTGACCAATCATAAACGCCAGCACTTCAGATATTTATGGCGAGAATCGCCAGATAACCTGTTCACCATTCGTAGAAACAAACATGTCAGATCATCAAATAGTTGCCCAACATAAAACTCCCAAGACATAAAACACAATCAAAGATAAATAAGCCCTAAGCCTTCGCTCCATTAAAAACCTGAGATGTTTTTAATTATCCAGAGCGATCCGGCTCTCAAAGATGGCCTCACACCACCACCAAATGACCAAATGGCCTTTTTCTGACACAAGTTTATTTATTTATTACACTTACCAGTAGTCACGCAGTTTAAAGCGTCAAGCTCGAAACAGGGAAAAGAAAGGTCGAACCAAAATTGGTTGGCATCACGTAATCTAATGTCAAGCTTATTTAGTTTGGTTCACTGTAGACAGGAAGGTTGGGTTCGAATCCCAGTTGGATGTACCATGGAGTGTTTTCTATTAGTGTTTTCCCACATTCCTTTCACGCCGATGAGGGTGTGTTCAAGCCATCCAGCTGGATAAATAATTTAAATGCGTTTCATTACGAGGCAGGACTTTTTTTAAAACACAACAAAGCTGTTTTTTTTTATATAAAACCATGCCAAAATCAACATTTCCTAAAACTTGGCAAATCATGTCCAAAAATATATGGTAGTGTGTGAATCCTCATGTTCATGCTAACTAGTGTTTTCAACCAGGAAAAGTGATGTTAAAAGATGACTTACTGGTGAGTGATGAGCATCTGTGTTCTCTCTTGTGAATCACTTCCTCACACTTTCACTCATACAACACTCTATCATACAAATCTTCTGAACGAACTTAAAAACATTCTAAGTCACTTAGGTGTTTATGATTGTTATACATTCCCAATGTAATTAAACTTATTCATGTCAGTCTATTATGTGTGTTTATTTTTTTTTAATTAATGTTGAAGAAATATTAATGAATGAAAGTCTTTGGGCCAACAAATGTTATAAATATTTTTATCTGTCCCTCTTGTAAGTAAGTTTGCATATCCCTGGTCTAAAACAAATTTGTATTCGCACGCTACAGTGATATAAATATTCTCACCTCACCAAAATTCTCATTCAGGTTTTCGAATATATAAGCTAGTGGGATAGGTATGAAAAAGGTAGCATTTCCCTGGTCAATGTAGCCTATTCACATTTGCCACTAGATAATGTCAATATTTTGGCTAGAGTTTCATAAATTGTCACCCCATATAAAGAGCATAAAGACCTGTGGTGTAAAAAAAAAAGTATATTTGATAATCTTTATAACTGTCGTAAAACATCCGTAAGTCGTTTATGGACTTAGGACTGACGACTTGATTCTTAAACTTTTATTATAGGCTCAGAAACGAAACAGACCAACCCACTCTCCCAATGACAAGATAACTTAAAGCAAGGATGAGCATACTTTATGAAGAACTAGAGCAGCATTCGCATGTCGGTAGGATGGAAAACTACAATGTACAAAACTACCTTCAGTGCAGTGGTTGGGATCGAACATGGACCTCCTAGATTAAAGGTAGTAAGAAGTCATACTAACCATGCAGATACATTTTCCGGCTGCAGAGCACTTCACACTCAGGGTGGCTACAAAACATATTTTACAAAATTCCCTGACTTTTCCAGGTTTTCCAGGCAATATTTTTCAATTTTCCCTGACTACTTTTTTCCAGTTTTAATGGTGCATGATGACTTGTTTTATTTATTATTGATCACATATTAAAAAAGTTTGTATCTACTAAACATAAACAGTTTTATCAGTTATTTTAAAAATTAAAATGTTATTTTATTTTGGTATTATTAACTTTTGTTTTAGTGTTTGGTTGCGAAATTAATGGGATTTTAGACATATTTTTTAATTCCCTGACTTTTCCTTATTTTTATTTAAATTCCCTGACATATCCCTGTTTTCCCTGTCATTCAAAAATTCTCTGACTTTTCCAGGTTTTTCCTGTTTTCCCTGTCTGTAGCCACCAAGACACTTTCACTAAACGAATGGGCTATTAGTTATTTTTAGTTAATAATGTCAAAACATGTGGGTTTTTTTCTCTCTCAAAAGGATTCGGAAGCGCATCTGCTTACTGATTTAATTGTCCAGATTTCAATCCCGGCAGATCAAAATGTTGATTATAGTATTTGGAAATTGAGTTTATTCCTTCTCATTACAAGGTAAATTAGCGGAATGGAGTACATTTGCTTTGTTTGGCATAAATATTAATAGGAAAAGCTGCTAATAGACAGATCACTGTCACAAAAGCACAACAAGACAGGTTTTAATGCTGAGTTAGAGACTGATAAAGAAAAAAAGACGTATTTTTATTGATGGCTTTTTAAGTACTAAACACACAGAGTTATTAGTAACTGGGACCACCTGATAACCAGGTACCAGAGAAATGCATTTTAGTAAAGCTTAGATTCGAACACGAGTCATTTGACTGGTTAATTATCTGAGTCAATAGCACGTCTTTCTACTAAGCTAAAGTGAAATGGCTTCGAATCCCAACAAGGCAAAAGAAAAAGTGTATCTTAGGTGAAATAAGGGTTTTCCCTTTTCGGCAATGAATTGAGGGCCTGAGGACTGTGTGAGATGTTTGTTCTAGAATAAAGTTAGTTTGTAAAGCAGGTTACAATTAGGGCAGTCAAGTTCGATGTTTAAATAAATCTTCCTTAAAAAATAAGCGTGTGAGTATTTGTTTGTTGCTAATATAAAAGTTAATATTGTACAAAGCACGAGGTTTAAATGTATAAGGGTGGGTGCCAGTCCACACGTTAAGTACTCACTATAAAAGTAACCAGGATTGAATTTAGTAGTTCTAGAACTAATAGTTAATTCTGGTAAAGCACGTCTTTACAAGTATAGGGGTGGATCCCATCCAGAACGTTAAATACTCCTAAGAATTAACCTGTGTATGAGATGTTTGTTCTAGAATAAAGTTAGTTTGTAAGCAGGGTTACAATGTATGGGGTGGTCCAGTCCGACGTTAAATACTCCTAGAAAAAACGCAAAGGAACCCTTTTTGAGAGTCACAAAGTTGTTTATCCTCTAAGTGTTTACGTTTAAGTAGGAATGAAATGGAACGGAATTAAGGTCAATAATTTTTTTTTATGACAATAATATTTTTTGACCAAAATAAATGAAATATTGTTCAAGTAGATACATTTAATTTAATTCTCTACAAATAGTTATCTCATTGTGTTTGGATGAATCAGTCATAATAATCGTGGAACTAAACCAGGGATTTTTTTAAAATCAAGTATTTCGTAATTTGACGAGCACTCTTTCTCTTAATTTAAAATGTTTCTATTTAAATTATGATTATTAGCACCGCGTCTTACTACCCGTTCGGGTTGTACGCACTTACGCTAATGTGTGATGGTAGGGTGATTGTGAGATGAAATGGAGGACCTACAGTTTAACGTGGGATCCGAACCACGGGAGTCCTGGCATTCTCACATTCGCAAGCTGTGATTAATACACGTCTTGTCAGAGGTGAAGTTCTATTTAAATTCCACATAACTTATACAAAATATTGGCAAACCGTTGAGATAGCTTATGTAGAAAATTTCAAAAAATGTATTGACTGAAGGATTTTTTTTTGGGGGGGGGGGGTGAAAAAAGCAATAATAATAAAATAGTGTTTATTTGGATGGTGTTAAGGCCAGTGTCTTTTCTTACATTTAACCCCTTAATAATCAAGCATGTTCATATTTTTCTTATGTGCTAGCAATATGAAAAATTAAAAACTAATTTATAACTTTCATACAAAAAATAAAAACATTGACACATAGCTCTTTTTACATAATTGGACATTTATGGTCAGAAAAAAAGTTTGCTGTCATAAAAACTGCATATACGGGTTTTTTAATTAATTAACGTTCCCGCCCACCCAACCTTAAACTCGAAAGTTACTGTCAGCTTCTCTGCCCAAGCATATTTCCCTCTCCAATTTCAGCGAAAGTGTGTAATGAATTACGCTTTAATCCGACAACTTAGCTCAGTCGGCAGCTTGTCTTTCTACTAAGTTGAGGGTCCCAGGTTCGATTCCTGGCATGGCCGAAAAATTTATCATCGGTGAAATGTGGGTTTCCCCTTTCACAGCGATGAATTAACGGCCAGGGACTGGATGTTGTGTCTGTTCTAGATTTAAGTTAATCTATAAGCCGTGTGCTTATATAATCAGATGGTTCAGAAAGTGGACGTTAAATACTACCTCAAATAAATGAAAATGAAAAATGGCGCTTTACGCCTATGATCTCTCTAATGACGACAGAATCGCGGGTTAAGAATAACCAGAATATTCCGTCACTCGTTTCGAACTCACCTCACACCAATCACTGGCGGAATAACATCCTTCCTGTCTACTGAAACGCACGTCACTCAAGTGCATATCAAAGAAGCACTACAAGTGAAATAAAGATGGCGGAAGGCTACTTGTTAGAGCGTCTGCCAACGAGGAATGGGGACACATGTGACATAAGTGATGATGATAGTAATCACACATTTGTAGCAACGTTGCATGACAGTACAGACTTCATGCTCGACGACACTACTTAGAAAGTGAGCATCGAGACAACAATGCTGACAACTTTTGTTTACAATATATTATTCACTGCCGAGCCACACTAGTGGGCACGCGGACAAAGGCGTCAGTCTCATTGATCTGGTTTGACGGTGACGGGAAGGTTGGGGTTGGAATATCGGCAGGGTGCACCGAGGTTTTTTATCCTTTTTTTAGTTTTATATTTCCTTCCACGCAAATGCGCGTGCATTTTCTTTTTTAAATATGCATGCGTGTATGCCCTGATTTTGTTGGATGAAGAGTGAGAAAATTCAAACATATTTACTATCGGCCAACATTGTTAAATGTTACTATATTATTTGTGCTATTCTATAGTTTGGTATAATCTATCAAAAGTGACAGCTGGAGATAACATGACTTGATTACGAATATATTAAAATTGTTTTAGAACTTTAGTAACTAACTTCTACCGTTCTTCCTACCAAAATCATACTAGAGTAAGAAGTGGGGCCCGTAAAGAAAAAAAATTCCCATCCTTGTGGTGATCTACCACAAGTTTAAGGACCCGTAGTAATAGTTATAAAATTAAATTTACAGGTAGACAATTTGTATCACATTCAATTTTTGTATTATGTTGCATGACATTTTAATCTTATAGTTATCTACCTTTAAATTTATTTTATAAGTTGTTTACGTTTTCACTTAATGGTTTTCTTAACCTTAAACCAATAATATTTTAGTCATTTTGTTATTAAATAATTACTTTTTTCATATTAAATAATTCAATTTTAATATCACTTTCTTTAATATAGTATTCGTTCCTTACTCAACTAATAAAATGTTTTCTAAATTGCTGTATATTTAGTTTCAATGAAGTACAATCTTAGCAAATTATTGTCGATAGTAGAGCAATGCGTGGTGAATGCAGCAGTTAGCCAGGTATCCTATGAGACTCGATAAGGGGGGGGGGAGGGGGGAGGTGACCCAGTAAAAACAAGAGGTGCTAGTCAACCTTAAACATTCCACATATGGCAGGCAGTATCCAGGGCGTGAGTCACATCACTAGGCCTGGGGAATGTATCGCAACACAATGACTTGAGTGGATCGTGTGGCCTTGTTATTACTACACACACGCAGTGGCGTACACAGAATTTATTATAAGGAGGGAGGGGAAGATTGATCCACCCCCCCACGTCTTACTATTTGCCAAAGCTCTACCGCATATATATATATATATATATATATAAATTATGCTAATGACATAGGAATGAGGAAATGTACCCGATTTTTTGGAGAGTGGGAAACCATTCGGGGGGGGGAGTTACCTGCCGGGATTTTAGCTCCGACCTCCCCGTGGCCATCAAACCTGACTAATTAACTGGAGATGGAAATATTAGCCCCCTCCCCTCTACCCACCTACATCACTGTGACCTCTTATCAGGAGTCGAACCGAAATACTTATCGGTTCTGGTTCCTGTTCTCCAAACAAGATTTTAAAGGTTCCGGTTCTAGAAAAATAAAGTTTCCAAATATAATACAATTACCTCATAAAGTGAAAAGAGGTTTTCCTTATAGAGACATATTATATATTCGCATCCATTGTCCATTTCCTGTGTTTGTCCTTTATTTAACTCCTTTTATACATTCCTATCTAAGGGTTCTATCATTCTTTACAAACTCTCCTTTTTCTTCTTTTTGTGTTTTTTGGTTCCTCTTTTAGGAAGTTGCGTTGTGCATTTCACACTACCTCTTGATGAGTTCCGATAGAATGAAACCTAGGTCGGGGGATTGGGCGGTACGAATCGATTTTCTTTAAGAGGCAGCCATTACCTCTTTGTCCAGTGGCAGCATTGTAAAGTGTTAGCTGTGTTCTTCTTTCATTGCAAAAGCCATATTGTTTTCGTTCCTTTTATGAAATTATTAAATAGAAAAAGATTAACCATTTGAAAAAAAGAAATACACAATTGCTTTGTATGCTAAATAAAACTAAAGCTCATTTATGTTGTTAGTGTAGGTAACTGATAGCTAGGCCCCTAGCAAAAGGTTTTTAATTGGAAACATTGGATGAATATCTTATTAGAATATAGGTGTGTGCGAAGTAAGTTACACTTTTTCAATTCGAGCAAACTCGAACGAATATATGAAATAATCTCAAAGCTGAATTGAGTTTATAAATGTTTTTGTGGTTGTTTTATGATTGTAAAATATTATATTGTGTTTATTTATATTACTCTAAGCACTAAAATTACCTGGAAAATATTGTCATTGCACAATTGTTTGTTATATTTGTTTTAATCTGATAAAGCAAGTTACTATATATCACAACATAAATTAAATTCAGATTTTGTCCATATGAATATTGATTTGTAATTTACAAGCCCAGAATGAAAATAAGAGAACATAATGTATGTATTTTAACGGAAAACGTTTATGGCGAAGCTTCGAAGGCGGAATTTGTTTCGAAGCGAAGTCGAAGCGATGTTAGTTTAGAAGCCAAGTTGAAGATTCGAAGCTAGGCGCACCCCTATTATAACCTTTTTTTATTGATAATATAGTACTATAAACAATAATTATTGTTTCCGAATAGTTGACATTAGTGACTTTCCGTCAATGTTTGCAATAAAAAACCTTCTACTAGCTGTAACCCTCACTCCCACCGAAGACGATGAGTGGTGTAAGTGGTAGGTATTTTTAAAAATAAAACACAGATTTTGGAAAAAGGGGGGGGGGACTGGATAAAATTATAACAACCCTTGTTAGGTGTGATAGTAAAATATTTATATTAATATCCATTATTATTATTATTATTATTGATAATATTTGTGCTTCTTATTATCCGACCACAGGTTATCCGCATATTCACATTAAAGGAAAGGAACGAGGAATGCAAGAATCCGAATGGAAGTGTTTGCGCATTTCCATTGAGTGAAGTCAATTTGAAGAGAAAATGACTCTGTACACCCGTCCGGAATGTGAACCTCGATCTACCGACACAGGAAAACCAGTGTCTTTACCGCGTGCCCAAAGGTTTGGGTAAAGGATACTTATTATACCCGCACCCAAGACCACCTTCAAGGTCATGCAGTTTCCAGGACTACAAATATTCTATTATGTAATTTTTAAAGTGCAGATGTTCTGTTTTACACAATAGAGACATACAATTTTAACAAAGAAGAGTTTTTAGTGTTTCATAGCCGGTATATTACTTGATTAAAGGCGGTTACGGTCACGCCTTTTTTGTTTGTGTCGACATTTTTTCTTTCTCCACTCTGTGTTCGGCCCATTCAATCGTTATATTTGAGAAACACGTGGACAGTGTTGTCAACATTCTAGCCTACATTCGACGTACGAGACATTAAAACAGTTTTAAATGCCTCCACAATAATTAATATGACCTTGAAAAGTTAAGCAACGCTTTTAACAGCTAATAAAACTAGAGCTAACAAAGACTATACAAATAACCGGCAAGTTATTTTACGAAAAATAAATCTGCAGCACTGTTGTTAAACGTGTTAAGTCTGGATTTATAGTGTGTCAAAGATATTTAAATGAAATTAAAATTACATTAACAATAATGTTACATTAAACCGTTAAAGAACATCTTACCCCTACCTCAAATGAGTATGACGTCAATGATTTGTATAGGAAATATCGCTTTGAAACTTTGGTACTATTAAATTAGGTAGTATTTATATAAACAAACAGATATATGCTGAACAATGCCTAAATTAAGTAATATTATTAACAACTCTTCCACAACATTAATAATTAATTTTCTCAAAATTGTAAATATAAGATATGGATTCGTACGATTTAAAGTATGACAACATACACTATTGATTATAATGGGACAAATTCATACAAGTTAATAAAACTAAACTGGAATTTCTACGATTCATTAGAATTTCATTCAAGATCACAGTACACAGCAAGAGCGGTGTCAATACTTGACAAAAAAACGCGGACACCTGTTAATGTATACCCGTGTTATATTATAAAAAATATAAACTACTCACGTGTGTGTCTCGAAATAACACCGACTTTGTTTCAAAACACGTAATATTACTATTAGTTGCGGTAAAAATCCAACGGAATAATACACCATTCAGTCCTAACCAACACACAATACTTGAGCAACTGAGCAAGTTAGTGGTCGTGGCTGCCGAATGGAACAAGCAGTCCGTCTATCTTCTCTCTCTCTCTGGCACAGGTAGGGAAAGTCAAGACAACACACAGATGAGAGGGGAGAAAAACTAGACTCAGGTAACACTATACTGCTTGCTACTAGACAGATTAAAAACATTCGCCACCTTGTATTTCTTACAAACATTAATCTATATTTTTACTTTCTCTCAACCCCTCGGAGAGAGAATTATTGTGTTCGTAAAAATAAATTGAGCTCGAGATTTTGATGAATGTGGACGTTTCATGACCCACTGAAAGTGAAAGAGTGTTTTTCCTGAAGTCTGTTATCTTGACCTAGAGCCGAAACCATTTTACCAATCGGGCTAAAAGACATGGTACACAGGGGTTTTACAAGGTTTTCCAGAGGAGGTTTTGGAATTAGATATCTAACCCTAAATTTAAGGGTAGTTTACTGAAGGGGTGAAAAGAGAAAAAAAATCAATTTTCTCAAAATCTGCTTTAACAATTATTTTGCTTAAATTTTGTACCTAGACACGGTTTTACATTACAAACAAAATGGAAATGTTCATTTTCCAATGAAAATTTCCCATGGTACTTTAAATATGCAGAAATTTCCAAATTTGATCATACCTTCACCATTATTTGAGATACAAAATAACTTATCATTGTAAATATGTGGTAAATTCCATTCACGGTAGGAATTACTCTCTGAAAGGTCTTTTTTACTACCAATATTCCTACTATATAATAGAGTTCAGGTAGGGAAAAAGGCCTTTCAGAAAACAATTCCTACGCTGAACCGACTTTACTCCCTATTAAATATAAGATTCTTTTAATTGAAATATATTTTATAGCCCCAAGATTTTTTTGAACCATATGCAATATATATATTCAAGTCTTTGAAAATGAATTTGATTGGTTTGCTCTTTGTTGGATAGAGAGGTTACTCTTCATTCAATGTTTCTGTAACAGTGTTTATAAGTTTATGTATGTTCTTTGTGTTTTGTTTCTGTAACAATGCATATAATTCCGTTTAACAAATCTTACTAGTTGTTCATTAAATGTCTCTATTTTAAGAGAAAAGAGAAAGAAAATCTGTACGTTGAATCAAACCATTTATTATAAGTTATTTAAATTAACATACCAAAATGAAGTTGGTGCCAAATAATAAATCAAATATTACGAACAGTATTAACTATTTAAAAAAAAATTGAACCCCTATTTGAGACAGGTTGTAAAAATTTATTTAATCTTAGTTTACTAGTTAGTATCTTATTAAGGAGTATCGTAATTTAAATTTTTGCCAAACCCTTCCTTCACCTCTGACAAGACGTGTATTAATTACAACTTGTGAATGTGAGGAATGCCAGGCCTCCACCGTGGTTCGGATCCCATGTTAAACTGTAGGTCCTCCATTTCATCCCATAATCTATTTTATTTTATTTAGCACCGCGTCTTACTACCCGTTCGGGTTATACGCTTAAGTACTAATTACGCTAATGGATGAGGAATTGGGAGGGTTGAATTTAGAGGAAGTGAACCCGCATTTGCGTGGAGGGAGAGTGGAAAACCATTTAGGAAAAACCACCCCAGTTCACCCGACCGAGATTCGAACCTCGATCTCCCCGTCCTCGGCGGTCGAGCTCAACACGACTTGCGCGTTAGCCAACTACGCCACGAGGCGGGTCATCCCATAATCACCCTACCATTACACATTAGCGTAAGTGCGTATAACCCGAACGGGTAGTAAGACGCGGTGATAATAATAATAATAATAATAATAATAATAATAATAATAATAATAATTTTAATTTTAAAATAGTTTATCAAAGTATTCAAAAATATTAATCATCCTGTTATCAGCTCGCTCATTCGATTTGAAACGTTTGGTTCCCAAATAGTTTAATATAGTTTGTAAAATAAAGGCATTCACATACACCTTCACATTGCAGCCTCTACGCGTTTTTAAAATAAATGATATGGGGCACCGGACATATCGTCTCTTTTATCTTAAAATAGAAACATTTACTAAAAATTCGTATGATTTATAACATAAAAATAATATACATTGTTGCCGAGACAATCCACTAAAGAGCATTAAAAAAAATACGGTTACAGAAATATTGAGAAAATAGCAAAGAACATGGCAATTAATTTCATATTTCAAAGTGCTCCCAAAAACTATTTATTTTATGACAATAGATTTCAAATAAAGGAGTTTTATATTTAATTCTTAATAGTACTAGTACTACATCTTTACAATGATAAGTTATTTCGTATCTAAAATAGTTGCGGGGATATATCCAAAATTGGAAATTTCTGCTAATGTTAAGTACCTCGAAGTAATGTTAATGGGAAAATGAGCGTAACCATTTTGTTTGTAATGTTAAACAATGCATGGATACAAAATTTAATCAAAGTCGGTAAATGGATTTAGAAAAAAAGAAAAGTTTATCTCTTTTTAACTTTTAGTAAATAACCCTTAACTTTATGGTTAGATATCTTGTAATGATACGGTTTTGGATCCCTCTAATATATTCAAAAAGTCATGGATGAAGTGTATTTTTCTTTAAAGAGCTGGATGTAAGGTTTCCTTTTAATACTTCATCCATCACGCTCTTTTAGAAGTAATTTCAATACACTACGTGTCAAAAACTTTTCTTTCTTTAAAAAGATCAACTCCGTTGTATTAAAAGGATCATGTGTACATGGCTGGCTGTCTCTCTATCCAAAGTGGAAGCTCAAGTCCTTCATCAACATCTAGGTATAGCAGTTCACAAATAAGGTGCATAAAAGTTTTTCATTTGTTAAGTTTTATAATCACTGTTGAAAGGTGGGTCCGAGAGGGCAAGCGTAGGTCTATATAAGTAGCTTGTGGTAAAATTCCTACAGAGTGCCAGCAATATTAGAGAGACATATAAACTCCACAGTTACAAAGTGCCATATAACATAAATTCTGCATAACACAATATTTGTTAAATCACCAGAAAAACAGTCCAGTAAATTAAACAAAATACGGATCATTTAATATCAATGTTCAGTACCAAAGCTGTAATATCTAAATAAAAATCTTGCAAATAAAAGAGTCTTATCATTTAAAGAATAAGAATCACATATAATCAGATCACACAACAGTGTACAAGTGGCATAAGGAATGTGCGCCTATGTCAATATAAATCACGTTATCGTAAAATTATCTCAATACATGGCAATTCACGGATAAGTAAAACTCGTACATTCAATTCCAAATCGCAGGGACAATTGAATTACCGTATCGTACAATCTAATACCCAAAAAGCTTGGAAAACTCTATGAAAACCCTAGCTGATCGGTAAAACGGTTTCGCTTAGCGAGATACAGACAGACAAATAACAAGACAAATTGGAAGGCAAAAACTACTTTATCGTTTCAGTTGTCACAAACGTCAACTTTTAAAAAAAAACTTGAGCTAATTTATTTGACATAATCACAATAATTCATCTCTAAAAGGGTTGCACCAAAGAGCATAAATCAAATAAATACTTGTTACAGAAATATTAGAAGAAAGTATGAACATCTCTGTCTAACCAAAGAACTAGATTTAATAAAAAAATATTGTTTTGCTTATAGCTCAGAAACTATTGTTTATAAAAAATAATTATGAAAAAAGAGTGTATATACAGTACACGGCTTGACAATATAAGTTTTTTTGTATCATCAAATAGATGTAGAGATGTTCAATATGAAAATCTAATCTATGTAAAGTACCCTAAAGCACTTGCAAAACATTGTTTTTCCAATGCAGCTTGAGTTCTTTTTCTAACATTTATTGTATATACAAATGTGAGTTGGTTTCTGTATGTCCCTTTTTAACTCAAAAACCACTACATCGATTGAGCTGAAATCTCGTATGGATATAGATAGCTTGCACCTCCTTATAAACACGTCGGTTATATATACATTTCTTTTAAAATTCAATAAAATTGATGTTTTTCAAATATTTTGTCTCAATGTTGTATTCTTTCATAAAATATAGAATTCATTTTTTTCGGTCTGTCTTGAAGCCAAACCAACTGCATGTGAAAATTAAAAATTCAATTTAGTTGGTAATGTTAAACAATGATACAAAATTTAATCAAAATAGTTACAGTGGATTTTGAGAGTTTTTTTCTCTCTTTGTTCTAATTCTAAAAACCTCCTTGAAAGAACTTTATGAAAACTCTAGAAACCAAGTTTTAGCCTGATCGGTAAAATGGTTTCGGCTCTAGTTCGAGGTACAGACAAATACACACACAGACGGCATCGTGAAAACCACTTTTCAGTTTCAGAGGGGTCATGAAACGTCGACATTTATCAAAATCTTGAGTTAGATTTTTCTGACAATCACAATACTCTCTTCAAGGGACCGAGAAAAAATAAAAAGAGCATCACATTCCACCAAAGAAAAAATCAAATAACATACACTATTACAGAAATATTCATAAAAGAGGAAGATCTCTGTTCACCAAAGAGCATAACAATAAATTTCATTTTCAAAGAGCTGAATAAAAAATATATGTATTTGCATATAGCTCAGAAACTATTGGTTTTTATTTTAAAAAAAATACCGTATATCTATTGTTAGGTACAAATTGATACGGAAAAATGAATACAGAAAAATCACTATACAGAGACCATTAAAATATTATTGTCTCACAACATTTCAACAGTAAAAATCTTAATCTTGTTTACAAAAGTCTCTAAGCAACGCAAAACATTGTTTTCCAATGCCAGCTTGAGTTCTTTTTCTAACATTTATTGTATATACAAATGTGAGTTGGTTTCTGTATGTCCCTTTTTAACTCAAAAACCACTACATCGATTGAGCTGAAATCTCGTATGGATATAGATAGCTTGCACCTCCTTATAACACGTCGGTTATATATACATTTCTTTTAAAATTCAATAAAATTGATGTTTTTCAAATATTTTGTCTCAATGTTGTATTCTTTCATAAAATATAGAATTCATTTTTTTCGGTCTGTCTTGAAGCCAAACCAACTGCGATCCAAAGAGTAATATTACAGAATACATTTCAATCTAAAATCCAAGGAGAAAATATATTTTGTGTTGGTTATTTTGTATTTATTTTGGTAGTCAAATCGTAATTATTTAACAAAATGAAACTGTAACATTATTTGCCACCCTACCATGTATTTCCTTATATTATTTTAATTTGTAAATATTTTACCGTTTATTTTTGTTTTAAATGCTGTACTTCAAAGTTCATCCGTAGCTTAACGCGCTGTGTTGTCATGCGTGACAAAATACTACTACTTACATCGATTCACAATAAAACCGAAGGATTATCGTCTGGCACTATTTAAAATAATTAAAATAATGAATTTTGAGCTATGGAAGAACATTTACCTTTTTATTAAACATATTTATCCTTCTAAGAAGGTTGTTGACTCTTCTTTACTTATTTTCAATGTCAGCAATTGTTTTATTTCAAAGCATGCGCAGATCTGTTAAACAAGTGAGTGGTGTGTCTCGTGATTATAAAAGAAGTAAGAAAAGAAAAAGACGTGATGTAAGTACTTACAAACTAGCGCGCATTTCAATTTTGACAGATGGAAATAAACATTTTAATTATTTTAGGAACATTGTTCATATTCATTGACATATATTTCAATCTCTATATTAAATTTGCATTTATTTTCATCCCTAGTCCATAGCCAACATTTTATCTTTTGTTTTAATGTGTACGTTTTTTCTTTGGACTCGGGAAAAAAATAGAACGTTTTTATATTTGATTCCTGGAACACTTTTTGAAGAAGATCAGGGTATTCTTCTTCGGCATCCTTAAAGTATGGAACCAAATGTGTGTGGTTTCTTACATATAAAAAAAACCTGTGGATTGTTTGCAATTAAGAAGAGGAAACAAATTTCCTACATTTTTGCCGTTTCAACACAACATATTCTCTTGGTGAGATCTAGCCAAATTTTCATCTATAAATATTTTTCTCTCTCTCTCTCTTTTGTATCATCAAGAATCCAGGATTAATGTAAAACTTTCAGAAAAGACTAAATGAATTCAGACACTTTATTAAATCCAGAGCATTAATTAATATTTTATTTTATGTCAATATATTAATGCCATTGATTTTTTTTCAATAATACTAATTTTTTTTTTGTTTTACTCAAAACTTCAATATCATATATGCTTAGCCTATATTATTTTTTCTTTTACTCTGGTATTATAAACTCTTGAATTTAACCATATTCAGAGATTATTATTTTAATTGATTAATGGAATGGATGTAATACAATACATTTTATTTTATTTTGTTAGATTAGAATTGTATTTACTCGGATTTCCATAGGTAGGATTGGGATGTGGTAACAAAGAAACAACAATAATAATAACACACATTTTAATTTTTTTAAATTGTAGTTTAAAATTAGTACATTTCATTCATTGATCCATTTTTTATTTCAATTGTTCGTGTTTTATTTTAAGTTTTTTTCCTTCAACTATTGTAGAAATTTACAGCATACCATTGTTGTAGGCAAGGTAGTGTAATTATTTAACACTGCATCATCTTGAAAAACGTTCCCGAGCACATCCTGTGGTCTCGAGTGTTAAGGGTCATCGTGCCACTGTCAGAGTTAGCCGAGCTAAAGTTATTATTATTATTATTATTATTATTATTATCATTATTTTCTCCTAGTTCCTAGGAGTGGCGCCTAATATATATATATATATATATATATATAATTTTATTCATCTCGACGGGAGCTTTGTTCTGTAACCTGTTTGGAAGACAAACTTATATTATTATTATAAATCTTACACATAGGTAACTTTAAAAATTTGATTTGATCTTACATTTACTTACTAAATATTTAGAAAAATAGATCAATTGTTCTACCATTAAAAGGAAGCTTAGACTCCAGAGAAGACAAGTAAATAATAAAATAAAATATTATATACATTTGTAGGGGTGTGCGAAGCCAGTTTTTTCAGTTCGAAGCAAAGTCGAAGCGAATATTTGAGAATATTCTCGAAGTCGAATCGAAGGTCGAATAAAATTTAAACAACTAATAATAGCTCCGAAAACAAATTATTTTTCAAAAAAAACTTGGGTGTTTTTAGCCTTAATATATTTATATTTAGTTCAAATGCTATTAAATTGATACATTTTATCTAACTTTAATAAAACATTATAATCTAGCCTAATTATGTAATAATACACTATAAGACATTTACCCTTTAAAAAAATTATGTAGACCTACAAAAAAAACATATACTTGGGCACGTAAATAAACAATTATAATTTACTAAACAATATAGGTATAGACTATATTAGGTTAAATTATATGCTAAGAAAATATTTACACAGGTCAGTGACATGCAACGATATTATCCTACATTTGATTTGCAATTAAACTTCTAAAAATATTCACTTCAGGGCAGGTTATGTTATAACTTATTTTTAAAAAGAACGCATATTAGGATAAATTATATCAAAATCAAACCGTTTTTATAAGTTAAAATAAAAACAAACATTATAAGAAAATATTTACACAGACAGTTAGTTAGAAGTGTCACTTTTTCTTCAAGTTATTTTGAAGGAATGTTAATTCCTCGACATGAATAGGAGTCAACGATTCTCGTCTGGCAGTCTGTTTCCTGAACTAGAAAAGACCCTTTCACTACACACACTTGTAGCAGGTATTCCCAGGTATTTGAGGGCTACCTTGGAGACATTAGGGTATTTTCGAGAACCCTCTTCCCTCCGCCAGATATAGGGGTTTGTTGATCTAGGCACTCGTGGTTCATTTAAGTATTCCTTCACTTCACTATTGTTGTCTATTGCCAGTTGGGTGGTATTTGGTATGGAATCAAAACTTGACCATAGTCCAGAACTAGAAGAGGAGCACGAGGGTTGTTCGTCTCTTACGTTAGGCTCTAAAGATGACTTGTCACTCAACTTCTTAACTTCAATTGCTAGCGTGTTTACTGCCACCATATCATCAATCAAGACACCTCTAAATCTTGGGTCACATAGCATGGATGGGCAGAAAATAGGATCTGAATCGTAGAAACTAAAGCGAGATTTCAAAGCCTTATCTAAACTTCTTGCGAACATTACACCATCCTTCTTGCTGGTGATAAAAACATTTAGATGGGATTTGAGGCAATGAAGGATGGGTATAACCATTGAAGAGGTTGGATAACTGTCCCCACTGATCTCCTTGGTGGCGTCATCTAGTGGCCCAAGAACCTCTACAATGCCTGCCGCTTGCTTCCATTCAACTATGGTCAGGACCTCGATGTTATTTTCTGAATTGGCAAGTTCAGCTCCAACAGCTTTCCTAACAGCATTTAATCGAGAAAGCATGTTATACTCGCTGGACCACCTTGTATCCACAAACAGAATCAACTCGAGTACTGGCAGTCCCTTCTCTTCCATTACAGAATGTAATCTTTTTCTTGCGGATGGACTACGACTATAATGACCCACAATTGCTTTTGCCTTTGTCAAAAGCGTACAAACCCCAGGACATTCTGCTTTAGCATCATGGATAGCTAATTGTAGGGAATGGGCAAAACATGGAATAGAAATAAACAGGGAATTAACTGCAGAACGAAAATTTGGAGCATTATCGCTGACACAATATATTGGAAGTGTATCTTCATTTAAAGCAATGCCCCATTCACATACAGCCTCTTGCAGTGTAGCTCTGATGTTCACAGCTGTGTGTGATTCATTAAGTAGTACGGTGTTCATTGTAAATGACTTGTACTCAAAGTTTGGCTTTAAATAATGACACGTCAGACTTATGTGACTGTCGTGTGCACGTGATGTCCATCCATCATAGGTAAGCGACAAAGCAAAAAGTTGGGGTAAATCATTAATAAGTTGACATTTTAAATCTTGTTTTGTCTCATCATATAGTGCTGGCACATAGTTTCGTGAAAATGTAGTGCGGCAAGGAACTTTGTAGTTTGGCACTACATGTTTAATTAAGTTGATGAAGCCTTCTTCCTCCACAAACTCGTATGGCAAGAGACTCATTGCCAACATTTTTGCAATTTACTTTGTAATTTTGTATGCTACTGGGTTGGTAGGCTGCATGATCAAACCTTTCTGAAAGGCACCTTGAATTGTTGACTGAACTAGTGTGTCTTTTTTAGGAGCTGTGGTAGAATCAATTTTATTGCCTTTTGCTCTTTTAAATTCATTGAAATGAGATGGATGCGTCTCTAGATGGTTTGAAAGTGTTTTTGTTGTGCCTGCAATAGAGGATTTTAAAAATTAAAAAACCTGAAATCAAAAATGTAAGTTATATTTTAATCCAATAGTAAAAATATTAGGGTTGAATGCATTAAAATGATTATATAGTCCTAGCATTGAAGCAAATTTAAACTTGAGAAATTAAAGAAGTAATTTGTAAAATCCAATATTACTGTTCAATCTAACACATTAAAATAAAATGTAAATAAACTGCATCACATGCGCTAAATAAGTTATCGTAGTTATTTTTATTTAAATTTTAAATTTAAAAAAAAAGGTAAATCTTTTGGTATTACGAGAAAAATATACATTGTTTAAAAAAGGAACACGTCTTTTATAGCAATTAAGTCACCTGTTGGCGTCTTGTATTTTTTCAGGCATATATTACACTGGGCAGTTTTCTTATCAGAAGCTCTCGTGAAAAATCCCCATATTTCACTTTTATTTTTCTTTGTTTCGGACATTTTCGTAGGCCTAACCAAAACTATTAAGAAGTTAATAATAAACAAAGCATAGCAGCAGAGAATTAAACATGAATTATGAAACTGTTTAGTAAATACGTTTTTTGTCAATATAGTTTTAAAGTCAAATGTAACCAACATAAAGTCATCGAATTTTCCATTCAAGTTTTTGGGTTAATATAAATAAATTATTTAATATTTAATTTAAAAAAGTATAATTTAAAATTGAAACAAAATTTATTCAGTAAAGGGTAAATATGTTTACTTTTATTCTGTCTCAAAATTATTTTTTTCGACTTTCTATCAAGTGTTTAATTTATCTCTCGGCGCATGCGTCGTAACATTTTCTGTCGAGTTGAGCAAATACACGTGAAGTTCATTTCATTTCAGATTATTGAAAAAAATTATGCGAAATTCAAAACAAAAATATGATTTTAAAATTATATATTGTTTTAAAAAATATATATTATTTTTAATCTTTATCACGTGAATTTAGGACATGTGGGGGTGAAGATAGCTGAACGTATTTAATTTGTGAATCGAGCAGGCCGTGTGGCATTGAATATAATCGATTATTGAACTTGTTTAACTATTATCGATAGTTATTCAATATTTCATCAAAACACACTATTTAAAATTTACAAGTTATTTACTAAAGCTACTATCACACGACACTTGCTTGTACTAGAAATCAAGTGTGCTAGCTAGCGCCTAGATATCTGTATACTAGCTAGTACAATAGAAACGGGACTAGAGTATTCACACGCTGCTAGTTTGGTACTAGGTTCTAGTGCAAATATTTATGGAACACCAACAACTATTAATTTTGGGTGAAGGAGCTGAATTAATTATTAATAATGATATTGAAAATTATGAGAGGGAGCGCAGGAAAAGAATATGGACATGGAACTGGCTGGAAAGACGAAATAATAATCGCGGGATACCGAAAATGATACATTCGGAGGTTAGGTAGGATACATTCGGGGTGACTATAACGTTTAGTATCTCCCCAAATTTGTATTCATTTATTTACGATGTGGTCAGAGGCCCCTAAGCCTATGGGTGTCCAAGTACAGTATCCTTAACACACACATGTTCTTTTTTAGGCCTACGCACACTTTATATTCTAAAAAAGCAACCACCCAAGGTTGGCATGCTATCAAGTTTATTTAGATTAAATTTGGGTCTGGAACACAGTTTGTCGTTTATAGATGACATGTTTTTAATTAAATATATATTAAATATATTGTTATATTGTGGAAATTTGGTATTATATAAACAAGGATATTTAGAATAACTTTCTGCCAACAACAAAATAGCATCCGATGACCATGTCGGCGCCATTTCTATTATTTCTCCACACAAACTCACAAAGTCTCAGCGCGCTTTGATTGGTCGAATTACACAGACTAGTGTCAGAACTAGTACGAAAATAGCGCCTGTTCTATCCTCAAAACTAGTATGGTAGCCAGTACCAAGTGGCAGAACCAGTATACTTTTTCTGATTCACACGACGCTAGATGATGACGTGCTAGCTAGCGCTAGCTAGCACACTGGATTTCAAGTACGAGCTAGTGTCGTGTGATACTGGCTTAAGCGAGAATAAGAAAAAAGTAGTTACCGGAAAATTATTTTTTTTTAACAAAATAGTGTGTTCAGCATTTATTAAAAGTGGTCACTAATCTCAGTGGAAATATTGAGGGAAAATAATTATGTCAAGAGTCACAATCAACTAGTCGTTTTATAACCATGTCCTTTTGTATCAATACATAGATATTCAAAAATATCGAACTAATCGATATTTAACCTATAAATCGACAGGGCCCAACTTTGAACTTTCGAAAGGTAAACAAATGAAAATAATTTGTATTAGAAGCTTGCGCCCTATATATATTAATAATCATTCTATAATTCAAAGTTTGTATTTGTTTTAAATTGTGAATTGTGTGTGGTAAACATGAATATAATTTATTAGAATAACAGCTCAGAATGGTAAAAATTGAAAATACTTATATATTTTTGCCGAAGCTTCGAATTTTTCGAAGTAAATTTTGTTTGCCGAAGTCGAAGTCGAAGCTAATTAATATTCGCTTCGACTTCGAAATTTTCGAAGCTTCGCACACCCCTAGTCAAATGTAACATTTGTTTGATAACAATGTCACTTCAAGACCAAGAAACTTTGTAAAGGAACTTTAGGGTTGCCTAAAGATGTGCACCTCACTTTATGAGCTTTTTTTAAAAATAATCTTTTACCTACGGTATATTGAGAGCCTAACGCTTTGGCCTGCTTAACTGCTGGTGCGGGATACTTAAAAATCCAAGAATATAATTATTTGCATTCGCATCATATAAACCTAGAAGTATGAAACCGAGCGTTTGTTTATAGCATATGCTTTTATGATTCTGACACCTTCGACCACTCGACCACGACTTCAAACAAAGAAAAAAATACTTGCATTCTGCATAAATTTACGTGCTGAAGGAAATATTGGGGGAGCATCTCGGATTTATTATCTTTACCATTGCATTATATTTTGAGTTTGATGCTTATGGTAAAAGAGAATGCGACAAAAGACCTGTGTTTTTGGAGTTTTTTTTTAACAAAACAAAAACAGATCAAATAATTCTCCAATAGAAACATAGCTTAATTTTCTTCATGTGATGGCATAAACACTTATTGAATATCTGTCAAGGGTGTACTGAAATTTGATGGTAAATTTTCTCTTCATTTAAAAGGTTTCTCATATACTGCCGCAATGTTCATGAATCATGACAGATATTTAAGAGCTATTTATATTAATATGTGTATACAATTAAATTCTATATTTATTCTGGGGAAATATTTATTTATTTTACTACAAAAACACTGATCTTTCCACCCAACCTTAAATTCGCTACCAACCAACTCTGTCCCTCGGCATACCAACTAGGTCCAGAGTAATTATGTGATTAACCCAACTGTGTCCCAGGCAGCGATTGAACTATCTGTGTCCGAAACAAGAAATTCAGTTGTGTAAAATAAATGATTAAAATAAACATTGATACTAGCAGACCCAAAACAAATTTAATTTAAAATTTCATGTGCACTAAAATATTAAAATTGAACAGCACTAAGGTCTCAAAACAAAATTGAACCTAACATTGGGTGGGGTAATATTTATTTATTTTTAAATCGAGTTCAATAAAAGAATTAGTGATAAAAACTTTGCCAAAACAATAACTAGATTATTAATATTATATAAGTCACAAGTGTCTATGGTCAATATAAATAATTTAAGTTGAGCTGTTAAAATAAAATTTAAATATGGCCACATGACTTACTGATATTGCTAATTATATTTTGACATTGAATTATTCTTAGTTTCTTTAAAAAGTCAATTTATAAAAGTTTGACATAGTGATTCCAATTCAAATCTGAATCTAGGATCTATTTAGATTTGAAGTTTTTACTGCAACTCAAATCTTTCTAATATTAAAATTTAGAATTTCAAATTGTATACAAATCTTGTTTGGATTCTGATTCGTAACTTCAAATCAAATACAAATCTTGGCTAGATTCAGATTCAGATTCAAAATGTTGAGGTGTCACACAGACTCAAAAATCTATCTTTATAGTGTTTTTTTTACAGGTCCTTAGCCTGTTTCATTCCAATGGCTCTAAATGCTGTCCTTCCATATTTGCTTCGATCTTCTAGGTCATCTAATCCCTGGAGGTCTTTCGTCTCTTGATACTTTGACACTTCTTTCTTATTGCATACTGTCAATATGTTGGTTCCATTCTCTCCTACGCGAAGCTACCCATTCAGTAATGAGGTTGATTTGACCAGATTTTCTTTGTTCTCATTTCTTTCTTTGACGAATAACGATTTATTGGTGATTTTCCTCAATACTCACCTTTCTGCGACATCCAGCTGTTGTTGGGTACTACGTTAAGTTTCACTTCATGTTTCTGCGGCATATGCGAGTTTTGATCTTACCATTGACTTAAATATATTCTTGCTTTTGAATCTTGTCATATATATATATATATCTTGTTGTACCATATTGAGTAATTAAGGCAGCCGGCGATTCGGTTATCTTTTGTCAGTTGTTCTTTTATTTATTTACCTGTTTTCTTATTTAGCACCACGTTTTACTACCCGTTCAGTTTATACGTTTATTTCCCTGTTAATTTTGAGCTTGTTATCCCATATATTTTGTCTCAGATACTTGTTCAATTATCTGGTTATCGACCACCAACTTGAAGCGTAACTTTTGTTGTTGTTGCAATGGTCATATTTTGGTCTTGTGTATGAAAATTGTCAAATTAAAATTTTGGCAGGTTTTGTTGAATTAATAGAGAAGCCGTTGTAGATCAATTTCATTTTCAACCACCAATACTGGCTCGTCTGAGTAACATATAATATTTAGGTTGTGTCTTTCCGTTCTTTATCCTTTTTTTCCCCATATGTTGTATTATCTTATTCATTATTACACTAGTATTAATTTAAAATAAAGTTAAACTATAGATGAATTTCATTTTTGGTTTTACATAAATAAACTCGTATTATAATTGTAGTTCATAAGTGCTTTCTATTTGACAACTTCACTATATAGAATAGGTCTATGCGAGTATTATGATTTTCAATCCGTGCTTTAAATATATATACTTGAGCTTGGGATCAGGGCCAACAGATTTATAGGCTACAATATTGAGCTTTTTGAAAAATGTTATTTCTTTGCCTTGCACTGTGTCTATAGTGATGAATTACTTTTTGTTTACTATTCTCTCTACTTGTTGGGATGGGTCCATGCCATTTTAACAAGAAGTGGTTGACGCATCATTTCTTTTATTTTGTGCACAGTTGCACATGTGTAGAGTGTTCAAAAGCAATTTTTGTTTTTTTAAACCCCTTACCGTTTGGGGGAGAGGAGGGTGGGGTTTGTTGATGGCATTCAGAACATCTCAATTTATGTGACTGAAAGCATTTACGCAAATTGCTAGAACATTTTTACTAGGTAATTGAAAAAATTCAAAAATTCAAAAACTACTGTAGGTACTCGGAAGAAAATAATGATTTTTTGGTCTATTATTTTAACTTTATGATGTATTTTTGAAATTTTCTTGAGGGTCTAAGTTGAACAATTAAATTTTCATTTTTTCGAGCCATGTTTCATTGGGAAGAGCACAATACAGTCACACAATATATTTTTTTTGCAAGAACCGTATATTACATTTTTGGAAAATTATTGTATTTCGTTCATCTTTTATTTGTGAATATATAAAATTATGTGTAATTTATGGTAGTTTTTAATATTATCAATGTAGGAATTATTGATATAATCTACATTTAAAATTATTACTAATTCAAAAAAGTCTATGGTATTCCAGGAGGAGCCATTAACATTTTCTGATGTCACGAGATGAGTCTAGGTTTAAGATACACAAAATATCTCTGGAATGGGTATTTTAAGGCTTTCAAAAGAGTGATATAATTTGTATAGTATTTAATTACAACTTTTTATCTTACTTTAAAAAATTTGTCATCTAATGCCGCTATGCTCATGACATATATATATTATATATTTAGGCGAGGATGTAAGGAACAAAAGAAAAGGCCAGTGTTTTTGCAGTTTGTAGAGCCAGACTTTTTTTTGTCCCAAAATAATTATAATATTGCTCCAGTAGAAACATAGATTTTAATTTTCTTCATATATATATATAGTTTATATCACCATGTGAAGAAAATTAAACATATATGTCGTGGTACCTTAAAATTGGTAGAACTACAGAGTTTTTTTTAGAAAAGAGTTATTTATAGTTAATTTACTCGATAATTCCGGCAAAATTAGAGTTCACCCTTGTATGGAATAATAAAAGGTACATATTTATTTAATGTCCACTATGACTGTGTAGATCTGTATGATTAAATTTTTGCAAATTAATTATTTATCTTATAAAATAGTTTGTTAATTCCACAGTCACATACCTGTTTATTCTAGGGAAAAGCAATATCTCAATTTTTACGTTTATCGCTTTCTATGAGAGTATTTGGAACTAAATTTCACATTTGGTGCTTTATTTGAGATATTTTCTCTCTGTTTCTAACAAAGCTCATCCATCTAGCACATTCTATGGGATATTTTGGAACTAACTGTACTATTAGTTCCTTGTTTTTTCTTATGTTGGATAAAGACGGTTAGTTTATTTTCATATTTGGTTGCCAACCTGTGGAGCTTTTCTGTCCGTCAACTCATAGCAATATTACAATTATTTTCTAACCTTAATTAAACTATAATTATTTCAGTAATGGCAATTAATATTTTAGGTCGTATGTGTCGATTTAACGTTGTTAAGCATCTTACAAACGTTTCATTTTACAGTAACAGTCCAATTACAGCAAATATAGAAAAACTTTTAAAAAACAGTAAAGTTGTTGTATTCATGAAGGGTGTCCCAGAGGAACCTAGATGTGGATTTAGTAATGCAGTTGTTCAAATACTCAGGATGCATGGCATAACTTATGAATCTCATGACGTTCTAAAAGACGAAGATTTGAGAGAAGGTACTGTGTCAAATCCCAATAGGCAAATGTTGATGCATTTTAGTTTAATTACTCTAGCACCCTTTTCCCCTCTTAAAAAAAATGGTCCGAATGAAACTCCAGAATTATATCTTTGAAGTCACTTTTGTTGTAAAAAAACCCCAAAGTCACAAAGTCAATAGGCTACTAGGCCTATATCAATTTTGGCTGCAAATAAATATGTTTGAATTTTATCTTCTCTTCTTCCAACCAAAATCATGGTAGGCCTATATCGCTACACTCACAAATATGCGGGAATCCATTGATACTAAATTCATGATTACTTAAAAAGTTTGGTATTAAACCAAAAAACTATAGGCCTACCTTTTCCACAAATTTTTCACTATAAAACACCTGAAAATCACATCATTTATACTAGCATACCTACATTCACAAAAATGTGGTAAATCCATTGATAGGCCTACTAAACTAATGGTTATTAAAACATTTTAGTATAGCCTAGTTAACAATAACAAATCCAAAGTCGGGTAGCAAACGTGTATGGTTCCTTTTGAGAATTTTTTTTTACAAAAAATAATTAAAATCTTATCCTGTAGTGATTTATTCCATAAGATAAAAAAGTGTCACCATTAAAATATTTTGATTGGTTGATTAAATAATTTATATAATATACATAATTTACATAATATTTTTAGGTCACTTTGCACTATAGCTATTGTTCAGCCCTTTTGGACTTATTTTTATGTCATTTTGAACTTAATTTTGTGTAATTTTAAACTTGATCATTGTGTTATTTTGGACTTATTTAGGTGTTATTTTGGACTTTAAAATGTTTTGAATTGGTTGAACTTTATTTTGAATCATATTTTTTGGACTCGGGGTGAGTTTGAAAACTAAATAAAATTAACTTGATTTCTCATAATATTTGGATTTTGCGCTTTTCTGAGTATTCTTGATTTGTCGTCTTTCTTGGTCTTTCCAATAGTAATAACTTGTTTGGATATCAAATTGTGGAATTGAAAGATAGTCAATGTATATTGGATACTCGAGTATAGTTTTTTTTTCTCTTGTTGAGTTTCTCAACAAAGGAATTATTTGGATTCTTAAGATGTTAACTATTCATTATTGTGTTCGTGTGTTAATTATTGTGTAGGCCTTTGTGTGTTTGTTATATAAATTTCTTTCAGGGATCTTTTCGATTTAAATCATTAGCTAAGTAGCCAAAAATATAAGTGTTTCTACAGGACTTAACCTCTTAAGGGTAATGGTTTTTACTTCAATCATTTGCTAAGTATTAAATATGTCCACAGGACCTCTTAAGGGTACCATATGTAATGATTTTGATATGTCATTTGTTAAGTTAACTATTAAATATGTCTACAGGACTTTGTCCCTTAAGGGTATCATTTTGTATATTAAGACCATTGAAGTATTTGGTAATTAACTTACTTGTGCAGAAATAAGGCCTATAACATTAAAATTTTGTGGTTCCCAAAAATTGTTCATGTGAGGATTTTTCGAAATATTGCTATACATCTTACATTACTGTATTAGATCTCACTTCCCAAGTTCTGTTATATTTTTTTTTTTGGCTTTGTGTTAATCTGTAATACTTATTTTTGAATTAGTCTATAGCTGCACTCCTGTCAGCTAATATTTTTTATGTAATTCTGTTAAATAAAATATCATTTAACTCTCTCTACATATATTTTGTTGAAGAGTTATTAGTTCCTCCCATATAATTGTAAATGTATTACATTACCCAATCAAAGAGTTGAAACGGTAACATTTCCTGAAACACCTCAACCATAGGACTCACAAAAATGAATATCCTTCCACATAAAATAGTAATGTGTTTGTAAACTAACTAGTAGATTTTAATTATTTTTTTCCATAGAAAACCCATTTCTGGAATATTAATGTTACCATCATATTTTCTAAACTTCATGAAAATCTAAAGAATCACCACAAAACAAACCTTCACACATATCAATATTCTTGTAAAACACTATGATAAATTTAAAGGATTGTAGGAATGGAGTAGGACAAATATTTAAGGTATTTTAGTGTGTATTAGTTATTATGTTCTCAATTAATATTGTGAAAACAAAAAACATTCTATGTCAAGAAAAATAAGGTAGCCTACAGCAGTGGTTCTTAACCTTTTATAACTCGCGGCCCCCTACTTTTTAATAATATGATAATCATTAAGAATTATTCTAAAATAGTGGCTTTATTTACTGATTATAACAACAAACCAATAAACAACAGAAATTAACTTTCCAAAATGTATTTAATGCGACTTCTGCTGTTGAACACTTTCCACTAATTTGTTTTTTCTTGTCTCAATATTTGTATTATTTAATGATATTCCCATGCAGGAGTCGATTTTGAGTCAATTTCACTGCTTTGTTTCAATATCTACCATTGGGGAAAATCTCTTTTCGAATAAATAAGTAGAAACAAATGGCAGCAAATTTTGAATGACAATAGTAAACACATGGGGATATTCACTCTGGATATGTATCCAAAATTGGACCAAACTTTTCTTCTTGAAAACGGATATCAGACTTAAATCATTTGTTAATTCCAGCAGTGTATCTTCATCAGTAGATAATAAATTGGTATTTTCCCAGTTATAATATGGATCTTGAATCCAACATTTTTTGCTATAAAGTTCATTATTTGGAAAATATTTATCGAATTTTTATATTAATTTCTGGAGATTACATTTAATTAAGGAATGTATATGCTGTTTACAAAATGTAAACTTGTTTTCTGAAATCATTTGCTAATAGTTCAAAAACTTAAAAAAAAAAAACATGTATTTTTATTCTTTGAATCCATATATGAATTTTCAATTGCATTGCTTCGATTTTACTTTTTATAGTAAAAATGTTGGAATGGTTTCCTTGTAAAGATAAATTTAACTGATTTAGAATAGAGAAAATATCTGCTATACATGAAACTTTATAATCCAATTTCTATTATCGTAATAAATGGCCAAACTTGATATTTTATCATTTAAAAAGTTTTTAACTTCTGTTTTTAATTCTAATAAACGATTCAGAATTTTCCCTCGTTACAACCATCTAATTTCTGTGTGAAGTAGTAGCAGTGATTTATGGCCAGCTCCACTTTCTCCACAAAGAGCAGAAAATAATCTAGAATTAAGAGCATTTGCTTTTATAACGTTTTTACAGAAACCATAATTACATCATTTAATTCTGGACTCATTTCTTTTGAAGCTAATTGTTCTGTGTGTATGAAACAATGAGTAGCTATTATATTAGAATGTGCACTTTGTTTTATTTGAGAGAGAATGTCGTAACAGTTGCACCATAAGTACATATTCTGACAATTTTGCCATTGTAGGCCTAAATCATTGTATGTGAAAAATGAATTTGTTTTATTAAATAGGATTTCACTTGTTTTCTCAGTTTCTAAATTTAAACAAAACACAGTTTCTTCAAATATATCTTATTTACTATGGTCATTAAACTTCACATATCCCAAACAGATTGGAAATTTCAGTTGATTCATCTATTTGTAATGAAAACCACGGAGAATTCTTATTATTTTGAATGAACTGCTCTTGAAGATAGTGAGCAATCAGTGTAGTTCGATGACAAATAATATCATTTGACATAGGCATTTCTTTGATTTTATTATATTATATTATATTTTCTGATATTCCAAATATTTCTTTGCAAAGATTAATCATGCATGGTTTCAATAAACTTTCACCTATTGTAAACGGTTTCTTTGATTTGGTAATATGCAAAGCTGTTAAACAAAGCTTTAACTAATAATTTATTTGTAACAGTTGTTGCGTTAATGAAGGACTTCTGATCTTTCAGTTCATCCTTTTTTCTTACAAAAAAACTCTTCTGGTTTACCTGTATATTGCTGATGCCATATTTCTAGATGCATTCTAAATTTATTTGGTTTCAAACATTTATTTGAGAGGACTTCACCACAAACAATACATTGTAGCTTTAGAATTCCATCCCTTTCTATGCCGATAAATCCGAATTTTATATCATTTGTATCATATAACCTTTGTTTACTTTTACATAATTTTTGTATATCATCTGTAGAACTATCACTATCACCGCTTTCACTGCTTCTTTTAGAACTTACTGGCACATTTATAATTAGAAAATTAAATAATGTTCCTTGTTTTGCTCATTTTATAAGTGGGTAAATTATTAAGGTATAACAAAAACAATTCACTAAAAAAGTAAACACAAACAATAATCCAATATCCAATCACAAAAATAACAACATCTGTACGACAATCTCTCCCAAGAATGGTTAGCGCTAACTGTCGTATCAGTCATCAGTGCATGCTTGTGCAGTAAATATACGCGAGAAAGAGATTTTTGGTACTATCCGTGATTTATATTGTCCATGCTTCCCCTCTCCTCCATTATCCGGGAAAATCGAGAGTCTACTATACTTACATGCTTACGATCATCGAATTCTTTCTTCCAAAACTTAAAATTTAAAATAATTGACTTCAATAATAAGCAAATAACATTTTTAGTAATCTTTTTGAGGGGTCCCAGAAAACTTTTCGCATTCCCCTGGTTAAGAATCGTTGGCCTACAGGACAAATGGAATAGAACGAAGATAATAGGCTACCTAGAATAAGAACAAAACAAATGGAATAGGACCAAGATGGCGTGAAGTCGAAGATATTTTAGCATGCAATCATCATTAGATCATCAATCTTGCGATTGGTTTGCTGCAGCTCTCCACTCTTTCCTATACTAGGTCACATTCTTTTACATCTTAGTACCTTCTTCTGCCAACATCGTTCACTATCTGGTACATGTACTCCACACTTGGTCTCCATCTTGAATTTCACCCTTCCAAAGTATGCAATCTATTAAATTAATTAGCTACTAAAAAAAATAAAAATAATCATAAGTGGAAATATTTTAATTCTTGTGTCTCTATTGTGGTATTTCATTAATGTAATTTAATGAAGAAAACAGGTTTTTGGCATTCAAAGAAAGCATATTTAACCATCTATTACTTAAACATGCCAAATAAAAATTCATTGATGTCATATTATAATGGTTGAGGGTAGTGAGGAGTGGAGGATGTTACATACCGGTAATGTGTTACATACCCTGTACTCATCACAAGACATTGTTAGGATAATCAAGTCTTGTAGACTGTGGTGGGCAGGACATGCAGCGCAAATGGGAGAATCTAGAACCATATACAGGATATTGATTGGTGAACCCAATGGAAAGAGAACATTGGGAAGATCTAAACGCAAATGGGAGGATAGCATTAGAATGGACTTGCAAGTGATAGGGTGTAATAAGGTGGACTGAGTAGAACTAGCTCAAGATAGGTATAGGCAGTGTACTTTCATAAGTTCCACAATTTACATTTGAGTTCTTAATGCCATAAAGTGAGTAAGTAAATAATGTCATTATAAACAAAATACAGTAATCACAGAAATTGACATCCAATAACTCAACATTCTGTGTAACTCGACACGCACACACATGCACACAGTTGTTGGCACCCGGCATCACAATCCAAGGTCATTCAACTGTATAACCTCTCAGTTTGTTTGTGTAACTCAATTGGAACAGTCATGCTGTGGTGTTTTTACAAGTGCTGTGTTTGTTAGTTTTCCAATTCAGTAACATGTTAATCGAATCAATACAATATTATATGTACAGTACTGTACTGCATTTTGTATATTACACATATGTATGTACACTATCATATTAACACGTAATATATTGTGCTGTACGTATATTACTTTTACTGTACTGTACAATACTACTGTACTGTGATTCATCCTGGTTTAGTAAACATGACATAGTAAACTTGCATCTTATGCAAGTTCATTCATAAAACTCGAAATTTCAATAACTCGACATCATCTGTCCACATTAGGTCGAGTTTTAAAGAAACTACTGTAGTTAAGCCAGTGGCGAGTCTTGCAAATATTCAGTGTTACCACTCTAGGCTTACTATTGTCAATCTCAAAATGGAATGCGTAAGTTCATGTATTCACTCAGCCTGGATATAAAATATGTTTGAAATTCTGACCTGTGGATGCATGACTTTTCACGACACCCATTGAAACGTGTTAGAGCAAAGGAATCTGTCACTAGTTTGGACTCTACTTGTATAGGTACAGGTGTGACTGATCCAGTCAGCATAGTAGAGCCATTTTCTCCACTGCTGTCTGGAACCTATAGGCCCAATGGGTCATATAAAATCTATTTACTTCCACTGGCCATTTCTTTCTATTCTAGTTTTAATTTCTCTGTCGATCTTCTATCTTTCTTGATTGACACTCTTTATAAGTAGCCTATGTTTTTGTTTGAGTGAATTTGTGCCTGTTTTTAGAATTTACAAAGGTAGATACTACGAATCCTTGAGATAAAAAATTGAACATATGTTTACAAATTTGGTGGAAGGGGTGAGGGGTGAAATGATTTGGTAACACTTAGTAAAATTTCATACTTACCCATCGACAAGGGCTATCTATTAGGGAGATAAAATTTTATATATCTTTCTTTTCTTATTATAAAGTCTAATTGACTAATATATTTTTGGTAAGTTATGTTATTCAGTGATGAGTTATAGCCCTACATATTTGTCAGGGATAATTGATTTTATACATTTTAATCAAAATATAATTATACACAGAATTTCACAAAATTTTCGTCACAATAGCCTACTAAAATAATAATATAAAATGCCTATGTTAATTTATCGCAGACTTAAATTGAACAATCTTAAGCCACACCTTTGCAGTCCAAGATTATTGTTTTAATATATGGTTTGTGTGGTGAATTTCACTGTATCTTTTCCATCATCTTGTAAATTAAATTGTGATTCATTAAACTAACCTATTTTACTAATGACCTCTCATTCTTCTAATAAAATTAACACCCAATTTTACCATTGCAGTGCATGTTTGGCTTGTTTATTGACATGTCTTTAAATTTAATTAAGGAATATTAATTTTAATTCAAACCAATTTTATTTAGTTTTTAAAGTAAATTACACGATAAGTGATAACACACAACAATCTGAATGCTTGGAGGTACATCTTAAGAGCGTTCATCATAGCAGGCCCAACTCATCTCCCGGCTCGCGTGAGGTACGATTGTTAAAGGGAGAAGAAAAGACTAAGATATGCCAAAAATATGTGCAGTGCATTTGTATTTGAATGATTACTAGAAATTTTACACAGTGACGATGGGGGACAAAGCAACAAAGTTTCTTGTTAATAGCTACACTATGTTCCTACTATGACATAATGAAGATTTGTGCACAATGCTTATCTGTGCAGCCATTCTAAAATGGTCAAAAACGGCCTTTTCAATGCAGTTTTTATCAAAATACAATTTAATATTGCAACAATGTTCTTCTTTAAGAACATCTATTAACTCTTTATCTCCATTACTGTTTAATTAGAAATGATCCAAGTGCATTAGTGTTTGTGTAACTTTACGATTTCTAGCCGACAATATCACAGAATTGATGCGCATGTGATGCACGCTCTTAAGGTATTGTTGTAAAATATTAAAAAATACAATAATAATTAACTAAATTTAATATCTAATTGAATGTTTTCTTAAATATTTTATCAACAAACATGAACCAATATAATCTATATTAACTCTTGTTAATTTAATTTTGTTCAGGAATCAAGACATACTCTAATTGGCCCACCATCCCCCAAGTCTTCATAAATGGGGAGTTTGTTGGTGGATGTGATATAATGCTTCAGATGCATCAAAATGGTGAACTAATTGAAGAGCTGAGGAAAGCTGGGATCAAATCAGCACTTCTGGACAAGGCGCTGAAAGAGGAAGGGACTAAACATGCTGATGAGGCTAAATAGAATTAATTTAGGAATTTTAGCTATAATGAGTCTGTTGTTATATTTAGGTTATATTTGAATAATAATTTATTACGATTGTAATCGGTACTTCAGAACAGGTGGAAAAGTTCTCTACTCTCAATCTATTATCAGGAACAAACACAAAACTTACCATTTTGCTTGAACTTCATACTTGTTTATAATGGCTTCTACAAATTATATTTAATCTAAATATTTCATTGGCATGGTCTTAAATTTTTTTACCTTCTTAATTACATGATATAACAAACATTAAGACATTATAATTAGTATAACTTAATTATGTAGTATGTATTTTAAATGTGATGACATATCATTAAATTAATAATATTGTAATTTATTGTAAGCATGGGTTGTTAAATTCTATAAAAAGTTTAAAAATTGTTAGACCTTGTTTAATGAATTTTTCTTTTGTGAATTGTGATATCACAGCATGTTTGCATGAATGTAAAATGTTGAATTAAAGAAAATGTCAAATGTGTTGATTTATTTCTTTTGTAGAGATTCATATAACATTTGTATACTTATAATTAAAAAAAAAAATTGATGGCCAAATCTATAGGTGCACAGTTGTTACTATGAATTCTAGCTTCATACAACATAATCCATAAATTAAATTTAATCAGCTGAATACATTTTTATATCTATATCTTGATGAAATACTTTGAATACAATTTTAGAAGGTCTAACTTGGGCTTTTTCTGTGGATTGAAAATTAACTTGAAAATAGCTACATAAGTACCCACATTTGCTTTCCATGATTATAATTTTGACATATGTCATTTGGCATCCCTTAACAACTAAATAAAACACACTGTATTTCACCGCATAATGGTTTCACCGTGTTTTTCAATCCAAAAAGTTGGTCTCAATGGTTTCATCGCATAATAATTGCACCCTCTTTTTCAGTCTTGGTTTAAAAAATTTCACACTAAACTTTTACTTTAAAAAAAATGTTAATGCTGTTAAATTTTACCTCTGTTACTGTCATAATATCAGGTCGTATAATATTAGAGACCACTTATGTTTCATGTTGAACACCACAAAAATTTAGAGTCTTATTATATTTGAGTCCGTTCTATATTCGGGCTAATATGGGAATAATTTCTTACTAAACTGTCTTTGGTATAAGTTTAGGATGCAAAATATATTGTGAAGTATGACTTGGGTACAAAATTTAATTTTATGTGTCGGAATGGGTAATAATAATAATAATAATAATAATAATAATATGTTTTACTAAAAAAAATCACAAAACAATAAACTATTTGGCCTTGGTGATCTTGGGGTAAAGTGTTCAGCTCAGGACTCAATGTTAGTGGGTTCAAACCCAGCTAGGGTCAACAAGTTTTTCTTGAGCAACATAAATCTATAGCACAACTTCCTTCAGAGAGGAAGTAAAACCGTCAGTCCCATGTCGATTGTGACATGTAAAAGAACTCTGAACTGTTGTTAAAGAGAGTATGATAGGAGGAGCTAATTTTCTAACTCTGACTAGATCCTGTGTGGATGAGTATACACCTTGTAAACATCTTTGTTGTGTAGGATGTCAGCGATGGCGAGGCAGGCCCACATACCTGTATAAATCTGCTCCAAGGCATGGGGAGGATCCTTTAGCTGATGAGGTGGGGGAAGGAAAGTTACGTCAGGAGGATCGTGGACGAGGTTGAGGAATGGAAGGGAGGGTTAGGGAGGTGAAGGTTTTTCTTGGACTACATCTCCACCCCTCCCTAACCTAAGATTTGTACAATATGCCTATCAAATATTCTTTTTGAGGGATGGTTTGGTGGTTGAGGGGTAAAGGAGAGTATATGGGCAGAGGGGGTTTATGGTTTGGAGAATGTGTAGGAGAGGACAAGGAAATTCACCGTTATGGATTCTTGGTGTGTTGGAAGTGGTTAGAAGGTGAATATGGAGGTGGGGAGGGTAATTTAAGGTTATACCACGGAGTCTAGCTGTGTAGCGTTAAGACGTTGGCAAGCAGATGTTTACATGGATTTCTCAAAAAAAAAGACCTTATTGAAAAATTTGAATTGTATAAACTAAAATCGGAATCGTACCCATTTTGAATGTTAACAATTCCAGCATTTCTCAAACAAGCAGACCTAATTAGAAATTGGAATTGTATCCTCAAATGGTGGATCTTAAGTTTTAATTCTCATGTTAAAGGTGACAGGCACCCCTAAGACACTCTACTCAAAACCCTATGTAAACGTTGATCAGACTTTGAAGCTTTTTAGTTGCACAATTTGCCGCTAAACGAGAAAGCATTGTGACCGTTGTGGATAGTTGTGATGTTTTATAACAAACACCTGTTCAGATTTATAAGATTTTTATTTCTGCACATTAGCTTTACATATCAAAAATAAATGTAAGTTTCCAGATTGTTTTAAAACTGACGTGTCAATGTTTATACACCCTCAAATTTCGAGAGACGTGATTGTGAAAAAAAAAAAAAATACTAGAAAGATTTCTGGTCAAGAGAACTTTAGAAAAAAAAATAATCAAATTATATATTTTGTGAAAAACATTTTTGGCCAAAAGATATTATACGAGAGTGTATTGTAGCAGATAGGGATGAAATAATTTTGCGAAAGGGAAATATGCAATTGCTTTTTATAATTTAAGATTAGTTTTTCTCTTAATTATTTCCACATTGGTTGATCAATGTTTTCAATAAAAATTCTGCTAGATAACAGTTATACTCTATTCACGGTAGGAATTACTCTCTAAGAGGTCTTTTTTCCTACCAAAATCCTACTATATAATAACTTTCTGGGAGGGAAAAGGCCTTTCAGAAAACAATTCCTACGCTGAACAACTTTACCACCATTCCTATGTCGTTGGCTACTTGTATGTTTATTTATAACAGTGATTTTTTTACTGCCTAAACTTTAAATATTATTTACATACTAAAATAAAAAGTATATTTTTTAATTGGGGATGGTACTCTAGAACTGATACAAATAAAACACTATTTTTTCAAAACAGCACATCATTAAGAAATTGCTATTACCATTTATGCTTGCAAGTAAACGTCAAATAAAATGATACTATAATCATATTCAGGCCTATTTAATATAATATGATTTTGTAATATTCAGACATCTCATTAGAATCAAAATCCAGACAAAGGGCCTAAACGACAAGTGTTTTTTTAACACTATTGTTCGAAATTTGAATTTATTTGCACATGAAAGGCTAGAAAGGTTAAGTAAGTAGGGGACAATGCTCAAAAACCTTACCCATACATATTTCCCTTTTTGTTGTTAGATATTAAAAATTTGATAATTTTTTGTATCAATACACTCATAAAGATATGGAGAATCGATATAAACAAAATTATTTTATTTACTTTCGAAAGTATTTGACAATATCACATTAAAAAACTAACACTATTTGTTTAGTTTTTTTAATGGCACTTGCCACAAAAGTATTAAATTATTCATAGAGGACTGAAACTGCTCATATCCTGACATGTTAAACTCTTTTAATATAATTGCACTATAGCTTGGTAGTAACAATCGATAAGTTGTTGCAAGTAATATTACTACAGTAATTTAATTAAATAATATTTAGGGATGATACTATCAACAATTGTCCTGGCACTTAAGTCAAATATAGTATTTAAAAAATGTCTATTTGAAGGCTGGAAATAAGCCTGGGACATTTTAAAGACGGTAGTACCAAAGCACTATGTTTAAATCTCAGTTTTTAAATAATAAAACGATATTGAAGTTTTATAGACTGTATGCAAGAATGAAATAAGTAAAAAGGTGAGAAGTATTGATTTGCCCTGGTATTGAACCTTCTGCAAGAACATACCCTCTAAGATAGCTTATTAACACCACTCACACTTTCGAATGTAAATTCATATTTTTTAAATCCACTCAAAAATCACACTTCTCATTCACTCTTCACGTTTGCTTATATCAATCTTGCATTCTGCCTTATCCCTTTATTAAGGAAAGACTTTAATTTTCGTATTCAGACAAATTACCCTAAATGCTACTCATCAGGATTAAATAAAAAAAAATCTCATATATTATTAGCTAGATGGTAAGACTGATTGATGCTTTAGTACCCTCATTCATCAATATACTTTTTAAATAATAATTTATAGCCATGTTTATATGATCAAATTTTAACAAACAAATAATTAGCATGTGATTTATAGCACAGTATTTCAAATTTAAATTATCTTACATCTATGAGCAAATGATTAATTGTAATTTGTATGTTATCATGTGTTGCGAGCTATTATTTTTATTCACTAGTTATCACATTTGGGATAGAATAATTACTGTCTAACAAAAATATAAGCTTGGAAGTTCAAACTTCTCCTAAAAATTTAAATTGCGCGCGCGCTATTCCGCAACGACACTAACGCCATTTGGCTTCAAGTCCTGATCACTGGAACCAAAGAGTAGCCAGACCCGTATATCTTAGACTCTGGTAACCGGACACTTTGATCTTATTAGTCAACAAAGTTACTAACAGAGTGCAGACAAAAAGCCATTAAAAATTGTCTTCGCTTGTTAACTCACCCTAAGTCTACTAGAGTGCAGCAGAAAATTATATTTCATAAATTATTTTAGTGGTTTGTGTTCATATTTTAAAAATAAAGTATAATTATTATATCATGCCTAAACTGTCAATTTTCTTATTTTGTTAAATTGACCTTTAAAATACAACCATTAATATACTTAAATAAATACATGTATTAAACGGTTAAGGGTATAAACCTTAAAATCTAATTTTAAATTATTTCTTAGAAAAAAAAAATCATCACTTAATAAAATAATAAATATAGATATTTGTGATTGAGAAATTGATTATTTATTCTGTTTACAAAAAAGAGCACAGGCTTGGATCAAATAGTTAATAATTAACATTTAGAAATTAAAATCAAATACGTAGGTTATACATTACTTGTCTTCATTTTGCCATGCTATTTTAGAGGCACATATTAATAGTTTCAGAATTCCTTTATTCTAGTGCTGGCCAACACTAAAAAGCACACAAGTACTTTACATAAAAACATAATAATATAAGAAAATAAAAATAAACAATCATAATTAAGTAATGATACAAACAAATAGTTATTAAAAGATAAGATAGCTAGTAATTATAACCAATAAATAATAGTGGTGAACATCAATAAGTACTGATATCAATAATAAAAACAAAACCAGTAAGCAGGATAATTAAAATTTAAATATTAGGGGTAGAACTTGTACTGAGCAAATTAGTGATAAGGGGGTTCTTTAAATAACTCTCTGCGTTTGACCCTTCTTTTGTGGTAAAAGTCGAATTCAACGAATCAAAATTGGCGCTATTGATACATCGGCCTATAGGGTTGACTTTATAATTTTATACTTAAATATTATTAAAATTAGCTGCAAAGACGTGAAAACTTCTACTGTTCTTTATAAATTTAACGCTTAATTAATTTTTTTTTTTAGCAAAATATAAATATTAACGTCTTTTTGAAACTAAAGATTTCTTTACTCATGATTTATTTTGGTATTTTAAAAAATAGGCCCAGTGCTTGAGTAAAGTCCAAAATTAGTGGTTATAAGCTTTGGTCGCTTAGACTTATGGGAACATTTTTACATCTGTGACGATTACACACCTAGGCGTAAGTTAGGAACAGATGGAATTTTAGGCGACGCGAACAGCTTTTCAATCCTTTATGTCCTCTTTTTAAAGATGGCAGGAACAAATTTCGTTTACATTTGTTTCACAATCAATTGTAATCTACTCTAACACTAGAGTAGCGAATCAGACCACGCAACCACTGACTACTTTCAATCTTATTTTTAGAAAATGAAGTTTTAATTTTAATTAAACTAAGCAGAAGTCTACAATTTTCGGTCTTGGGGTAAAGTGCTCGCCTCAGGACCCGATGTTCATGGACTCAAACCCATCCAGGGCCTACGGATTTTTCTTGAGTGATAAAAATGCGTAGCACAACCTCCTTCGGAGGAGAAGTGAATTCATTGGTCCCATGTCGATTGTGGCATGTAAAAGAACCCTGAAAGATACGTGTAAATACCTTTCCCGACAAAACCACTAGGTGCTTTCATTCTCACTCATAGAAATTATCGTGTGCTGAAATAATCATTTAGTTCAGTAAGTGCACATTAAATACATCAAATAAATGAAAAAAGTATAAAAAAACAGTGCCCATAAGTCTTATTTGTTTAACTTAAAATACACCCTTTTTTCGAACGAATATACTGGATGCTAATAAAAAGGGTTATGTTTGAAAAAACATGCTCAAAAAATAATTAAGAAAAATGTTTATAAAACTGAAACATACAAAGCTCTAAAAATTGAAATATATTTATTTTCTGGAATGTTGTATTCTACCATTTTTTGAAGAACATTTTCTTGTAGTAAACTCAATCAGTCAATTTTGTTAAATCAATTCAAGTTTTTTGGCTAATCCTAATTAAAAAATAGTGCATTTAAAAAAATTCTTCTTCAATTCCAAAACTGCCAAACTCACTCCCACTTGAGAAATGGTGCAGAAAATGCTAAAAGCTGTTGTTTTCTGTTACGGGTACAGTTGCTCGTCGATGGGAACTGAAATAAAAGCAGGAAAGTACAAATAGAACTGTTGTAACAGGTGACACGAAACAACTTTTGTACTCTTAAGTTGAGAAAATATATTCAAACTTCTTGTAAGGCATTCTCCTTTGTTTTGTCCTCCCCAAATTTTAAATTACTATTAGCTGTTTTTAAAGTAAATAAACCATTACAAACGTATCAAAAGAAAATTGTTTGTACTTTGTAGTAATTTTAAAATGACATTGCTTTCTAAACATTTTGTCACTATCCTTATTAAAGAGTAGCCAGAATATATTTCTTAGTGCTACGTTTTTCAGCTTTGTCAAAGGCATTATATTCCTTTTAAAAATATTCCCCCATATCACATCCAAGCAGGATAAGTGTGTAATTGGAGCGAAATAGATAGGCTTAATACATTGAAAGTAAATCTTTACAAGAGTTTCTTAATTTCACCTACCACAGCCTTTATTTTTTTAGTAATATAACCGTACTATATTTTATATGTTGTCGTCAAGAAAGTGATCTATCAATGATCAGATTAATAAGTTTAACCTCCTTTACTACTGTCAGTACTTGATCCCCAAAGCTTATATTCACATTATATAACCGTATGTCATTATTTGCGCTCTGTTCTTGTAAAAATAAAATAGTTTGACTTTCAAATATTTAACTTTAGCATATTGACTCATAACCAAACATGTAGCAATTTTAGATCCATTTTAATAGTGTTTATTTTTTATTTCAAGTTTTTTCCAAGATAAAATAAGCTTGTTTCATCCGCATAAAGTTGCAAATTACCCTACAAATTTACCTGGAAAATGTCTTTAACATATATAAGAAAAAGTATGGGTCCAATACAGAATCTTGTGGCACTCCACAAGTGTCAAGTTTTTTTAAATGTAGGTACTACTGTTTGTTTGCAAGGTTAATTTTATTATTGTAAACATCTCTTATTTGGTCATACAAACAGGAAACACATAGTATTATTGAAAACACCAGCCCCGAGGGGCTCTCGAATTCTAGCATTACATTGAGACATTAAAACATATTATAAACGATTGAAACATGACGCCCTTACGGACTGATTGTGTATCATCTTTGGGGAAAGGGCGGGAAAATGAAAAAAAACCCACCCCATAGCCCTTAATGGGGTCTACAAGACCATAACATGTACTTAGTACTAGTAGGGAGAAGGGGAAAAACCATGGAAAAAAATAGTAATAATAAATATCCGGAGAAATGAAAAGAAAATACGGTCTAGCTGACCCTGGTCTAACGAGTCGCCGGGGTCGGTCCTGGTAAATAATAGTACACTACCAGGGCTACTATGATATTTCCATACGTAGCCCTGGCGTGCAAAATAAGATAAACTTTTCCCAGTGGGTATTTTTTTGTCCATCTGGTACAATGAAAATAAAGAATAGAGTAATTAAAATTATTAGTGAAGTCGGAAATGCTTAGTATTGCCCACTGCTCGTGGGCAGAATAGAAAAGTGAATAATGTAATGGACAAAGGATAGATGGAATGGAAACGCATAGAAAAGGAAATAGAAACATCAGAAGAGTAGGTGGAATGGTTAAAAAAAGGGGGAGACACGGAACCACCATATCCCGGATAGAGGACCGGTTAGTGCAAAGATATGGTGGCCGTCCGATCGAACGGGACTTCGGGGTCGGTCACTCTTACGAATAGTACTCCACCAGGATTACGCAGATAAAATCATACGTAATCCTGATGGGAAATGAAATTAAAGTTTTGCCAGTGGGCTTTTTTAGCCCATCTGGTGCTGAAAAATCAAAAACGGGGACAAATAAATTTTTTTGACTATGTATATGATTTGAAATAGCTGACCACACCTCGTGGGCAAGCTGTTAAATATTGTTTTGTACTATTGTTGGGATTAGTACTGTGGATGGGACATGTGATGTGATAGGCTGTGGGAAGAGGGGGGAGGGGGAGCACAAGGAAGACAGAGTTTACACTGTAGCGGGACTGGACGGGGACACTCCGACCCCCAGTTCGAGGGCTGGTTGGGACAGAGTAGATTTATTTGTTGAGGGGACGGATACTCACAAACACGACATAGAGATACACATATTACATACATTTACAGCTATTTACAAAGAACCTCGCCTCATCTCTTCCTTCTGAGTGAGGCGGGTGATGATATTAAGTAAGCCACTTTGGTGGCGTGGATAACGTGACTGTCTATATATTGTTTATAATGTCTATATTGGTCCTTGTTATATCGTCTGTTTTTATTGAGATAGATTGCTATTGCATGTGATATGGAGAAGAGCGGAGAATGTTGTGGCAAAACTGACCAACCCACACCTGCTGAATGGTGGGGTTGGGGACGTACACTGGACGACACTATACACAAACACATTACTCGGGCTGGCCGCCGGCCTGTGCGCCAGCCGGGAGATCGATCGGGCCACCGGAGTCGAGTCCCGGAGAAGTCAGCCACGGCGTTGCTCAGGAGCGTTCGCTCCTTGTCGCCACAGACTACCTCCCGGATCATTCGCGTCCGGCAGGGGGTCCACCACGCCGTCTCTGATGCGTCTGTGAACAAGAGCTGGGGCGTCATAATCGCCGATGCCCCGTACGATTGGATTAAAACAGGCCAGCGCTCGTGAGAAAGGTACTTCTGCATTTTCGTGATTATTTAGGAGAGTAGGGCCTATATAGTTTCCTGTCAGTATAATAGCATGTAAGTCGTGCAAGTTCCACTCCCACTTATAAAATAGAGCTCCTGAATGGCGAAAGTTCGAATGAATAAAATAAAAAAATTGACAGTTCTGGCATGATAGAATTATATTTTATTCTTAAAATACGAACACAATCCATTATGAGAGTTTATTAAATATCTTTTCCTGCTGCACTCTAGTAGCAGAGTACAATTTTTAGTATATTTTTGTTTGCCCTCTGTTAGTAAATTTGTAGACTAATATTAAGATCAAAGTGTTCTGTCACTTTTAGCATTAGAATTCAAACTTAAGGTCTGCCATTTGTGGATATAATTCCAGTTTCTCATTAGGTTTGCTCGTTTGAGAAATACTGGAATGTTAACCATTCCAAATGGGTAAAATTCCATTCCCCCATCATACCGGTGCACCGCGCCTCCGCACAAAATGGCGGAGAGAGTAAAACGTGCAGCGGTAGGCAGAGGAGCGCCGCGCCGCGCCACGGATTCGGTGTGTGTGAATCTTTATACACCCACTTCGATGGGCATGTGGACTAAGCGTCAGGCTCGTGTAGTCTGGTTTGCCGGTGATGAGGTTGGGGCTCGAACCTAGGATGGATTAACTGTAGGTGGTTTATTCTAAATGGTTTTGTCATCTTCCTCAACGCAAATGTTGGTACATTTAATATAAATTCCACCTTTATATCCATATTCAATTAGCCTAATTTAGATGCGTACAGCCCGGACGGGTAGTGAGCGAGACACGTTAGGAAAACAACTAAATAAATGGTACGGAACTCCGCACGGACTCTCTCGCTCTATTGTTTAAAAATGGAGATATTTACTCAAAACTCGTAATATATGTGAAACGAAATAATATACACTAGCAAACCCAAGCATAAATTACACTATATATATATATATATATATACTATATATGTAAAACATTTTTTGAGTCCCGGTTTTAAATTTTATAATTTTATTTTTAAAGAATTAATGTCCTCTTTGTATGTTTGGGTCGATTAAAAAGATTAATATTGAGTCCACAAGGGTCAACACTTCGTATTAAAATTTCAACTTCCGGTTAAAATTTTCAACATTTTATTAGGTGTCGCACATCTTCATGTCATCGCATTGCTATTAAATTCCTCATTTATAAATTTTGACCAATAAAAAATTAAATATTGACTTGATTCTAAAATTGAGATGGATCATTGTTGTACAAACATTTCTCCTAAGAGGTTTAAGAAAAAATAACATAAACTTTTTGAAAGACTTACTTATATTTAATTACTCTTTGGAATTGGAGAATTATTGCGTTAAAACTTAAGTAACATATGTTTACAACTAAAGCTCAAAAAATTGTATTAATATATTTGCCAATATCTCAGAAACTGTGGGTTTTATAAAAATATATTTCATATAAAAGTTTTTTTATTTTTAATGGCACCACATTTTTGCAATGATAAGTTATTTAGTATCTCAAATAGTTGCGGAGATACGGAAATTTCAGCTTCTGTAAAGTACCCTAAAAGTAATTTTCATGGGAAAATGAAAATAGCCAGTTTATTTATAATCTTAATAAACGTATAGATACGAATTTTAATCAAAATCATTAGAGCTTGAGAAAATCGATTTTTCTCTTTTCGCCCTTTATTAAACTAATCAGACTAAACAGACACACAGACAGACGGCATTGCAAAGACAACTTTTCAGGGTTCGGGGGGTCATGCATGATACGTCAACATCCATCAACATTTCAGGTTTGATTTTTTTTACGGTCGCAATATTTTACCTTTAGTTTTCGAAAAGTTAAAAAATATATATATTTGCGTATAGCTTGAAAGTTATTGGTTTTTAAAAATTTGTTGCGAATAAAATATTTGCATTATAAATAGTTCTACATATTTACAATAATAAGTAATTTCATATCTCAAATAATTTTGTCGATATGATAAAAAATAATAATTTACGCATCAGACCGGAGCCCTCAAGGTCATTTTGCCAAAATATTGAGAGTAGCATTTTGTTTGGAATGTTTATAAATGTTTAGAAATGAAATTTAATCAAAATCGTTAGAGCCGATTTTGAGAAAATCGACTTTTTCTCTTTTTGCCCCTAAGTAAACTACCCTTAGTTTTAAGGTTGGATATCCAATTCCAAAAACCCTATGAAAACCCTAGATACCAAGTTTTAGCCCGATCGGTAAAATAGTTTAGGCTCTAGTCGGAGGTACAGACAAACGGACGGAAATTCAAAAAACACTTTTTCGGCTTCGGGGGGTCATGAAACGTCAAAATTCATCAAAATTTCGAGTTAGATTTTTTTTGATGATCACAATACTTTCTCTACCTGTAAGATAGTGAGAAAGTAAAAATCATAATTACATATTATGTATTATTAATATTACTATTATGTGTATTGTGTATTCTATGCTTATATTCGTGGACTAAATAATGTTAATTATATTCAGGATTCCTCTCTATTTGTCTAGGTTTTATTAAAACATATTTTAATACAGGTTATTACAGAAAATCGCGTATTATTAATATGCGGTTTAGAAAATATTTATTCTTGCTATCCCTGAATACTTGTGTACGGTATTTAGATTAATGCTTGAATGCGTGCGAGTAGTAGGCCTACACGTTCAAAGCATCCTTTAACCAAAGAGATGTGCTGTTATCCTAATCCTGACCTCCTTGGTTATCCTACTTTCTCTTAAAGTTTACTATCCTGATATTATTTCCTTAGGTTAGATCACTCGTATCACCGGACAATATTCTCATTAGAGCCTAGGAATAAAGTTGATTAATTCGTGCAACAAATGTTAACAGTAAGTAAATCAGTAAGTAACGAGCTGTATTAGAGAAAAACTATTATTTTTAATAGTGTCTAAACACTTTACTATAGTAGAATAACGAAAATTGACTACTTACTACTAGTTCTGTGAACAGTAGGCCAGGGTGACCTGGTGGTCTATGGGTAAGGTGTCAGACTTCTGTGCTGGGAGTCCGAGGTTCAATCCTCGGTCCTGGCACAGATTTATCTGATTGTCAAACCCTTCCTTCACCTCTGACAAGATGTGTACTAATAACAACTTGTGAATGTGCGGAATGTCAGGCCTCTACCGTGGTTCGGATTCCACGTTAAACTGTAGGTCCTCCATTTCATCTCACAATCACCCTACCATTGCACATTAGCGTGCGTACAACCCGAACGGATAGTAAGACGCGGTGCTAATATTATTATTAATAATAATAATAATAATAATAATAATAATAATAATAATAATAATAATAATAACAGTAGGCCCATACCTCGCTCCCCACATGGCAGTATCATTACCAAAAAACTCCCCTTTTATTTAAAGTTTTTTTTGCGCCGTGTCATACTACCCGTTTGGGTTATAGTTTCTAGTTGAAATATCTCCCATAATTTCTCCTTGTAGCTGGAGTTTCTAATCTTCCTTGGTGATCAAGTTAGACATAAGATTAAATAAGACTATATTATTCAATAGTACATTATAATTATTATTTGAGAATAGCCATTGTTTACGCTGTTCAGGTCATTGTTCTCACAATACAGGTGAAAATTTAAAAAATAATATGCCCTAGATACTCGATCGAGTTCTTGGAACAATATATTCAAATCACTTCAGATGAGCTATTAAACTATTAATTATTGGACAAAAAACCTTTTAAGCGCCTACTATATTGAAATGGATATCAAGATTAAAAAAATTGTACATACATTGTTTTTCTTAGGTTCAAATAATATCCCTGCCAAATTTTATTAAAATTGGTCTACGAGTTTGGTGGTTATCGCGTAGCCAATAAAACAAACAAATACATTTTTGAGTGGCCACCATCTTGAAAAGGATAGCCATATCGACAAGCGTGTACATTGTTCGGCCTAGAACAAAGAATGTCCTTGCAAAATTTCGTTAAAATTGGTCCACACATTTGGCAGTTATCGCTACCAAAGATCCGGACAGACAGATGAAATGTCAAATACTCCAGTTAAAACAAAACCTCGCTTCGTTCAGCCAATAACAGTTTGGAATAATGTTACCTGAAGTAAAAATCTATTCATCAGCATCATCATAATCAAATGTTTCCAGCTTGTGGCCGGGTCAGTTTAATAATACCTCCATCATTCTGCCCTCTATTCTTCCATTCCTTCCTCTCACTTGCACATTTCTGTTATCTGTCCTCCATCTCTTTCTTGCCCCTTTGCGTATTTTCCCCTCATACTTATTTCCATATTTTCCTTCAGCATCCTTCTTTTTTCCATCCTATACATGACCATACCATCTACTTTTCCTCACTATCTCATTACTTCAACATCCTCATTACATGACCATACCATCCCAGCTTGCTTCCTCTACTATCTCATGTACTCCAACATCCTCATTACATGTCCATACCATCTCAGTCTTGCTTCCTCTACTATCTCATGTACTCCAACATCCTCATTACATGTCCATATCCCATTCTCATGACTCTGCTTCCTCTACATTATCTCATGTACTCCAACATCCTCATTACATGACCATACCATCCCAGTCTTGCTTCCTCTACTATCTCATGTACTCTAACATCCTCATTACATGCCATAACATCTCAGTCTTGCTTCCTCTACTATCTCATGTACTCCAACATCCTCATTACATGACCATATCATCTCAGTCTTGCTTCCTCTACTATCTCATATGCTCCAACATCCTCATTACATGACCATACCATCTTAGTCTTGCTTCCTATACTATCTCATGTACTCCAACATCCTCATCACATGACCATATCATCTCAGTCTTGCTTCCTCTACTATCTCATGTACTCCAAGATTCTCATTACATGTCCATACCATCTCAATCTTGCTTCCTCTACTATCTCATGTACTCCAACATCCTCATTACATGACCATACCATCTCAGTCTTGCTCCTTACTATCTCATGTACTCAACATCCTCATCACATGACCATATCATCTCAGTCTTGCTCCTCTACTATCTCATGTACTCCCTGTACTCCCTCACTCTTTATCGGATAACTTCATTAATTCTATTAAATGTTTAAATCCAAAGAAAATTCCGAGAACAGAATTTACTAAGAACATAATCGAGGGGTTCGGGGCCAAAACATAATAACCCTAATAGATTTAGATGGAATGTACTCACTATTTAAACTTCTTTGAAACACTGAAATCTAACTATAAAAATATATAAATTATTGGTCGACATAAGTTATCTTCAAAGTCTTGACTGACACATGACATAAAACAACTTGTGTGTAGCTCAAGAGGTAAGCTACCAGAAATCACTGCTAACGCACTTTTGACGTGAATACTTCTTTAAATTTGCTACCATACGGGGGCAATCCAAAAAACCTAATGATAACAAAATCGGGGGATACAGTTTGGTGTTGTAGTTTCGAATCTTTCCTCTACATACAAAATTAAATTATACCACTGGATAGCTAAAGGATCAAAGAATTCATTACGATAAGCGAGAACAGTGACGCATCGCGCGCGGTGGAGCGGGAAGCGCCGCCATTTTGAGGTTATTTTGCTGCGTATCGAGATTTGCAATTAGTATAACTTTTGACTCGGAGAAGCTACGATGTTCGTTTAGGTTTTAATCGTCAGCTGTCGTCAAAATCTATCGATTGTATATAAAACTATAGTTTTTATCCTAAATACATAAATAAAAATATTTTATTTAAAAAATATAACCCGTTACATAAACGTATTCACGTACAACACACGGCCGTGTCCATGACACAGCCACACCCCATTTTTTATAACTAATTTAGTCTCGGTAATATCCTCTTATTTTAAAGAGTGAGATATTTTATTTCACTGTAATACTATAAACAATATTACTAACGTGCGGTGTTAGTTTTTAAAATAATTTTCAAGCTAATTCTTAGTCAAATCAAATATAAAAATGGAGCGAATCTGAGTGCGCTCTAATGAGGGATCCAGCAAAATGTTTCGGGTCAACACGTGTAAAAATATCTTACCAAGAATTTAAAAATGTGTAAAACTTGCTTAGGTAGTCGCACGGTTCAAGATGCCACGCTTGCAAAAGAATAGACGGGAAGATTGGGGTTCGAGACCGGGTAAGATGTATTATTATTATTAGCACCGCGTCTTACTACCCGTTCGGGTTGTACGCACTTACGCTAATGTGCACTGGTAGGGTAATTGTGAGATGAAATGGAGGACCTACAGTTTAACGTGGAATCCGAACCACGGTGGAGGCCTGGCATTCCTCACATTCACAAGTTGTGATTAATACACGTCTTGTCAGAGGTGAAGGAAGGGTTTGGCAATCATATAAATCTGTGCCGAGACCGAGGATTGAACCCCGGACCCCCAGCACAGAGGTCTGACACCTTACCCCTAGACAAGCAGGTCACCGGTAAGATGTAATTATGGTGGTTTTTACTGAATGGTTTCCCACTTATCCTCCACACAAATGCTGGTACACTCCCTCCAAATCTAACCTTACTCATCCTTACCTCATTGAACTAGATTAATATATACATGTAACCCGAACTGGTACTAAAACGCAGTGAAAAAAAAAGAGTTGTAGGTTAGATGTAACATCTGAAGAGCGGTTGGTCCTACCATGAAACTTCTTTAGTAACTTTGAGTCATAATGTGTAAAGCTAGCTTAAGAGGATTGTAACAATTGTAAAGGTAGCTTAAGAAGATTTAAACACGTGTAAAGCTATCTTAAGAAGTGTTCTACCACTATCCTTTGAATCAAAATGTGTAAAGCTAGCTTAAGAGGATTGTAACACTTGTAAAGGTAGCTTAAGAAGATTTAAACACGTGTAAAGGTAGCTTAAGAAGTGTTCTACTACTATCCTTTGAATCAAAATGTGTAAAGCTAGCTTAAGAGGATTGTAACACTTGTAAAGGTAGCTTAAGAAGATTTAAACACGTGTAAAGGTAGCTTAAGAAGTGTTCTACCACTATCCTTTGAATCAAAATGTGTAAAGCTAGCTTAAGAGGATTGTAACACTTGTAAAGGTAGCTTAAGAAGATTTAAACACGTGTAAAGCTAGCTTAAGAAGTGTTCTACCACTATCCTTAGAATCAAAATGTGTAAAGCTAGCTTAAGAGGATTGTAACACTTGTAAAGGTAGCTTAAGAAGATTTAAACACGTGTAAAGGTAGCTTAAGAAGTATTCTACCACTATCCTTTGAATCAAAATGTGTAAAGCTAGCTTAAGAGGATTGTAACACTTGTAAAGGTAGCTTAAGAAGATTTAAACACGTGTAAAGGTAGCTTAAGAAGTATTCTACCACTATCCTTTGAATCAAAATGTGTAAAGCTAGCTTAAGAGGATTGTAACACTTGTAAAGGTAGCTTAAGAAGATTTAAACACGTGTAAAGGTAGCTTAAGAAGTATTCTACCACTATCCTTTGAATCAAAATGTGTAAAGCTAGCTTAAGAGGATTGTAACACTTGTAAAGGTAGCTTAAGAAGATTTAAACACGTGTAAAGGTAGCTTAAGAAGTATTCTACCACTATCCTTTGAATCAAAATGTGTAAAGCTAGCTTAAGAGGATTGTAACACTTGTAAAGGTAGCTTAAGAAGATTTAAACACGTGTAAAGGTAGCTTAAGAAGTATTCTACCACTATCCTTTGAATCAAAATGTGTAAAGCTAGCTTAAGAGGATTGTAACACTTGTAAAGGTAGCTTAAGAAGATTTAAACACGTGTAAAGGTAGCTTAAGAAGTATTCTACCACTATCCTTTGAATCAAAATGTGTAAAGCTAGCTTAAGAGGATTGTAACAATTGTAAAGGTAGCTTAAGAAGATTTAAACACGTGTAAAGGTAGCTTAAGAAGTATTCTACCACTATCCTTTGAATCAAAATGTGTAAAGCTAGCTTAAGAGGATTGTAACAATTGTAAAGGTAGCTTAAGAAGATTTAAACACGTGTAAAGGTAGCTTAAGAAGTATTCTACCACTATCCTTTGAATCAAAATGTGTAAAGCTACCTTAAGAGGATTGTAACACTTGTAAAGGTAGCTTAAGAAGATTTAAACACGTGTAAAGGTAGCTTAAGAAGTGTTCTACCACTATCCTTAGAATCAAAATGTGTAAAGCTAGCTTAAGAGGATTGTAACACTTGTAAAGGTAGCTTAAGAAGATTTAAAACGTGTAAAGCTAGCTTAAGAAGTGTTCTACCACTATCCTTTGAATCAAAATGTGTAAAGCTAGGTTAAAAGGTTTTTAACGCGTCTATAGGTATCGTCTTCCACATGACCTAGCTACACACTTCACTGGAATCAATTTACTAACATTATTATTTGGGAACTGTCCAACCAATAAGACGTCTAGAATTTGTATTATTAATGGTGATAAAAACAATTTATTATTTAAACAGCCGTAATCGGAGCTAAGATCGATTAGCGTATTAGCTGTCTGTGAGTATGCGTTCTAAACGTCAATATCGTATAGTCTGGTTTGCTCGCGAGTACTAGGGGTGGTATTTTTTTTTCTAAATTGTTTCTCCCTTTCCCACCATGCAAATGGGGAACATCTCCTCTAAATTGTATCCCCTCATCCGCACCCAATTTGTGTTACTTATGTGCATAGCCCGGACGTGTAGTGAGGATTGGTGCACTTAAAAATATAAACCTTTGTGTTGGAAAATAGTAATTAAAAAAAACCGTACAGGACTTGGCCCCGTGTTCCACCCATCTAAGAATATTGATGTAGGTCAAGCATTTAACTGAACAATGCACGAATAAACACTTTACGTCATTTTCCAACATTGTTCAGCGGACTACAAACAACGATAACAAATGTAATAATTATTTTTCTAGGTGTTTATGATAAAGCTGTTTGTTGATTTCTCAACTTTACACTCTCAGATAACAAAGGTGGGAATAACGATTCCTCTTTATCATTTTCAGGGTTGTAACTAGACATTTATTTAAGGGGAGAGATGGGCGGGGGGTTTCTACCAATGGATTGTGGTGAAGTCCACCCAACTAGAGATTAAAATTTTCCAGATTTTTTTTTTCAGTGGCGGCTTCTGGTGGAGGGGTTAAGTGGTAGAGGTGGCGCTTAGAGCCTATTATACTTAAAAATATAGTGTGCTAAATGATGATTGGGCTATAAGAAGGAGGGAGGGGGCACGGGGTAGGGGAGGGGTAGATAGGAAGAACGGAGGATAGGAGGGGAAGGAAGGAGACAAACGTTGGGCTTACCATACATTTATTTCAATCAACTTATTGATGATAAAACAATAAAGTATGATTTATGAACATAACGGGTCTATAAAGGCCCGCATTCATTTGTTTCTTTACTACTTTTTTTTAGCACCACATCTTACTACCCGTTCGGGTTATACGCCTATGTAATAATTACGCTGATGTGCTATGTATGAGGAAGGTTGAATTGAGAGGAATTGCACCCATATTTGTGTAGAGTGAAAGTGGAAAAACATTTAGGAAAATCTCCCTTAGTGCACCCGACCGGACTCGACCTCGAGCTCCCTGTCATCGGCAGTCTAGTCTATTGCGAGAGTAGCGCGTCGGACCATGCTGCCGCCGAAGCAGGTTTTTTCTACTACTCACTACTACTACTACTACTACTACTACTACTACACTACAACTACTACTACTACTACTACTACTACTACTATACAACTACTACTACAACAACAACTACTACTACAACAACTACTACTACTACAACTACTACTATTACTACCACCACTACTACTACTATTATTATTAGCATCTTGTCTTACTACCCGTTCGGGTTATACGCACTTACGCTAATATGTAATGGTAGGGTGATTGTGAGATGAAATGGAGGACCTACAGTTTAACGTGGAATCCGAACCACGGTGGAGGCCTGGCATTCCTCACATTCACAAGTTGTGATTAATATACGTCTTGTCAGAGGTGAAGTAAGGGTTTGGCAATCAGATAAATCTGTGCCGGGACCGAGGATTGAACCCCAGACCCTCAGCACAGAAGTCTGACACCTTACCCTAGACCACCAGGTCACCGACTACTACTACTACCACCACCACTACCACTACTACTACTATACTACTACTACTACTACTACTACTACTACTACTACTATCACCACCACTAATTATTATTACTGTTAATGTTTTACAGTAATAATAATTGAAAATGTTCCGTCTCACATTCCTACCCCCAACAGGATATGCCAAGAATTAATATTAGCGTTGTATCCTTCTTCAAGCAATTATTTAAAGTGTTCTAATTCTTGATTTAAGACATGGCTGCTAGGAATTTTATAAGACTCCAATAAGCTACGCGCCTAAGACAATGACAAGGAATACCAAAATACATCATTAAATAAAATATACTCTGATTTGTGGCGAATAAAATGATTGAATTTCGTGAGATAAAAAATTGGATAAAATATCAGCAAATAAAACAATTTATTTTTTATTGGAAAATAATAATAACTCGACTCTTATTTAAATGGTATTGTGCAACAAATAGAACAATTACGGAAACAATTTGTTTATACCAAGCAGAGACGGATTTAGAGCTGTGGAGGGCCCGGGACTGTAAAAAATTGGAGGCCCCAATATTAAACAAATACTTTTATTTTCAACGTTTAGACATATTTTATTTTTAAAATTAATTGTTAAAAGCTTGGTGTTAAATATTTTATTTAAATAAGGAAATATTGTCATCACCAGGGCCCGGATTTTTATGACCACAAAATAATCAAAAAATGAACTATAAAATAAACGTCAAATTAAAAATAAAATGAGCGTAAATATGAACAAAAATGCACACGACTAAATCAAACACGGTGTTTTGCAAATGCAAACTAAAAGTAATCCGTTTAATGACGTCTTTAACAACTAACCTCTTTCACTCTGTTAATATAACATTAATATAAGTGACCTGGTGGTCTAGGGGTAAGGTGTTGGACTTCTGTACATTAGTGTAAGTGCTTATAACCTAAACGAGCTGTAAGACGCGGTGATAATAATAATAATAATAATAATAATAATAATAATAATAATAATAATAATAACATCGATATACAAATATCTGCTTCAGAAGTGATGGCTGCCCCCTCCCAACGCAGCCCTCTCCAGCCTAGTTGCAGTATATCAACAGGGATTTATATTTTACAACTAGACAAGCAAAACATTATGTTTGAATATTTATGTATCTATAAAATATCGATAGTGTTAAAATATAGCCTTTAAAATGGCTTAAAAATACCTAAAAATTACTAAAAAGTTCTATAAATGCCTAAACATGACTTTTAAAGGACGAAAACCAAGAAAATATGACCTAAAATTCCCAAATGACAAAAAATTACCTATAAAATATACATTTCTACAACCAGAGGATCCTAAACAGAGTTTATGTACAACTGAGAATTGTCTGTGATGAAACAATAAAAAGACGACATGTCATCAAAATCCGGGCTCTGGTCATCACAATAAATTATATTTATTCTAAACAATTTTTACTTTCTCTCTATCTTACAGGTAGAGAAAGTATTGTGATCGTCAAAAAATTCGAACTCGAGATTTTGATGAATTTTGACGTTTCATGACTTCCTGAATCCAAAAAAGTTGTTTTTGAATTTCCGTCTGTCTGTCTGTCTGTCTGTCTGTCTGTCTGTCTGTACCTCCAACTAGAGCCTAAACTATTTTACCGATTGAGCTGAAACTTGATATCTTGGGTTTTCATAGGGTTGCCCCGAGGGGTTTTTGGAATTGGACATCTACCCCTAAAATTAAGGGTAGTTTACTGAAGGGAAAAAACAGAAAAAGTCGATTTTCTCAAAATCGGCTCTAACGATTTTGATTAAATTTTATTTATGAACATTAATAAATATTACAAACAAAATGGCTACCCTCAATATTTCGGCAAAATCGCTTTAAGGGCTCCGGTCTGATGCGTAAATTTACATTTTTTATAATAGCTCCGAAACTATTTGAGATATGAAATTACTTAGCATTACAAATATGTATATATATTTATAATACAAATATTTTATTCGAAACATATTTTTATAAAATCAATAATTTTTAATCTATACGCAATTATATATATATTTTTAGCTTTTTGGACATTAAAGCTTAAGTATTGCGATCGTAGAAAAAACTAACCTGAAATGTTGATGGATCTCGACGTCTCATGACCCCCCGAACCCTAAAAAATAGTCTTTGCAATGCCGTCTGTCTGTGTGTCTATTAAAACTTAAAATTAAGGGTAGTTTACTGAAGGGCAAAAAGAGAAAAAGTCAATTTTCTCAAAATCGGCTCTAACGATTTTGATTAAATTTCATTTATAAACATTAATAAATATTCCAAACAAAATGGCTACCCTCAATATTTCGGCAAAATCGCTTTAAGGGCTCCGGTCTGATGCGTAAATTAACATTTTTTATAATAGCTCCGAAACTATTTGAGATATGAAATTACTTAGCATTACAAATATGTATATATATTTATAATACAAATATTTTATTCGAAACATATTTTTATAAAATCAATAATTTTTAATCTATACGCAATTATATATATATTTTTAGCTTTTTGGACATTAAAGCTTAAGTATTGCGATCGTAGAAAAAACTAACCTGAAATGTTGATGGATCTCGACGTCTCATGACCCCCGAACCCTAAAAAATAGTCTTTGCAATGCCGTCTGTCTGTGTGTCTATTAAAACTTAAAATTAAGGGTAGTTTACTGAAGGGCAAAAAGAGAAAAAGTCAATTTTCTCAAAATCGGCTCTAACGATTTTGATTAAATTTCATTTATAAACATTAATAAATATTCCAAACAAAATGGCTACCCTCAATATTTCGGCAAAATCGCTTTAAGGGCTCCGGTCTGATGCGTAAATTAACATTTTTTATAATAGCTCCGAAACTATTTGAGATATGAAATTACTTAGCATTACAAATATGTATATATATTTATAATACAAATATTTTATTCGAAACATATTTTTATAAAATCAATAATTTTTAATCTATACGCAATTATATATATATTTTTAGCTTTTTTTTAAATTAAAGCTTAAGTATTGCGATCGTAGAAAAAACTAACCTGAAATGTTGATGGATTTCGACGTCTCATGACCCCCCGAACCCTAAAAAATATAGTCTTTGCAATGCCGTCTGTCTGTGTGTCTATTAAAACTTAAAATTAAGGGTAGTTTACCGAAGGGCAAAAAAGAGAAAAATTTGGTTTTCTCAAAATCGGCTCCAACGATTTTGATTAAATTTCATTTATAAACATTAATAAATATTCCAAACAAAATGGCTACCCTCAATATTTCGGCAAAATGGCTTTAAGGGCTCCGGTCTGATGCGTCAATTAACATTTTTTTAAATAGCTCCGAAACTATTTGAGATATGAAATTACTTAGCATTACAAATATGTATATATATTTATAATACAGATATTTTATCCGAAACATATTTTTATAAAATCAATAACTTTCAATCTATACGCAATTATACATGAATTTTTTTAACTTTTTGGACATTAAAGTTTAAGTATTGCGACCGTAAAAAAAACTAACCTGAAATGTTGATGGATGTCGACGTCTCATGACCCCCCGAACCCTAAAAAATAGTCTTTGCAATGCCGTCTGTCTGTGTGTCTATAAAAACTTAAAATTATGGGTAGTTTACTGAAGGGCGAAAAGAGAAAAATTTGGTTTTCTCAAAATCTACTCAAACGATTTTGATTAAAATTCGTATCTAGGCGTTGATTAAGATTATAAATAAACTGGCTATTTTCATTTTCCTATGAAAATGATTTTTAGGGTACTTTACAGAAGCGTTAATTTCCTTATCTCCACAACTATTGGAGAAACTAAACAACTTATCATTGCAAAATTGTAGGACTATCAGAAATAAAAAAAATTTATTTGACATATATTTTTATAAAAGCAGCAGTTTCTGAGATATTTGCAAATATATTAATACAATTTTGTGAGCTTTAGTTGTAAACATATACTACTTAAGTCTTAACGCAATAATTCTCCAATGCCATAGAGTAATTAAATATAAGTATCTAAAAAAGTATGTTATTTTTCCTTAAATCTCTTAGGAGAAATGTTTGCATAGCAATGATCTATCTCCATTTTAGACTCAATAGTCAATATTTACATTTTTTATTGGTCAAAATGTATAAATGAATAATTAAATATCAATGCGATGACTTGAAGATCTGCAACACCTTATAAAATGTTAAAATTTTAACCAGAAATCGAAATTTTAATACGAAGTGTTGACCCTTGTGGAAGACATTAAACTGTTTAAAATGCTCTTAGGTGGACAAAGATGCGCCTCTTTTCTCATTGATTCTATATCATTGTATATTATTTTATGCGTGTTCTTATGTGGAGTGGTGATGATACAATGTACATTATTCCGTTCAGAAATCTTAGGAGTTTATAGAAAGAGAGAGAAAGTCTGTGCGGTGTGCCGTACCATTTATTTTTACTATAGTTTATATGTATTTTATGTTTTTAGATAATTTTGATAAGGACATAAAAGAGTGTGAAAACTTTGAAAATAAAGAATGTTTTATTTTATTTTATTCATTAATTTTCTGTTCAAAAATGACCGAGTTAAAATATTTGTTTGACGCACGTTCCATTAGTTGGTAATAGCGTTGAATGTATATATATGTAGTATATACTTTCAACGGTAATAGTTTGTCTGAAATAAATAAAAATGGATAGCCTATAGTAATCTAAATGTATTATAATATATTAATAAGATTTTACGATCACTGCAGAATAAGACTCAAAAGGTTTTTTATTGCGACATTTTGTGTAGCCCCTGGGGCTAAAAAGATATAATTCAAATTACTTAAGCATTGACTCTTCTTCTGTATTTTTAAATATCAGCTTTTGGTCACAATATGGCCGCCACAATAGTTGGTTCAAAGAGTTATTTTACCATTATTCTTTGGTTGAGGCAAATACATTTCCTAGATTGAGGGAATGTATTTTGGTTATTGGAATGTCGTCGCTATTTTTGCATTTAAATAAACAAAATCGACCATAATTCATATTTAAAAGTTCAAGTAGTCAATTTAGCGAATATATTTTATTTTAAGCGTGTAATAAAATTAAAAATACTACAGTGGACTGTAAATGGATTGTAATAGCCATTTTTATGTCCCAAGTATGTTAGTAAAAAAAGTTTACCGAGAACTTGGTGTCTCTTCTAATTATACTTTTGGGAGCGAGGGGTGTTTATGCCCCCCTTACTATTGCCCGTATCGTTATCTATACATTGAAGGTCCCTGTAATAAATATTGTAGGGTCTTGCGATGATACTATAAGATTTATAAGCCTCAGCTTAGCTTATATCATGTCTTCCTACTGAGTTATGGGTCCCGGGATCGAGCCACGAAACTGCTATAAACCTTATTGTAGGGGAAATTGAGGGTCACCTCCTTCGAAGTGATGAATTAACTGCAGAGGGACTGTATTCCGTGCTTGTTTTAGAATTAGATTAGTTTGAAAGTCATGTAATGATATATTAACTCATTTCAGAAAGTGTTCGTTAAATAATAATATGATGTTAATGACATTTTAAACTTCGATTATAGACATGTTCACAAATTCGGTTTGTTAATGTACATACAATTGCAGTTTTAGTGAATTTTGTTTAAACTAGAATGCAATGTATATTTTGAAGAATATTCTAAAATAATTGTTCCAACCATCAACAAAAATTAACTTTTTTAAATGGTAGTTATAGTTACGAATGATTCGCAGAGGTTTTTACAATCCCTAAACAATATTTTTTTTCTGGTATTTTTTTAAAACAAACTATATGAAATGTTATCCATTTATTCAATATTTTAGGTAACTTTAGTCAATGTAGGGTGTATTTGAAAAAGCCATAGTTTTTAAAGCATATTTTAACATTTTAACGAATTTCTCGACATATTTAAGGTAATATTTGTATTCATATTTAAGTTTTCCAGAGGATAAATATTTGAGCGATAGTATTAAGTTTATTATTAATAGTAATTTAATCATAATCTTAATAACATAACCACAGTTTTTTCTTTGGGCACGTGGAGAAAGGCTTCAGTTTCGTCTTTTTTGATTTTCCGGTGATGAAGGTTAAAATTCTGCCGAGTGTACTTAGGTAGTTCTGTAAATTGTTTCTCATCCTCACAATACACTATTGCGGGTACACTTCCTCTAAATTCTACTTTCCTCATCCTTACCTCATTAATGTATTAGTTGGACAAACCGGATGGGCAATAGGACAAGGAGCACGTAGATAATAATAGTATTTTTCAAAAAAAATGCAGAATTCAAAACTAAATCCTTCAGAATGATTATTTTTTAAATTTTTTGTGCCGCAAGTTTGACACGCCCCCAACTCGGACGCGAAGTGGACCTAGAAATGTTTACCAGGTCTACTTTAACATATGTATGCTTCAAGTTATGTAAGTCACAGCTCTCAATTTTGCTATACATTATCAATACCTATTAAATTACACCAGTTAAAAAAAAGTAAAATGTTATCAATTTCAGATACCAAAACTAGTTTTATATTTTTAAAAGTCCGTTCCTTTGAAAATTGTAGTGTAACACCATACACTTAGGCATATCATTTGACACTTGAAGTTAATGGTTGTCTCTAAGCACGCTTTTATCCACAAAAAAAAAAATTCTGAAGATACCTTCTATCAGCTCGCGTTTGACCGGTGTAAGCGGAAAACATTAGTTCAGGATATTAGTCTGAATGCAAAAGGACTCTAGTGCAGCATCGGCAGCATCAAAAGAACGGCATCTCTTTGACACCGACAGCGATATATAATATCAATGTTGACTAGGAAATTCGTGTCGATATTAATGCTACTTTATTAAACCTCTCACTCACACCTAAGTTATTTACCAACGCCTTCACCGCATCAACACCAGTGTTTTTTAATCCTATCTTAAAAAGGAAAAAAGAAAGACAATTATTAGCATATTATGTCAAAAGCCTTTGAATATTTGACACCCAGGACGGCTTCTTACTCTGGCACCCTCCATAATATGATTTAAATTTAAACACACATACAAATATATAACATTATAAATTATATTATAATAATTATAGAGTAGGTCACCGCCCCTATAAGTTATTTATAAAGGTCTTCCTCTGAAATCTTTTTAAAACCTAATGTCGTAAGACTTAAGAATTTATTTAAAGTAGTCTTTAACTTTTTGAAAAATGGATTCCCCTAAAAGCCCTTTGGAAACTCAATCTACCCATTAACTACAGTGTTGTCTTATTTTGATACAAACTAACAGTAAATATTGGCAAAGTTTTAAGAATTTGTACCTTCATCCCTGCTGCTATCTTCGTGTAAAAGAGAACCTTGACTTTTTGATGTTGGCTGCTCTTCCCAAGGCCTAATAGGCAGTATTTATCCATATTAACAATAAACTAGGACGCCGCGACCAGGTCGCCGAGACCAGGTCGCGGGGAATGCTTTTTGTTGTTACCGGCCACGCTTGCGACCTGGTCGCCGCGTTTTATGACCAGATGTTATCATGGCACCAAGGCGAGAAGATGTGTTACTAGCCACAGTAGTATCTAGTTATATGAAGAAGAAACGTACATCTAAAAAATACGGTGTCCACCCCATTAATATGCAGAGACGTACTTATGGACAGTTTCACACCTTATTTAATGAACTCAGAAAGGCTGAAAATAGATTTTTTCAGTATTTTAGAATGAGTGTAGCTTCATTTGACGAACTTTGCTCATACGTCAGAGAGGGCATTTACTTCATTTATAAATAGCTCGGTATCAAACATTGCTAAGTACCGTACTCTACCGAGTGTCAAACTCCAGCGGGCGGGAAACACTGGGCTGTTTGCAAGAAAGTTAGTGAAAATGCTTATGGAGGAGTGATAGCGTGGTCCAGAGCACCTTATCGGTCGACATTTTAACCTAGGATTACGCAAGAAAACCCACACAAGTGTCCATTGTTCTCGCGACAGGCTGCGACCCGAACGCAAGTGTGGCCACCTCCATAAGAAATAAAGGCGAGCGTATTTGTCGTTGCGACCTGAAAACGCTCACGAAAGCGTTTTGAAATCTGTCGCTCGCTGGTCGCCAAGCGTGGCCACCCTCATAAGAATCAATGTAATACACTACTGCGACCTGGTCGCAGCGTCCTGGTCACGGCGACCAGGTCGCAAGCCTGGCCGTAGCCTTAAGATTTCCTGCCACACCGGGAAGTGCCTTGCGTCTGACGCTTCCCTTTCCACTGTGAGGCCACACGTGCAAGCCACAGGTTAGAGATGGTTGGGAGGAAATGGAGACCATGCGACTAAATGACATTACAATAACTATTCAACCATATTCATGTAATCAGTATTTTGGTTCTTCTTTACATTAAGTAACCCGGTGCAAAATATCTAAAATGTTTATCTAAAATAAAACTTAAACTTCTACTCTATCAAGTTCCAATTATTTGATCGGCGTTGTCCTCTACCCCCACCATTAATTTATTAACCCCGAGATGCTCTACTAAACACACTGACTGCCGAGGACCTATACAAAATATGAAGCTGAGAAGGAGAGGAAGAAATGCGACTAGTTATACCCGGGACCTTTGGCTTAGTACAGCGGTTCCCAAAGTGTGCTCCGCAAAGCATCTCCAAGTGCTCCGCGAATAGATTGGAAATAAAAATAAATAAAATGTGACAAGATATCAAAACTGTGAATTTGTATGTCCACGAACTGTGTATAGGTAAGTATTGGGTAGAAATTATTTACAGACTGCACGCGGCGAAAGCAGACAGAGAGACTAGAGGACGCCGCGCTTTCAGATACGATTGTTAGCTTCGACACCTTTCCAGAATCTCCTGGGAAGTTTCTATTTAATATTATAAACTAGTGTTTCTTCGAACTTTCAGTCAGAGTCAGATGAAGTTCATTCAGTATACAGTTGAGAGTCGAAACAAATAAAATAGCAGTGCAATATTATTTATTTGAATGTTGGAAAAGTCAACCTGGTATCGGAGCAATATGAGTGCTTGAATGATTTGACACCAGATTATGTGGTAAAAGAGAATTTTGCAACTAAGAGGTCACTATCAGAATTTTGATGTCATCTACGAGACAAATTTGAAATTTTGTCAGCTAGATCGAAAATAATCCTTCTTCCCTTTGCAATAACTTACTTATGTGGATCAGGATTCTCTGCCAATGTGGCTACTAAAACAAAAAATCCCGGCTCATTGCAGAGCCAGAAATTTGGTTGAAGCTATTCCAAATTAAACAAGATATAGCCACATTGTGCAAATCAAAACACAGCATTACCATCCCTCTAATTGGAAATTAGTTTCGTGGTCTCTACTTTATCGTTCTTTTTACTTTCTCTCTATCTTACAGGTAGAGAAAGTATTGTGATCGTCAAAAAATTCGAACTCGAGATTTTGATGAATTTTGACGTTTCATGACTTCCTGAATCCGAAAAAGTGGTTTTTGAATTTCCGTCTGTCTGTCTGTCTGTCTGTCTGTACCTCCAACTAGAGCCTAAACTATTTTACCTATTGAGCTGAAACTTGATATCTAGGGTTTTCATAGGGTTGCCCCGAGGGGTTTTTGGAATTGGATATCTACCCCTAAAATTAAGGGTAGTTTACTGAAGGGCAAAAAGAGAAAAAGTCGATTTTCTCAAAATCGGCTCTAACGATTTTGATTAAATTTCATTTATGAACATAAATAAATATTCCAAAAAAATTGGCTACTCTCAATATTTCGGCAAAATCGTTTTAAGGGCTCCGGTCTGATGCATAAATTAACATTTTTTATAATAGCTCCGAAACTATTTGAGATATGAAATTACTTAGCATTACAAATATGTATATATATTTATAATACAAATATTTTATTCGAAACATATTTTTATAAAATCAATAACTTTCAATATATACGCAATTATATATATATTTTTAACTTTTTGGGCATTAAAGCTTAAGTATTGCGACCGTAAGAAAAACTAACCTGAAATGTTGATGGATGTCGACGTCTCATGACCCCCCGAACCCTTAAAAATAGTCTTTGCAATGCCGTCTGTCTGTGTGTCTATTAAAACTTAAAATTAAGGGTAGTTTACTGAAGGGCAAAAAAGAGAAAAAGTCGATTTTCTCAAAATCGGCTCTAACGATTTTGATTAAATTTCATTTATGAACATAAATAAATATTCCAAACAAAATGGCTACTCTCAATATTTCGGCAAAATCGTTTTAAGGGCTCCGGTCTGATGCGTAAATTAACATTTTTTATAATAGCTCCGAAACTATTTGAGATATGAAATTACTTAGCATCACAAATATGTATATATATTTATAATACAAATATTTTATTCGAAACATATTTTTATAAAATCAATAACTTTCAATATATAAGCAATTATATATATATTTTTAACTTTTTGGGCATTAAAGCTTAAGTATTGCGACCGTAAGAAAAACTAACCTGAAATGTTGATGGATGTCGACGTCTCATGACCCCCCGAACCCTTAAAAATAGTCTTTGCAATGCCGTCTGTCTGTGTGTCTATTAAAACTTAAAATTAAGGGTAGTTTACTGAATGGCAAAAAGAGAAAAAGTCGATTTTCTCAAAATCGGCTCCAACGATTTTGATTAAATTTCATTTATAAACATTAATAAATATTCCAAACAAAATGGCTACCCTCAATATTTCGGCAAAATGGCTTTAAGGGCTCCGGTCTGATGCGTAAATTACAATTTTTTTAAATAGCTCCTAAACTATTTGAGATATGAAATTACTTAGCATTACAAATATGTATATATATTTATAATACAGATATTTTATCCGAAACATATTTATATAAAATCAATACTTTCAATATATACGCAATTATATGAATTTTTTTTAACGTTTTGGACATTAAAGTTTAAGTATTGCGACCGTAAAAAAAAAACTAACCTGAAATGTTGATGGATGTCGACGTCTCATGACCCCCCGAACCCTTAAAAATAGTCTTTGCAATGCCGTCTGTCTGTGTGTCTATAAAAACTTAAAATTAAGGGTAGTTTACTGAAGGACGAAAAGAGAAAAATTTGGTTTTCTCAAAATCTGCTTAAACGATTTTGATTAAAATTCGTATCTAGGCGTTGATTAAGATTATAAATAAACTGGCTATTTTCATTTTCCTATGAAAATGATTTTTAGGGTACATTACAGAAGCGTTAATTTCCGTATCTCCACAACTATTGGAGAAACTAAACAACTTATCATTGCAAAATTGTAGGACTATTAGAAATAAAAAACTTTTATTTGACATATATTTTTATAAAAACAGCAGTTTCTGAGATATTTGCAAATATATTAATACAATTTTGTGAGCTTTAGTTGTAAACATATACTACTTAAGTCTTAACGCAATAATACTCCAATGCCATAGAGTAATTAAATATAAGTAAGTATCTAAAAAAAGTATGTTATTTTTCCTTAAATCTCTTAGGAGAAATGTTTGCATAGCAATGATCTATCTCCATTTTAGACTCAATAGTCAATATTTACATTTTTTATTGGTCAAAATGTATAAATGAATAATTAAATATCAATGCGATGACTTGAAGATCTGCAACATCTTTTAAAATGTTAAAATTTTAACCAGAAATCGAAATTTTAATACGAAGTGTTGACCCTTGTGGAAGACATTAAACTGTTTGAAATGTTCTTAGGTGGACAAAGATGCGCCTCTTTTCTCATTGATTCTATATCATTGTATATTATTTTATGCGTGTTCTTATGTGGAGTGGTGATGATACAATGTACATTATTCCGTTCAGAAATCTTAGGAGTTTATAGAAAGAGAGAGAAAGTCTGTGCGGTGTGCCGTACCATTTATTTTTTTAATGCCAAGTGACTCTTTTTTCTTTTTTTTTTTGCAGCCATGAAAATGGTTTTATCACTATTTGTGCGGGTAACATATTGTGGATTTACAATACCTATTTTGAATTCGTTATCAAATGTGTTGCTTTAGGTTAATTTATGTTTTTTTTTTGTTGTTTTGCGTTTATGTAGTTAAGTTCCTTATTTCTCTGAAATTAAGGGAGAAAATAATATTTATAATGAAATAAAACTTGATGTTTAACAGGCCCAAATGTTTAAACCTTCGTTTCCATCGTGAATACTGCTGTAATTCGGTTTAGTATCTATCTATGTAGAGTCTATGTTAAAATATCGTCGCCCTTATATTAAAGAGACTTATGTACAAAATTGTTGTTTTGAAAAAATGCATGTGCATACCTTTAGCATCAAGGCAACTATAGTGCTCCGTGACGAATTTATCTCCTGAAAAGTGCTCCGCGATTCAAAAAGTTGGAACCGCTGCCTTAGTACACCAATACTCTACCACTGAGCTATCCAAGAGTCGTCACGTGCCCAGGGTCAATCTTCACTCATATTTTAAGGCAGAGTCTATGACGGACGTGCGGAAATAGTCAGCTTTATTCACGAGCCATCAGATAACGCAGCCATCTTCAACTCGGTAGTTGGCTTGTTACTGCCACTCGTACAATTATTATTATAATCTTACGGGTACATATTAAGAATCAAATAGCCGAAGCTCTAAAATTAATAATAGCTTCGGCTATTTGATTCGTTATAAGCAGTGATTAGATAAGAATTCCGGGTTTCCTAACGACTAAATTCCAAACTCAGGGCTGTCCATGTAAAATTATAACAGAAAATATCGGATCATTGTTATGATTTAATAAGCTCAGAAAGATAAATATTGTAAAATACCGAAGTTTAAATGTTTCACACCAAGTAATTTCTAAAATAGGGGATATTTACGGGACGCATAATATTATGAGAAAAATATACGCGTTTTTTTCGGACCTGTGAAAAAAAAAATGGTACGTGACTCTAAAATACAGAACTGTCCCGTAAAATACGGGATGGATAGTCAGTCACCTTAGTAAAATATCACCTCAGTCAGCTTTGCCCGCCTGAACCTTCTTGGAGCAGGTGCAGCAGGACATATTTAGACTAGGAAATATTTAGGTAGTGATTCTTTGTTAATACCGCCTGTCAATACCGCCCTTTTGTTTTTTAAATCTCTTTGTCAACGCCGCTATGTAGTTCTTAGAAAATCTTTAGACTAGGAAATTCTTTGGTAGTAGTTCTTTATTAATGCCGCCCTTAGGAATTGTGTGTGTATGACCTCAGAACAAATCAGAAATCATTAGTTAGTGTATCTTCTTGGACGTTTATTAATTTGATTGCATATAAATGGTTAATTCAGTGTAATGTTAACTTAAAGACATTGTTAAATGTAAGAGAAGGCTTATGCCTTAATTTCGCCATGTAAATAAAGACAATAATAATATATTAGTAAGAAGCCTCCCTGGGTGTCAAATATTCAAAGGCTTTTAACATAATGTGCTAATTAATTGTCTTTCTTTTTTCCTTTTTAAGATAGGATTTTAAAAAAACCACTGTTGTTGATGCGGTGAAGGCAATGATAAATAACTAAGGTGTGAGAGGTTTAATAAAGTTACAATAATATCGACACGAATTTCCTAATCCACATTGAGATTATTAGACCACTATTGGGTGTCAAAGAGATGCCGTTCTTTTGAGTGCGTGCCGATGCTGTACTAGAGTCCTTCTTGCATTCAGACTAATAATATCCTGGACTAATGTTTTCCGCTTACACCGGTGTAAGCGGAAAAAATTAGTCCAGGATATTATTAGTCTGAATGGAAGAAGGACTCATGTACAGCATCGGCACGCACTCAAAAGAACGGCATCTCTTTGAAACCGAACAGCGGTCTAATAATCTCAATGTTGATTAGGAAATTCGTGTCGATATTATTGTAACTTTATTAAACCTCTCACTCACACCTAAGTTATTTACCAACAACTTCACCGCATCAACACCAGTGTTTTTTTAAAAATCCTATCTTAAAAAGGAAAAAAGAAAGACAATTAATTAGCATATTATGTCAAAAGCCTTTGAATATTTTACACAATATGCTTACTCTGGCACCCCCCATAAATATGATTTAAATTTAAACACACATACAAATATATAACATTCTAAATTATATTATAATAATTATAGAGTAGGGTCACACGCCCCTATAAGTTATTTAGAAAGGTCTTCCTCTGAAATGAATAGAATGCCGTAAGTCTTAAGAATTTATTTAAAGTAGTCTTTAACTTTTTAAAAAATGGATGTCCCTAAAAGCTCTTTGGAGTTTTTACTTTCTCGACCCCTTGGAGAGAGAAAGTATTTTGATCGTAAAAAAAATCGAACTCTAGATTTTGATAAATGTCCATGCTTCATGACTTCCTAAATAAAAATAAATAAAAAGCTACACATTTTGGGTCATTTTATATTTAAGATTAATATTTCCACCATCGCTGAGTAGGCAAATGACAAATAAGTAGGTTATTATTTATAAACTGTTCATAAAAATACTCGCTAAAACCCAAATTGTACAACAAAATTATTTTAACTGTTACAAAATAAGAGTCTTGACAACACGCTTATCTTTAACACACTTAACACACAACTTATACACATGAGTTACAGCCCCACCAGCCTCTATATTATACAACTAAATTTAGTTTAAAATGACATATTTCAGCCTACCTTTGTAGTTATAATTATTTAAAAACTGCCCTTATTACACCCGACCAAGATTCGAAACTCAATCTACCCATTAACGAGAGTCTTGTCTTATTTTGATACAAACTAACAGTAAAAATTGGCATAGTTTTAAGAATGTGTACCTTCATCCCTGCTGCTATCTTCGTGTAAAAGAGAACCTTTAATTTTTTATGTTGGCTGCTCTTCCCAAGGCCTGAATAGACAGTATTTATCCATATTAACAATAAACTAAATACAAACACTAACAAATGAGTTTTGATTTGTTCTGACACACACACACACACACACACACACACACACACACACACACACACACACACACACACACACACACACACACACACACAAACACACACAAAAACACACAAACACACAAACAAACACAAACACACACGCACACAAACACACACACACGCACACACACACACACACACGCATCCTAAGGGCGGCATTAACAAAGAGCCACTACCTAAAAATTTCCCAGTCTAAAGATTTCCTAAGAACTTGAGAGCGACGTTGACAAATAAATTAAAAAAACAAAATTGGCGGTATTGACAGGCGGCATTGTCAAAGAACCACTACCTAAAAATTTCCTAGACTAAAGATTTCCTGCCACACCGGTGTAAGCGGAAAACATTAGTCCAGGATATTATTAGTCTGAATGCAAGAAGGACTCTAGTACAGCATCGGCACGCACTCAAAAGAACGGCATCTCTTTGACACCGATAATAATATCAATGTTGACTAGGAAATTCGTGTCGATATTAATGCTACTTTATTAAACCTCTCACTCACACCTAAGTTATTTACCAACGCCTTCACCGCATCAACACCAATGTTTTTAATCCTATCTTAAAAAGGAAAAAAGAAAGACAATTAATTAGCATATTATGTTAAAAGCCTTTGAATATTTGACACCCAGGGAGGCTTCTTACTCTGGCACCCTCCATAAATATGATTTAAATTTAAACACACATACAAATATATAACATTTTAAATTATATTATAATAATTATAGAGTAGGGTCACGCCCCTATAAGTTATTTAGATAGGCCTTCCTCTGAAATATTTTTAAAATCTAATGCCGTAAGGCTTAAGAATTTATTTAAAGTAGTCTTTAACTTAAAAAAAAAATGGATGCCCTTAAAAGCCCTTTGGAAACTCAATCTACCCATTATCGACAGTCTTGTCTTATTTTGATACAAACTAACAGTAAATATTGGCAAAGTTTGAAGAATTTGTACCGTCATCCCTGCTGCTATCTTCGGGTAAAAGAGAATCTTGACTTTTTGATGTTGGCAGCTCTTCCCAAGGCCTGAATAGGCAGTATTTATCCATACTAATAATAAACTAAATACATGCAATCAAATTAATAAACGTCCAACCCACCTCAGTGGCATAGTTGGCTAACACGCTAGTCGTGTTGAGCTCGACTGCCGAGGACGGGGAGATCGAGGTTCGAATCTCGGTCGGGTGAACTGGGGGGGTTTTCCTAAATGGTTTTCCACTCTCCCTCCACGCAAATGCGGGTTCATTTCCTCTAAATTCAACCTTCCCAATTCCTAATCCATTAGCGTAATTAGTACTTAACCGTATAACCCGAACGGGTAGTAAGACACGGTGCTAAGTAATAATAATAAACGTCCGAAAAGATACACTAACAAATGAGTTTTGATTTGTTCTCTCACACACACACACACACACACACACACACACACACACACACACACACACACACACACACACACACACACACACACACACACACACACACACACACACACAACAACACACGCATCATAAGGGCGGCATTAACAAAGAGCCACTACCTAAAAATTTCCCAGTCTAAGATTTCCTAAGAACTTGAGAGCGACGTTGACAAAGAAATAAAAAAAAACAAAATTGGCGGTATTGACAGGCGGCATTGTCAAAGAACCACTACCTAAAAATTTCCTAGACTAAAGATTTCCTGCCACACCGGCATAGATTTATCTGATTGCCAAACCCTTCCTCCACCTCTGACAAGACGTGTATTAATCACAACTTGTGAATGTGAGGAATGCCAGGCCTCCACCGTGTTTCGGATTCCACGTTAAACTGGAGGTCCTCCGTTTCATCTTACAATCACATAATAATAATAATAATAATAATAATAATAATAATAATAATAATAATAATAATAATAATAATAATAATAATAATTATTATTATTATTATTATTATTATTATTATTATTCTTAGAGCGGCACAAAACACCCAGAATATCGGCAAAGCACACAGATTGTACGCAGCGAAACCAGACAGAGAGACTCGAAGGTGCCAACTAAGCCCGGCTCTGTGAGCTTTCAGATAAGATTGTTAGTTTCGACACCTTTCTAGAATTTTCTAGGAAGTTTTTATTGCATATTGAAACCTCGTGTTTCTTCGCACCTTCATTCAGTTGAAGTTTAATCAGTATTCAGTTGAGAGTCGAAACAAATCAAGTCGCAATGCAGTGTTATTTATTTATGAGTATTTTTGGTGTGTACTTTTCAATTGAAGTTTTTTTGTAAACAATTGCCCTAAAATCACTTTTCGGATCTTCCCTCTTCTGGACGAAACACCTGCCCATTGCAGGTTTTTTGGATCACCGACGTGGTGATTCAAAACATATTATCGATTTTCTTTCAATGGATCGCTGGCTGAAGTTGGGATCCTTAAAAAAAACCTCTCAAAACCTCCCTCACAATACCTCCAGTAGCTTTGGAAGCATCAACTAAAATCACATACAGGTTCCGCCTCAATGTAAGATAGTGTGGGTTTACAATAACTGTTTTGAATTCGTTATCAAATGTTTTACCTTAGTTAGGTTTTTTGTTGTTTTTCGTTTATGTAGTTAAGTAAGTTCTTTATTTCTCTGATTAGTGGAGAAAATAGCATTTCGAATAAAATAAAACTTGATGCTTAACATGCACAAATGTTTAAAAATTCATTTGCAATCATTCGGTTTAGTATCTATGTAGGTTTTAGGTGAAAATATCGTCGCCCTTATGCCAAAGACACATACATGCAAAATTGATGTTTTGAGAAAACGATTTTTAAAGTTTAACTTTTTAATGACTTTCAATGGGGAAAATTAAGTTTATATCAAAATTTAAGCTATTTAGAACTCGAAAAATAATTCGTGCATTTGCCATACGATAAAATGTCGAGTAACAACTTTAAAAATGGAGTTAGGTAGAAACAGCAACAAATGTACATGGTATAAAGACAACAATAGTGCTCCGTGATGAATTTATCTCCTGAAAAGTGCTCCGCGATTCAAAAAGTTTGGAAACCGCTGCCATAGTGGAACACTTTAAAGGATAAGTGGTTATCCATAGCCACGTAATGCTGTGAAGTGGGGGTGGGGGGTGATCTCTAATGTCTACATGGTGTTACATGGGGAGAGGGGTGGGATATCACAGTGCTATGTAACGCAGATCTTATACGTAATTATAATGTTGAAAAAATCATTTAATTATATTCAGGATTTAAAATGGATTCTGAGTAGTATTAAATCTGATTTCCTCTTTTAGTGTCACAAAAGTTTCCCTATGAAGTAATGATATATTTTCCTCCCAAGGTGTATTGGGCACTGCTACGGTGCTTCCTTGCAGTACGATTTCCCTCCCAGAGTAGATTGAGCCCAGCCCAACCTAACCTAATCCAACCTAACCTAACCTAACCTAACCTTATCTTGCCCCCCCCCTTTCACTAAGAATTAATTTTACCTCTGACATACTGTACACAGTAATAACGTTCAGCTGGATGGCTTATATTGAACTGTAGTTTGCTGGCGATTTATTGTATTCATTTGAGATTAATATTGTAATATGAAGTTCCCAATCCACTTGCCTACAATTCTTTCTAGTCGAATCGACTGCGTACAATCTAACAATATCTCACATAATAAATGGCCAATCCAACACCACCCACCAGCTTTCTTTCGTAGCATGTAAAAAACAAACCAAAAAACATGTCCCAAGAGTGTCTTGACTCATGATTGTTGTGTATATTGAACAAGAAATGTCTCCAAAACTAAGGTGATAGTTTTTGGATAGGGACAGATCAGGAAATGACTGTCGGCTTAGTAGTCCAGTAATTTGGTATTTTTACCTAGAAAGTTTTGGAGAAGTTCTGATTTTTGGTTCCTTTATGTTTTTCAGGGGGCTGATTATGAATTTACACTTTGCCACCTCAAAACTTTTCGGGAAACATTAAAAAAAATGCAAAAAACAAAAACAAAAAAACTTGACAATTTTTGGTTTTTTGCTTATAGCGTGAAAAATATGCACTCTTACAGAAAATGTATCATATACCAAATTAAACTAGAGAAAATTTCCCACTATTTAGCTCTGTATATTTTTTTTTAGACAAATAGTTTAGGCGCAAGCGCGCGCTGAAATAGTTTGTATATGTTTCCCTCGCCTCGTATCCGTTCTCTCTCTCTCTCTCTCTCTCTCAGTGCCATACAAACACAAAATAAAACGATTACCATCAATCCAACCAGACTTTTTCAGAGAATTAGCATTGCAAAACAATCAGATGAAGAATTGAAGGAATTATTAACCTATGAACTCTGTCCCTATCCACTATCTCTTTTTGACGAGAGTGGTATGAGGAAAGGTACAAAATCAACTTTGTACAAAACTTTCAAGCCTGCCCAGGGAAAAGAATTGGACAGCAGTATATTCGTCATCAATGGCGGATATTTGTTGCATCGAGTTGTGTGGCGCAGAGGGCAGTCATTTGCAGATATTTGTGACAGTTATGTTGCATTTGTTCGATCAAGCTACAAGTCAAGTGCGGTAGTCGTTTTTTGATGGATACTCCGACAATGTTGTTGAAAAAAGCAGAGCGCTTGAGGAGAGCACGCAAAAACAATTCTATCGAAATACTGTTTAATGGAACAATGACACCCACGGTCTCTCAGGAGAAATTCCTTGCCAACTTGAAGAATAAAAGTCGTTTAATATCCATGCTAGTGACGAAATTCATAGAGGGGAACATGGTCTGCAAACAAGCAAAAGAAGATGTGGATTCCCTGATTATCAACACAGCTCATACCTTGGCACCAACACATGAATCTGTCATAGTCGTCGGTGAAGATGTAGATCTTAGTCATCTTTACAGGTATCTGTACTTCTCCTAACATTCACTTACTAAAGCCAGGAAAAGGCAAAGTCCCTCAAACTCAATATCATCCTCTAAGTGCAGTTGATAAAGTAGTTGCCGAGCACATATTGTTTGTACATGCCATGAGTGGGTGTGACACAACATCAGCTTTGTTCAATCAGGGTAAGATGAAACTTCTTCATACTCTGAAGACGAATCCTGATCTAATCAACATTATTCAGGTGTTTAAAAACCCTGAAGCTGATGAAGTCGATGCGGGTGCGGGTGAACGTGTCCTTATTGCATTGTACGGGTTTGGTGGGAAAAAAGTAGCTTCAATAATAAGTTGAGGTACAGGCACTACGTAATGTCTGCATACAAGACCACAGCCAACATTGCCTCACTATCCCCTACTGAAGCTGCAGCACGACAACATTCGCTACGGGTGTTCCATCAGGTTCAACAATGGCTTGGTCATGAAAAGAGACTTGAACAATGGGGGTGGAAAACATCCAAGAACGGCCTCATGCCAGTCACCACCCTGCAGCCTCTTGCCCCAGAAGCTACATTAAATCATATTTCATGCAAATGTAAGAGAGGCTGCCGAGGGAATTGTAGCTGTAGAAAGGCAGGCCTATATTGTTCGAAAATTTGTTAAAACTGTGAAGGAACCTGAGACAACTTGTAGAAAGCTGATGTGGACGAGGATGAAGATGTGGACAATCCTGATGTCCAAGGAATTCAAGACTCGGGCCAAGAACTTGAAGCGGATCAATCAGAAGGTATTTTAATTAATACTTTTACGAACATAGCTATGCATTCTTTAATATCCCACTTTCGATGTTTTACACCTTAGTCATACCTTGATACACTCATGTTGAAACTAACATAACAATTGTTTTACTTCTTTACTTTACTCATTTTCTAGATGAACGAAAGGCTCTGAAGGAAGAGGTCAAGGACATCGGGCAGCCTGGACCGTCAGCAACAAAGCGGCCCAGACGATTTTTATATTATTGTTTATTATTATTATCCCTACATATTTCCCTTGCATATTATATTCCGACACATTTTTTTATCACAACTGTTTTTAGTTTGTCACTGTAACAGTACCTATATTAATAAAAACCACATGTATCAACATGAGTATACGTTATAACTCTATACCTAAAACACCCAAGGTACTAGGTATAACAATGAAAACTGTAATATATTAACTGTAACATATTACTAGTTATTAATAAGAATATCATCAAAATAGAGCTTCATCACGAGAAAGAAGTAGGTTGCGCTTGAATGATGAACACTGAGCGTTGTCACTTATTCAAATAGTTTCAACGCGCGCTTGCGCCTTAACTATTCGTCTGACAAAATAAAACATACAAAGTTAAATTGTAGGAAATTTTCTCTAGTTTATTTTTGTATGTAGCGATTTTTCTCTAAAAGTGTATAGTTTTCATGTTATAAGAAAACAACCAAAAATAGTCAAGTTTTTTGTTGTTTTTTGCATTTTTTTAATATTTCCCGAAAATTTTCGAGGTGGCAAAGTGGAAATTTTAATTAGCCCCCGAAAAATATAAATGAACCAAAAATCAGAACTTCTCCAAAACTTTCCAGGTAGACCCATTTCGAGCACTGATTGACTGGACTATAGTATAAATGGAAAACTGTTAGAACAAGTTAATTATTGTGTGTATTTGGGTAGAATGTTCTGTAAAAATGGAAGGATGGTTGGTGAACTCGTCAGATGAGTGAATGCATCTCAGAGAGTAGTTGAACGTATGTGGGATATTGCAAATAATGAAGTACAGTAGTATTGAAAGAGTCCCAGGTGACAGTATAGAAAAGTGTATTAACATTATTTTATGGATGTGACGCGTGGGTTTGTCAGGAGAAACACAAGGGCAAGGTGAATGCGGTTGGAATGAGTTATCTAAGATGTGTATGTGGAAAAACTCGTACGGCCAGAGTCAGTAATGAATGGGTGCTGAAGAAGTGCGGTTTGAAAGATAATCATTGTTAAAATAAGTGGGCATGTCTAGAGGATGAGTGTGAGTCGAGTGATGAAGCAAATATATGAAGGTAGAGTGTGTGTGGATCAAAAGTAAGGGACAGACCATGTAAGACGTGGCTAAATGTTGTAGACGAATGCTTGAAAAAGAGAAACATTCAGGTATGTAAGTATAGGGAAGTGTGGAGAAAGTGAGGAGGGGTTAAGTATGGAGAAGTTGGTTTTTGAACTATGTACACAGTTTGTTGCCTACCCCGTAAGGTAATGACGTGATTAGGTAACGTGAAAGAATTGGGATCGTTAGTTAATTACGATGATGTGATTGCTAACATTAAACTAAATTTTAAGCAATGACACTTGCAGATGAGCTTCGTGTAATTCTCTAGAACAGAAATATGAAGGAACCTTAATCTGTTTTGGTTAGTTTTGGTTGGCTCAATATGTATTTAATTTTTTAAGTTCGTATTGTGTTTTACAAAGTTCTACTTGTTAATTAAAAGAAACATATATCTTGAGTTAAGTTTTCTTTTCTTTTGATGGATGAATACAAATAAGTTTCTTGTTATTTCAAATTCTTACTCCCTACTCCCCTTATCCTAAGTTATATCTACGGCTGGGCACCCCTGGGGGTAGGTGCATAGCATGCGTTCCTTGTTCAATTGTGTTGCTCACGCTCACAAAGGGAAGCGATGATTTCAAGCACGTTTGTAAGCAGGTTTTGTAATCTTTCGCAGCCAGCGTTCGATTTGAGATAAAACATTTCTCAATATTACTATGTACAGTAAGATTTTTTGGTTATGGTAAAAATAACTTCTAAAATTATTTGACCCTAAAAGGTGGGCATATCAACATTGATTGACAAAATGAGAGACTACATTTTAAAATGTGATTTGGAGGGACAAATTTATACTGATATGTAAAAAGAGAACGCACTTGACTCTTCTTTGTAGTTATAGGGGATGGCCAACCAACAAATTAATGCTCGTATAATAAAAGAGTAAATCTGCCAATTGGTACTTTTTTGCTGTGTAACTGGTCTGCCTCAGATGATATTTAATTAAACCTGTATAAAAGGGTCATCTGCCACTTGGATCTTTTTGCTGTGTAACTGGTCTGCCTCAGACGGTATTTAATTAAACCTGTATAAAAGGGTCATCTGCCACTTGGTATCTTTTTTCACACCATATTATCATTTAAAACTCAGTTAGCTCATTTTTCAACAGTAAATTAGTTATTATTTGTGAGTAGTTTTCATGATTTTTATTTTCCATTACCTTTGTTTTCAGATTTATTTTGAGGTTATAAGCAGACCTAAGGGGTGTATAACATTACATTGCAAGTCCATTACATCGCGTTTTCGGAACAAATACATTGCAGGTCCTATCACGTCGCGTTTCCCCCACCTCTCTACACACAGCTAACCCTACTCTGACGCACAACCAATAGGGTACATATAGGTTGAACATTCAAAACAATTTGGGAAACGGAATCAGATGGTCATCCCTCTCTGGATTTGGTTTACTAAGGGAACAAGAGAGATTGAAATTTGGAACTCATGTCATACTAAAGAAGTATCCACAGTTACAATTATGAAACGGAGAAAACTAGATACTATCAAAGTACAAAAGGCTTATCGGCTGAAGTATAGCGTTTTTGAAGCAAAGTATAAAGATTTACAGAAACTCTGCCAGAAACTGATTATTCCAGCTCAATATAATGAATATTTAAGGAATATTTAAGTATGCCTTACTTTTCAACAGCCCAAGAGTGCCTCGATGAAACAGACACTGAAGACGAAAGTGATGTTAAGCTTTTATAATTCTGTTGAATACCACGGTTTTATTCATGAAAACATGTTATTTTATATTTTTATAATTTAAAGTGAAAAGTCACAATCTCTTTTTAACTTTATATTAATTTAAAGCTACTGTGATGTTAGCTTTTATAATTGTATTGTATTAAAAAGGTAGATCCAGTAACTTTTTCTAGATGTCAGATAAGGCTCTTCCTATGAAAATTGGACTGAACTTCCGAATGACAGCAGCTACATTTTTAATATTTGATCTAGAATCTTATTAATACTGTGTATTGTTTTAATTGACTTACAGTAGTTGGTATTATCAAGATTGCTCGTAATTATGTTTTAATATTCACAATAAAATAACTTGACACTTTTATAGTTTAACTATTTTCCGATAGAGGGATCTGATGTATTAATGATCGGAAATAAGCTAATTATTTTGTAACATTTTTTTTCTTCAGAAACCTTCGTTAATATAAATAGTGAAGAATAATATTTGCAATAATCAGTGTTGTATAATATGTAATAACTTGCTATACTTACAGGAGTTAAAAATGGCTCCTATTTGTCAATAATAAGGAATAGGCCTATATTTAATAATATTCAGCACGCGTCTTATACCCGTTCGGGTTATGACTTAAGTTATATATCACAATGATTAGAATTGGGATGGTTTAATATTAGAGAAAGATAACCGCATTTTGCTGTGAGGGAGAGTGGAAAACCATTTAGAAAAACCAAACCCGTTTCACAGAAGATTCGAACTCGATCTCTCCATACTCGGAGTCGAGCTCAACACGACTGCGCGTTAGCAACTACGCACAAGGGGTAATAGGCCTATATTAAAACAATTTGAAAAACGTGTAACGGGCGCATCACATTCTTATTTGTCTTTACGAACGTAAACCCAGCTCTTCAAACTTATTATAAAGTATCAGTAACAGAAAAATGTGTGTCTAATGCGATGCTTCATGTTTCATTTTATCAGCACTATCCCCTCCTTTCTCTCTCCCCCTCGCTTCTCCCCTTCTCACAATCACTGGAATACTATCTGACATGACGGGCTGGGGCCTAAAGTCCTAAAAATATCCCTCGCCTGTCGTCTGCTACAACGGCCAGTGTTGTTTATGTTTGAATGCGTCGAAGATAGTTTTACAGCGGGTGCATTTTGCAAAGCGTATTCTCCTCTGGTTTGACAAGTTTGAAGACATTTACGTTGATCAGTTTAGTTGAATAGTTTGTATTTTCATTGGTGTGTTCCGAATTTGTGTTGCCTAAACTACAAATTACAAAGAAGCGTTTATTAAAAAAAATCAACCTTAAATCCTTTGTTGGGAAGCATAATACATCACCGTTGATCCATTAAGAGTAAGTAATTAGATATCTATTAATTATTCACCATAAGTTCACCCTGCATTGATAAATATGAAACTTTTCAACAAATATCATTCATTCACCAACGCACGAACCTAAAAGTCATTGTTGAAAATATGTACGACTTATTACATTTTCTTTAAACCGAATACCGAATTATTACCATTTGAAAATCTATATTGTACACCTTTATTGCCCGAATATATTACATCTTTAAATTTAATGAGTCAGAGTAAAGTTGATACTATATTTGTACATTTTAACTTGTTGGCAACTTTGACTATGTAAGGCCGCATGTCACTTCACGGATTAATCGTAATGCCGCACTTTTCTTATACAGTAAAGGTTTGCCAAAAATATTAAAACGAACTTTACCTAAATATAAGTTAAGCTACTTTTCAGTAACCTATAAAGGATCGAAGGTTTTTTTAGTCTACTTTATTTTCTTTTTTATTCAACTAGGTTAATTTCAATATTTATATATTTATTAGATAGACATTTATAGAGGGATAACCCGCCTTGGTGGCGTAGTTGGCTAACGCGCTAGTCGTGTTGAGCCCGACTGCCGAGGACGGGGAGATCGAGGTTCGAATCTCGGTCGGGTGAACTGGGGGTGGTTTTTCCTAAATGGTTTTCCACTCTCCCTCCACGCAAATGCGGGTTCACTCCCTCTATTCAACCTTCCCAATTCCTAATCCATTAGCGTAATTAGTACTTAAGCGTATAACCCGAACGGGTAGTAAGACGCGGTGCTAAATAATAATAATAATAATAATAATATAGAGGGATACTTAAAAAAAAAGAATATTATAAATTATAGTGTATTTAACAGAAATAGGTTTTTTAAGCTTTTTCTAGAGTTTGTTCTCCATGGATTTTTGTTCATTTTTAAATTCAACTGTATATATGTATTGTACAAGCATGGTTAATATATATATATATATATATATATGAGCATTTTATAATAATTATAAAATCTAATTGACATTCACTCAAAAATAGAGCTTTACAAACTTAACATCTCAACAGTTTGTACAATACTTCATCTGATTATATTATAGAATATAGGCTAACTTGTGTTGGAGAATGTATCATTTATAAAGGATGAAGAAATATGATCTGATAGAATATGCGAAAAGGCCACAGGATCTCCATCCCTGGCTTAGAGCATACTATGTGGATTTACAATTATTTATAATTACTTAAAAACTACCGTTGTAAAAGATTTTTTTAATGTTTCCATTGTTTTATATAACTCATATTGTGTGCTAAAATGGTTTTTTTTAATAATGAAAAAAGATTGTGAACTGCCCGAGACAATTTTTTTATAGCTTTTAATTGTTATTAGATTAAGAAAAAAGGTTGCAAACATTAAATAAAACGTATAAAATATTTCGAATGAGCATTTTAGTGAGCTTATAGGCCTATCTCACTTTTTAATCTTTAACATAATATTTATGGGCAATGTAAACGTATTCTTATGTACACTTCATTTAACCTGAAAGGTCAAGCTTACCTTGACGACGGATTAAATAGCTAAGCTATTATATTGGTTAGTTACGGTTATAGCCGCAAATAAATATAATATTCTTTAAATTGAAAATGACAACTGGACACGGGAATCAAACTTGGGACCTTTGACTAAGTACGTAATTGCTCTAAACACTGAGCTATCCAGGAATCATCCCGTGTCCAAGGTCATTCTCCACTCATATTATTTATTTATTCAGCACCGCGTCTTACTACCCGTTTGGTTTATACGCCTAAGTACTAATTACGCTAATGGGCTATGAATTGGGAAGGTTGAATACAGAAGAAGTGAATCCAAAATTGCGTGGAGGGACAGTGGAAAACTATTTAGGAAAAACTAACCCCAGTTCACCCCAGCGAGATTCGAACCTCTATCTCCCCCACCCTCGGCAGTCTAGCTCAACACAAAACTATCTCGTTAGCTAACTACGCCACCGAGTCGGGTTCCATTCATATTATTTTTAAGGCTCGTGATCTTAATTTGACTACTCCTGGTTAGCTCAGTGGTTATAACATCGACGTATTAAGCCAAAATTCCCTTGTCCAGAGGTCAAGTTTCAATTCAGACAATATTACCTTGACGAGTTACACTATGGTGCAGCTTATGAGATAGGACCGTAATCAATCGAGGTAAGACTTATCTTTCAGGTTACACGCAGAGTACATATTATCTAACCCTAATCTATTTTAAACTTAGGTCTTCCTTTGCGATATGAAATGTAAGGAAGCTCTTCACAACGTCAATTTACCATAAATATCTTTTGAAAAAATAATAAGAAAAGGTGACTTTATGATGATGCTACTCAAATAGTATTGTGTTAAGATATTCTTAAAACTAATCATATTTCCAATTTTATATATTGTATCGGGTGTCAAACAAACACAATAATGTATTCTTACATGATGTACATACATGCTCTGATAAAATATTAATACATATTTATATTATGATTATTTTAACATACGACTTACAGTAACTCTTTAGCGGGCACAATGCCTAGTCCTCCGGTTGTTAACTTAGCTCTGTGAAAGTGGGAGCCTAATTTTTAACAGTACTTTATTTTTTGGCGGTGCCAGAAATCTAACTCGAGACCAGTAGATCAGTAGACAGACCTGTCAGAGTCTGAGATAAGTCCACGCACTATAAATATCTTTGTATAGTCGGATCGCTGAAATAAAAACTTAATCTGAGTGTTCAAAAAAATCACTAGCTTTACTTTACTGTACATATAAGCGGATAAATCGCTCCAATTATTGTAGTACACGCCTCACGATGGGCTCCAATTATTGTAGTACACGCCTCACGATGGGCTCCAATTATTGTAGTACACGCCTCACGATGGGCTCCAATTATTGTAGTACACGCCTCACGATGGGTGCCAATTATTGTAGTACACGGCTCACGATGGGCTCCAATTCTTGTAGTACACGCCTCACGATGGGCTCCAATTATTGTAGTACACGCCTCACGATGGGCTCCAATTATTGTAGTACACGGCTCACGATGGGCTCCAATTCTTGTAGTACACGCCTCACGATGGGCTCCAATTATTGTAGTACACGCCTCACGATGGGCTCCAATTCTTGTAGTACACGCCTCACGATGGGCTCCAATTATTGTAGTACACGCCTCACGATGGGTGCCAATTATTGTAGTACACGCCTCACGATGGGCTCCAATTATTGTAGTACACGCCTCACGATGGGCTCCAATTATTGTAGTACACGGCTCACGATGGGCTCCAATTCTTGTAGTACACGCCTCACGATGGGCTCCAATTATTGTAGTACACGGCTCACGATGGGTGCCAATTATTGTAGTACACGCCTCACGATGGGCTCCAATTATTGTAGTAAACACCTCACGATGGGCTCAATTTATCAAACCCCATGACGGGCTACAATTATCATGCCCTCTCCTTTGTGGTAAACTTGAACACATTTTTGAGCTTCACTTCTAAATTCCTCCTTAAGGTGGGTGCTAGTGAGCACCAGTTTAGTGCATTAATTTTGCAGTTTTTATAGCATAAACATTTTTTGGCCAAAATAAATCAAATATTTCTTCTATAGAAACATAGAGTTTAGCTTTCTGCACATGCTAATCTCAAGAGTTCTTGAATATCTCTCATGAGCATAGCGGCATTTGGTGACAAACTTTTTAAATGCAGAGAAAAAGTGGTCACTAAATTCCAGGACACCCTTGACAGATATTAAAGAACTGTTGAGATAAGTATGTGCGGAAAACTAAACTCTATGTTTCTATAGAAGAAATATTTGATTTATTTTGGCCAAATAAATGTTTATGCTATAAAACTTCGAAATACTGCCCTAAACTCACGCTCACTAGCACCCCATCTTAACTAATAAATTATGTTTGAATTGCTTATAGAGTTTTGGATTTAGATTTACTTTTAAGAATATTTTATTATTCTTTTAATGAAACATGATGCCGTTTCTATACATTTCTATGGATTTAATTAATTAATTTCATTATTCTTTTAATGAAACATGATGCCGTTTCTATACATTTCTATGGATTTACTTAATTTATTTAATTATTCTTTTAATGGAACATGATACCGTTTCTATACATTTCTATATATTTAATTAATTAATTTAATTATTCTTTTAATGAAACATGATGCCGTTTCTATACATTTCTATAGATTTAATTAATTTATTTCATTATTCTTTTAATGAAACATGATGCCGTTTCTATACATTTCTATGGATGTTACTTAATTTATTTCATTATTCTTTTAATGAAACATGATACAGTTTCTATACATTTCTATAGATTTAATTAATTTATTTAATTATTCTTTTAATGAAACATGATGCCGTTTCTATACAAAGACTACTAAAATATTTTGAGATATCGTCAAACTGCGTTCTTACAAGTTAAGTTTCCATCACAGAGAGACGTTGTATCCTTCTTGTCAGGAATTCCCCGTACTGAAGAGAGGAGAATTCCATCATCATGGAAAATTTTAGAAGCCGACTACAGAGGAAGATAGTACAATGAAATAAACACAGCGCTAGCGCGGGATGGTTGTCAAATATAAATATACAGTATAAAGTATTTATATTAAATAAAACAAAATGAGGGAGTAGATAAATAGAAAAATATACCGAAAAATAAAAATTAATATTTAAATTTGGAAAATACATTAGATAAAAAAATGAGAATAATTACAATATATATAAGCGGATCCATGCGTTCTATAGCTGTCGCGTTTCGACAGATGGTGTCTTTTTTTTTCTTCTAGCTTTTTAGATAATTTTAAGCGACAATTTGTCCGTGTCACTTTCTAAACATTAATTATTTGGGTGTCTCGATGGTCCTTCCAGTAGTGAGTTGACTAAAAACTATAGGTTACCTTATCCGACACTTTAGCTCGGTCGGTAGCATTACTCTCTACTGAGCTAAAGGTCCCTGGTTCGATTCCCGGCATGACAGAAATATTCATCATTGGTGAAATGTGGGTTTACCCTTTCACAGTGATGAATTAACAGCCGGGGGGCTGAATGTTGTGTCTGGTCTAGATTTAAGTTAGTTATAAGTCGTATGCTGATATAATCAGTCGGAACTCAGCAAGTGAACGCTAAATACCAAAAATAAATGAAACATAATTTATTAATAGGCTAACTCGATTCTTACCTGCATGCCCACCGTTTTCAAGAGGTCTAGGCTTATTAAAACCGACTATTAAACGTTCTAATTTAAAAGTAGGATTCCTTCGGCGCGTCTCGTATCTGCGACCTAGTTTGTTTTGTGGCCAGTTCCTTCGAGGCGACTGCGACTGGCGACCAGAGTGCGTGTCCAGAGTCTCTACATTGCGTCTGCGACCGGACTGGTTTCCATAGTTTGTTATGTGGCCAGTTCCTTGGAGGCGACTGCGACTGGCGACCAGAGTGCGCGTCCAGCGTCTCTACATTGCGTCTGTGTCCACACTGCCCCGAGAACACCACCGAGTAAACGTGGATTTTAGTAGAGTTGTATTTAGTTTTGTGTTTTATTGGAACGGTTTTTAAAATGGTCCAAGATTTCTCCAATGAAAAGGACGAAAATTTAATTGAAGAGGTGGCAAAGTACCCACGCCAGTCGCGCCAGTCGCCAGTGTACCAGGACTAACATGTGAAGGACAACACGTGGGAAGAGATATCAGGAACAGTTGGTCGATCAATTTAGTATTTTTTATCCACACTATTCCAAAATAACGAAATAACACGGAACATTAAATAAAACACAATTGAAACTCTCTGATAACTGAGGAACGGTCTGTTTCTGTACTAAACATACAATTACCCTCGACTGGCGACCAAGAGACATCTAGGGAAACACTGTAGCCTGCGTCTGCGACTCACCACCCCACGTCTCTGGTCGCAGACGCGAGACACTAGTCGCAACGAGGTAATACTACCTTTAAGATAACACAACGAGTATATCTCAGATATTAATATCAGGAAACCCGCACTGGTGGTCACATGGACAAAGGCCTCACTCAAGTATACTCTAGTTTGTTGGTGAAACGGAAATCGGGGCTCCAATACCCTCCCGTTTCACACAAATGCGGGTGTATTTCCTTTAAATAATGCCTTCCTTAACTCCACCCCATTATCTTGACTAAAATGTCTCCATTACAGAAGGGTAGACCTAGTAAGATCCGGTGTAAACCCCCCCCCACCCCCCAACCGCGTTTTATTAACCGGTAGAGCTATACTCATACATTAACTACGCTAACAGTATTGGGATGAAGATAGTGGGATTTTAGACTAAATGTACCAGCATTTGCTTAGAGCTAGAGGCAGAAACCATTTAGGATAAAAAAAACACCACCAGTACACTCAGCCGAGATTCGTATCCTCATTGTCCTCGTCGCCGACAACCCAGTCTGATGCGAGAGTGACGCTTTGGACAACGCGACCACTGATACGGGTAAAAGATAGAGTTGGATCGTATCCACTATTTTACAAATCCGAATCTCGGAAAAAAATCATGAACATAAGAGGAAATATAACATAACATTCATACATTCGATCAGTTAAGTGTTAACTTACAGGTCTGGGGCCTGGTTGTCAAGTTTATCCTGTAATTATAATTGGTTTTTATCCACCAATAAGCAGTATTATAGCTCCTGAAATAAACATCACTTGGAAAAAAAAAATTTTTTTAAGGATTTGAGTCTCGAATCCAAAATTTTTTCGAATCCTCGGATCTTGAATAGCCTTATACATTCTTGGGATTCGAGGGCCCACCCAACAGTCTGCCCACGTTACCGGTAGCACCAAACGACTTAAGGCTGGTTTCACACCAACGAGTCCCGGGTTAGAGTCTGACTCACCAATTGAGACAAGTACATATTGTATTTGATAGCAAGATGGAGGACCAATACCTATCACACCGGCGAGTCGAGTCACCCCGAGTCTAACCGAGTCTAGGCGAGTCAAGAGTCCATGATGCGGCAGATTACAGATTTCGTCAGTCCAGCCGAGTCAAGTGTATTATTTCCACGTGCTTTCCAAGGCTAATAGCATGGACACTGAATACCTCATTGTTCTAGTTCCAAGAGAATCCTTCGGTTTATAATCCGTCCCATCCCGAATATCGGGATAGAAATGCAATTTCCGCTATTTGGAAACAAATGTGAAAAACTACCAAAGGTGCCTTGTTTCACAGTAAATGGGTAAAGCCACATTAAGCGACGTCTTTTTAAGCGTCTACGCCAGCGCCTCCATACAATTGTATTTATAGAAACCGCTAGGACTGCATCCATCTTTCACGAGCTCTTTGATCACACTAGTGGACTCAATGACTCGACTCACCAGTGTGAAAGGCCTTGACTCTAGAGTCAGATTGGACTCGACTCCATGAGACTCGACTCGACCCGGGACTCGTTGGTGTGAAACCAGCCTAAGGTACGGTTAATGTGCCTTGGTTCAATCCCAACAGGCTGCACTCAGGAGTATTTTTCCATCATGTGGATTTCCACGTCCATCTCGGAGTAATTCTGGTGCAATTCACTTGACCTACAGTCCTTAATTACCCTCAGAGGTGACCAAGATTGCTGAGGAGTTAGACTCACATTGCACCTGGTTTTTGTGGTTTGAATATTAACCTGGTCAGGCAGTGCAGTGTTATACTCCAGTTGTTGATCAGATGTAACGTGTGTTATCTAATATAAGTGTTCAGACTGATGGAAGAGCAACATTGCAGGCAGTGCAGTGTTATACACCAGATAGCGATCAGATGTAACGTGTGTTATCTAATATAAGTGTCCAGACTGACAGAAGAGCAACATTGCAGGCAGTGCAGTGTTATACACCAGATAGCGATCAGATGTAACGTGTGTTATCTAATATAAGTGTCCAGACTGACAGAAGAGCAACATTGCAGGCAGTGCAGTGTTATACACCAGATAGCGATCAGATGTAACGTGTGTTATCTAATATAAGTGTTCAGACTGACAGAAGAGCAACATTGCAGGCAGTGCAGTGTTATACTCCAGATAGCGATCAGATGTAACGTGTGTTATCTAATATAAGTGTCCAGACTGACAGAAGAGCAACATTGCAGGCAGTGCAGTGTTATACACCAGATAGCGATCAGATGTAACGTGTGTTATCTAATATAAGTGTTCAGACTGACAGAAGAGCAACATTGCAGGCAGTGCAGTGTTATACACCAAATAGCGATCAGATGTAACGTGTGTTATCTAATATAAGTGTCCAGACTGACAGAAGAGCAACATTGCAGGCAGTGCAGTGTTATACTCCAGTTGTTGATCAGATGTAACGTGTGTTATCTAATATAAGTGTCCAGACTGACAGAAGAGCAACATTGCAGGCAGTGCAGTGTTATACACCAGATAGCGATCAGATGTAACGTGTGTTATCTAATATAAGTGTTCAGACTGACAGAAGAGCAACATTGCAGGCAGTGCAGTGTTATACTCCAGTTGTTGATCAGTTGTAACGTGTGTTATCTAATATAAGTGTTCAGACTGACAGAAGAGCAACAATTGCAGGCAGTGCAGTGTTATACACCAGATAGCGATCAGATGTAACGTGTGTTATCTAATATAAGTGTCCAGACTGACAGAAGAGCAACATTGCAGGCAGTGCAGTGTTATACACCAGATAGCGATCAGATGTAACGTGTGTTATCTAATATAAGTGTTCAAACTGACAGAAGAGCAATATTGCAGGCAGTGCAGTGTTATACTCCAGATAGCGATCAGTTACTGAATGCAAAGTTTTCTCACTGACCACGTCACCTGTGGTCAGTTTATTGAATTCACATTGAGCAATGAAACTGAGAAACATGTGAAATTGTGAAGCTGCATTGTGTTATATTTCATTTGTCACTCCCTGACTACAACAATATAATAAATAAATAGCATTTGCGATAAAATAGGTGTATCCCCAAGAGAAGATAATAAACGTTACTTACAAATCCTTCCCTTATCTGAAAATATAAATATATTTTCCTTCGCCCGTCTAGTAGCTTCTACTACTTGTTCTTGACATTCTAATAATCGTTCAAATTCTGAACACATTTTTTTTTAACTCAAATATTTATGTAGAACTCTTGGAGCTTTAACAATAACTATAGAAGTATCGCCATTAACTTAATGAGCCTTTAAAACATACCTTCTAGTTAGCAAATTATTTATGTATATTTACTTTAATCGGGGTCCAATATTTTATCAAACCCCATGATAGCTCACGCAAAGACCTTCGTTGACCTCTGCACTATCTACCTGAATCGTGGATAGGTCCAATTACAGAACTCTATAGAGTTAAAATAACTACATCTGTTAAGGTTTTTATATGTTTCCATGGGATTTGGGAAATGTTCTTTTAAATAGTCAAAATACTGTAGCTATGAATTTTTATGAATACTCTCCAAAATATGTATTAGCATCTGAAATATGTATTAAAATGCACCATAAAATTGCGTAGATTTGTTAGGCGTCGCACGACATACATTTCTGTGAACCTGGCACATCAAAGTTAGCAAGGGAAAAATAAATCAATATAATAATTATACTCAAATAAGACTGCTTTCTTTCAGAATGAAAGGAATGTATTCTACATAATCAAATAAATTAATGCATTCCAAACAAATATTATATAATTATTATTCACTAAAATAAAAGTAATCCAACTTAGTGTGCATCAGTCTAAGCATAAAACTGGGCTTTTAAAAAATAAAAAGGTCCCTTGTCTACAATATAAAAGAATATGCATGTAACAATTGTCTAAGAAAAATGTTTGCTCTCACAAAAGGGAATTTTCAATTAAAAATAGGTTCAGATAATTAACTTGCTTCTTATAATTGAGAAAAATAAACTTCCAATACATAGACTATGTATATAAAATCGCTGGGTAGGACAAGACCTCATTATATTCACAAGAAATACAACTATGTGGTTTTATTTCAACAATTATGTATTTTAAAATTTAAAATACGAACATTTTAGAGCTTTGTTCTTTTCACTAAAATAACGCCATCTAAATTCAAAAGATGTTCCTTTTTTTCAACAAATCCCATTCAAAGCCTCTATTCCAAAATTGGGAACATTTCAAGCCCGTTAAGGTATTATTAGCATTAAATGGCTTGTTTTTAGGCAAGTCAATATGTGTACATGAGTAATATAGGAATAAATAGGCTTATACTCATACACATATGTATACATATACATAAATACAGTATATATTTATTTATTAATATAAGAAACAAAACAAAAATAATTTTAATAAAATGAAATATACAGGTTCAGATATTTTCTTATTTAAAAGCGCAGCTTGGTCGAGAAATATTCTAACAAATGACGAACATCTTTCCTCAATTATTTCTATTAGTTCCTAATATGGCCGTTCTGTGAGCTGGCCGCGCTGCAGTGACTGTCGGTTGTGGCTATTGTGTCACAAGATAACAGAGGTAGAAGTATTTATAAATATTGGCAGGGGTTTGAAAGAATTATGTTCTTAAACAGGTAGATAGTACTGTTCATTTTTCACTTTTAGTCGTTATAGTTTAAATAATATCAGTGAACGTATGCTAATTTTAACCGTCGATAAAAAGAGAGTTTAATAAAAATTAAAATGTAACAGTGTGATGAGTTGCACGACACATTCATAGTCCTTGGACAATAATTTTATTAAATTAAATATATATATACTGTATATTAATAATAGTGTGGAAATAAGAAAATAGATAGCTAAGTGTGTAAATAACATCACAATACACAATCTAACCCCCCCCACTCCTCCTCTCACATATACACATATATTTTTACATAAAAGTGATATAGACATAGGAGCCAGTTCAGAGTCAGACTGAGTATGCCTTGGGCTAGTTTCAGAGTCAGACTGAGTAGGCCTTGGGCCAGTTTCAGAGTAAGACTGAGTATGCCTTGGGCTAGTTTCAGAGTCAGACTGAGTATGCCTTGGGCTAGTTTCAGAGTCAGACTGAGTAGGCCTTGGGCTAGTTTCAGAATCAGACTGAGTATGCCTTGGGATAGTTTCAGAGTCAGACTGAGTAGGCCTTGGGCTAGTTTCAGAGTCAGACTGAGTAGGCCTTGGGCTAGTTTCAGAGTCAGACTGAGTACGCCTTAAGTGCGGTGTTATACTAAATACAAGACGACACCTGGCTAGACCAGACGCAATAGCAAAATTGGCTGGTTTCAAATTTGAAACTGGCCCATTCCATTCGAGTTTAGATGGGTGTCGTCTTGTATTTAGTAAAGTGCCGCACTTGAGGCATACTCATTCCGACTATGAAACTGACCCAAGGCATAATCAGTCCGACTATGAAACTAGCCAATTATGTCACCTTTCTATTGGCCCCCTTTCCTAGAAAAACTATCTTTCTCCCACCTTGAAACTCATCCTCGCCACCACTGAGCAAAAGATACACCAACTAACCACTGGATTCTGGAACCAAAGGCTGGGATTCAAATCTTCACTCGGGAATAAACGATAAAATGGAAGATAGACTTGTACGTAAGCAATGCTCTACTACTTTAAAAAGTGGTTAAACGAGTGTCTATCCCATCTGCCACACTCCTCTCGTTCCACACGTCACGAATTACAACTTGATCTATTGCACAGGGTTGTTCCAAGGCGTTTCGCCATATTTAGGATATGTCTCGCATTGTAGATCACCCTGAGATACTCTTAAACTTGTATTACAATGTTATTTTAATTATAGTCGCATATACAGGAAGAGACTTATTAAAATTAAACTATGCGGTACATGCAATTAAATAAACGTGCACACCAAGTTAGCATAACTCTCGGTAACGGTACCATACAAACTGCTAGACAATAAACTGGCCGACAAGCTATACACAATTATATGGAAGAATGGGTGGGTCAAGTGGCCGACACGAAAAAACCAACTGTTGGACAATAAACTGGCCGACAAGCTATAAACGATTATATGGAAGAATGGATGGGTCAAGTGGCCGACACGAGAGAACCAAATACTAGACAAAAAACTGGCCGACAAGCTATAAACAATTATATAGAAGAATGGGTGGGTCAAGTGGCCGATACGAAAAAACCAACTGTTGGACCATAAACTGGCCGACAAGCTATAAACGATTATATGGAAGAATGGGTGGGTCAAGTGGCCGATACGAAAAAACCAACTGTTGGACAATAAACTGGCCGACAAGCTATAAACGATTATATGGAAGAATGGGTGGGTCAAGTGGCCGACACGAGAGAACCAACTGTTAGGCAACAAACTGGCCGACAAGGCAACAAACTGGCTGACAAGCTATACACGATTATATGGAAGAATGGATGGGTCAAGTAGCCGATACGAGAGAACCAACTGTTGGACAATAAACTGGCCGACAAGGCAACAAACTGGCTGACAAGCTATACACGATTATATGGAAGAATGGATGGGTCAAGTGGCCGACACGAGAGAACCAAATACTAGACAAAAAACTGGCCGACAAGCTATAAACAATTATATAGAAGAATGGGTGGGTCAAGTGGCCGATACGAAAAAACCAACTGTTGGACAATAAACTGGCCGACAAGCTAT